>JBAIAA010000429.1:0-1200000 GCA_037893245.1 Crossaster papposus | reverse complement strand
ACAAACTAGAACTACGTCTGTTCAAGGAACAGAACATAGGGCTTTTTCGCTTTCGCATTTTTTTTGAGTATTTAAAAAAAACAAAAACGAATTTAAGTTAATTTAAACAGATTAAAATAAATTCAAATGACGTCACACGTTTCTGAACTTTTTGTGCAACTATCTATCACCTAACAACACAAAATGAGGTGTTATGTTAACACGATCCTTTGCTGAGATATGCCTTCAACGTCTAAAAACGTAATAATTCAAATATAATCGTAATATGACGTAACATTTGTCAACATGACGCTA
The DNA here is from genome assembly GCA_037893245.1 of Crossaster papposus. Taxonomy (NCBI): domain Eukaryota; kingdom Metazoa; phylum Echinodermata; class Asteroidea; order Velatida; family Solasteridae; genus Crossaster; species Crossaster papposus. The sequence continues at coordinate 1,199,706 of JBAIAA010000429.1, read as the reverse complement.
GAGGGCGCTTTAACATTTTATGAAGTCACGGTTAACATTTTTGTTACTTACAACCTAGCCAGCTCCTAACATCGTTGAAAGTAAGTTCACATCGTTTTTTACTTTTAAATTATAAGGAAATTCCGGTTTGGACCGGAAGGAAGTGTCAGGTCTTTTTGCATGTAATACAAATTATGAAGACCATGGATTAATCTATCAATTCTCCTAAAAATCTAAATCAGATCTTTTACAGTTGATTTTATATTGATTTTCAAAGATTAAATTTAGAAATATTTGGTTGCTTGTAATCTGACACTTGATGACGTCATCGTGACGTAATTAACAGAAAGCTCGAGAGCTGTCTTAACTGTGCTATTTAAAGCAAAAATCTGGATTATATCTATCGTGGTTGATTTTTAAGCGACGTTTTAAGGTTTTAAGGTCTTTTTATTGTAACTTCCGGTTTGGTGACGTCATCAATAAATCTCTTTCTCAATATGTTCTTAGCACGAAGCTGATTATATACACCGGTTATGAAGTGATTTCAGCAAACTTCGCCACACACACCAACAAATTATGCATTTAAACCATTTTTCAACCTGCCGCTAGAGGGCGCTATAACGTGTTATGACGTCGCCGGTAATTTTTTGAAAAGTTTATTCTAGCCAGACACTAACATCGTTGAAATTAAGTTCATATCATTTTCCAGTTTTAAATTATAAGGCACTTCCGGTTTGGACCGGAAGGAAGGGTCACGTGATTTCACGCACATGAGATGAAATGAAGATCCTTAATTATTCTATCTATTGCCACAAAAATCAAGTTTAGGTCTTTTGCGGTTGATTTGTTATTGATTTTCAAAGATTAAATCAATTGCACCTTTAAGATGACGTCACGTGATCCCTGATGACGTCACCATGACGTATGTTTGCTAGGCACGAGCTTACTATGGGGTCTTCACTTGGGTTAAGTTTTATGGAAATATGACTTTGTTTTCTGGTAAAAGTACTTGTGCAAAAAAACGTGTACAAAGTCTATGGAGTTTAGGTTACTAAAAGAAAAAAAACAAAAAACTAGAACTACGTCTGTTCGAGGAACAGAACATAGGGCTTTTTCGCATTCGCAATTTTTTAGATTAAATTTTTCAAAAATTGAACTTTTATACCATCAAAACAATTTAAAATCATTGAAAACGAATTTAAGTTAATTTAAACAGATTAAACTGAATTCAAACTGATTAAAACGATGACGTCACACGTTTGTGAACTATTTGTGCAACTATCCATCACCTAACAATACAAACAGATGTGTTATGTTAGCACGTTCCGTTGCTGAGATATGGCTTAAAGGTCTTAAATAGGTAATAACAGTGCGAGAACCCGGTTGTTACTGCGTGGTAATGACCGGGTTAAGGGATGACCGCTGGTAATGGATCGAGCCGAAGGCGAGGTCCATTACCAGCGGTCATCCCCCAACCCGGTCATTACCACGCAGTAACAACCAGGTTTTCGCACTGTTATTACCTTTAATAAATACCTTTTTAACGAGAAAAATGGTGAAAATACTCCGAATTTCGCGACTTCGCGGCTTCTTCTACGCCGTTTTACAAACGCAGCTTCGTTTTCGTATTTTGGCTTTGTTCATGTAGTTTAGCAGTGGTACAGTTGTTTTCCTAGTTCCGGATTTTTTCTAGTTCCAGATCGCTTCAAATAAAAACCTACCTTGTTATGGCTTGGTCTCCAATACTATTTGTTTAGATGAAGTGCATTTTGAAAAGAAACATACAAGCTTCTTGATACATAAGTAAAAATAAGTCGAAGTAAAAGTCTCAAATCTGCCAAAGACTGAACGTTCATTTTTTTTTTCTAGTTCCGGATCGCCCGTAAAATACATGCATCAACAGCACGCGCGCAAGCGATTTCATATGACGTGTTCTAATGGACCATGCAGAAATGTCTCCATGGTGGGACAAAGTTTATCGGATCGTTGGCGCGCGCAACACACGTACACGGACAAAACATTTCAAAGCATTTCCTTGCAAGTCCTTTTTTAAAACTTTATCGGAAGTTAAAGTTTTTGACATTTATTTTAAACTGTATTTATATAAATTAATGAATACTTTATCAGAAATATAGGCTTGATTCGGGTTGGTTCTAGCGTGATAATTGTTCATGTACATGTACGAAGCAGTTTTTTTACTCGATCCGGAATTGGTTAAACTGATCCACAACTAGAAAAAGGGATGTCGGTATATTTGACGTCGTACAGTATGTATTTTAAAATAAAGAAGAGCATAAATATCGAAACAAAAACTGTAGTTTCTCCATCACTCAAGGTAAACTACTAAACCTATTTCATTTAAATTTCGAGGATTAGACTTGCCGAAAACAGCCTGAATATTTTTTGCGATCCGGAACTAGGAAAACGTCTGTAATGTGGCCAGAGTGCAGCCCAAAGCCGGGGTTTAGAAAACGGCCCTTGGAAAACCCATGATGTTACTACATATAATGACCGGCACGTGATCGAGTCTCGGCCAATCAGAAGCCTTCAACTCTCCTAGGTATTTATTAAAACGTAATCATTTAAATATAATCGTAATATGATGTAACATTTGTCAACATGCCGCTAGAGGGCGCTATAACATTTTATGAAGTCACCGTTGACTTTGTTGTTACTTACAACCTAGCCAGCGCATAACATCGTTGAAAGTAAGTTCACATCGTTTTCCATTTTTTAATTATAAGGCACTTCCGGTTTGGACCGGAAGGAAGGGTTGGGTATTTTTGCATCCAATACAAATTATGAAGACCATGGATTAGTCTATCAATTCCCTTAAAAATCTAAATCAGATCTCTTACAGTTGATTTTGTATTGATTTTCAAAGATTATATCTAGAAATATTTGGTTTATTGTAATTTGACACTTGATGACGTCATCGTGACGTAATTAACAGAAAGCTCGAGAGCTGTCTTAACTTTGCTATTTGAAGCAAAAATCTGGATTATATCTATCCCGGTTGATTTTTAAGCGATTTTTAAAGGTTTAAAGGATTTTTCATTGTAACTTCCGGTTTGGTGACGTCATAAATATTTCCCATTCCCAATATGGTCTTAGCATGAAGCTGATTATATACACTGGTTATAAAGTTATTTCAGCAAACTTCGCTACACACATCAACCGAATATTCATTTTAACAATTTTTTAACCTGCCGCTAGAGGGCGCTATAACATGTTATGACGTCGCCGGTATTTTTTTGGAAAAATACAATCTAGCCAGACACTAACATCGTTAAAAGTAAGTTTATATCATTTATCACTTTTAAATTATAAGGCACTTCCGGTTTAAACCGGAAGGAAGGGTCACGTGATTTTACGCACATGGGATAAAATGAAGATCCTGGATTATTGTATCTGTTGCCACAAAAATCAAGTTTCGGTCTTTTGCGGTTGATTTGTTATTGATTTTCAAAGATTAAATCAATTGCACCTTTAAGATGACGTCACGTGACCCCTGATGACGTCACCATGTCGTATGTCGGCTAGGCACGAGCTTACTATAGGGTCTTCACTTGGGTTAAGTTTTATAGAAATACGACTTTGTTCACTGGTAAAAGTACTTGTGCAAAAAAAAGTGTACAAAGTCTATGGGGTTTAGTTTACTAAAAGAAAAAAAAAGAAGAAAAAAGAAAAACTAGAACTACGTCTGTTCAAGGAACAGAACATAGGGCTTTTTCGCTTTCACATTTTTTAGAGTATTTTGTTTAAAAAAAAACCGAATTTAAGTTAATTTAAACAGATTAAAATTAATTCAAACTGATTAAAACGATGACGTCACACGTTTCTGAACTTTTTGTGCAACTACCTATCACCTAACAACACAAAATGAGGTGTTATGTTAACACGATCCTTTGCTGAGATATGCCTTCAACGTCTAAAAACGTAATAATTCGAATATAATCATAATATGACGTAACATTTGTCAACATGACGCTAGAGGGCGCTTTAACATTTTATGAAGTCACTGTTAACATTTTTGTTACTTACAACCTAGCCAGCTCCTAACATCGTTGAAAGTAAGTTCACATCGTTTTTTACTTTTAAATTATAAGGAACTTCCGGTTTGGACCGGAAGGAAGTGTCAGGTCTTTTTGCATGTAATACAAATTATGAAGACCATGGATTAATCTATCAATTCCCCTAAAAATCTAAATCAGATCTTTTACAGTTTATTTTATATTGATTTTCAAAGATTAAATTTATAAATATTTGGTTGCTTGTAATCTGACACTTGATGACGTCATCGTGACGTAATTAACAGAAAGCTCGAGAGCTGTCTTAACTGTGCTATTTAAAGCAAAAATCTGTATTATATCTATCGCGGTTGATTTTTAAGCGACGTTTTAAGGTTTTAAGGTCTTTTCATTGTAACCTCCGGTTTGGTGACGTCATAAATATTTCTCCTTCCCAATATGGTCTAACTGAAGCATGAAGCTGATTATATACACCGGTTATAAAGTTATTTCAGCAAACTTCGCCACACACATCAACAGAATAATCATTTTAACCATTTTTAAAACTGCCGCTAGAGGGCGCTATAACATGTTATGACGTCACCAATATTTTTTTTGAAAAGTTTATTCTAGCCAGACACTAACATCGTTGAAAGTAAGTTCATATCATTTATCACTTTTAAATTATAAGGCACTTCCGGTTTAGACCGGAAGAAAGGGTCACGTGATTTTACACACATGAGATAAAATTAAGATCCTGGATTATTCTATCCATTGCCACAAAAATTAAGTTTCGGTCTTTTGCGGTTGATTTGTTATTGAATTTCAAAGATTAAATCAATAACACCTTTAAAATGACGTCACGTGACCCCTGACGACGTAACCATGACGTATGTCTGCCAGACACGAGTTTACTATAGGGTCTTCACCTGGGTTAAGTTTTATGGAAATACGACTTTGTTTTTCGTTAAAAGTGCTTGGAATTGTGCAAACAACGTTTACAAAGTCTATGGGATTGGATTCTGCGTAGCCGAGAGCCTGTTTACCTACCTGTCGCACACGGCGCCCTTCCCCATAGGCAATTTGATGACGTCATCCTGTTTCGCTTGTTGGCGGCTAGTGTCCTCTTGGGTGAGCGTACATTTGCATGCACGTACGATCACTGTGCGAAAGGGATGGGTTTACGAAAATTTAACGACGCATGAAACGAACGATGGAGGTGCACCCCCCCGTTTCGGCTAACAGTTTACCCACAGAGTGCGGGGTTATGAAAATGTAACGCCAAGTTTGCATGCTTTACGACGAGCAGAACACGTTAATTGGAAATTTTTCGTGCACTAGTTTACATAATTCTATGCACATGGAATCAAGCCGAAACCGGGTGTACTACATAGGATTCAGTTGGCTATTGGTTAGTCATAATAGTAATGTTGAACGGCCATATTGCCGCTAAAATAATATGCTCACACAAGATGGCCGATTCTGTTTTAGAATGTGTGCATGCAAAGTATTTTCCTTGAATCGTTTTCACGCAAACAATCAATAACATTCTTATTATTTTCCTGGTTCGGTAGTTTACCTCTCTTAAATGTGTATATAAAAATGACATGTTTACGCAACACGACTCGTCAGTGTACTAAGATTTAGTTTTTTCATTTCGTTCCTATCAAGTTTTCTCAAATAATTTGATTTTACAGGTTTTATATAGTTAGTGCGAAAAATTAAAGTGAACCAATTAGTACTGTGTACATCGGCTTTCAGTATTCGCCTGTACCATACTGGCGTTGTATACGTATGAACATGTACAATCTGCAAATATATCTCGTTATAATACAGAACAAAATAACCTGCCTGTTGATAAACTGACCGGGTCTACTTAAATAAAAGTATCATTACAAACACATGTACAATCAAACAGGATAGTGTCTTGTTAATAGTGTGAGTTTCCCCTGCCACTCTCTAAACCACCTTGTGTTTGTTTTAGAAATACAAAATCTCTTGTTTTGTATAATGTGAATGTTTTTGTTTTCTTCGTAAAGCCGCCTTCAGTCCGCATACAGTGCTAGAGTTGTGTAAGATGTCACAACGCTAAGTTTTATCACTCGTTTATAAATTACACAGTGACTTTATAGTACAGGCCATACAGACGGTACTGACACAGGCGTGCAGCATATCCATGTTGTAAAGGACGCAATAATCGCAGCGCTATACTGTGTGATCTATCACAGCGAGTTGTGAACTTTTGTCTTTTTCCGTACTGATTCGAATTACCGTACCCCACATGCATTCGACCCAAACTGGCCCTTTACGTTTTAGACGAGTGTGAACCGCTAAACCACACCGTACGATATCCTATGTTGGTACACTAGGTACATGTACATGTACAGTATTGTGACGCGACAGAGGGCGCTAGTGCAGCGCGGCGTAGCTATCAAAACTAGGTCACGCACTGTTACTGCGCGTATGTTTAGGCATGTAATATAAAGCTAACGGAGCGCGCTTAGGCCCCGCCCTGCGCGCTAATCATTGGGCAGGCGTAAGTCACTGCTTAAAGTGTAGTGTAGCGCGCGCAGGCGCACTCGGGCATTTGCTGGCCTAAAAGGCTATAAAAGGCGAGCGCGAGCTCAGTTTAGCGTCCTGATTCTGATCGAGGGCTGGTCCAGGTAAGGATCGCGCAATCCTATAGGGTTGAGCTAAGTCACCTAGCGTAGCGTGACTGGTCTGAGCCTTGAGTGGTGTATGCGCTGCTTAAGAGCTTGGTAAGCCGAGGGGCTATTGGTGGTGCGGTGTAGTTCCTTCTAGGAGCTTGCGGTCGAGATAAGGGTGAATCACTTTCTTGCGGCTTTTAGCGGTGAGGGGTACAGCCCTTAGATAGCCCCTAGCTTATCCGAGTTCTTTTGTAGTAGCGCTGAATGCACGCAATAATTAATTGTGGGGTTCACTGCTCTAGCTATTAGTCTGGTCACATAGCCCTCCGCTAAGGCTACGTAAGATAGGAAAGCACTAGTGTTGTATATATAGATTCGATTATTGTGTTGTGCGTAATTACTCCTTCCATCTTGTTTCATTGTGGAGAGCCCTCTATGTCAATTCCTATCTAAGTCAAGTACTCGCTGGATTAATCGGCCTTTCTGTGATTTCAGGAGGAAACGGAATAAAACAGTCACAGTGATTATATGGTACATAAATCTGGTGTCCACAGCCCGTTCATTTAAAGTTGTCGCCTTGTCTACCTCATAACAATGAGCCAATCAGATTAGCGCAGCCCTTGCATGCCAAGCCACTAAGAAAACAACTATCTTCACGACTGGGACGGTATATTTCCATCCCAACGGACTTGTCTCTAACCGCTCAGGGACCTTCCGGTACGTGCCGTCCGCGCCGCGCTCCGTGGAGAGGGCGCCCTCGTTCTTTCCACTCCCAAAAAGGGGCGTGGCGTCGCAAATTGGTGTCAGAAGTGGGATTCGGTCGTAAGAGTATTGTTGTGATCATTCTTCTCAGTCTCAGTTGGTTAGGTACAGCAAGAGATTTGAGTGCTCTTTCTTGAAAATTGATTGGTCGATGCATCGGTTACTTTGGGCATCGGTTTCATTGGCTCTTGTCTGTGTACTGCTCGCCATCATTCTCTGCTGTCGCATATGGTGTGATCATCGAAGGGAAAGAAGGTATTTCCGTTGGGTACGCTCTGCAAGGTTTGATCCGTCAGTTGAGGACGAGGTTGAAACCACAGTATGAGTGGCAGCCAAGTGAAAGGGGATCTGCGCAGGTCCCAGATGGATGTTCAGTTGTTGCAGTGGGAAAGGGCTCAGCAATTGGACAGAATTGCGAATTTGGAAGCAGCTTTGCGGGATGCAAAAGCAGCTGGGACGAGCCTGATTGGTGGAGCTCGTGGTGATGCGCAAGAGTCTAGTGCGCATGTCAAAGTTGATTCGGATGTTGCATTCCGGCTCCCTGGCCAGGGATTGGTTGAAAGCGGGGAGGAGACGTCAGGGTATGCTTCTTTAGGAATGCATTCCATTAATGAGTCAAAGACGCCAGATGCCCATCTCAAGGAACAGAGTGGTGTGTGCAGCTTAATTGATTGGATGACTCCAAGACGGGAGAAGACGTCCAGTCCGGTAGTCTCTGCGGTACATGAGAAGGTTGTTTACATGCCCAGTGCACCTGATGCAGAGAAGAAGCTCCATAGTGAGTTGTTGGGTTTTGCTACACGCTCACCTAGTAGTAAGGTTGAAGGAGTGGCTGATGTTCTGAACACAAGTGGGGCGGGGCCTTATCAGCTGAAGAGAGACGTGAGATTTGTCGGGGAAGATGGACTAAGAGAGCGAATTAGTCAGGCTCCTCGTCGCCCAAGTATAGTTCCTGACCGTTATAATGGTAAAGTGCCGTGGAATGAGTACTACGGGCACTTCGAGAGTTGTCGGTTAGTAAATCAATGGGACGATGTGCAGTCTGCCAATTATTTGGCGGCAAGTCTTCAAGGAGATGCTGTTCGCATCCTTGGAGAGGGTGCTTACCGAGACCAAGGAGGTAAGCTGAGTTATAAGGACTTGCTGAGATTGTTGGCTAGGCGGTTTGGGCCTGGTCAGCAGGCTGAGAATTTTCTGGTTGAACTACGTCATCGTAGACAGAAGCCTAAGGAAACCCTGCAGGAGTTGTGTCAGGCGGTACACGAGTTATCAGTTAAGGCGTATCCAGAGATCCCTGAGGAGTCAAGGGATCGGTTAGAGAAGAATCACTTTGTTGATGCTGTTTCTGAACAGCTGGTGCGGGAAGGTATATTCCGGGCGAGGCCGAAGAATTTATCTGAAACACTGCAAGCAGCACTTGAGACTGAAAACTTCCACAAGGTGGAAGTACAGCGAAGAATTGATGAGAGAACCCCCAAGTTGGTAAGGGGTACGGAAAGAGAGATGGAGGAAAGGATCCAGTCTATTGAGCATGTTTTGGGTAAGCACACGAAGTGCGTAAGCGAGTTAAAAAAGCACCTGGAGCAACTGATGGGTATGGTGTTGTTTCAACCGGATGCGCCTGCGCAGGTAGTTCCTGCTATGCAAAACGTGCCAGGTGGTTCGCTTCCTGAAAGGAGGCGGCCCAAATCCGGATTGAATTGTCATAACTGCGGTACACTTGGCCATTTCGCAAGAGAGTGCACGCGGCCCAAGCGTAAACGTACTAGTTACCAGGGAAACGAGAATCAGCCCACCGGGGGACCCGCGGAAAGGCTGAACAATGTACAGGGTCCACAGTAACGGATGGTTTGATGTCGAGCACAGACTTTCACTTGGGAACAATGCCCACAATTGGGCCAAATCATGGGTTGTACGTAGATGGGTCAGTTAGGTCAACTGATTTCCGTTTGCTAATTGATACTGGAGCAACTGACACACTGATCAGTATGATGGTGTACCATCAGTTACCCAAAGAGAAGCGACCCGACTTGGAATGTTGCGAGGCGAGAGTCAGGCAGGTGGACGGTACCCCGTTGAAAGTATATGGATCTGCCTGGGTGGACTTAAGAATAGGGAAAACAGTGCACCCGGTTCAGGCGGTGTTTGCTAATATCAGTGCTCCCGCCATGCTAGGGATGGATTGGTTGTTAGCCACAAATGGGACTTTGGATTTTCGTAGGCTAGAGTTATGCCTTAATGGGGAAAGAATTAGGTGCACGGGAGTTACTGGAGAATCCTTTATTGGTCGCGTGGTGGTAGCAGAGACTACGGAAATTCCACCAGGTCATGAGAGCATCGTAACCGGAACGATTGTCGGTCCGTGCGAATGGTTGAAAGGGCCACTGATTGTAGAACTGATCGAGCCGGGCGGGCATCTTAGTAAAAAGGGGCTAGTCCTTGCCAGGTCCCTAATTGATGTGCCGGCTGAAGTTGTGCCCATTAGGGTGTTGAACCCCAATAGGGAAAAACGTGTGCTACACGCAGGGACTATGGCTGCGACGATTTCGCCTGTTCAGGTAGAAGTACCGCCCTCTCGTGGCGGCGGGACTGAAGTAATGGTAAAGTCGCTTCCCAGTCATTTGAATGACCTGTATGAAAGGAGTAAGAGGAACTTAAACGCAGAAGACCATGTCAAGTTGAGGAAATGCTTGATTGAATTTCAAGATGTATTTTCACGGGGCGATGGCGATATCGGACGTACTGATTTTGTCAAACACAGTATCGACACCGGTGGTGCTAGACCAGTGAAGCAGAGGCCCAGGAGGCACCCTGTATGTAACCAAGACGAAATAAACCGCCAAGTGGATGACTTAAAGAGGCGTGGCTTGATAGAGCCATCGGATAGCCCGTGGGCGGCTAATGTGGTATTGGTAAGGAAGAAGGACGGCTCAAAGCGCCTGTGTATTGATTATAGAGGGTTGAATGCAGTAACCATCAAGGACGCTTATCCTGTCCCTAGGATCAATGAGACGCTGGACGCACTTGAGGGCGCTCAGTGGTTCTCAACCCTTGATCTCGCGTCCGGGTACTGGCAAGTAGCCCTGGATGAAGACGCGCAGCAGAAATCTACCTTTGTCATGCGCAATGGGTTGTATCGTTGGAAAGTCATGCCGTTCGGCTTGGCAAACGCACCCGCCACGTTTGAACGCCTTATGGAGAAAATATTGGCTGGGCTGCAGTGGGAGATCTTATTGGTCTACCTTGACGACGTCATCGTTTTTGGTAAAACGGTTGAAGATGAGCTAGGGCGGCTACACAAAGTGTTTGGGCGTTTGAGAGATGCTGGACTTAAGCTCAAGCCCAGCAAATGCCATCTCTTCCAGAAGTCGGTCACTTACCTTGGTCACATTGTGTCGGCAGAAGGCGTCGCAACGGATCCCGCCAAAATCAAAGCTGTTGCTGATTGGCCAGTCCTGAAGAATGTTAAAGAAGTAAGGAGTTTCCTTGGCCTTGCATCTTACTACAGAAGGTTCATCAAGGGCTTTGCAACTATCGCAAGCCCGCTGCATGCTTTAACATCAAAGTCTAAAGAGTTCACTTGGAATAGTGCTTGTGAGGAGGCATTTGTTGGTTTGAAAGAGGAATTGATGAGTGCTCCTATCTTGGCGTACCCGATGCCAGGTGACAGGTTCATCTTGGATACAGACGCAAGCGGAGTAGGAATAGGTGCAGTTCTATCTCAATCTCAGGATGGGGAAGAAAAGGTTGTAGCCTATGCGAGCCGGAAGTTGAGTAAGGCCGAAAGGAACTATTGCGTAACTCGGCGAGAGTTGCTCGCAGTGGTTGCTTATCTCAAGTACTTCCGCCAGTACTTATATGGTCAGAAGGTACTAGTACGAACGGACCATTCCTCTTTGAGATGGTTGATGAGCATGAAAGACCCAGAAGGTCAACTTGCTCGATGGCTAGAGGTCGTGTCGGAATATGACGTCACCATACAACACCGCCCTGGTGCTAAACATGCCAACGCCGATGCGTTATCCAGGCGACCATGCAAACAGTGCAGTCACTGCGAAGATGAAGATGATGACGACAATAGTGACAGAGAAGGGCCGTCAGAAGTATCAAGTAGTAATGAAGCAAAGGTGAGGGTTGCAGTCTTGCAACCGTCGCTAAGCAACACGGATCTTCAAAACGCCCAGATGGCGGATGAGTCCATGAAGTGGTTAGTAATTGCCAAGAATGAGGAGAAAGAGCGCCCCCCTTGGGCGGACATAGCTAACTTTTCTCCGGCCAGTAAGACGTATTGGGCTTGCTGGGATCAGATGTCGGTACAAGATGGAGTCTTGTACCAACGTTGGGAGTCTGAAGATGGTAGCTCCTTCAGGTTGAGGCTTGTGGTTCCTCAGATGTTCAGACACAAATTTATAGAAGAATTGCATGGAGGAAAACTTGGTGGCCATCTTGGATTAAAAAAGACGTTAGCGCGTGTAAAACAAAGATATGTCTGGTCAGGCATGAGTGTTGACGTAAGGGCTTGCCTAAGACAGTGTAGTCAGTGTGCAAGGAGAAAGCCTCCTCCGAAGAAGCGGAGGGCGCCCTTACAACAATATAATGTGAGGGGAACCCTGGACAGGGTTGCCATGGACCTGGTTGGCCCACTTCCGAAGACAGAGGATGGGAACTTGTGGATTCTCGTAGTTGGAGAGTATACTACGAAATGGATGGAAGCATACGCACTTCCAGATGCAAGGGCTGAGACGGTGGCCGCTAAATTTGTTAGCGAGTATGTGTGCCGATTCGGAGTACCGAGAGAGCTCCATTCAGACCAAGGAACAAACTTCGAGTCTGAGGTATTCCGAGAGATGTGTCGGGTACTCGGCATCAACAAGACAAGGACTACGGCGTATAATCCGAAGTCTGATGGACTCGTAGAAAGGTTCAACAAGACGTTGGTGACTATGGTCTCCATGCTGATTGAGCCACATAGAGGCCAGCGCGATTGGGACAGGTGTCTCCCATTCGCGACAAGTGCGTATAGAAGTACGCCACAGGAAAGTATAGGCGAGTCCCCCAACATGATGATGTTGGGGAGAGGAATAACTCTGCCGTTAGACTTGACAGTAGAGCAACCCCTTGTGAATAAGGACGAGGCACGGACGGACTATGCGCTGGCTTTGAGAAGTCAGGTCCAGAGGGCCCACGAGAGGGCGCAGATATGTCTGGGAAAAAGCATGAGGCGCCAAAAAGTAAACTACGACCGGAGGGCAGCAAATCCATGCATCCAGGAGGATGAGTTCGTATGGCTGTTCAACCCCGCGAAAAAGAAAGGGGTTTGCCCCAAGCTACAGTTAAAATGGGAGGGGCCGTATCTTGTGCTCAAGAAACTGTCGGATGTAGTCTGTCGCATTCAGAAATCTAAGGGAGCTAAACCACGTGTAGTACACGTAGACCGTCTTAAACCCTACCAGGGCAGTCCTATCGATCCCTGGAGTACTCCCAGTAGAGCTCCTTCTAGTGAGCAGAATGAAGAAAGCACGAAGGAAGTGCAAGAGCATCCTCAAGGGACGGAACCTTCGGGTGATACGGATACAAGAAACAGTCTTCTTGAAACCCCTAATAACGGGGACGATACCGTTTGTCTAGAACCCTTGGATGATATGGGTATAGAAGTCAGTACATGTATGGAACGATCTGATGAAGCAGATGGAGGGAGTAAGGTACAAGGTCCCGTTGAGATAAGAAAATACCCAAAGAGGCAGCATAAATTGCCTGTAAGATTTCGGTAAAATAAAATTGATGATAATTATTGTTCATCTGATCTATTCCAGAATAATATCAAGTATTAAGAAAGCAAGATGGAGGTCGGAGCGAAAACTGAGTTCCGTTGCTACCAGTGCCCCAAGAGGTTTGCTAGTTTGAGAAGGTTGCTCCGGCACAAGAAAACTCACGGGACAACTCTGTACCTCTACTGCAGGCAATGTAGTTTCGCTGACGGGCGAAGAGATAATATGAGGCGTCATTATAAGGTGAACCACAAAGAACAAATAATGGATTTGGAAGACATCCGATCCGAGCCCAGACGAAGCAGCGGGGGGGTCCCGAAGAATATGGACAGTCCTCCCAAGCAGGATTTGAGAAAGTCCATCCCCGAGCCTGCAGAAGGTATGGATGCCAGACGGCTCATAGTGGAGAGAGCCGTAAAGCAGCAGAAGATGAATGCTGCACTCAGTCACGAGGCTGAGCTAGTCATTCCTTGGGAGCGGCTGATCACAGTAACAGCACCGCTCTCACCTTTGAGGGAATCGCCAATACGGGAGGTGGCACCTGGTACAGGGGCCCGCAAAACCCAAGAAGACGATGCAATCAGCATCGGCTCTATGCCACCACTGGAGGTCGACTCCGACGCGGAGGACTGTCCTAAACGGCAGTGGGCAGCGGGAAAACCAACCACCGCTGCCTCTTCCAAGATGGAGGCACTTACCAAGCCGAAATCGGCGTCTTCAGAGCATCCAGATCCCTGGTCAGCTGAGTCATCCAAGCCACAACAGTTTGAGCTTCAGAAGCCAAGGGTCCCCAAGGTAGCCACCATCGTGGAGGAAACAGTTGTGCGAACATTCGTAAATGGGGTCGTCATCCACAAGGAAACCAAACAGCGCACATACTACCAGAACGTACTCGTGGACTGCACCCTAGCCCTGCCCGAATAGCCTACTCTAACATTTTTTTATAGTTAAACAGTTCACAGCAGTTTTAATCTTAATAATGTTAAAATACAGTTAAAGTGTTGCGGCCTTATTGTTAAGTCCTATACCAAGGAACCATTGTATTCAATCTAATCCGTCCAATCACCTACTAATTAAAGTGTATATTGTGATTCAGTGAAAAATTGTGTAAGTTTAGAGACACTGGTTGTAAGGAACCACTGATTTTTGTATAAAAAGTAAGGTTGTTTAAAAATTATAATCCGTTATGATGTTAACATTGTGGTAAGTATTAAAGTGTTATTAATAAAATGTGTTTAACGTGTATTTTAAAACGCCTGTCGCGTCCTAGGTCAGTTTTCGGCTTAATCTAAATGGGGACATTTAGGCCTGTCAGGAGGCTGTGTGACGCGACAGAGGGCGCTAGTGCAGCGCGGCGTAGCTATCAAAACTAGGTCACGCACTGTTACTGCGCGTATGTTTAGGCATGTAATATAAAGCTAACGGAGCGCGCTTAGGCCCCGCCCTGCGCGCTAATCATTGGGCAGGCGTAAGTCACTGCTTAAAGTGTAGTGTAGCGCGCGCAGGCGCACTCGGGCATTTGCTGGCCTAAAAGGCTATAAAAGGCGAGCGCGAGCTCAGTTTAGCGTCCTGATTCTGATCGAGGGCTGGTCCAGGTAAGGATCGCGCAATCCTATAGGGTTGAGCTAAGTCACCTAGCGTAGCGTGACTGGTCTGAGCCTTGAGTGGTGTATGCGCTGCTTAAGAGCTTGGTAAGCCGAGGGGCTATTGGTGGTGCGGTGTAGTTCCTTCTAGGAGCTTGCGGTCGAGATAAGGGTGAATCACTTTCTTGCGGCTTTTAGCGGTGAGGGGTACAGCCCTTAGATAGCCCCTAGCTTATCCGAGTTCTTTTGTAGTAGCGCTGAATGCACGCAATAATTAATTGTGGGGTTCACTGCTCTAGCTATTAGTCTGGTCACATAGCCCTCCGCTAAGGCTACGTAAGATAGGAAAGCACTAGTGTTGTATATATAGATTCGATTATTGTGTTGTGCGTAATTACTCCTTCCATCTTGTTTCATTGTGGAGAGCCCTCTATGTCAATTCCTATCTAAGTCAAGTACTCGCTGGATTAATCGGCCTTTCTGTGATTTCAGGAGGAAACGGAATAAAACAGTCACAGTGATTATATGGTACATAAATCTGGTGTCCACAGCCCGTTCATTTAAAGTTGTCGCCTTGTCTACCTCATAACAATGAGCCAATCAGATTAGCGCAGCCCTTGCATGCCAAGCCACTAAGAAAACAACTATCTTCACGACTGGGACGGTATATTTCCATCCCAACGGACTTGTCTCTAACCGCTCAGGGACCTTCCGGTACGTGCCGTCCGCGCCGCGCTCCGTGGAGAGGGCGCCCTCGTTCTTTCCACTCCCAAAAAGGGGCGTGGCGTCGCAGTATATACAAATTATTGATGCCCGGGTATACGTACTCCATAAAGTTGTAGGGGTGTGTGTGTGTTTGTTTTCCCGTAAATAAGCACCAACCAGCATATCAATACATGTACATCGCCTGCTAAACCAATTTCTCGTACTATCGTCAGCTAAAATGGGATGTAGGCCTACAGTAGCTGCGAAGATTCAGCTGGGGACCAACAAAAACACACATAAACTTGCTTTAATAGTAAAACAAGCTTGTGCTGGGATGATCAGACTCTTTAGGCAACTTGTATTCTCATCTAAGGGATATTATTTATGTTTCATTATTATACATGGTAACCATTCAACCAAGGGTGTTTTTTTGTATGGGGCACCACAAATTAAATAAATTAAATCATATATAAAACAAAATAAAACATTAAGTCGGGGTTCAAACGTAAGAACAAAACTTTACACCCAAAATATACATTTGTAAATAAAAAGTAAAACAATTAACAATATTATATAATAAATTAGTCATTATGTGCTTGACTCAATCACACACCAGACTGATTTCTTAATATAAGTTTGAAATTGATTATTATAAGAAAAGCTCTATCAGCGGCGGATCCAGGATTTTCCAAACGGGGGGGCGTGAAAATTTACCAAGCAACAAAAAAAAAATTCGTGGTTTTTTTTGTTTTTTTTTTCGTGTTTTTTTGGGTTTTTTTAAGCAAAAGGGGGGGGGCGTGCGCCCCCCACGCCCCCCCCCCCCCCCCCTGTATCCGCCCCTGTCTATCCCCAACAACTTAGACAGCAAGATCTTAGACAAATTTGATTCGTAATGAGGAATATTTCCAAGACAAGGTTTAAATAGAGTGACACAAAATTAGAACGGTATCTGACTAAATTAGTTTGGTAAAAACGTGTGGGTTTTTTTCTCGGACGAAATGAAATCTGAAAATTGGTAAATTTAAATAGAAAATGTTTTATAATACCCGTGGTAAAAACGTTCAACACAGGATTAAAATAGTAATAAAGAAACGAGGGGAATAGTACAGGGCGAGTAAACAAAAAGTGAAACCCCGACACAAAACAAAATATATTTCATATCAAAAACACCAAAGTTATGCTTACATGTAGTTGAAAATGAACCACACGTGAATATTGGGAGCTAAATTTTCTTAGTTCATGCATGCAGAGACGTCTGCATCAAGGTATCAAAAGTACTAGACAAAACAGCTTGAGAATTTCTCTGAACGTATTCTCTATTCGAAAGAAATTTTAAAAAACCCAATTTATTATATACTAATACCACTGAGTAGATTTAGCCTGCTGAGGTCACCAGGGTCAAGTAGAAGGCTTGGCTTTTCTAGCCACAGAGGATCTCCACCTGTTGTGCTACCCGATTTATAAGGTCAAAGGACAGTCACAGACACTTGCTGCGCGGGATAATTCTAACGCCATAACGGATTTTGCTAAGTCTGTACAACTAGCTCGCTGTACTGCAACAACGTTTGCACAACATCCCCTGAAAATAGATATTCCTGAAACCATCAAATAACACTTCCTTGCCATGGTAGCCATAACAGTAGGTTATGATTTAGCCGTTGACGAAGTTGTCCGTCGAGTTATTCTGACTGAGCTTGACACCACCATGGAATTATTATGACCACAGAGCAAGGAACAGTGCATGACCAAACGGTCGGTGTTGCAGTATAGTGCTATGGATTTTGAACTAGTATTAACGGGGGTAAGTTAATTTGTTAATCGTCCAAAATAAATACTACTGAGTACTGTAAACAGTTTAAAGAGGTTTTTTTATTACGATTTAGGCAACCATGTGATATTTTTGTCGCATAGTAATAGTATAACTAGTTTCAGTGATAACCTGTCCTTCCTCTATGCATTTTGCTGTATTCTTTTGTTTTACTATGCATGGTCTTACAACTTGGTCATGTTGTTTGTTGGGCTTGTTTAATAGTCAGGACTATTTTGAGTTTGAACTTAGATTCGTAGACCCTACTGTTCTTTATTGTTCTACGTCTGCTAGTACTAGTACTATTCGAATGCAGACAAACTCTCAAACACATGCAGGGTTTTCCCTGTATAAAGCCTAGACACATGCTGGAAATGATAACAGTATACAATTGTTCGTGTTTAACAAAACCCTTGATAACCTCGTATTTATATTGTTCGATATTAAATTGAAGTCCTGGTGCGTGAAATTATGTCTTTTCACACTTTTCAGGGTTCGCTGGCGCCGAAACTGTCTCCTTGTGACCATTCATTTGGTGAGACTACCCGGATGGGCGGAGGGCTACTCTTTCAGGAGGATAGACTATTATTTTGAGGAAAACATGGAGGTCAGTAACTCAAATTTCAAGATTAATCGATCATTATTGGAACATTTGGGGGAAAATTCAAGGAAACCTGCAAAGCGATATTCAATTTTAATATTACTGTTCGTCGTGTGCACATATCCCTTGGACTATAAAAACAAATATACCTTTGATGTTGCACAATTCAATTGTTTGTACCCACCATGCCCACTGGCTATTGTTTTGAATTTAATGATAACCTTTATCTCTTCTGACAAAATTAATGAGCTCACTGCATACCCTTTTACTCACGCTTACTCACAAAAAGAACAATAAACCTCGACGGTTGAAACACATAAAAGCACAATCAGCAATCCTGGCCATGATTATATTAATTAAGATTTTACCTTTCGGTTTTTATCCATGTTACAGTTGTTTTCCTAGTTCCGGATCGCTTTCAATAAAAACTCCCCTCTTCTTATGGCTCGTGCCCCGAAACAAAAATCTCGGTGCATTTTTAAAAGAAACATGTAAGCTTCTTGATACACAAATATTTGTTTAATAAATTATCCATAAAGGAATTGCGGCTACATTTTTGACTCGCACTTTGACATGTTTGGACGGTTTGTAGAAAATCACAAGAGTCGCAAAACCACAATATGTCACTCACAACGTGTGATTTCGATTATGCCTTTTTGTAATCTACAGTTGTATTAACTCATGCATCGATTATTTGTTGAGTCAAAATCAGTAGAAAAATCTCTAGTATTAAAACATCTTACAAAGAGTGAACTTGTACTTTTTCATAGTTTCAGATCGCGCTTAAAATATGTGCATCGACTGCACGCCCACAAGCAATTTTATGTGACATGTTCTATAAGTCAGTTTATCGGCCCGTTCCCGCGCGCACCACGGTATGGTCGCACTGCGCTACACAAACTTTCAAAATCAATGTCTTACCCAAGTCGTCTTTTTAAAACTGTATTGGAAGTATTTAAAATGTTTTTTTTGTTTAATATTTAAATACTAAAATCGGCTTGACTCGAGTTGGTTCTAGCTAACATGTATTTTTCTCGCGCGATTATTTGTTTATGTACGAAGCAGTTTTAACCGATCCGGAATTTGTTAAGTCGATTCGCAACTACAGCAAAAGGATGTCGGCACTTTTATATTTATTTTATTTATTTATTAACCACTTCAAACAGCGAAAGAACCGCCAATTACTGGAATGAGATAAACATACACACAATCTCTCCCAGAGAGATTGTATATAACAAATAGGCCTATATGAAATATAAATGTAAATGTCGTTTTGACGTTGTATTTTTAAAATTAGAAGAGCAATATTGAAACAAAAACAATACTCTCCACCACCCAAAGTAAATGATACTAAACCCATTTCACTTGAATGTTGAGGATTGGTCTAGCCGAA
This sequence comes from Crossaster papposus, assembly GCA_037893245.1. Taxonomy (NCBI): domain Eukaryota; kingdom Metazoa; phylum Echinodermata; class Asteroidea; order Velatida; family Solasteridae; genus Crossaster; species Crossaster papposus. The sequence continues at coordinate 1,180,450 of JBAIAA010000429.1, read as the reverse complement.
AGCAGTCTGAATAATTGTTGCGATCTCGAACTAGGAAAACGACTGTATCAGCGTAGTACTACTAGGGAACTCAAAATGAATGTTAGAAAAACATTGTTTGCTGAAGTATTTGTTGCTGCTAACCGATCAGTTTTAATCCACCGGAAGTGAAACTCATTACCAAACGGGCTGAGGACAAGCATGGGGCGAGTCAGAATCGCTCTTCACACGTCTCAATCAGTATAGCTCTAGCAATCTAATGAATGACTTTGCAAATAACTGGTGCCTGTCAATGATTACGTGTTTTGTGTCAGGTATACTATAGGTCTCTCGCAAGTCTCGTCATCATCTAAACTTCCTTTTTTACACTTTATCTTTCTGTTCACATTATAAAAGGTGTATTCATTGAAAATCCGCTAACTTCAACGGAAATTGTGTGCAACATTCACCGATCATTGCGTAATACGCGTACGAGACAACATACTTCTGCGGCTTCTGTACAGGCAGTGAGGCTTTCGACTTTGAGTTACTTCAGTTGCCAGACTTCGCCGCCTTCGAGGTTTACCGCGTATAACAAAGATGAGCAAGATCCCCCAAAACAAAAACTATGGTAGGTCAACAAGATACGTATAAATAATAATTAATTATAACAATAATAAAAATAATAATAGCATTGAACGATGAAATGTATTGACTATTATACAATATAATGCATGTGTGTGAATATTTTGAATACGTCATTTGAGGGTTTGTTTTTCATTTTATTACTTTTAAAGTTTACCGATCCTGGGGTTCTAGTATACTAGTGATGGCTTCAATAGTCCAATCCTGGGGTCTCGGTGCATATAGATAGGTGGTGAAAACACGTTTAGTTTTTGGAACACAATAGGAATCCCGGTCATATTTCAAAATGCATTGAAAGCGGGCTTGTATAAAGCAACATAAATATGTTGTTTTCAACTTGAACCCTCGGCTGCCAAATTCTGTAATACTCACACACGTTCTAAAACTATTAATTGCGTGTTTATTTTGTCTGCTCTATTATGGAATATCATTACCCCCACAATGAAGGTATAATCTATGCTCACATGCAATTTTCCACGATAAATATAAATACGAATACATTTCTAGTTTGATTTGTCGTAGTTTTTCAGTATAGTCTAGATTTGTTAAAAGGTTTCTGTGAAATACTTAAACAATATTACTGTTAAATTCTTTATCAAGCGTTTGAGACCAGCATTGCTAGCTTTATGCTTTATGTTTTGTTTGAAAAACTTAACCTTGATGGCATTGCCTGTTAAACCACATGTGGTTCGGTTCACCCTGCGCGACCTGGGCGCCTGGCCCCAGCTCAATTTACAACCAAAAACTTGACTGTGCCTCACTTTACAGGCCGACCTTTTTTTTCCTTAATGACATGGACCCTAATCAATCAGTCTTTGAATAGGCGGAGCTAAAACTCATGGATGCCGAGAAAGGCACAAAAAACAGCGTTTGTTTGCAACCGGCGTCGAGCAGTTATTCTTATGTAATTTGGTTTTTTCGCGATCGCCGTCTGGCGATCGCGAATTTGTCTTTATAAAATATTTTTTTTACAGAATAATTACAAGATATCTAGCGCAATAATTTTGCTGGATGCCTAACATCATTATTTACTTTTAGATGAGTAAGATATTTCTTAATAATTTGGTAGTAAATATTTTCGATATCTGCAAATGATGTATCCTACCTTTAACACTGACAAAGTCAAAAGGCCATGTTATGTACAATCGTATAAATATTATAAGAAAAAACGTTTACTAAAATCAAAACAACCTTTTTTTTTTGAAACTATAGGCATATACATGTATGCTGATTACGTTTTTATTTAAAATTGTAGTCTTGCTGCTGTCGTATTGAGTGTGTGTGACAAGTTTGGAACTTTGTTTTCGAGGGATAACTTTGGCATCAATTTACTACAGTTTTATGTTGGATTTTGTTTAATTCAGTACACGTATTGCTGACTCTTACAAACATATACATAGACTTTTTTTCAAAAAAGTTGAAATTCAAATTCCGAAATCAAGGGAAGGCTTATTTTAGCAGTGTTTCTAAATCGTGGAATTTTGTGCTGGCAGTGGGTGATGGCTTTTATAGTTCGATCCTGGAATGTCATCCACAGAAGTGCGTGATGGATACACAATATTTTTCGCACAAAATAACATAAATGTTCTTTTTTGAATTTGAAGAGAAGAAGCCATACCCAGGTTAGCCCAGGACAAACAGAGTACTGTTCTATTTACATGCATGCTCTTTGATTTTGTTTTTCTAATATCGGCCGACCATTTGTTTTTATCTGTATAATATATGCCATTTTGTATGGTGAAATGTTCTTATATTTACTTTGATCTATACAGTTCTATACAAGATTATCAAGAATATGACTTACCAGTACGTGATTATTTTTGATAGTTGATTTGTTTGAAGAGACATTGTGAATTACTTGAAAATCTTACTGTGAAATCTTAAATCAAGCGGTTGAGAACAGCATTGATTTGTTCGAATATCAACTTTAACCTTGGTAGCATTGGACTGTCAATTTGTCAAACCATAGGTGAAACCATGGTCAAATCCAAGTGTAGTTCTGTTCACAAAACACTTGAGATATAGGCCTACCATGAAGGAATGAGACCGGCGAACAAGCTCAATTTGACCGCAAATGATTATTGCGCCTGAACATGGGGGGGGGGGGGGGCATTGCTGTAACGGGGTGACCTTAACCCTCCAATCAATCAGTAGTGGGATGGGCGGAGCGAAAACTATAGGTGTAGTAAACAAAACTCATATGTACAAAACAATTTAACCATTAAAACCTTTTTGGGTGTTAATTAGATGATTGTTAGAAAGGAAGAGTTTTGAATGTAATGTTTAGATCACCAGACCTCCAGGCTCCAGGACTGACAAACTTTTACTACAACCAAAGTCCTTGTTTGTTTCTTTTCTTGGAACTATGTTAATTACATTTATAATGTATATTTCTTCACGAACAACAAGCATGTTCTTGGAGAGTTTGGAACTTTGTTTTGAAGGGCCATCAAAAGCATCAATGTTCACATAAAGTTCAATATTGGATAGTTACACGTGTATTTTGTTTAATCCAGTACACGTATTGGTGACTGTTACAAACATAATTATAGACAGACTGTTTTTCCCAAAAGTTGAAAAACAAATTCCGAAAACCAAAAAGAAGTCTTTTTTTAGCAGTGTTTCTAAATCGTGGAATTCTGTGCTGGCAGTGGGTGATGGCTTTTATAGTTCGATCCTGGAATGTCATCAACAGAAGTGCGTGATGGATACACATTTTTTTTCGCACAAATCAACATAAATGCAACCGTTTCTTCTGTTCTTTTTTGAATTTGAAAAGAAGAAGCCATACCCAGGTTAGCCCAGGACAAACAGAGTACTGTTCTATTTACATGCATGCTCTTTGATTTTGTTTTTCTAATATCGGCCGACCATTTGTTTTTATCTGTATAATATATGCCATTTTGTATGGTGAAATGTTCTTATATTTACTTTGATCTATACAGTTCTATACAAGATTGGGTTAAGAGATAACAAGCAAATTGTTAATTCCTCTTGGTCGGGAAAGGGTATTTATCACAAGATTATCATGAATATGACTTACCAGTGCGTGATTATTTTTGATAGTAGATTTGTTTGAAGAGACATTGTGAATTACTTGAAAATCTTACTGTGAAATCTTAAATCAAGCGGTTGAGAACAGCATTGATTTGTTCGTATATCAACTTTAACCTTGGTAGCATTGGACTGTCAATTTGTCAAACCATAGGTGAAACCATGGTCAAACCAAGTGTAGTTATGTTCACAAAACACTTGAGATAAAGGCCTACCATGGAAGGGGGTATGAGAACGGCGAACAAGCTCAATTTGACCGCAAATGATTATTGCGCCTGAACATGGGGGGGGGGGGGGGGGGGGGGGGGCATTGCTGTAACGGGGTGACCTTTTTATAAAAAGGCATGAACCCTCCAATCAATCAGTAGTGGGATGGGCGGAGCGAAAACTATAGGTGTAGTAAACAAAACTCACATGTACAAAACAATTTAACCATTAAAACCTTTTTTTGTGTTAATTAGATGTTTGTTAGAAAGGAAGAGTTTTGAATGTAATGTTTAGATCACCAGACCTCCAGGCTCCAGGACTAAAAAACTTTTACTACAACCAAAGTTCTTGTTTGTTTCTTTCTTGGAACTATGTTAATTACACTTATACATGTAATGTATATTTCTTCAATATAACAACAAGCATGTTCTTCGAGAGTTTGGAACTTTTTTAAAGGGCCATCTTTGGCATCAATGTTCACAAAGTTCAATATTGGATAGTTACACGTGTATTTTGTTTAATCCAGTACACGTATTGGTGACTGTTACAAACATAATTATAGACAGACTGTTTTCCTCAAAAGTTGAAAAACAAATTCCGAAAACCAAAAAGAAGGCATATTTTAGCAGTGTTTCTAAATCGTGGAATTCTGTGCTGGCAGTGGGTGATGGCTTTTATAGTTCGATCTTGGAATGTCATCCACAGGAGTGCGTGCTGGATACACAATATTTGTCGCACAAAACAACATAAATGCATCCGTTTCTTCTGTTCTATTTTGAATTAAAAAAGAAAAGAAGCATACGTTAACCCGCACAACGCATGCTCGTTGAGTTTTCCACTATTTTTTTGTTTTAAAACGTTGCTGCTTCTCGCACATTTCCTGTAAGATTATTTGATGGGTAAAAAAGCAAAACCTTTGTTTTATTTACTTTCACGGCCTTGTCGTGTCGAACCACACAGAGTTGGATAGCGAAGCCCATGAGACTGGAGGCTCGCTAGCTCAATTGATGACATCTGCTTGAAATTTGGCGGGAATTCTCTAACGGGCCCACGTTTTTATCAATAAATATAAGCGCTCAGCGTCAGTGAAGCTAAAACTATGGATTCAGTAAAATATTTTATTATTTTTGCAAGTTGATTTTGGCAGTCCTGTTTTTGTTTAAAATGTGTAGTCTATTTATTATTTTACAAAAGAAAAAAATATTGTTGTTTAACTTCATACAACAAGATGTATACTTTATTCACAGGCATGCTCGTTGAGTTGTCCACTGCTATTTTTATAAAAACGTTGCAGCTTCTCGCACATTTTCTGTAAGATTATTTGATGGGTAAAAAGAAAATACTTTGTTTTATTTGTCTTTGTAATGGAGGATATTTTTAAAAAGTGTACATCCTAACCCTTGTTTATTATTTGTAAAGTGAAACTTGAACTTTCACGGCCTTGTCGTGTCGAACCACGCAGAGTTGGATAGCAAAGCCCATGAGACTGGAGGCTGGCTAGCTCAATTGATGGCCCACATCTGCTTGAAATTTGGCGGAAATTCTCTAACGGGCCCACGTTGTTATCAATGAATATAGGCGCTCAGCGTCAGTGAAGCTAAAACTATGGATTCAGTAAAATATTTTATTATTTTTGCAAGTTGATTTTGGCAGTCCTGTTTTTGTTTAAAATGTGTAGTCTATTTATTATTTTACAAAAGAAGAAAATATTGTTGTTTAACTTCATACAGCAAGATGTATACTTTATTCACAGGCATGCTCGTTGAGTTGTTCACTATTATTTTTATAAAAACGTTGCAGCTTCTCGCACATTTTCTGTAAGATTATTTGATGGGTAAAAAGCAAATACTTCGTTTTCTAAATGGAGGATATTTTTAAAAAGTGTACATCATATCTTAAGCCTTGTTCATTATTTGTAAAGTGAAACTTGAACCTTCACGGCCTTGTCGTGTCGAACCACACAAAGTTGGATAGCAAAGCCCATGAGACTGAAGGCTCGCTAGCCCAATTGATGACATCTGCTTGAAATTTGGCAGGAATTCTCTAACGGGCCCACCTTTTTATCAATGATATAAGCGCTCAGCGTCATTGAAGCTAAAACATAGTAAAATATGTTAAAACTTAAAGTTTTTTTTCTTCAGAATGTAGATTTCATATTGATAAAAAACACCGTATATCTCCACATTATGACAGATTCATGCTTTGAAATGTATACATTAGTTATGTAGCACGTGTTGTTTAATTAGTTTTGTGTCTTTTGAACAAACATTTTGTTTTTTCTTTATGTGGACTGTCGGTTATTTTGTTTAAACAGAAGAAAATATGGTTATTTAAATTCATACCACAAGATTAATACTTTATTCACACGCATGCTCGTTGAGTTGTCTACTATTACTGAAACAAAAATATTGTGTTTTCTTTAAGTTGACTGTCGGGCCGCACTGTCAGACTTTTGAATAATGATGTAAAACATGTGATTGGGAATAAATATTTTACCTCCTTCAAAAATGTGTTATTGAATGTTTTTTGTTAAATGTGTCACAAGAGGGTGGGGGGGGGGGGGGGGGGGTGTACAGGTTGTTGGTGGATTTGTGTTGGTGGATTTGTGTTGGGGAGGAGGGTTTGGGGGGGGGGGGGGGATGGGGAGGTGGGGGGGGGGGGGGGGGGGTGAATACGATAGGGGGGGGGGGGAGATAAAATAAGTGACTAAGTCAATAAATTGCAGGGGAAGCATTTTAAACCTTGAAGCTGGTATTTTTGTTCAATAATTATGGCTGAACGTACAACCTATTGACCATAAGCACGCACATGAATTTCCGCGATTTATAGTCTAACATAAAACAAGGAAAGCTGAAATCTGGTTTCGGGGGTTATGGTTTCGGTATTCGGAAATTGCGGAGGCGAAGGGTGCACTTACTTAGTGTGGAAGCTATCTGGAACTAGAAATGAAAATGGTCGCCGGAGACGGCCGGATATAGCAACGAAATGGGTTGGTTTCGTGTTCAATTAGGCGTCAATTTCCGCATGCGAAAACGTGATTTTTTAAACAGTGGATGTCAGTAGTGATACATTCGCTCAATGCATAGTACACTATCAGTGTATACGTACATGTACGTACAAGTACAGGCATGTACACCCCTATTATACGTGTGCCATGCACATATAAGGGGTCAATGCTTTATGCGCCTAGGCCAAAACGATTAAATTTCAAGGGTGCCGCAGGGTATTTTTCCAGTTCGTTTTTTGCCAAAAAACACAAGAAAGTTTGAGAACTACTTTTACACTAACCTTTAGAGCAAAAATCAAGATTATATCTGTCAGGTTTAATTTTTTAGGAATTTTCAAAGGAAAATAAGTCTTTTCATTGTAACTTCCGGTCTGGTGACGTCATAATTTTTTCTTCTCGTCGACTTGTTCCTAGCATGAAGCTGATTAAATACACCGGTTATAAAGTGATTTCCGCAAACTTCGCCACACACATCAACAGATTATTCATTTTAACCATTTTTCAACTTGCCGCTAGAGGGCGCTATAACATGTTATGACATCGCCGGTATTTTTTTTGAAAAGTTTATTCTAGCCAGACACCAACACCGTTGAAAATAAGTTCATATCATTTTTCAGTTTTAAATTATAAGGCACTTCCGGTTTAGACCGGAAGGAAGGGTCACGTGATTTCACGCACACGAGATAAAATGAAGATCCTGGATTATTCTATCTATTGCCACAAAAATCAAGTTTCGGTCTTTTGCGGTTGATTTGTTATTGAATTTCAAAGATTAAATCAATAACACCTTTAAAATGACGTCACGTGACCCCTGATGACGTCACCATGACGTATTTCTGCGAGACAAGAGTTCACTATAGGGTCTTCACCTGGGTTAAGTTTTATGAAAATACGACTTTGTTTTCTAGTAAAAGTACTTGTGCAAAAAAACGTGTACAAAGTCTATGGGGTTTAGGTTACTAAAAAAAAAAGAAGATAAAAAAAAAAAAAAACTAGAACTACGTCTGTTCGAGGAACAGAACATAGGGCTTTTTCGCATTCGCAATTTTTTTTTATTAAATATTTCAAAAATTGAACTTTTAAACCATCAAAACAATTTAAAATCATTGAAAACTAATTTAAGTTAATTTAAAAAGAGTAAAATGAATTAAAACTGATTAAAACGATGACGTCACACGTTTGTGAACGTTTTGTGCAACTATCTATCACCTAACAACACAAAATGAGGTGTTATGTTAACACGATCCGTTGCTGAGATATGCCTTCAACGTCTAAAAACGTAATAATTCAAATATAATCGTAATATGGTGTAACATTTGTCAACCATGCCGCTAGAGGGCGCTATAACATTTTAAGAAGTCACCGTCAACTTGTTCGTTACTTACAACCTAGCCAGCGCCTAACATCGTTGAAAGTAAGTTAGCATCGTTGTCCACTTTTAAATTATAAGGCACTTCCGGTTTGGACCGGAAGGAAGTGTCAGGTCTTTTTGCATGTAATACAAAATATGAAGACCATGGATTAAACTATAAATTCCCTTAAAAATCTAAATCAGATCTCTTACAGTTGATTTTATATTGATTTTCAAAGATTAAATCTATAAATCTTTGATATGGATGATGACAAACAGTCTCAAATTGAATGACAAGAAGTCTGAATTTATCCTGTGTGGCTCAAAACAACAACTTTCCAAGTTTAATATCCCGAGCATTAGGATTGGAGATTGCCTCGTCCCATTCCTCCAACAAGTGTCGCAACCTAGGTGTAATTTTCGACCCCCACATGTCCCACATTGATCAGTTATCAGCAGTGTCAAAATCAGTCAGATTTCATCTCCGTAATCTCGGATTTATTCGAAAATATCTCAATCGTATGGCCACTGAGCAACTCGTCCATGCATTTATAAACTCGCGCTTAGATTGTTGTAACTCCCTCATGTATAACCTGCCGCAATACCAAATCAACAGACTCCAACGCCTCCAAAATGCCACTGCTCGCCTCATCACCTTATCCAGACGCAACACTCACATCACCCCCGTCCCTCCACTGGCTCCCAATCATTGATCGCATTGCCTTCAAGATCCTCCTTCTCGCTTTCAGGTCACGACAAGGAACCTCACCGGACTACATATCTGACATTATCACGCAATATCAACCGTCACGTAGTCTTCGTTCAGCCAGAGCGCTACAGCTTACGGTTCCCAGTACCAATCACTCTTGGGGAGACCGGTCTTTTTCACGCGCCGCTCCCGAACTCTGGAACAAATTACCTTTTGAAATTCGTCAGTCATCATCATTGTCTGTATTTAAATCTTCTCTAAAAACCCACATGTTTACCTCACGGTTTTGTGATTAAAAACAATCTGTATTGTGCGCCATGAGCGTCTTGCTTGGCGGATACCGCCGCCTTATAAATGTTCATTATAATTATTATTATTATTATTTAAATATTTGGTTTCTTGTAATATGACACTTGATGACGTCATCGTAACGTAATTAACAGGAAGCTCGAGAGCTGTCTTAACTTTGCTATTTGAAGCAAAAATCTGGATTATATCTATCGCGGTTGGTTTTTAAGCTATTTTTTAAGGTTTAAAGGGTTTTTAATTGTAACTTCCGGTTTGGTGACGTCATCAATATTTCTTTTTCTCAATATGTTCTTAGCACGAAGCTGATTATATACACCGGTTATAAAGTGACTTCAGCAAACTTCGCCACACACATCAACAGATTATTCATTTTAACAATTTTTCAACCTGCCGCTAGAGGGCGCTATAACATGTTATGACGTCGCCAGTATTTTTTTTTAAAATACATTCTAGCCAGACACTAACATCGTTGAAAGTAAGTTCATATCACCTATCACTTTTAAATTATAAGGAACTTCCGGTTTAGACCGGAAGGAAGGGTCACGTGATTTCACGCATGCGAGATAAAATTAAGATCCTGGATTATTCAATCTGTTGCCACAAAAATCAAGTTTCGGTCTTTTGCGGATGATTTTGTATTGATTTTCAAAGATTAAATCAATTAAACCTTTAAGATGACGTCACGTGACCCCTGATGACGTCACCATGACATATGTCTGCTAGGCACGAGCTTACTATAGGGTCTTCACTTGGGTTAAGTTTTATGGAAATACGACTGTTTTCTATTAAAAGTACTTGTGCAAAAGAACGTGTACAAAGTCTATGGCATTTTGGTCCCAAAAAGAAAGAAAAAAAGAAGTAAAAAAACATAAAAAATCAGAACAAAAACAAAGGCTTTTTCGCAAATTGCGAAAAAGACAAAAAAGAAAGGAAAAAAGGAAGAAACTAGAACTACGTCTGTTCGAGGAAAAGAACATAGGGCTTTTTCGCATTCGCAATTTTTTAGATTACATTTTTCAAAAATTGAACTTTTATACCATCAAAACAATTTAAAATCCTTGAAAACTTTAAATTATAAGGCACTTCCGGTTTGGACCGGAAGGAAGGGTCAGGTCTTTTTTGCATGTACTACAAATTATGAAGACCATGGATTAATATATCATTTCCCTTACAAAATCTAAATCAGATCTCTTACGGTTGATTCTATATTGATTTTCGAAGATTAAATCTAGAAATATTTGGTTGCTTGTGATCTGACACCATCGTGACGTAATTAACAGAAAGCTCGAGAGCTGTCTTAACTTTGCTATTTGAAGCAAACATCTTGATTATATCTATCCCGGTTGATTTTTAAGCGATTTTTTAAGGTTTAAAGGATTTTTCATTGTAACTTCCGATTTGGTGACGTCATATTTGGTGACGTCTTCTTCTTCCTTAGTGCTTTTCAAAAACATTACAGGTGACGTCATAAAATGTAACAGCGCCCTCTAGCGGCAGGTTGAAAAATGTGTAAAATTAATAATCAGTTGATGTGTGTGGAGATATTTGCTCAAATCATTTTATAACTGGTGTATATAATCAGTGTCATGTTAGGAACAGGTTGTGGGAAAGAAAAAAATATGACGTCACCAGATCGGGAGCTACAATGAAAAGACCTTTAAACCTTAAATAATTGCTAAAACATCAACCGCGATAGATATTTTTGCTTCAAATACCAAAGTTAAGACAGCTCTTGAGCGTTATGTTAATGACGTCACGATGATGTCATCCAGTATCAGATTACCAGCAACCAATGATTACTGGATTTAATCTTCAAAAATCAATATAAGATCAAATGTAAGAGATCCGATTTAAATGTTTACGGTAATTGATAGTATAATCCAGGGTCTTCATATTTCGTATACCATGCAAAGTAATTTGACCCTTCCTTCCGGTTCAAACTGGAAGTGCCTGAAAATCAACCCCGAGAGGTACGATCAATTACTTTCTTTTTCAATTTTTATGTATACAATGAAAATTAAATGAAAAGAATCATAAATGTAATGAACAATGAAAACAAAATGCTCTGTTCACAGAACAGACATATTTCTAATTTTTGCCTTTTTCGCTTTTAGCGAGAAAGCCTTTGTGTTTCTTCTGTTTGTTTTATTAGCTGTTTCGGCATTTCAGCTGAAACAGCTTTTGTAATCATTAAGATTTTTTTCCCTATTTTCCCCCCTTTTTTTGGCTTTTTCGCAATTTTGCGGAAAAGCCTTTGTTTTTGTTCTGATTTTTTTTTTATTATTTTTTTTTATTCTAAAATACACGTACAATTAATGCCACAGGCAAATCCTTTAAATTACATGTTATAAACATGCTGTTTTTCAACCAACCTGACAAGTTGCATTTTTTTTTTCTCAAAGCAATTTGCATGTTAGAAATTTAAATTCAGTGTCACTGTTAGGTTCTTATTATGATCGTAGTGATTCACTGCTGTAGATCCAGTTGATGAGACGGTTGTTTTCTTCCCCGGCTCTTCCGTTGATATGCCCTGTACTACACGGTTAACTTTACGCTTGAGTGCGTCACTTGTACGCTTGTACCCCCTACTGCATTCGACCTGTGTCTTCACAAATTAGTTGTTTATCAACCTCATTGTCATACATTCGAGTTGCTGCATATTATCAGCGCGTTGAGTAGTTGTGTGGGGTTGTCGATACCGAGCACGCCAGTTGTCCACATCAGTTTTTCTTCGTCCAAGGTGATCACTTCGGCTTGCTTAGGTTGATTCCCCAATCCCTCGCTTGCACGGTCTCTCATTAGCCCGTCCAATGTATTCTTAGTTTGAAAAAAGTCCGGATCCTGCAGAAACTTGTAGGCCTTGTTCATCGTGTCAAAATAAAGCTGAAGACAAATCACTAGTTCGTGCAAATTAGATCCTGGAAATTTCTCGCCACTTTGTTTCTTCACCTAGCATAGAAACCTAGAAATCGAATAGTTCAGTTCATCCTTTGTCATATTTTCCAGGCGGACATTGATGGGACTGATGTTTAGGGTCGGGAAGTTGATGGCTCGCTCATTGCGCTGACCTTGCCACTGACGGTAGAGTCCAACTGCCCCCTTGATCTTTTTCATGGTGCTCTCTGAAAGTCTGTAATTAGATACAACAAATAATCACACATTTAGGACCTATAATACATTCATCAAATTCATACATCAAATTCAAGGTTCTAGACTGAAATGTAAGGACTTGTAATAGTATTATTCTACATAGTGCAAACAAATTAGAAATCTAAAACATCGGAAAGATATACCGTAATTTAGGTTAGGGCAGGGAGGAAGCATAGGAAAATCAATGAGAGTACATCATTAAATATTAGGGCCTTCTTCATATTACATTCACGTAGTTGTATTTATGTTAGCGGCGTTAGGGTCATTTCCGAGAATTATTCAGTGTTAATATTTTGTTTAAAACTATTTCGCAATAACATCGTTTTTCCTAACATGGAATGAATAACCAAATTTTGCCTAAAACCCAAAGGCTAAACAACTATCTTTCTAGAAAACTCATACCTTCTTTTGCCCATGCGATCTATTTCCTCGTCTCCTTTCGGGAATTCGAAACGATTCCTTTCATCAACCTTTACTTCAAGTGCTAGCGAGGCTTGCAAAAGTTCGTCGTCCGAAACGTCAGAAACTACCGGTTTATACTGTTTTGCTTTTACTGTGGATGCACCTTGTAGGTCTAAAACATCGGCAACCGCATCGTCGGTATAGTCGTCACTGTCGTGTGAGCGAAATACGTTTTGGGCGAGAAATAAATCGTAATCACTATCATCACTGTACTCCACGACGACATGTTTACAATACAGAATTTTATTCAAGAATGAGCGTGACTCCGTACGAATAATATACCGAATGGCTGCATACCAAAGTTACGCAACAATAATTCTCCTGAAAGTGAACAAAGACGCTCCATTCGTTCAAAATAATGGAGCGGTAGGACAATAGGGTGACGTCCCGGGTGGAGGTTAAGTCGGTTAATACCCTCGGTAACGCGCCATTCGTGGGTAATAATGGCCCTCGGGCTTCGCCCTCGGGCCATTATTACCCACGAATGGCGCGTACCTCGGGCATTATCCTATACTTAAACAGTGCTGGCTAATTGAAAATGGGAGTAATTAGTAACCACCTGCACCAAGGAAAATCTGTGTAATACACAAACTTGGATGGAAGTGTTCTTTGACTACTGTTACATAATCGCTAATTTCGTCGTAATTACTGAACCGAATCAAGCGCGGTTTTCGTTAAATTATAGCCAACTAATTTGACTTTATTTTTTCGTTTGAATTTTTCTATTCCGACACTTATTTAGGAAGTTACGATCAACTAAAGGTGCGTTGTAATTTGTTTGAGACACCTTGTAGGTGTCTGGTGAAGAGACGTCTTTAGATTATTGAGAACATTTGCTGCTTCAAATGATACAAATGCACAAACAAAAATAGTCTGATTTCCATGGTAGTTTGAGTTTCATATGACACCTGCCAAGCACATACATGTACATGTATTTATTCCAATTCACAATTATACATTTCAGTCAAAACAAGTCCAAAGTGTAGTTGAGTCCATTCAACTGACAAGTCCTTTAAATTCCCAATTCAAATCACAAGCTATTTCAAATGAGATATTTCAAAATATTTGTCATGTTCATCCACTGATTTCTAGTGCTGGGCGAGTAGAGAATTTTTGTACAAAGACTTACAAGATAATTACGCGCAGTATATACTTGTACTCTCTGGTTGTTGACGGATTTCTCATAATAACAGAGACTGATACACATTAGTACATTTACTACGTAAAATGATTACCCATTCAGCAGTTATAAGGCCGCTTACTGAAATTGACTAGCCGTGATTCTGCAGTCCGTATGCGTTCAGGCCGACAAGTCTGCAGTTGCTAAGGGAGGCGGGAATCTGCAGACTGGACGGGTGTGTGCGTTCAAGCGCCGCGAGTTTAATGAGCTCCACCAGCCATGCGCTTTTGTCAACTTAACAATGATATAATGAATAAACATGAGTCACAAGAGACCTCATGAATCCCGACGGCCGGTACGCAGAAAGACATACTACAAAAATAGTACATGAATTAGGATACGGTCGTTTTACGAGTTCAAAATCGCAAAAAAAATCAGGCTGCTTTCGGGTAGACCAATCCTCGAAATTCAAGTAAAAGGGGTTTAAGATTCCTACCTCGAGTGTTGGACATACTAGAAATGTTGCTTTTCATAATTTGAGCTCTTCTTTTTTCGAAAATACGACGTCAACCCATGCGTCAACAACAGAGCCAACATCTCTATTCCTAGTTCCAGATCGTTTTAACCATTAACCAGTTCCAGATTTTTAGATATGGGATCGGGTCAAAAAATGTTTCGGAAATAACGAAAAATAATCGCGCGAAAATATTTTTTCAGCTAGGATCACCCTGAATAAAGCAGATTTTCTGAAAACGTATTAAATAATTAATATAAATAAACTTCATTTTAAATACTTACAATAAAGTTTAAAAAGAGGACTTTTGAAATGATTATCGTTTAACGTTAGACAGAGCATGGAGGAATAAGAGCATGGACAGAGCAACAAGCCTGCCTGCATAGCCGGCGGCCCGGCGCGACAAAACGAAAACTGCCCCGGCACAAAACACGTCACATAAATCGCTTAATTGCTCGCGTGTAGTTGGTACTTATGGTAAGGTATACACTTTACACGCAATCCGAACTACATGTACATGTACATGGTACATGGCCTAGGCACGTGGTGTTCTCATCAATTGTTATCCCTCCCACGTAAAAAATAAAATTAATCGGACAAATTGTAGAAACTAACGTATAGAACGTGAAATAAAGCTTTGCTATTATATATTATACAGAATAAGAAACATAAAAGACTGAAAAGCTACGTAAACGCCAATAAAATTAAGTATAGGTGGTAGAAATTGTCTTTTTACCAGGGGTGGACGTTCATATCATGTATTGGCAACTTGTTTAATGTTGCTGGGAATGTACGTCCGTGGCCAGCTCTGCGTTGCTCAGGGTGTAATTTTGCGGCTCCTGTGAGTTTCTACAAACCGTCCAAACCAAAGTCGAGTCGGAAATCTAGCCAATTTTGTTTTCTAGATTTTTCATTGACAAAAAAGTGTTTATCAAAAATCTTTAACGCTACCTTTTAAAATGCACTTCATCCGAGAAATAAATAGTCTGAAAGTCCACCCCCCCCCCCCCCTCCCGCCCCAGGGACTAAACAAAAAATTACCAAGAGCAAAAGTCATTTAACAATTTAACACTGGTTTCCTTGACAACAATGTTCCTATGCAACCATCCTAGTTTTGGGCGGCCCTAGTATTTGGGCCTTTATTAGCTTCTTCAGGCCGATAATCTCATTGGTGCTAGAATTCCGTCTCCATGACAATCTGCTGTCTTGCACTTATAGTTCCCACGGTCAATACTTGGCGATGGGCCAAGAAGTTTCCCACACAAAGCATCAGTTTAAGTTGTGGACGGCTGTTTACTGTGCAAGTAGTAGACCTGAATGTGTTCGTCAATGTTCCTACATGGAGGTCTGCAAGCGCCGTCATCCCCGACGATTTAAGCTACTTGTTTAAGTATTTTTAAAAATAACATTTAATTAAATTGATATAAACCTTTTAAATGTAGGATACACCATTTGCAGATATCGAAAAAATTACTACCGAATTAATAGGGAATATTTTACTTATTTGAAAGTAAATAATAATTGTAGGCATCCAGGCAAAGGATTGCGCTAGATATTCTGTAATTGTTTTAATAAGTTTAATTTTATAACACAAGATTTGGCGACAAAAACAAGAACATCATCATAAGGAACCACTGCCTGACGCCGGTGGAAAACGGACGCCGTTTTTCTTGCTTTTCTCAGCATCTATGATTGTAAAACTTCAGACAGGTTAGTTAAACGATATTTACTATAAAATATACCCACCCCCGTACCTTTAATGCAACTTGAATCATTTACCTGAAATGTATTTGTTGGGAAATCCTTGAAAGGGTGAGGTGGAGTAAACAATTCCTTGATTGCTATAACATCCAGACAGAAGACAAATTGTTGTTGTATACAGAAACCACAAAGAAGTTACTTTTTTCTGAGTCAACACCGTAAAAACAAATTTCTACTCGCCAGAACCTGCTTTTATTGCGCCTAGATGAGTACTCGAGTAGAGAAAAAACAAATCCCAAGATCCTTCTCGCTATATTTATGGTAACTGCACGAAAAGCACTAAAATCGCCTTATATGAAGATTAAACACTGCGCAATGTGGCATGAAGTGACAAAGAACACAGCAGGCCCGGTGCAGGGTAAAATCAGGGCCGTTTTCTAAACCCCAGTTTAGGCTCTGTTTCCAGCTTCATCACTATTACCAAACTGCATGAACGAAGCCAAAGACTGAGACAAATCTAAGCTGGGGTTCGGAAAACGGTCTATGGCTCATTGGCAGTACTACACATACCATGCAAGGGTTCAACCAATAACAAGTATAAAAGGGAGCAGATTTTATCAGAGTCAAAATTCCATGTTACACTTGAAAAAATCTTTGAAACTACGTGTAATTGGTGTTCTATCAACTGTTTACTTTAAAACTACCCATGTGACAGGCTCTCCACCATTACGAATGGGTAAACTGTCTTGGGTGTTTATGAATTATATTTCAAACACAAATTTCTTTGTGTCTTATATAAATTTAAAATTACAATTCACAGCATTACAGGAACAATGTCTTAGGGATATCTTTACTTGTTTAAAAAAACAAAAAACTAAAACACCCATGGGTATGTTAAAAAATAATCTCAAAATTACAATGAAAAAAATGAAGAGCATGATGAACAATACAATTCCTACAAACTGAAATTTCAGGAATCCAACTTTTTTTAAACAAATTTGCGAATAATTATGCAACGCAAGGCTGCGTCTGGACTTTGAGATTCTGTCCATTCAGCGGGCACCTTCTTTTGCATCTTCCGTATTAAACCCTTGTTTATATAAAAACGTAGCAGCCAAATTGACCAATCAGCAACTACAAGTCCACATTTCTCAGGTTGATCTGAAATGACATCACAGCTTGTTAGTAAGTCGACTCTGATTGGCTCGTATGTAATAAGCTTACAAAGCTTAGATATATACAAGACGTTATACGTGAAGCTCTGCACACACATCTTGAATCCTGAAAAATCCACTGTTTTTGCAGGAAAATGCAGGCAGCAAGTTCTCTAACTTTTATACGCCATCATATCAAACCTCACGTAAGGCAAAAGTGGCTTGGTTCTACCTTCCTCAAATCTGCAGAGTCCTCAAAATACTCCTTTGGGATTATGAAAGAAATTAGAAGGTTTAGGATTGGTATCGACAATACTAAAGTCTGTCACCCCTAAGAACCTCTGCATATACCTTATCAAGCGACATTAGATTGCATCCTAGTATTCTGCTTTAAGGCTGGTCTCCTCCTTTCTTTTCCACATACTCCCAAGTCGCTGAGGTTCCTCGATCCTGCACCAAAATCAAAGCGAAGTAGATTTTTTTAATTTTCTATTTTTCTTTGTTGACAGTACTACAATTTACAAACCAAAGTTGTCAATTTAGGGCAAGTTCGATCAAGAACTATAGTTAATGATAGTTCGAACTAGTGTTAAACGATGACAGTTGGACTAGTCTAGTTGACTATTTGCGACAAACCTACTGCGGTTGGTCGTGCTTGTTATCAATAGCAAAAGTTCCATGGCAGCATGCAGCTGGGACCAAGTATCAACAAAACATTTCCACAATAGTTTGTAATATCATGGTAAGCCATCTTAAGGCAAATAGCGTAAACAAGGTTAAGCAAATTAACAATAAACAAGTTAAGGTAACGTCTCACTGCATTTTGAAGGAGGATCATACAAAATAAAGTCAATGAGGATACGAATTTGTTATCTTATCATACAAAAAGTCGTATCCTCATTGAATGATCCCCACAATGTCGCTTCCCAGGTTGTATCGTAAAATTGGGCGTGATTCCTGGCCACACGGTATTCTGGTGTGTAAGACTTCTGACTAGCATCTTCAAAAATAGATACCAACAGTTTGGGAGACTGCCAACATAGGGCAATATAGCTCAGTTGGTAGAGCATCGGTCCGGTATTCCGGACGTTGCAGGTTCGAGTCCCGCCTTGCCAATTTCTTTGTTTATTTTTAAATGTATGCAAATTTACCTAGTCAGTTTCATTTGTGGTTTATATGTGTAAATGGTTTTGGTTTTTAAGTCATTACCAAATCTAAATACCGGAATTAGTCTATGGCTGACATAATGTAACATATGGTGTAAATTTGACCTTTTTTTCTGTCTACGTAGTGTCATACAGCATCGTTTTATGTTTGAAATGAAGACTAGATTTTGTGGTGCAATGTGATTTGTGTAGCACAACAAATTTTGCTGTGGTCTCGACGGGTATTGAGGATAAAACCCGAGGCTGTGGCATCTGAGACCGAGAGCCGCACATTCGAGACTGAAACTAGCCCTCCGAGGCCCGAGACCATCTGGAGACGGTCTTGAGATTGAGACCAGGTCTAAAGACCTCCATCACTGTAATAGACCAATAAACTACAAGGGAAACTGAACAAAGAAACTTGCAGGAGCGGGATTTGAACCTGCGACCTCCAATATACCGTACCGGCGCTCTACTAACTGAGCTATCTTGCCCTATGTTGGCAGTCTCCCAAATTGTCAAATGTTCCAAATGTTGAAATTCCGCTTCTGCCAGTTTTTTTTGTTCAGTTTCCCTTGTGATTTATTGGTGTATAATAATATTTAAACTTGAAAGTCTTGAAAAAGTTCTAGGATTGTAGAGATGTAGACAAGCCAAGACTCAAGTTACACTCACCTTAATTTGGACTCCAGCCTGAAGCAGGTCTTGACGGACATTATCACACTTCTGTAGCAGCTCAGCCCGACGGTGTAGAGCCTTGTACATCAGCTTCTTGGGTTTAGGTTCGTCTCCTACATACAGACAAACAAATAAATAAAACAAAGTAAAGTATACAATCTCATGGAAAGCTTGTTAAATCAGATTATCTTTTACATTGCACATTTCAACATTTTGATAGTTTTTATGTAAATTGTTGAAAGTGTACTAGATGAATTAACAATGCAAAATGGTGATTTAATATGCGACTTTATTTGGGGCGTACACGTATCTTGTATGCGTGTAAAATCTCATGGTCGCTATTGTAAGGAAAGAGTTGTGTTGAACCCCTACTCATGGATAGATCACTCCATCCAAGTTACACTAAATATCTATCAAATCCTGTAGAAATAAACCATTTAAAGCATATTTGAAGAATGACCCCTACAATGCCCTTTGACCTGAATAATCTGATTTAGAATTTCTATCAGATTCTAAATCTGATTAAGAAATTCTATCTATTTCACCCAAGTTTCATCAAAATCCATAAAAGAATGTAGAAGTTATACATTTTCAAAAACAACCTCAAACTTATAACATGTATACAGAGATATGGTCATACAGAATTTAGGACTGGCAAATAAAGTTTCTCACAAAACTTTGTTTAGGCCACACAAAAAGACAAATTTGAACAGAAAGACAAACATTTTTTTGAGCTCACCTCTCTCCAATTGTGTGACCACTGACCCTTTGAGGTCATCTTCGAGGGGTGTGTCCAACGCCCACTTTCTGACCTCACTCCTCAGGTTGATCAGCGTATCCATGGTGGAAGACAGTGCTTTGGTAGATCTGCTTGCTGCTACGTCCTGAAATTAATTAAGAGAAGTTTTGAATTATGTTGATTAGCTACAAAGTTTAATAACCCTTTCATTTCACCAAAAAATGGTTAAATAAGAAACCCCAATGTTTAATTGATTTCATTCCTTGTAAAAATTCTACACTGATTTTTTGTAGAAAAATACAAAATATAACATGTTCTTGACAAACTGCCACAGATGATGCAGCTTTTAGGCCAATTTACACTTACGTGACTTTGCCGCATGACTGTATGTACTGATATAGCACATAATGTGATATCACACAGGGAGTGGGATATGCATCGTCATACACATGGCACTTGATCATTCTAGACCAATAAAAATACAGTATCCAGAGGTATAGCAATTTGAATTGTGCCCCAAATCGGCATCTTGGACATTCTCATTCAGCTAAGCAAATTAAGTCATGCAAAAACTAAAACTTCTGTATACTGGAAATCACTCAGTTATAATCTTTCATTTCAACTAATAACAAACACATTACTTATACCCTTTGATATTTTCTTCTTCGAAATGACAGCATTCCAGATAAAAGGAATAATTTCACAGGCAGTTTAGTTTCAATTTTCAGCAAAAAAAATGGTCTGTTTTCGGACAGCTGCAATTGGTCCATTCTGCCTTTAAAAAAACCATGATTTTGCACCTTTCTACTTAGGAACTTGACTCCCAGTGCCCGCAGTATCCGATCAATGTAGGATGCAACTCCAGCAATAGCACCAGGACATCTAGGCACGTTCATGTGTTGCTAGAAACAGAAAGAGCAAAACCGATACTACCACATTCTACATTAACAGTACCATATTGCATAAACCCTTAACCTACCTCATTCCTCCAAAATCCTCTGGGGGTGGTTTTGGAGAATTTCAGAGGATTGAGGATAAATGGCAAATAATAATGATGTGCACCAGGTTAATTTTGGTCAGACCAAATCAACCCGAAACCTGAAAGATAAAAACCGAATCCGAAAAAAAAATGATCTGAACTTCCCAACGACACGAACTGACCAGAAAATTATAGGCGCAAAACCTAAACCGACCCAACCTGACTGAAATGATAGAAAAACTTATCCGACCCAGCCCGAAGGGGGCCGTATCGTAAGTCCGACGGCTCATAAGTCCGACGCCTCATAAGTCTGAATTTCGGAATTATGAGTCGTCAAACTTTTGAGGCACTGGCCTTATACACTCGGGCTCATGGGTCCGACGCATCATAAGTCTGACGCATCATAAGTCCGACGTCGGACAAATGAGGCGTCGGACTGTTGCAATTAAGAGTGCAAACCACCATAACCCTGTAAAATCTTGCACGCGAGCTCGTTAATCATTATTTTGTGATCCCACCGATGATTTCGTGTATAAAGCGGTCCTCGAACCTATGTGAGATAGATTGTAGAAATATTGCTGGAGATCATGACTGTCGGACTTACGAGGCATCGGACTTATGAGGCGTCAGACTTATGGACATAAATAACAGTAAAATTAATTGTCGGACCTATGAGGCGTCGGAACTATGAGGCGTCAAACTTATGGAGCGTCAAACTTATGGGGCGTCGGACTTATGGGGCGTCGGACTTATGGGGCGTCGGACCTATGGGGCGTCGGACCTATGGGGCGTCGGACCTATGGGGCGTCGGACCTATGGGGCGTCGGACCTATGGGGCGTCGGACCAATGGGGCGTCGGACTTTTGAGCCTTATTTGGTATGTAGTCGGACTAATGATGGCGTCGGACCTATGAAGCGTCGGACTTATACGAGCGGACCCCGCACGAAGTTGGTTTCAAATCGGGTCGGGTTTACACATAATTAACCCTCCTATAGTCCTAGCGTTTGACAGCACAAATATGAACAAATGTCCCAAATCCAGCTCTTTGCATGTGTTCCTATGGAGAACACAATTCTGACCACAGCTTCAATGTACAAACTATATAAAAAACAAACAAAAGTCTGTACACTTAGAAGGTTAATGGCAACAAATGTTGGTTGATTTTAGAGGATGCATTGGGTTGAGCTTGTAGGCTGTTTAGCCTTGCATCATATACCGTAATTTCCTGCGGACAAGGCACTCGGCGGTTAAGGCGCAGGTCCCTAAAATCACCCCCAAAAAATTCAAACGTCAACAGATAAAGTGCACCGCCGAAAAAGGCGCATGCTTGAACGCACCCAGAAGAACACCAGGCGCCACCCGGTGTAGGTACATCATTTTGTTGCCTTAGAACGATCCCACTATTCCAAGCAAGAATTTGCTGAGTACTTGAGTTTATCTGGCACGCAAACAATGTATGAAAACTTCAAACCAGCTAGTCACAATATCGCACGAGGTTTACTTTGCCGATACATATCATGTATCACTGCAGTATAAACTGCATGCATGTGCATGCACGTGTACATCACATGCAGCGATCGCGTGCGGGGTATCCCTAATTGCGACACCCCCTAGTCTGTTTTCCAGTCGTTGTGAATGCTCCGCGCTGTGTAGTTCGGATGGTGAATTGCATGAAGCCGGAACGTAGACGAAAAAAACGTTTAGAAAAAGGCCACATAGTACAGGCCAGCTTTTTATCGCTGTTGTACCACTGACCTCAACACCTGGACGGACCATTGTCCATATTCTGCTGTGCTAACGCTTGAAGTCGGCGCGAACTGGCAGTGCAATATGGCGGACCCAAGACGTCACTTCTGTGAGCCAATGAAATGTCCAGGTGTAGAGGTCAGTGGATTTACTCTGTACATTTGTTATTTATAAACATAACGTCATACGTACCGTACCCACTGAACTATACACCTGGACATTTCATTGGCTCACAGAGTGACGTCGTGTGTCCGCCATGTTGCACTTCCAGTTCGCGCTAGACTTGGTGCCAAGTCGGTAATAGCGGTCCACTCGGTATACAGGGGGGAGGTTGCGGTTGCCTCGTTCCCAATTTCGAAGTTAGATCTGGCACGTTACTAGTCTTAAACCAGCCGTGCCGATAAACTTCGACTGAAATACACGGATTAAACCCGACTATCTAACGACTTGTCATCAAGTCTAAGTTCGCGCCGACTTCAAGTGTGAAACAACGATGATCTGTCCATGTGTAGAGGTCAGTGTGTTGTACGCGTCATGCAGCGCAATGCTGTAGTCTTGTTTGCAAGACGATCTTAATCGCGGTATATGCAGCGCGCGTAGGCCGCCGATGCGGGCGTCCTCTAACGTACGCCGTACCATACACGCAATGACCTTCGGTCTTAGCGAAGGTAATTCGCGCGTGGTCTACGGCGTACGTTAGAGGGCGCCCGGATCGCGAAGATCGACTTGCAAACAAGACTACGCACGCTGCCGAGTGCTAAATCACATGTATACATGTACATGTACACACGTACATACGGTCGTAGGGGGATCAACACATCGCGGCATTGTTAATGGAAACACGGTCACAATGTCCGGAGAGTTGAGCTAATTGGTTGACCGCATTATTGAGTAAGACTGCGGCGTTCAAAGAATTTTCACACAAAGACCATCACTTTAAACTCAAGCGACATTATATACGGCGCACCGAAAGATAAGGCGCGGCGATGTTTTTGTGGTCTAGAAAGTCAGATAAGCCGTAGCCTTGGTCAAGACGAGTTCGTCGTTATCCGTCCGTCGTTATCCGTCCGGAAATACACTGTGCGCGCGCCCCGCATATATTTATGCTGCTAGCTTGCGCCCCATGCAAAGATACAGCGCGAACAGCGACCTCATACGGCCACTATTTATGCAAATCTACTGAGGCTACTTTTTCGCCTTGGATCATTGGGTTTTTGAAATCTTATGTTTTTCCTATATTTTGCGCCACATTTGTGGCGCATGACCTCGTATGCGAATACAGATAAGTATAGGCGGGGCTAAGATGTGAAGTGTCCAATCACAACGCGGTTGAAACCCGACGTCATCAAATTTGATGCAGCATGACATTTAAGACAAAATGGCAGATATTCAGCGTCGTCTTTCGTCCGAAGATCTGTCGTGTTGTTTGAATTTTGCAGCGCAAATATTATCCCTCGAAGATTTTAGACCCGAGCAGCGAAAGGCCATTAGAATCCTTTTTTCGTGGTCTTTGTGAATTTGCCGACAGGTTATGGGAAATCCGTCATTTTTCAGGCAGCCTGAGCCCCATTTTGCTCGGAGCTCGCACGTACGGCCAGGTACTCAGCGTCAGTTTTCAGCGTGTTCCGTCAGTTTCTTATCGCCGCATAATCGGCATTAACCCAGGCATGCTGGTCTGTGCGGTATCGCCACATTGTGGTCCAAGCATGGTCCAACGCTGTGGGGAGGGGGCATGTTTACGGCTGCAGAACCAACCTTCAAAGTGATCGCAATATCGTAATTTAAACAGGGACAAGTGTCTTATATCCCCAATAACTCCTCAGATTATTTTCTTGGCAAAATTCAGCCGGCAAGGCATTTAATTATCAGAGTTCCGAGTTTTACCGAGCCACGGTTTTCAGATCAGCTGGATTAGATGTGTGCGACATAATATAGGGCCGAGTTCGACACGTTTCAATAGAGTCGCGGCCTTCTCCAGTCACCGCGGTTGAAAACTCAAAACTAAGCAGCTAAACACAACTAGTATTTGACCATAACAATGTCAACATTCAAGAAAATACCCAGCAAAACGAGCGAAAATAACTGCGACCCTCACCAATCAAGCAATTAAGACAGTTCAAATCTTCATGTGTAATTCCTACAAGCCTTCGTAAACATCACTCAACTTTCTCCGATAAAATATGTCAACGATGGCGGTGTTCGTAAACACTTGCGAGCTAGCTATGACCTTTCACCGCTAGCTCAAATTATGCAGTTTCTACGCAACGATCGACCAATAAGAAAACGACTATAAAGGTCAGCTTAATCTATTAGCATAATGAGCACCGCCCCCAAAACCTAATGATCCAAGGCGTTCGAGTATCCTCAGTTAGTTTGCATATAATAGTGGCCGCGTGAGGTCGTAGTTTGAGCTCCGATTACCGCTGCGCTGTACGTACGGACGGGTAACGATGAACGCCTTGACCAAGGCTAGATAAGCCGCGTCTTTACCGCAGGAAATTACGGTATACCTCTCTGCCTTAATATGTTCAATATCATCGGCACTGACTCAACCCACAGCAGTGATTGGTGGAGGATTTTGATGGATTGAGGCAATGATATTGTCACCCCTCCACTAAAACAAATACAATAAATAAGGGATTTTTTTTTTCAGACGCGTCGCAGACGGCGGTTCAAGCGCCTAGTGTTGTTGTTCTTCTTCTTTTTGTGCCAAATTCGACATCCAAACTCAAAATCTTCTTGGTATAAGCACTAAAATAGAAGAACCAAAATGACAACCAAAGTCGCACGACGGTGTCGTTTCGGTTGTTGTTGAACAATGCCCAAACATGATGAAATTAACATGCGTAAGAGATAATTTTCTGCAGTTTTGTTGTGCATTTGAACTAGACCAAGGTATTTTTCCTAACTTGTACAAGTTAGCTAAAGTTGTTCCTGTTTTTAAAAAAGGTAATCCCCAGGATCCAGGCAATTACCGACCTATCTCACTGATTAATACCTGCTCCAAAATTTATGCACAGTCGAGTATTGTTTTTTCTCAATTCCACAATTTACTTTCTCATAATCAATACGGATTTCGTGCAGGTAGATCTACTGTTCATGCCGTTTTAGATTTTTACAATAATCTGTCTGACTCTGTTAACAAAGTGCCATCCGATATTTCTCTTGCTGTTTTTTTAGATATTAAAAAAGCTTTTGATACTGTCAATCATCACATTCTATTACGTAAAATGTATTATTACGGAATTCGTGGAATTGCACTTGACTGGTTTACAAGTTATTTAAATGATCGTAAGCAGTATGTGATTCTAGATGATGTCAAATCTAATATTTGTAATATCACTTGTGGAATACCCCAGGGGTCAACTCTTGGGCCATTATTGTTTTTGATTTACGTTAATGATATGCCCATGTGTTGCCCCTTGTTAAAACCGGTTCTCTTTGCTGATGATACAACACTTGTTGCCTCAGGACAGAATTTGCAGGTACTGGCTAATACTGTGAATGATGAATTGAGAGTACTGCAAGATTGGTTTAGAGCCAATAAGTTAAAAATTCATCCTGATAAAACTCACTATATCTGTTATTCTTTGCAGCAGAGAGAAAGGTTTTTACCTGATGTCTCACTTTGCCTAGAAAATGTTACTATTAAAAAGGTTTCCTCCTGTACTTTTCTTGGCCTTATTACTGATAAGAATATGCTCTGGAAGGAGCAAATTAACCTTGTATGTAATAAAGTTTCTAAAAGTAATTATATTATTAACAGAACTAAGAATACTTTGAGAGTTATAGACAGTTTGGCCATTTATAAGAGTTTAGTTAATCCCTATCTAAATTATGGCCTCTTAGCTTGGGGTGGCATGATAAAGGTGTACCCCTCTTTGTACAAAAGACTTATTACTCTCCAAAAGAAATGTATTCGTAATGCGTGTCATGTTCAGTACAATGCACATACTACTCCTCTTTGTTTCAAATATAAACTTTTGAAGCTGGAAGATATTTTTAATGTCCAAATTGCCATTCATTACCTTGATTATATTAATAATTTGCTCCCGGATAATTTAAGTTCTCCTTCGTTTTTTCCTTTAAATCGGGATTTTCACCCATTCACTACAAGACAAGATAATCTTATTCGTATTACTGATATTTGTAGAGTGGATGTTGTCTCTTCCAATTATCGTAAAATTCTACCAAAAATTGTTAACTCCCTTCCTGACAGCCTGAGAAATGAATTTAACAGTGTATCTAGGAAACTTTTCCTTAGCCATCTTAAAGAGTTTTATTTGGATAAGTATAACTTATCATGTTATTTATGCTCTAATGCAGCAGGACATTAATATCTCATTTATCTTCTTAAAAAAACACACTTTATTTTCTTTTCTTATTCATTGTTGACCAAGGGATATTATATTATATTATCTTGTATTGTTATTTTGCAAAGTTAATACAAGGAACCAAATAGCAGTCTGGGTACTCCACTACAGGAGGGTCATACCTCCTCTGGATGTTACCCCCATTTGTACATTATTTGTTAACATATTATAATTGTTGTTATGTTGTTAGTTTAATGTACGAATGGAAATAAACCAAACAAACAACAAACAAACAAACAATGACGCGGCTACGGCATGAATTCCTGCTTGTTTTGTTGTTATTTACCTGATGTTGTTTACCACCTATCGCCATATTGGCTGCTCGGACCAGCTCCATGATTGCATCCAGTCCACGCTTGGTGTCAAAATCATCAGCTACTGCTTTCAGGAATAGTGCCTGGGTTTCTGCAAGTCTTTTGTAGAAAGAGTTTAAAAAGAGAAAGAGTAAAAGTGTTATTACACACACTAACACTATGAGTTTATTAAACAATGGAAATGCAGTTTCACCCTTAAAAAGCTGTGAAATTTAACGGAGATTTCACGGTGATTTAGGGTGAAAGGGTGAAACTGCATTTCTATTATTCAAGACCTATTAGTGTATTATTATGCATACCCTACCTGAAACTGACTTTCGGTTTTGCATATGTGACTTTATGGTCAGTTCGCCATCTTGTGAAAAACTGGAGAAAAAAACCACAGAAAGTTGGGAAATTCATGTGGTACAATAATATTGGAGAGTCACCGTGCCTGTTACTGCATTCATACCCTGCGTTGTATATAAGGTTTGCAGTACGACGCAGTGTCAATAATTTGTAGACCCACTGGTACGTGTGACGTTATGAGTGTTCTTTGCTCAAATAATTGTGCAATATGGTTAAAAGTTCCGGCAGAAACAGCGAAAACAGCGAACACAGTGTTTAAGCCAGATATTCAGGTTTTTTCAGGTTCAGATTAATTTTGGTTGGTTTAGTTCAGTTTTTCCTGAATTGTTGTCAGGTCTGTTCGGGTCAAAGAGTTCTGATCTCTGTTCCAGTTCAGATCTGGTTTATATTGTTTCGGGTCGGCATGGCCTGGTCCGATCCGATCCGATGCACATCATTATTACACAGCTGTTCATTTCAGAATACTGCCTTTCGAAACATTGTACATTTCTGGTGGCAAAAAAGGTAGGACACACCATTTGCAAATTTTGTTACTACCAAATTATTAAATAATATCTTAAATCAAATATCAAATCAAAGTCATGTACATATTTCTGTGGGAACAACAAAAGGAGGATTAGGCTGAAGGGTTAAAGGGAAAGGTCAGTGTGGGTAGGATCGATCAAGGAAAGAACTAACAAAGAAGTGTTAATAGGAGAAATGTGAAGGGGAGGGGGGGGGGGGGGGGGGCGGGGGGGGGGGGGGGGGGGCGGTTTAGGACAACAGACAAGGGGAAAGCCAAAGGAGTGAAAACAAATAAGAACAAACTGCTGGCAAGGATTAAATCTGAAACAGATGACAAATGGGAGAAAACAATAGAAGTTAATCATTTCCTAGTTGAATGTTGAGCCCATGTGGTTGAATAGTCCGAAGACGATTTATCCAAACTTTCTCCCGGCTGAGACGGACTGAGTCTTTCCGATGGCCAAGTGATTCTATGCCCTGTAGAATCATATCAGAAATGCAATGGTTAGGCTGATTAAAGTGGTGACCGACGGGGGTGTCTAGTTTCTTGGTGTTGACTGTCGATCGATGACCGTAGAAACGCTTTTTAAGGGCATTTTTGTTCTCTCCGACATACTGAACTCCACAAAATCTGCAAGAAATGAGATATACGACATTAGATGTACTACAAGTGATGTTACCAATAATTTTATGTGTGGTACTAGAAGAGTGGCCAGAAAAGGAGTCACACTCCTGGATGTGGATCTGGCAAACCACACATCTGGAACTGCACTTGAAAGTTCCGTGCTGGATGGGAGGAGATGTATCCAAGCTGGGAACTACTTATTTTAAAGTAAATATTGATTCCAGGCATCCAGCAAAAAGATTGCACAAAATATCTTGTAATCGTTTCGTAAATTGAATTGACAGCGATTGCGAAATTAACAAGAACACGAACAAATGCCTAGACAGAACAGAACACTGAGAATAACAGGCAGTGCGCACAGATTGAGGTAATGTATTAAAATCCCCCCGTCTTCGTTTGAGTTCCCTAATTTAAATCAAAAAGTGTGTGTTGCCCCCCCAGGTGATGGAAATCACATCACCTTCGGAGGTACATTAAATAGGGGGATTGATCCCAGAAAACTGTAAAAATGAAAAGACAAATGGAGACGCTGATGAGCTGAAATCACTGTGGACTGTAATACATGTATGTCTGGGATCAGAATGACCACCAGAACAAAGGGTATCCGGTCACTTCGGCACCTAGCCAAGTCGGCACCCACCAACTCGGCACCTTGTCAACTCGGCACCTGACCAACTCGGAACCCAGCAACTCGGCACCTAGCCAACTCGGCACCCGGAATTTTACCTCCTGCTCACGACTTCCAACTCGGCACCTGACCGACTCGGCACCTGACCTCGGCACCATGCCTCAACTACTATGGGCCGTGCCCGAACTACCATCTACATTAGTTTTATACATTTCAAGAAAAACGATAATTACAAAAACAATATAAAACGAACATTTACAGCTCAGCTAGCCGGCCCGCGCGACAGACGTCGGCGGGCGCGCGGCAGCGGTACATCCACCGAGTTACCCATCCAGCCGGTACGCGGTGTAGGCCTATTATGACAAAAACGGACTCATTATATTGTGAGAGCATTGTACATTCTTAAGTGGAGATATTATTACCATTAGGAGCCGAGACAGGGTTAATAAACTAGGTAATAGAGTCCGATTTTAATGGCAGTCTGAAGTTCATGGCGAAGGTGTATCGCGTATGCGGGCAATGCACTGCACTGGTAACAGCGAACCCCGACGCACAGGGCTTCTTCCCGGCCCCATGCATGCGCGTTCACGGCAACCGGCCAGGCCCAGGCCCCCGGGCCCGGCGACGGAGCCGAGCGTTTCTGGTCTTGCTGATTTGTTTGATACTTAGGCCTACATAATTTTATCTATATCTTTTTGTTTCGTAGGGTGTAGACCCCTACCGTCCACATCGGTATTTTGTGCTATAATAATATAGGCCTATTATTATGTAAAGAACTAAAGGTCCAATTTAGTTGTAAGTTGGTTTTTGTATTATTCTCTTTATTTTTCCTTTGTTATTTTTTCCACCTTTCCCCCCTTTTTATGATAATTCATAATTTATATTATTAAATTTAATAATTGCAAGAATGTGAGGGTAGGGCATGAATTCCATACAGCCCCTCAGACCTCCTGCAAAAAGTCTATGGGCCCTGAGAGAAAAGGTCCAAGTATTTTCAAAGAGTAGCTTGAATTTTGTTCACTCCGAAATTAGTGTTTCTTTATCAGATTTACAACTTGTGGTACTTTTCAAGTCATTTAAAGGAATGAATGAGTGACGGCTGTGTATGGAATTCTTTCCCACAAGAATCCCGCTAGCCCAACTACTAGACATCGGGAACCTTTTTTATGGCAACTTTGCTGAATATTGAACATAATATATGAACCCCTCAATTTGTTTTTTAATTGTAGAATTTGCTCAGAATTTAATAATTTCATTACAAATCTTTAGATTTTGGGGATTTCCTCACAACTTCCTTTTTTTTTTCCAGTTCATTAGAAATTCCTTGAGAAGTAAAAAAATCCTTAAAATAAGGAAATGTCCTTGAAAGTGGAAGCACGGAGTTGACATGACCAGTTGACAGGCAACGCCAGGCAACAAACTACCCGCTTAACGCCGATTGGTCTTCGTCGCTACACAACGGATGCCGACTTCTGAACCTTCCAGTTTGGCGCTCGCGTCTGTGGAGGATGCTGAGCCGCTGGCCCATTGGAAAGGGATCTCATCAGTCCAGCGTGTCGCTTTGGCTCTATAATGGGTGTTGATGCAAACATTCTCATCAAAATTGAAGAGAGTGGCAACAAACCCATGCTAGTGTAGTATACCTCCATGGTGTGACAAAAAGTGAGAAAACTACCTTCAAATAAGCTTACCGTCTACCGATTATCCATGCCAACTCTGAAAAAAAAACATTTTAAATTAATTCCTCAGCTCTGACACAAACACGTCACGTTGAGGCGTACGGCCGGCCGGCCGGACGTGCATGCCGTGTACGGCACTAGTACCAGCGCTGCCGCTGCGCCGCCCGGCTAGTGCACGCTGCACGCGCCACCACCCGGCCGGCCGGCGATAGTTCACGGGGGTCCCCCGATCGGGAGACAATATCCCAAATGAAGGATTGGGTCCGGGTCCGTAGTCCTTCCTTTTTTTATTTTACATTTGTTTTCCCATTAAAGGCCTATTTTTTTCTGTATAAAAATGCCTCCAAAATAATGAGAAGAGTTAGTGCGGGTAGGTCCATGGTTCATGCGCCTGTACTAATATCGGAGGTGCCGAGTAGGTCAGGTGCCGAGTCGGTCAGGTGCCGAGTTGGTTTTTGTGCAGGTGCCGAGTTGGTGGGTGCCGAGTTGGCAAGGTGCCGTGTTGGTGGGTGCCGACTTGGCAAGTTGCCGAGTTGGTGGGTGCCGACTTGACCAGGTGCCGAAGTGACCGACATTCGAACAAAGATACCTAGTCAAGCCCCAGTGCCTCTACAGGATATGTTGCACAAAATGTGACACTAGTCTACGGCTGTTTCATGTGGCTAAAATACTTACTCATAAAACAGTTACTACTTGCAATAAACAATGGTTAATGAATATTAAAAACGATGGGGGGGGGGGGGGAACTACTACCAGATGGGTCCTCTACACTCTCCCCTGGAAAAGTTGATGTTGTCCGCAACATTAATCAAATAAACAATTCGGACAAATATTTAAAATCACAACAATATGTTAAAATCTGATCTTGCTTTGCGCAGCTACATGCGCATGCAGCTCAATTCTTCAAGGAGAATTCTGATGCCTAAAAAATGCCAACACATGCACAAAAATGGACATTTCAAACAACAAAACAATCATGTCCTCATGTGTATAACAGTTCAATACAAGAGTCTGGTTTGTTGTTTGCATCCCCTCATCACTGACGGTTGGAGCCACAGTCGCTATGACTGCATCTGCATCCTCCAGGATTACACCATGCAACGTCATAGGGGTGGGCCATGACATTTGGTTGTGTGGCCACATCACGCTAGGTGTTGATAAGCCAAACGCCGTGGGGGCTGCCGTTGTCTTGTCGGATAACTCTGACACTCCTGCGGTGCGTCAGCTAGACCAGGGGCGTTGGCTGGCTTAGGGGCGTTGACTGGCTGAGGGATATCAGCTGGACCAGGTATATGTTGTCTGGCTGAGGGGAGTCGACTGGATCAGGGGCGTCGAATCAGGGGCTGCCTCGGGAACATTAAACTGTTTGCCTATGGCATCCTCCTTTCTCCAGTGATCAGCGGGAAAGAACTCGCCAGCTTCATGATTTAGTGGTCGATTTAGAACAGGGCCAATGACGCTATCGGCTTGCTGGGCTGTCCTCAGCTCTGCTCTACTGTTCTTCTGGGTCAATGTTGCCTCGTCATCGGGGCAGGATGTGTCGGTTGTAATCGCCGTTATCCAGGGGCAGAAGATGGTGACTGACTGTTGTGACCTCTCTTGTACAATGAGCCATGTACTCATCGATATCTAGGGGGATGCGAGACAGCACATTTGCATCCGCGTTGTTTCGTCCTGGGCGGTACTTTATCTTGAAGTTAAAGTCGGCAAGTTCTGCCACCCACCAGTGTCCTGTTGCGTTGAGTTTGGCTGAAGTGAGGATGTAGGTGAGCGGGTTATTATCAGTGTATACTGTGAAGCTGGGTGAGTATTACAGGTAATCCCCGAACTTCTCGGTAACCGCCCACTTCAAAGCCAAGAACTCTAGCTTACCAGAGTGCAGATGGTAGTTCTTCTCTGCTGGGCTGAGAGTATATGTGAACCGTACCCAATAACCCTCTTCTTGCCGTCTTGTTCTTGGTAGAGAACTGCTTCTAACCCATCATGAGAGGCATCAGTATGCAGAATAAACGGGTTCTCATGATCTAGAAAACCCATAACTGGAGGGGACAGCCGACAACTCAGAAGGCGGTCTAAAACTGCTTGATGGTTGTCTAACCAGGTGATTGGTTGTCATGATGAGACTTGCGTTGCGTTGTTTTTCCTTAGAGTTCCTCTTGATGGTTTCGGTGGTTTCTCACTCCCCTTAGCAGACGGATCACCTGGGCTGGGTTTTCGTAGCAACTCGTACACTGGCTTGGCAATGCTGGACAAATTTTGGATGTATTGTCGGTAGTATCCAAGCAAACCAAGCATCTTTCTCAACTCACCAACCGTGCCTGGTTTCTTCGTTCGAAGTAACTCCACCGCTGCAACATCAGCTGGATCCATCTTGTACCCTTCGCTTGAAACAATCCTTCCCAGGTAGCAGACTTCCTTCTGAAAAAGGCTGCACTTACTAGGTTCGAGTTTTACCCCTTTCTCCTGTAAGCGACGCAAGACTCGACGAAGATACTCCAGATGGTTTTCAAATGTGTCACCATACACAAGAATATCATCTAGATAAACAACACCAATTTCACCAACCAGTCCTTCTAGACAAGACTCCATACATCGCTGGAATACGGCAGGTGCATTTGTAAGGCCAAATGGGATGCGTAGCCACTCGTACAAGCCCCAGGGAGTGACGAAAGCTGTAGCTGCACGACTCTCTTCTGCCATGAAGCCTTGATGATAGGCCTTGCCCTGGTCTAGTGTGGTAAACCAGGAATTCCCTCCGAGGCTATCAAGAACATCTTGGATTTGTGGAATTGGCTGTCTGTCCGATATTGTCTTACGATTGAGTTGCCGGTAGTCTATACATAGACGGAGAGACCTATCCTTCTTCCTGACACACACCACTGGGGAGGAATATGGAGACTCCGACTTTGAGATCCACCCTCGTGTTATTAAATCTCGCAAGTAAGATTTAACTTCCCGATACAGGGGTGGAGGTACCGACATGTATGACTTTTGTACAGGTATGCCATCTTGTAAACGCAGATGCATTTGTAGGTCTCGAATGCATCCCAGGTCGCTTTCATCTTTGGCAAATGCTCCTGCCACTTCCTTTAACATCTCAGTTGCTAGGTCACGCTGTGGCTAATATCAACAGGAGGGACCCAATTATCACCACCCCCCTGTAGATGTTACGGAGCTCACTCGTACTTATGGTCGGTTGGGTTCCATGACACTCTGGTAAGGCCAGATCTCATCGGTATGGAAAAGGGTGCCAAGGGGGGTTCGTTTTCTAAGCACTACATCATGATTTGCCGAGTTGGATATCAGGATAGGGACTTTACACGATGAACCTTTCCCCAATCTGATTACAGAAGGCTGAGGCTGGATTTCATCTGGAAATGGTGCCGTGAAGTCTGGCTCAAAGAGAACGTCTCGCTGAGCAATTGGGGTTCACCCCACCATGACATCGCAGATGTTGCTAGGCAACTCTTCTTTGATGAGGTGGACAAGGGTTTTTACTTCCCTCCTGGCCATGGATGGAAAGGCTGCTTCCACTGCTTGTACCGGACTGGGACCAGAGTTATCTATTTTGACGTACTCCTTGATCACGTTGTAACCAATGATAGGGACTCCGGTCGTTGCCTGGGTAATCAACACTGGTACTCGAATCTCTTGACTCCGCCTTGCTACCAATTTAAAGGAGACTTCAAGCCATCTGTCGAAAGGGATGCACGACCCATTCGCTGCTGTAAGGTTGAGGTAATTTGCACCAAGGAGTTCTGACGGGGGCCGTATCCGTACTTTGGGGATGTTTTCAATTTTCCAGTCATTGGTGATGATAGAAACTTGCGCACCGGTATCCCACAATGCCCTTGTATTTACTCCTTGGATCCAGCAGTTTACCAGGCATCGTTTTCCTACCAGTTGTGCCACTCTTGTTTGGTTTGAGGGAGATATATTGCATACATGGAACTTGTTAGATGTAGATCCAGCGGTTACTGGCCGTCCCGCTGCAGTAACCACTCGCCGTTTCCCGCCTGGTTGTTCCTTGGTAGACGACAACCACGGGCAAAATGTTCACTTGAGCCGCATCGGTAGCAATGGTCACAATTACTACCAGTGCCATCTCGTTTGCAGTTGGGACAACCACTCCAAAATCTGGTCTGGGGTCGCCGCCGTTCAGATGGATGATTCTGTTCTTGTGGACGGTTGGGGGGGGGGGGGGGGGGGGGGGGTTTGGTCTGAAGGGCATCTTGTAGACTCCTCAGTTGTTTCAGGGTAGCTATACCTGCAATCCCAGCTTTTAGCTCGGCCAAGTCGGTCATGAGAGTACCCGGTTTGGTGTTCTTTTGTTCGAGCTTGACTGTTCTGCTATTTTGTCATTTGACTCGTCAGTGGCACGTTGCTCCACTCCCTTTACAGTAGCGCTCTTCAGTTGCCCCAACTTCTGCCTTGTGACTTGCCGCGGCATTCATTTTCTCCAAGAGAATTTCAGCGGTCGTCGAGGGGTCACTGAGTAGGGGTCGGATGTCGTGCTTCACCAAGTCGCTTCTCAGTCCCGTCAGTACAGCGTGCAGAAACATACTTTGTACTAAGGCCGCATCATACTTCACCCCGGAACCCGATTCTTGACTGGCAAAGATCACTTTCTGACGTAGATCAAGGGCACGCAACAGAAAACTCTGGGGTGACTCTTTGCTGTCTTGGGTACCGCGTGACAACTGATGATATAACTCGGTGGCGTCCTTTTCTTGGTAGTGGGACCGCAGCAGTCGATGAAGCTTCGGTAAGGTCAGGTCAGCTCGCCCTTCAAGGTAACTTCTTAAGGCTGACCCAGGGACGACTGCTCGGATTACTGCCTCGGCTATCTCACGCTCGCTGTGACCTTTAGCTCGACCACCCTCAATCTGGTGGGCAAGGCTGGAGAATGCGAGTCTATCCCGCTGACCAGGCTCACCGATTTGGCCAGATATTTTGAAATCACGACGTGCAACAAGCCTGGTGGGGTAGGCAGGATGGGAATGCTCGACCATTGTCGTGCTGCTTGAAGACTCTCCTTTCTCAGCTGGTTTTGGTGGCTCACTCTTTCCACCCGTCAGCTTTTTCACGAAATCCAATACGTCATGATAGACAGACATGCCCTCATCTTCTACCTCCCCCAGCTCTTCTCTCAAAAGTTGCCGGTTGATCTTTCTCACCAGGGCCTTTGTGGAGTCATCTCTTTGCTGTAGCTCCTCAAATCCCAGGAGGCCGATATGTTGGCACATCTTAAGCAAGGACTCCTGGGGCAGTCCGCCAATCTGCTGCATCACCTGCTGGCATAGCTCTTGTGCAGAGCCCTCCATCTTGGACCGGTGGGCTGTACGATAGGGCCGAACTTGACTGTGCTGGTCCCTCTAGCCACAACTGTTGTCCCCTCTGTGGAGTGGTCTGTCTCTCTTAGCTGTTGCCGGCTCGGTGGCTAGTAGCGTCAAAGGCGTTCTGTCATTCGGGTTCTGAATGTCACTAGACAGGTGTACATCATTGGCTCCACAGATTAATGTAGAGGCCAAACACCTATCCCTTCACAGTCGCCAAATGTTGCCCCCCTAGGTGATGGAAATCACACCACCTTCGGAGGTACATTAAATAGGGGGATTGATCCCAGGAACTGTAAAAATGAAAAGACAAATGGAGACACTGATGAGCTGAAATCACTGTGGACTGTAATACATGTATGTCTGGGATCAGAATGATCTTCCAGAATCCATTTCATCGATGTTTTACACAAACAGAACTTTACATACCCATTCAACTAGACAGGCCAATGACATCCATTTGCCATCAGTACGGACCTCCTTTGCGAAGAAAGGCGTTAAATTTATGGGGCCTAAATTTTGGAATTCCCTTGCAAACTCTATCAAAAAGTCTCCATCTATTGCTACATTCAAAACTAAGATCAAACAATACATTTTCAGCAAATATTAATGTTTATGAGTTCCATTGTATCCTGTTGAAGAATTGTTTTATTTAAGTCATAGTTTATGTATGTCTTTCTTTTTCTTCATATTGTCTACCTGTTTTTTAATTATGAGCCTTGTACCACCATGTATCGCAGTTTAATATAATTTTTACTTCATTTTGTTAAAATCATTGTTCTTTGTCATTCGATTTCAGTTTACTTTTGCAACTGTTTTAAGCATGCCATTTGTTAAATTCATTGTTTTGTTGTCAGTTAATTTCAGTTCACATATTTTGTTGTCTGTTCAACTGTTTCAAGCATGCCTTTTTTCTTTATTGACATTTTTCTTGAATGCCATTTTTCTTTAATCGTATTATTGTCTAAAAACAAAACGTGAGCCCTGTACAAACAAATCTAGTTTAATACTGTTTTACAATCCTTTAATACTCGGCCTATAATACTGCCTTAAGTAGGCCTATATACATTGTATCATTTGTTTCCAATTTCCTTTAATAGCACCATTACATGTACATTATATGAGCCTCCATCTCTATACTAAATTCTGTAAACACTTAGGGCCTACCTTTACCTTTACATTAACCCACACTCATCGTCCTTGTTTTATATCTTTGAAGAGTCACTTTCTGTTTATTGTTGTTTGTAGGCCATGGGCCAGAAATCGTAGCTCGTCTAGAAAATGAAGTCCGTTCAAGGTTTTTGGTGGCTACTTTTAAATGGTTGTTCTTTGTCAATTCGAGGCTGCTGAATTCAAATCTTTCTGTTGCCCAGCTGTCAGGTTGCACGTTTAGGCACAATCTTCTTCCACATTTTAATCCTCAAAACATCCACTTGGGGGCCTCTAACAGCCGATGGTTGACTCCCTACCGTTACAAATCTCAGCAATGGCTTCTGTTATACCCCTGCAGATTGTCACCAACTTAGATTAATTAACAATTAACTGTACAAACATGTGGGTTCATAGACAATGGAGTTTCAGAAATACCATAGTTATGCAAAAACAATGCTTTGCGTATACTTTATTTCCAATGTTTTGTTAAGCTCGTATTGAGGGCATTTGTTCAACAAAGATATAATTGAAATTTGCCCTATATCTATGAAGAATAAAGTCTTTCACGCCCAAAAATATAATTGTAAAGGTTTTATTGTCATGGTAATTAGGTAAGATATGCAAACAATAACACTTGGAATTTGGCCTAACTTTTTTTTTCATGCCAGCCTGAAAGTACTGTAGCTATGCATATTGACAAGTGGTGTACGCCAACATAAATATGGCTGGTGATGAATACATGTACACTGTACATGTATACCTTTAAATACTTAATAGGGGTACAAGACACTGTTTAATCATCATCATTGATGTCACTTTCACTGTCTTCGTCGCTGGACAGGCATTCGGGGCCTTGGGTGATGGTGTTGTCGCAATCGCTGCAACGACACAAGTCGGTGCACGGCAATTCGCTAGCCACACAGGAACAAATTCTTGAGGTGCAACGTGCCTTCTTGCACTTGCAAGAACTATTTTGAAGGACACTTTGAGGAGCCACAGGCAGGGAATTCCACTTAAATTCGAGGAAATCACCTTCCATCTCCCAACCATGGCCAACTGGACTGGGAGGCTGCACTCTCACTTCCAAACAGCGCCTATACAAAGCCGCTTGATATGATGCTCGTGCGGTATGCAGTTGGAGGGCATCTTTATTTGGAGGGAGACCTTCATCAACCCGGCAAAGCAACGTGAAAACATTGTACCGGGCCTCATTGATGCTGATTGTTTGTTGGGCATACAGGGAACAAACAAACTCCTCAATCCCCTGAAGCAAATCAGCACTAGGTTTCCAGTCAACTCCTAGACGTTTGAATATGTTCACAGCATCCGGTGATCCCAGCATTAGACGAAGGGGTTTTACTTTTCCTTTGCCCTTAAACGCACTGACACTATCGCACCAGTGAAAACATGGAGGCCCAATATCGCACGACAAACTTCTTCTCCATATTTTATAGACATACTTGTCATGTCTATAACCCTAGACGTCAATGCGGTGCCTGTTGCCATAAATAATTTGTAGCCTTGCATTTGGATGGCATTTGCCAAGCACAGCACAAACACATCAGTATCAGGACTTCGGACAACAACAGTACTGCATGTCTTGCTAGCATGGTGTGCATGTAATAAGAGTCGGGTGTCTGCCTCCTCATGATCCGTCCCCAGTTCATTCACACTTTCAGCAACAACAGCATTGTCCTGAAGCTGCAGCAGATGGACCTGTTCACCGTGACAAATAAAGATGTCCATTCCCAAGGGAATGTGTGTTTCAGGTCTGCTCCATGATTCAAAGATAAATTCCTGAAGGGCTTCCTTATTCTCCCCACTAGCAAGGAATTTCTTCATCTGCTTGGGCAGTGGTTGGTCTGGTCTCAAGATTCTCAGTGACTGCACACCAGCAGCTGCTCGGCGGTTATGTTCACAGTTTTTTATGCTGACAGATGGATATCTGTCCATAACAAAGTCAACACGAGTGCAGTGCATTGATTGTGCAATGGAGACAACTATCTGCAGCAGCCGATCTGCATACTCCAAGAACGTAGTTGGCAGCCTAGTTTGAGCATGAATAATTGCCATACCATCAACGATGAGAGCAGATACCCCAGCTGACACTGGAGGGAAAACATCAACAAGAGCATCTGGTGAGTCTCGCTCTAGGGATCGCATCAAAGCAGACTTGTCAGTTTTGACATTGATACCATCCACGGTGCCCAGGGATGCCGGAACTGGTGTCAGTGAATATCAAAGCAATTCCCGAAGGTCGACTTTCCTTTGTTTTGATACAACCAACAGCCGATTGAAGTGTTCGGAGCTGGCACGCAACGAGATCAGATCCCCAGAGACATTGGTTGTGACTGACTTCTTTTGTCTGCTTGCAAAAGTCTTCAGGCGTGCTGTTTTTAGTGTTTGGAAAAATCCTTCCCCCGTCAGGATTCGTTCACTTATGAATGATTTGAACGCTTCTACGCCCTTGCTATATGCATTTAGCACATCAACTTTGATCTCATCAGGAAGAACGATCCCAGATGATAGATGGATGAGATGCTGTTGATCATAAGTAAATGGGTCAAGCATAGCCTCAACAGTACTCAGTACTTTCTGCACAGCCCCCGAGTCCTTCTTCATTTTTGTCTGCTGGAGATCTTTCCTTTTCTGAAGTGAGTCGTCCTTGCCAGCCATTACTCTGCAAGACTCGGAGATGGCAGCTCGATCTGGATGGGCCAAGATCCAGCGATTGACGGCTCCTTTCTTCTGGGTAATGCCTATCATACCACCTTTTGTTTTGCTATCCCGATTCATCGTTTGCTCGATGGTCATGTCACAGGCGACCTGGCTAAATGCGTGAGATGACCTTTGTACGACCCAATTTCCTGCCAGAAATGAGTGGTGCACCAAGGGATGCGTACTAGGGAGTTGCAACATCTCGGCAATTTAACCAGGCAAGTAGCGTGCGTAATTTGTTCTGTCGTACGCAAAGTACCATGGCACGATTGTCTTCAGAGTTGCTGTGTGCAGTGACCAGTCACCAATTCGAGTCGCACGAATGAACATCAGCAGCTACTCCACCATGTCAATGTCAGAACTCCAGAAGTCAAACATTGGCATCTTGGCTCTCTGGCGCAACACGTGCGCATCATACACATCAAGAATGTTGATGACATTGTCACGTCTAAGAGCTCCTTGAAAGTAGCGGTCGGTCCAATAGAGCATAGCAATGAAGTCACCTCAATAGCCTTAGTGTGCTGTTCAGGATCCAATGTCAGAAGAAATGACTTCCACCGCATTTGCTGTAATGCCTCGTAAATGATCTTGTGTGTACGGAGACTTCTGTTGTAATGATGTCCCGTCATGACTCCGTTCAATGATCCTGCAGCAACAAGTTCAGACTCTATGATGATGTCCTCGAAGCCTGACTCCTGAAAACGTTTTCCAATACAAGCAAGCAGCGACATGCATGTGTGGAATTGTCCAAGCCGAATCACTAACCGCTTTTGAAACACAGGGGACTGCCACCTTATTTGCTGAGCTTTGGAGTATATTGCTTGATCAAAGACGACAGCAATAGCATCTAAATCCAGTCTGTCAGCGATTGCCACACTACGCTTGAGAATAGTATACACTGTTCCAATCTATGTTGGGCTGGCGTCGATTATGGGTAGGTAGCCAATTCTTGACTTTTCTGGAACAGTCAGAGATGATACAAGGGTATTGAAACCTGTCCAAC
This sequence comes from Crossaster papposus, assembly GCA_037893245.1. Lineage (NCBI taxonomy): Eukaryota > Metazoa > Echinodermata > Asteroidea > Velatida > Solasteridae > Crossaster > Crossaster papposus. The sequence continues at coordinate 1,139,141 of JBAIAA010000429.1, read as the reverse complement.
CTGGTAGAGCAGCCTCCGATTCTGGCAGCATGGTCAGGCAGTAAGCAAGATCCATCCTCAAACTCACCTTCTGTATGGCAGTGATAGCCACCGATGTATCAGTGTTAGGAATGTGAGGTCCTTGTCGTTTTCCACTGTGAAACATTTCAATATCTGGCACAGGCGTTTCAACTGACCGCTTCTTGGTTTTCTTTACTGAAGCAGATGATGTCAACTTCTCAGAGCCATGTGCACCACGCTGTATAATCACACCATTGGTATTATGTGTAGTCCCATGCCCACTGGGGGTTTCTTCCCTGAAGTCATTGTTGTCCCAGACAAGTATTGTTGGAGTAGACTTGACAAAACCCTCAGGTACTAAGCTGTCCCGGGTGTTCTGCAATGTTGCAAGAGCTGTGTCGTGCTCAAGCACTGCAGAATGTGACACTGAGTGGCCAAGTCCATTCAACAATCCTATGATGTGCGATGATCCCGTCAAGTGACGCATTGTCATCCCCAAAGCTACGTGCTTCGGCATGGGTACTCTTCCTCTTGATGACATGTAGATGATATCCTGACAGATAGAGAGGATTTTACGTTTGTGCTCATCAGTTGTATCTACAGGCCTGCCCTTCGACACAATACTTGATGCGCCAGTAGACCAAGCGATGAAATTGAACAATTCAGCTGGGATCATTTCCTGGATTTTGTACATACTCAGGTCCTGTGCCCTTGGAGGCCAAATACCTTTAAGGGCTTTGGTGGAGGACATAGCTTCTTTCACAGTTATAGCACTCAGATACAGGTTGTTCCATGCCTCATCACTGTAGACGGATGCTTGTGAAGTAGCCGGACCACCCGGATCATCACTTCCTTCAGTCTCACTGCTACGGGACGACTCCCACTGCTCAAAAATTGCAGCCTCCTTACCTGTAACAAAAATGGACCAATATATCAGAACTACTACCAAACAGGTACACTCTCAGGCGAACAGTACATATTAACACTAACATTGATCCATACTGGCCATTGCCAAATGTAGGGGTGAAAATGTAAGTTAAATTAAGCAAAAAACTAAAATATATTGTTTAATGTCCCAATGAAATGGATTTTGGGGTAGAAACAGTGTTGGGACATGAATAATGTTCATGGGCCCCAGTGTGGTATTTAGAGCACCCTATGTACCCTGCCTAGAACAAGTAGTTGGTGCATTTGCAGTAAGTGTTGGGCAGCGGTGTTTGTCAGGCAGAGTAAAATGGAAAAGTGAAGTAGTAAATGAATACAATAACAAAAAGAGTAGGCATAAACTTAAAATGACCATAGCAAAAGTTTGTATGAGCTTATGCTAACTTTTATATCTTGTTGAAAGTCGGTTGAAGAGCTAAAATTACCTTACTTTTCCAAAAATTTGTCAAAGCACTTTCTTGAGTTGCCAAAAAATTAAAAATTACCTTCACAGTAAACAATGCCACCTATGTTCATTCTCAATGGCCGCTGGAAAAGCAGTTGTGGGTACCGCCTCTTCAGTTTCTCTCGCAGTATAGTTGTTGAAGCGACGAATGGTGGTACTGCAGCTTCCTCAGAGAGTTGTCTTAACTGGTGCAGAAGCTTGGTCATTCTCACGACGCCCCCCTCAGTGATGATTTTTTCTTCGATGTATTTGCTACAGAAGTCACGGAAAACTTGGGATTCACTCTCCTTCTCAGTTTTTGTTCTTGACTGCCAATCACTGGATTGCAAAACCTGTACAAAATTAGACGCTATGATCAGGCTTGGAAACCATTTGATGAAATCATTAGTTTTTTTCCTACAATTATTTTTGGGAAAAAGATAATCTGTGACATGATTTTTTTTTTGAAAATAGGTTTCTAGGCATGCATTATCAAGTTATCTATGAGACTCCATCACCCCCTTTTAAAGTAAAGTACAATGTCCATGCTCCGTACTGATAATCAAGGGCACTGTTACTGTGATCTCACTTTAGTCACACATTGTTAACAAGTTTATCAAATCAACAACAAACAGAACTGACAACTGCAAATACCCCAAAAATCCGGCCACTTTTCTGCATTGATCCTTCTGCAGAAAAATCTTATAAAATGACACCACAATGTCTTTGTTTCAGTGGAACCCATAAACTAAATTCCACTGCATGAGAATTAGGTGGGGATACATTGTAGCTTGACTGTCTTACCCTGATGTAATTCTTGCGGCATGATCTGTGATAGCGGACTTCAATTGCCACCATGTCTTGACCTTGAATATCAACGAGGATGGGTTCATCATTGAGTAGTTGAGCAGCTTTGAAAAGTTGTCCAACTGAAAAATATTATGAAAGAAATACTTTGTTCACATTGGTTTTAACAATTGTGTGGAAATAGCCTTCAATTTTATATGACAATGAATGGTGGTATATTAATACTGTAGATGACTACCTTTTTCATATTCACAGTTAGTAAGAGGCTCCTTTTTCCGCGGTTTTTGTGGCTGCTGAATCCATTTGTCCTTCTTGCATATGAGGCACTCCACTGGTAGCACATGCCTTGATCGTTGCTCCTTCTCGCTAGGACGCCTTCTCTTACGGGGTATTACTGCTTCTCCTTCATCAGCACCTCCTCCACTGGTTGAACTCTTCTCCATCCTTGCCTTGGCTCTCTTTATTTTAAAAACATTGCAGAATCTGTTAAAATGATACAAAAAAATATTCAGCAATGAAATGTAGGAATGGATATCAACAATAAAAGGATACTTCACTCGTACCCCTGGGAAAATAAAATGTTATGACTTAACTCGGGTCACTATAACCACAGTCAAGAGTTTTACCATGGAGCCACACATTTGCTCAGTTTGACTCTTTAATTTAATTATCTGGACAACAGCATATGTATTCATGTGCATGTCAGGAGGGAGTACAGGAGAGAAAAAAAATAACAAACCGGTGAACAGTCTTACAAACAATTCTAAAAGTAAAAACTTACATACCTTGTTGCCTGCATCTATTTATTAATTTTTTTTAAATTTTTTTTTTTTGGGGGGGGGGATGGGGGACGCCTTTTATTTTTCAAAAGTGTTATTAAGTTTTTTGTAGGCAATGCCATTTTGCCCCATTGTTCAGCTATACCGCAGCAAATGAAAAATGACTATTTAATCCATGCTCGCAGAATCTGTTATGATTGGATGTTTTGCATTGCTTCGTTTTCAATTACAATACCAGGCAACAGGGTATTTCATTTGGACTTTATTTTTTTATTTTTTTAGAGATTTAAATATCGTACTCGTAGCCATTTGATTTTAGGCGAAAAATTAAACATCATCCCACCTGCATGACCTGCCCACTATTGAGCATAACTAAGCCAATTAAATATCTTTTGTGACTGTAAGCAATGAAACGGTGCGACAGAAAAACCCAAGTGTTTTGTTTATCAAAAAATAAATTGTTCATGAGACCATGAGCAAGATATACTAATTTTACTATATAGCTTGATTTTTTAGGCTTAGTTATATGATGTACTACATGCCATCAATAATAATTTGAACAAAAGAAACAAAAGTATTATTTATACCCATCTTATTTTGGGCAAACAAACTTCATTTTGGTCTCAGTAACACTGTCTCTAATGCTAAAATAGCCCGAGGCCATGGCATGGCCATCTCCCGTTGGCATGGAAACTTACCTCTGGTAGCTGCCTTGGCCTGTGGTAGCCATACTCGTCTTTTGGTCGCTCGTTTTTCGCTATTTCGTTACTTTCAATTGCAACCTCCCTCTCCTTTCCATCCAATTCTTCCCATTGCTGACAACAATTTACAAATTTCTGCCAGCTCGTCTCTGAAAACGGTGTAATGTCCCCCTTTTCTTCGCAGACGTGGCAAACGCACGCCCGTTTCAAGGGCGTCGCCATGTTGCTTCTGCCTTCCTCGTTCCCGGGTACATTAACGCGATTTTCTAAGCAGCCCACGAAGCGATGATTCGAGGTTGCAGATAACGCCCTCTGTTGGCGGTCAAAAAAATGTCCACGAAGCGACGAAAAATTTGATATTTTCAACCTTTGCAACGTTTTCTGCGGGCAACAGCCGAAATATCAATCTGTGTCACAAAATGTGTTCATTAGAAAAGAAAAGAAATTGCCACCGCAAACCTTGAATGATCTTGCACGCTACGATTTCTGGCCCACGGCCTATTGTGGTATATGTACCTTTCTGTTTATGTTATTGTTTGTTTGTTTTTGTTCAGGGGACGTACTCGCACTCGACAAGCTCTGCTTTTTGCGGGTCCCCTGCATCTCTTGGTAAATTAACTATTTACTATTAATCAGTTTTTCTTTATAAAAGTATTTACCATAATTGTATGTACACATGAATATTTCTAAATGGATATGTGGGTCTTTCCATAAATAAGGGGGCCAAAGCGTGACATGGTGTTATTTCTCAAAATGTAATTTACTTTCTATATTCTTTGCATGTTCGTATGGTGGGGATAGCTCATACGTTTAATGTATAACTTCAATTTCTCGAATCAGATTTTTTGTTTTCATATACGATCCAAAACTATCCATCACACTGTAATGGAGACACCGGTGTCTCAGTTACAGTGTGAAGTGTGAAACTTGTGACTTGTTTTGCCATAAATTAGTAGGTTTTCATTGAAAATTTAAATTTCAAAGGGTAATATGTAAACATCATTGGTATACTGTAATTCAGCTATTTTCAATGAAAACCTTCAAACGTTGGCCAAGCAGTAAAGGCCGACAGTTTTACGCGTAACCGTGACACTGGTGTCTTTGTTACACCGCGACTCAAAAAGTCCTGTCTCTCTTATTATGCATCATAAATGTCTGAATCGAGCAAAGTGCATAGTAATACATGCTACATGTACATGTATGATAGATTCAGACAGTATCAAAAGATAAACCAATCTTACATATGCCTCAGAGCTAAGTTACTATTCTTTGTATAAACTTTAACTAAAATTAACACACTAAGCTCAGATTTGGAAATCGATTCTGGTATCGATACAATATCGATTCTGGTATAAATAACACTGTGGGTCAGTCAGTTTAATCGATTCTACAATTTAATCGATACTGGACCTAACCAGGGACTGACTGTTTATTCCCAGATGACTCATGCTCATTATCTATGCATGACTGATTTAGGCCATGCTGCCAAGACATGGGGCTCAGACAATCTTACACTATGAAGCCCGACTACGTGAAAACCTTTTGTTGGAACAAAAAACGTGAAAAGTAAACAATAGACTTATCTTTCACGTATTAAAAAACGTGATAAGTCCACTTTTCACGTATGTCAAAGTATCACGTATTTGTGGAGCTAGCCTCGTTGCTAGGGTTGATCTTTCACGTACAAAATACGTAAAAACTTTGCCGAGCGCGTGCCCATTGTTGGCGGATTAGCGGAGTGTCTTTTGTTGCAATCAGCAGCGCTCTTGGACAATGATTCTGCGGTGGCCCACATATTTGTAAGGATTTGAGACCATTACCAAACCATCCTGGGTAAGTTTTTGACCTAATTAACTTACAAAGGTTAGGTGTAAACGATCAATAACAACATTCTTATCAGAGAAAAAGACGTGAATAAGCCTGTTCTTTTATGGGTGCCGATAAACGGCGATCCGTTATACGGCAATCCGTTATGGTTATACAAAAGGGGGCTGTATGTTTTTCTAGTTGCGGATCGCCAAATTTATTTCAGGTTGCTTTCGGGCTAGACCACTCCTCTTTTTGAAAAACACAACGTCCTCAAGGGTGCCGACATATCCGCATTTTTCCTAGTTACGCCGCGGATCGGTTGAACAGTTCCGGATCAGGTCTGTGCATACAAAATAATCCAGCTATATAGGCCGTATGGTGTAACTGAAAAGATGCCTAGAAAATGAGTTTCGTTTCGACCCCCATGGGTCTACTTTTTGAAGGCATATATAGTTTCTAGTATCTATTTAAAATACTATGCTAAAAGTTCTCCAAAAAATATCCAGTCAAACTCGAGTTATTCACTTTAAAAATGTAATGGGGCGAAACTAGCATGGGGCGAAACTAGCATGGGGCGAGTTGGTTTTTTTAGCCTAGTTTTTATAACAATTTTGCCCCACAGCCACTTCGCCCCATATTTTTTTCCCCACACATTGACTCAAATAAACTTGCCCCGTATAACACATGTACATCACCGTTTTTTGTGACAAATATAACTTTTTACCCTTGTCTACATGTAATTGTAAATCACTCCCTTTGGCTTGATAGGTGCCCAGATTGATCTATTTAATACGTTTTTTATATTTGATTGATAAATAAAATGGCTTATTCAATCTGCATTCTTTTTTATTATTTAAAAACAAAAAATTATTATTATTATTTTTGGAGGGAGGGGGGATGGGTAATCAGCTGTTTTGTTTAAAGGGGTCAATTTAATAGGTTTCATATGAAGGCAAGCCTGTGTAATAAAATACATAATGAAAAAAATCAAAAATAAAATCAACACAAAATCTATTGTTTGTCATTATATTCTTGTCAGCACTACATAATCTTCTGTGCTCACTTATGGAACATAACATTGCAAAGTTACAATAAAATAAACAGAATCACATGACAATCGAGGATTAACAAATGAATGTTTACAAATTGTGCCCCGTACCCACATGTTGGTTGCTGTGGTCCACGAGTGATAGTGCCTGACCCACCTTACAGTTTTATTTTACACTGGATCTGTATTAACCTCACTGGGCATACTGTAATCAATGGCATACTGAATTGTCTCTGAACAATTATTGTGATTAAAGTCCATGTTGCAATAACATTTGAAATGACAGAAAGAGTGAATTGTATGCACAATTTGAATAAATTTGTGTGAATGCCCATTTTTAGTACAATTAGTCAATATTTTCTCAAAAAGGGGGATATTCATTATATATAATGGATGTTTAAATTCAGTGTGTAGTTCCAATAAGTTTAAACTGGGTTACACTTTTCAATTAGAAAGAGGGTTGAAAAGTGTTAACTATTAATGAAAATAATTAAAAGTGTCAAAAAGAAATGCTCCTGACGTGTCTTAAATATCAACCAGTTCAATCATAACCAGCTCGAGCATAATTCTCTCAACTTTTCCGTTAGAACAAATAACAAAATCACTGAAGTTAGAACGTTAATGTTACAATTTTAACAACCCATGCGATATTTGGCAGATGATGTACATAGCTGGTAGGACGTGCTTCGAACTTTGGGGCTTATATGGTAGGCTGGCACTGGATCTGAGTAAATGCTTCTTTAGAGATCTGCCATCATCACTGCTTGTTTCTTGATTATCAACTGCATAAAAAGGTTGAATCTGGTGATAAACAAGAGGGGGGAAATACATAATCAATAATGGATTTTTGAACGACCCGTTATGAGAAAAAAAATGTAAAAAAGGTCAATTGGGTCATCATTTGTGCAGTTTGGTAATGGTGATGTAGCATAGGCAGGGGTCATTTTCCAACCCCCCAACCAATCCCCCAACCAACCCCACCCCCATGCAACCCCCACCCCCTGTCTGGGCTGTCAAAATCGGGGTAGATCTGGTAATAACCAGAACTTCGGAAGCAGGTTTTCCGGGGTCAAGGTAAGAGAAATGAATTTTAGGTTAATTTTATCTACATATTCGATATAGACACAATCTGGGAAGCAGATTAGATCGTTAATTTTGACCTTACTATATAACCTATACGTGTACAAGACCTACCTGCATCTTCACTGTTTTAGCCTGTCCGAGATTATTGGGTAACTCAACCTCATGCTTGGTTCCTTGCCAATAATACATCTACTGACACAAACTAAGTACTGATCTAGGCGGCAATATACGGGACCCGGTGAAGACAGCGAACCTGAAAGGCCGAGACTGATTTTTGAGAGGCAAATGTGCTTTCTCCGACAGTGTCTCTGCACGTTTACGCTTCTCCGCTGCATGCCAGGCATATTGCAAAAAAATGTCAGACGTTCTTTTTTTCACGATCAATTCTCGTACGACAGTTGTAGCACACAGTAGCAGGTCTAGGCTCACCAACTTCTCTGCCAATTCGTTGTCATTTTCACAAAGATTTTTCGGCCGTAACATTATTTTAAGTGAACAAAACAACTGGTTTTTTTCACGGAGTCTTCGACACGCGACGATCGTGACATATGGGCGACGCCATGATTGTTTTGATTCGCAATGATACAATGGCCTGAGTTGTGATTAGAGAATTCGGATCACGTGGTACCAGAGCGCATATATTTCAAACTAATGTGACACGCTAGCGTAATGCGACCATGAACAAATGCCCCGTCGCTGTTGATCATTTAGTGCCGATTTTGGTCGATAATTACTCAAATTCCACAGGCGTTTTTGTGGAGAACTTTTTTTTTCATCGTAATCTCCAGACAAAACTATGTCCAAAACCAAAGAGTTCTCTTAGACCAACGGGGTCGAAACGGGATGAAAAGAAAAACGTGTACACCGTACGGCCTATATATAACCACCCCGAATCAAGCCGATTTCTGTTAAAGTGTTTAAGTTAAAGTACTTCCAATAAAGTTTAGTAAGGAAGACTTTCAGGAGGACTTGCGGAAGAAATTATTCATGGCAATTTCCGTCTGTAATTTGTAAAGCAACGTGGCGACTGGCCTTACGTTCGGGGCCAGGGCGCGCGCGCGTGCGGCATGCAACTGACATTAACTTTGGCCCATCACGTGGAAACATCACAAAATTCGCTTGCGCGCACGTGTAGTTGGTACATTAACATGTACATTTACATGTACCAACTGTACGATCCAGAACACTGACCTCTAGCTCTATGAAAAACCGTGACCATGCGTTGAGTATTTGTCAGATTGTTAATACTATATTACTGGAAACTTTTCTACTTTTTTTAATTTAACAAATAATCGATTACATAAAGGTGTATTCGAAATCACATGTTGTGAGTTGCGTATCGCAGAAAATAATATTTATCGTGGTTTTGCTGCTCCCGTAATTTTCAACAAAACGTGTCAAAGTGCGAGTCAGAAATCTAGCAAATTTTCCTGTTTTAGATATTTTATTTAAAAGGTATTTGTGAATACCACATGGTTAAATTTCAAAATGCCCTTCGTCCGAAAAAAACAAAAAGTATTTGATGATTCTCCAACCCAAAATTAAGTTTCTAGATGTACATCACGCCGACTCGAAAGGCGCGCGAATGGCTTGGTCAAATCGAAATTACATCGGTGTCTATTTAGAAAAACGTCATCATCGGAAAGAAAACACGTTTGGCCAGCTATCAACTGTTTTCCAAACCCCAGCTTTGTCTTAGGTTGAGGCTTTATTCATGCAGTTTAGCAAGGGCTGGAGCCCTGGTAGAGCCAAAGCCGGGGGTTTGGAAAAGGCCCAGTAGTTTGCGGACAAAAACCACCACATCCCTGCTGCGACCAAAGACGTTTTTCAAATCATTAAAATCGTCACTTAGTTTGGTTAAATTTTCACGCAACAAGGTACTTAAATAAAGTGAATATTTCACTTGTATATACGTACAAGCTTTACGTGCCACTAGTAATAGTATTTTCTGTTCCGAGGCATTTTTTGACTAAGGGCATGCTTAGGCCATAGAGCAAGGAACAAGCCTTTGAGTCAAATATGTAAAGGAAAAAAGTTGACGTGTGAAATTTCTAGTCTTCTGGTCAAAAATGATACTTTCGAGCTAAGTATTGTAATTTAAGGCCAAATAAGTGTTTTTTTACTCTAAAACCCATAGGCCTACCGTTGGTGCAAATTCCACTAAACTGGACACCAGATGTCGGAACAAGCCTTCGAGTCAAATATGTAAAGGAAAAAAGTTGACGTGTGAAATTTCTAGTCTTCTGGTCAAAAATGATACTTTCGAGCTAAGTATTGTAATTTAAGGCCAAATAAGTGTTTTTTTACTCTAAAACCCATAGGCCTACCGTTGGTGCAAATTCCACTAAACTGGACACCAGATGTCGGAACAAGCCTTCGAGTCAAATATGTAAAGGAAAAAAGTTAAGGTGTGAAATTTCTAGTCTTCTGGTCAAAAATGATACTTTCGAGCTAAGTATTGTAATTTAAGGCCAAATAAGTGTTTTTTTACCCTAAAACCCATACCGTTGGTGCAAATTTCACTAAACTGGACACCGGATGTCGGAACAAGCCTTCGAGTCAAATATGTAAAGGAAAAAAGTTGAGATGTAAAATTTCTAGTCTTCTGGTAAAAAACGATACTTTCGAGCCTGTATTGTAATTTAAAGACCTACTCCAACGGTTTTAAAATTGCTTAAATTATATGTTATTGTGTTTAGTATATAATAAACTACACATTTATTCCAAAACAATGTTTGTTTCGCGTATACATTTTGTGTTATTTTGCAATAAATTCTGGACGGTTTTTGTCAAGTTATTGAAAACTTTCTACAAATTGACCGCTGGCGGCGCTGTTAAGAAACGAACAATGTCTGACGTACTACCGGAGAAAACAAATAAAACTGGTACCCGTTTCACGGCTGGTATAGGTTATGCCTGTCTACAAATAAATGCCCGTACGTACCCGTACGTACCCGTACGTAACCGTACGTACCCGTACGTACCCGTACGTACCCGTACGTACCCGTACGTACCCGTACGTACCCGTACGTACCCGTACGTACCCGTACGTACCCGTACGTACCCGTACGTACCCGTACGTACCCGTACGTACCCGTACGTACCCGTACGTACCCGTACAGGTGCGTACCCACGCACGCGTGATCGATCGAGTTAGCTAGCTAGCTGCATTCATGCTAATGAGGTGTATGTACTCGTCAAGTTTATAATTTTGTCTCTAACGAAAATGCCTAAATCGTGTGTGGTTGGTGGTTGTACACGAAATTCTGCCAAAGAACTGGAATTGCGATTTTTCGAATTCCCGAAGAATGAGACCGTTCGGCGACAGTGGATCAAGTTTGTTGAGACGACGCGGTCAGACTTCTGTGTGTCAAAATGGAGTCTCGTCTGTGGCGAGCATTTCAGTGCCGCTTGTCAGGACCCGCAGTCCAAAATGAAAGCCACGTTGGGGATCGTTTTCAAATACCGTCTGCGGAAGGATGCTGTGCCGTCGCTGAAATCTGCAACTTTGCCAAATTCTTCTTCAGTGTCAAAAACGCCACAAAATAAGCGGTCTGAAACGGAACAGGCCTACTTTACTACAAATGTATTTACTAAACACTATTGTATATTACAAATAGACTGTGTCGCTGCATGCAAGCATCAAATTTGAAAAGTTTGTTTACAAATATAATTTTTGAACATAAAATGTTATAACTTATAAGGTTATTAAAGGAATATAGAAATTAAAATTCAACCTGAAAGTAATAATTGTAAGAACAAAATATTTAACTTTTGAGCGTCCACTTTTAAACAGCGTGTTGTATTTCATTCTCCAATTTGTTGTATCTCTTTAACACAGATTCTGAAGGATGCATTTACTGAATACGACATGAAGTATGGTTCAAAGTTAGAAACGCCCTCCTCCACTCAAGGTGCTTGCACCATGAGTTCTACTTCCACCAAGAAGCAAGAAGGTATTTGAGTGGGGCTTGATATTACATTTGGTAACATATACCTTCAATAAACACAATCATAATTTTAAATTTACATGAACACGTACTGATGTACATGTATTGAATTTGAATTTGTTAGATCGCATACGTACGTACTACACGTACATGTTGTTACAACTTCCCCCTGATTTGTTATTAAACTCCCGGGGGTGTGTTCAAAATCATATTGATTTTGTGGGATTTTGGAGGGTTAGTGTTAATAAGACTTATTAATATGGAAATAAAAGAAGACAGAAAATGTTAAATGTTAAAGCATATGTCTCCATAAGGTTGGTAGTGTACACAAATTTGATGCAAATGAATGATGCTTACGGATAGATGTACACATATGTACAGTTCTGTATTTGTCTTTTATTTATATAGACTTGTAAACAAGATGATGAGCATATCAGTGGTGCTGCCGAGGCAACATCTGTACAGGAGATGCCGCCACCAATTACAAAACAGGTACATGTGTATTTTCAATAAAGTTGTTAGAAATTTACTTTCTTGACCTTGGTTCTCGTATTTAAAAAAAAAAAATTGTTAGGATACATGTACTTATTTTCTTGCTTTTACATGTACTTGTACTGACAAGGCTTAAGTTACCATTGCCTTGCATAAAACTTGCATTTGTATTCATTCATTAAATTATCTGTTTTGTTTTTCATGAAGGATGGTGCTTCGCAGACGAATTCAAGATGGCGATGCAGCATTGTTAGAAATGTTGAACAAATAAACATCTGGCCTGGAGAAGCAACTCAAACAGTTAGTGTCCGTTCAAAGAGGACACAGACAAACCCCAAAATGTTCCATCCAGTTTCCAGAGGTAAGCACTTACCGTTGATTGTAATAGTGTTTTTTGGGAGGGTGGTGGGTGACGTTCTGAGACATGATAGCATTACTTCTCAAATTTCTTCATTGTAGTGTATGCAGAACAAATCTTCCTCAAAGCGGTGGTTTTGTGTCAGCGTGGGGATAAAACGACCAGAAAGGAGTACCCTCAACTGTACTGTGATCCTGGCACACTGACCAGTACCATGAGCCAGTCACGACCAAAGAAGGAGGATGCGGTGCAGCAGTTTGTTTCACGCTTCAAGGCACCGACAAATCATGTAGGTCGGCCACTACAAACTGACATCAATAAGGGCTCTAAACGGAAGAAACCTAGTAAGGACTCTAATAAGAAAATTAAGGGTAACAAATAAGTACATGTAGTTAGGTACGATGTAGTCCACAAACGAAGTGTTGTTATAAAAGTTCATTCCTGTTTTTTTTATTTTAAAGACTAGACATGGTAACAAGTGAGTATTTAGTCCACAACAAATTTGTTCGGGGCATTTTACAAACCTTAAAGTAAAATACACCATTTGCAGATATCAACAATATACTTATTATCAAATTATTTAGAAATGTCGTAGAAATGTCTTACTTATTTGAAAGTAAGTAATGATTCTGGGGATCCAACAAAATTAAATTAAAAAAAACCCAGAACATAAGAATCACTGCCCGAGAACGCCGTTTTTCTTGAATTTTCCAGCATCCATGATTGTAAAACGATATTTACTATAAAATACAACCCTACAAATCCACCCTATTACAAATGGTTTATCCTAGTAGAGTGTTCAAACAAAGTACAACAAAAATTACAAGGTTTCCAGTCGTTAAAGGTATGATATACACCATTTGCAGATATCAAAAATATTTACTACCGAATTATTAAGAAATATCTTACTCATTTGAAAGTATAAATAATGATTCTAGGCATCCAGCAAAATGATTGCGCTAGATATCCTGTAATAATTCCGAAAAATTTGCGATTGCCGTCCGGCGATCGCGAAAAAACAAAGATAACATAAGAATAACTGCTCGACGCCGGTTGAAAACAAACGCTGTTTTTCATGCTTTTCTCGGCATCCATGATAGTTATACTTCGCAAAGGTCAGTTAAAACGATATTTACTATAAAATACAACCCCAAAAATCTACCCATTCACGATGCAATTACCAATGGTGTATCCTACCTTTAACTAAAATTCATAATAAGGAAAGGACAATATAATTATTTTAAAGTTGGGTTGTACATTTGTAAATTAAAGACAGTTTGACTTGGAAAGCGAATTTTCCCTAAAGCAATTTCCTTGTGTCATTTATTTTAGTAACTAATCAAGGGGTGGGTATTTAAAACCTTTGTACTGGCCATCTGGATTGGGGTAGGTCCTACGAATAGCATTCATTACACAATATGGAAGCGGTACACGGTTGAAACGGCCCAGGTATCCCCAACACCATCTCACTACTTGTCGATAAGCAACATGGCGAAACTTTCTGAAATGAAAAGAATGCAGATTGCTAATGTTATCAATTTTATAACAACACAGTTTAATACTTATGTACAGATAAATGTTTTTATAATCAAATTCCTTCGACAAGGATGCCCAACAATTTGTCTGATGCGAACAGGGTTTGAACTGTATTACTATAGAGCTGCCGAAATTGATAATCACGTGGGGCTATCTTCACATAAAATAAGGGCAAGGGTTCCATACATGAACATCGCTTGAAACCCTGTGCACAAAAGTGGTCTGAAAAATTATCAGTAAATGCTTCAATATTTGTCCTGCTAATTTGTATATTGATGTAAGTACATCTACTTACTGGTCAACTGTTCCCTCAACAACATGCCTGCCATATTGTGTCTGGTACTGCATATGTGCAGTCTGTAGAGTTGCAGGATGTAAGCAGCAAGCTTCAAACCAAGGGTGTTGGGTTAGGCACTGGTTGTGATCGTCAACGTTCACCTCTAACTCGGTCATTTTATTTGCCGTCTTCTCCACTTCCTTGCAACAAATGTTTTTCAGTGCACACTGCTGAATTGTACACCTTCCACATGTACACCTGTTGATGATAAAGATACACCATGTAAGGATTGGAAAACGTTGACAAAATGAACATATAAAATGATACAGTATATAGCCAGCGTAACTGATTTTCAAAATACACGTACATGTACACTGTACATGACAACTTTCTTTATCATCAACAACCATGCATGGATTTGACGAGTCAATGGACGCCGTATAGGGCCGCCGTATAGATCACCGGTACGGCAGATTGCAGCCCCTCAAGACACTGACACAAATGTGACAGAAACGAGAAACTCAACACGCAATTGTGCAAAACATGTTCGTAATTTTTTTTAAAGAAACGATCTACTGGAAACGGCATTTAACATATATGAAATTGATATTTTTATCGACATCGCAGTTCTTACCAATCTGTATTTAGAAGACAGTTTGGGTCGCCTTCGTTGTCCATTTCTGGGGCGACTTCGTCCGGTCCTACGACGGGCTCGTACCGATACGGCTCCACACCGCGGATTTCGTTGTGAACCTCCTCGGGCTCGGTATCGTCTTCTCCGTCTTCTTCAAACGACGACGAACCAGCCAAACTGCTGTCTGAACTAGAATCACTTTCACGTGAATACAATTCTTCTTCATCGAAGCTGTGTTGTTCCCAAGAATCATCACTTTCGGTCATCTTAAAAATAAAAATTCACGCGAAAATACACCCCCGTGTTGAAGGAAAGTCGTATTGAACACTGGATTAACCGTACGTGCACTAATATGTACCCATGTACTGTACATGTACATTGTACGTCCGATTACCGTACGTCTATACAATGCGCGTGGGTCGTGTTGTTGCATACAGCTTTCTCGCTGATCAACAGTCATACGTCAACGAATTCGCTATTCATTAGATGCTAATGAGCTTTGACGTCACGCTCCTTTTTACAAAAGCAGCATTGACTCGCGCAAAAAAGCGCTACAAAAATGCTATTTTTCTCGGAAACACGTGTGTAAAAAAATATATATTGACATATTCCTGTTTTATTAGACATCGCTCTTTTGAATAGGACTTCAATATAAGAAAATTTGAAAGCCGTTAGAGTAGGTCTTTAAGGCCAAATAAGTGGTTTTTTTTACCCTAAAACCCATACCGTTGGTGCAAATTCCACTAAACTGGACACCAGATGTCGGAACAAGCCTTCGAGTCAAATATGTAAAGGACAAAAGTTGAGGTGTGAAATTTCTAGTCTTCTGGTCAAAAATGATACTTTCGAGCTACCGTAATTTCCTGCGGTAAAGCCGCGGCTTATCTGACTTTCTAGACCACAAAAACATCGCCGCGCCTTATCTTTCGGTGCGCCTTATATGATGTCGCTTGATTTCAAAGTGACGGTCTTTGTGTGAAGAATTCTTTGAACGCCGCAATCTTACTCAATAATGCGGTCAACCAATTAGCCCAACTCTCCGGACATTGTGACCGCGTGTTTCCATTAACAATGCCGCGATGTGTTGATCCCCCTACGACCGTACATGTATGTGATTTAGCACTCGGCAGCGTGCGTAGTCTTGTTTGCAAGACGTTTTTCGCGATGCGGGGCGCCCTCTAACGTACGCCGTAGACCACGCGCGAATTACCGCATCGGCGGCCTACACGCGCTGCATATACCGTGCAAATTCCACTAAACTGGACATCAGATGTCGGAACAAGCCTTTGAGTCAAATATGTAAAGGAAAAGAAGTGTGCATTCGAAAATTTCCAGTTTTAAACTTTACCCTCCAAAATCCTCCAATATTACCGTAATTTCCTGCGGACAAGGCGCAGGTCCCTAAAATCACCCAAAAAAATTCAAACGTCAACAGATAAAGCGCACCGCCGAATAAGGCACATGCTTGAACGCACCCAGAAGAACACCAGGCGCCACCCGGTGTAGGTACATCGCCACAAAGGGGTCATGTTGCCTTAGAACGATCCCACTATTCCAAGCAAGAATTTGCTAAATACCTGAGTTTATCTGGCACGCAAACAATGTATGAAAACTTCAAACCAGTACAGTCACTCACAATATCGCACGAGGTTTACTTTGCCGATACAGATATATCACTGCAGTATAAACTGCATGCATACACATGTACATACATGTAGCACATGCAGCGATCGCGTGCGTGCCCAGAGAGGGGTATCCCTAATTGCTCAATTGCGACACCCCCTAGTCTTTTTTCCAGTCGTTGTGAATGCTCCGCGCTGTGTAGTTCGGATGGTGAATTGCATGAAGCCGGAACGTAGACGAAAAAAACGTAAACATTCCACATGTACAGGCCAGCTTTTTATCGCTGTTGTACGCGTCATGCAGCGCGCGCTGCCGAGTGCTAAATCTAGTATGTACATGTACATGTATGTCTGTGGGTCGTTGCGTGAAATCGCGTGCACATGTAATTGTGACAACAATTTATATCAAATTATACTTACCGCGCGCTCTGGATCTCCGGTCTGCATGCCGCGCCAGCGCGGCCGCTTAGCAGTGGCGCTACTAGGATCAGAAAGAGAGCGGCCGCTCGTAGTTGTGCGGCAAATATTACGGGGGCAATTTTGGACCATTTCCTATTTTTAGGAAATGCATCGACACAATATTTATTGTATGATTATTTGTAATATTGTAATATTGTAATATTTATTGTTATTGCGATTTTCGATTATAAGGTGGTATCGCGCCCAAGCATATTGTTGGAATGAAACTGAAAGCACGGTCGTGGGGGCGGGGGGGGGGGGGGGGGGGGGGGGGGGGGGGGGGGGATCAACACATCGCGGCATTGTTGGAATGGAAACACGGTCACAATTATGTCCGGAGATTTGAGCTAATTGGTTGACCGCATTATTGAGTAAGATTGCGGCATTCAAAGAATTCTTCACACAAAGACCGTCACTTTGAACTCAAGCGACATCATATACGGCGCACCGAAAGATAAGGCGCAGCGATGTTTTTGTGGTCTAGAAAGTCAGATAAGCCGCGTCTTTACCGCAGGAAATTACGGTAATCATTGCATTATTTGGAGGATTTAGGAAAATATAGACATGCAACCCAGCATTTATATGTCGATATGTAAAATATTCCCATAATTAATTTACCGTTCTGGAATTAAGATTATCAGTGTCGCAATTATTTCCGGTCTCCCAAAATTCAGTGGTCTTTTTGTGTTGAATTAGATCTGTGTCAACTCGAGAAAAAAAAGAGGCACTGCTAATTAAATTTTTACTGAAAATCTGGGCTAATGCTAATAAACGATGTATAATTTCTTTTTTTAAGATCCCTTTCGATAAATACTGTATTTTTCGTATACGAGAGGCGTATACACGTAGATTCAATTTAACCTTGGAAATTATATTTTAAGGTGTCCAAATAGTTTTCTTTTTTTAATTGCGCCATAAAAACAATTATCATTTTTGAAGAAAATTAAAATTGAAAGTTTGGCCTAATCATTTGCAGTGAACTATCCTTGTCCAAGAATTTACATGAATTCACAAGCATTTGTTCCACTTTTGCAACATAATAACATGGGCCTTATTGCCCACCAAAATGGCCTGGGGTACAAGTACTAGACTTGGCCAGCATGCCAGCAAGCAAGCAAGCAAGCAGCAAGCTTTTGTTATTCAAATTTATGGGTAATAATCTTTCTATGTGCCAGGTATCCTGTGCAGTGTTCCCCTTCAAACTGTCCACCTTAACTCATGTACCAAGATGAGTGAGAGTCGAAGCTTTTGTTATTCAAATTTAAGGGTAATAAACCATCTTCTATATGTGCCAGGTACATGTATCCTGTGCAATGTGCATTGTTATACCACGGCAATAGATTGTGAATTTTTATTGGTCGAGAAGCGTTCACGTGACATGCCACAAAAACGCATGTATCCGAGTGTGCCGATGTATGAGTGATGTACGCCGAGTACGCGTGGTACATGAGTTCATGTACCCCACGGGGTACATGAACTTTCTTTTTCCAGGCCGCGGAATCTTTTTTTACACGCTAGCGCATAGCCTGGCCGGCCATTTCTGTGATAAATACCATGGAAGCGACTGATATTAGAGTCTAGCAACGCTGTGTTATATTAGCTGGTACTACGTAAATTGATGTATGTTCCTGTGCGATGTAAACAGGGAACAGTGAAGTTAGCACTTTCGGCAACGACTAACGACCGCCATTGTTGTTTACACAGGCTTTCGTTTATGCTGTTCGTCTGCTTTTTTTCTGTTCCAATTTTGCCTTATTTTCTCCGTAATGTCGGCAGACGACAGCATTAAGTCACCTCCAAAGAAGCGATTTCTGTCTCGTTCAAAAGAGGAGATCAGAAATTTGATTTTCGAGCAGGACAGCGCCAGTACGAAGAAAAACACGGAACATTCAGTGCGACTACTTCGGCAATTTTGCACCGCAACGCCAACGGAAACGGACCCATAACAAACAATTCTTGCCTGCTGTAATCTATTACCGTGGTATAACAAAACAATTGTTGCCTGCTGTGATATGGTCCATGGCGTTTTGTACACCCTCGGGGGCAAATGGCACCCTCGGCTTCGCCTCGGGTGCCATTTCCCCCCTCGGGTGTACAAAACGCCATGGACCATGTCACAGCAGGCAACAATTGTTAAATGTACATGGGCGGATCCAGGATTTTTTTAAAGGGGGGGTCCACCCAAGGTCTTAGGCAGGATTTTTTGAATTGGGTGTGTAAAAAACAAATGTGGGTGTGTAACAATTTGAGTACACCGATTCGCATTTTTGTATCACTGTGGAGACATGGCTTTGTTCTCGTGTACAAAATGGTTAGAAAGTCGAGCACGTTTTTCAAAATGCTCCCATTTTAACCATAATTTTTTTCCTGGGTTGAAATTTCGACCCAATATACCCTATATTATACCCTAACCCAAACACTAACCCTAACCCACATCCTAATCCTAGTTTTTGAGTAATTTAAGTAAAATCCAAAAATCTAATTCGTGAAATTCCCAATGGAGACCTATTCATCTATAGAAATTTACCCTCCGGAGACGTTTTGTCTCCATTGTACACATTGTGTTCATGTCTCCAGAGGGTACCGTATTTCGGAACATGTAACTCGGAAGCATGTACGCGAAGTGCACATCACGAGCGCGAAGCGCGAAGTTCCTGCGGCCGGGGTTCAGGGCCCGCTTAAGGGCCCTGAAATTTTTTGGTTTATTAGGTGCTCTCTGGCGCAATCTGAGGCCAATTTCTACCTATTTTTTGTTAATGTTGTGGCAATATGAAGCCTGATTTTTATACCATTTTTTTTTTAAATCTAATATTTACCATTTTTAGCTGGAATGATAACTTGAAATAAATTTTGACCAGAGGAGTATATTATGGATACCGGTATTGGAAGTTTGGATTTAAAAACAGCGCACACTGACTCACACTACGTGTAAAATGAGGTAACGGTTAATTGGTCATAAACCTTAGGCATACTTAACATAGGCAGGATTTGGCTGGGAGCGACCGGCAATGACTCCATTTAAAATAATAAACAAATTACAAGCCCTAATAGTTATTAAGTAAGTTTAATTTAAAGTTGTATGTTCAAATAAAATGTTACAAGTTGTGTTTAATCTTTAAAAAACTACACGCCAAACGCCCGCTTGTGCTAGCGGGGTTTATTCCGACCGTCTCTACAAACGGTGGAAAAAGCGGCGTGTTTGTTCCAATTTAGTGTTTAGTAATTTACATAAATTTAGCTTAAATTTAGGTCACATGACAAATATATAAACACTGTGGTTAGCGCCTATTGCACTCGTTCTGCTGGGGCTACTCAACCGTCACTTCAAACGGTGAAATTCCAGTGTTTTTATTGGCAAGTCTGCCAAGTAAATGGGCCCAGTGGTGAGCCAAGCATGGCATTTGGGGCAAGCCTGCCCCGTTCAAGCTTATGAAAGCGTTAAAAAAATTAAAATATGTAATTGCCTGAAATGCAATAAGGAATAAACAAACTAGCAGCTCGAAAAACTAAGCCAAAAAAGTCAAATCATAGTCTATATGGTTGTTATTTTGTGTGTGTGGTTTGAGAATAATACACGTATGTATGTGTGTACATGTATGTACGTTGCTTATTAGGTGAAATACATTTTTTTTTTTTTTTCACTCAAGAAAAAAGGGGGGTCCGGACCCCTTGGACCCCCCCCTGTATCCGCCCATGATGTACACTATATGGTAAACTGTACATCCTCACTCTTGTAGATTATCTAGTAGATTATATAGTTTTACTCATAAATGTACATTTTGTATATACCTCAAATACAAATTAAAAGCAGTAAAACAGTGATTTTCACAGCATTTCATTTGGTTAAGGCCTGCCAAACAATAATCGACGACAATTTTTCTCTGGAACTATTGAATTGTATAGGTTTTGAAAAAAAGTTGGTCCGGGTTGAATCAAGAACCACCTACATTTAAGTATAAGCGTACACTCCTGTATATTATCTGCAGACTCAAAATGTATACATTAATTTTTGGCATCAGTTTTACCATTTGTTTTCACATAAATAGTTTTGTTTAACTTGCATTTTTTACTTTATGCATAGACATACTGGTACCATGGACATACCTACATGTATGCATATAGACATACATGTGTAGTCCTTTGTCCCTTTTTTCAAGTAACAGTTTACCAAGACCAACCAGAGGATTTGCCTATGTAATGAGGCCCATAGGACTGTGCAGTATCTTGTAGTTTATGATGGACTAATCCTCTTTTACATGGGTATTTCCATAAATAAGGGGGCCAAATTAAGCAGGACATGGTGTTATTTCTCAAAATGTAATTTACTTTCTATATTCTTTGCATGTTCGTATGGTGGGGATAGCTCATACGTTTAATGTATAACTTCAATTTCTTGAATCAGATGTTTTGTTTTCATATACGATCCAAAACTATCCATCACACTGTAACGGAGACACCGGTGTCTCAGTTACAGTGTGAAGTGTGAAACTTGTGACTTGTTTTGCCATAAATTAGTAGGTTTTCATTGAAAATTTAAATTTCAAAGGGTAATATGTAAACATCATTGGTATACTGTAATTCAGCTATTTTCAATGAAAACCTTCAAACGTTGGCCAAGCAGTAAAGGCCGACAATTTTACGCGTAACCGTGACACTGGTGTCTTTGTTACACCATGACTCAAAAAGTCCTGTCTCTCTTATTATGCATCATAAATGTCTGAATCTAGCAAAGTGCATAGTAATACCTGCTACATGTACATGTGAGTACCTCACTCACGTGGTGACGCCGCAGCCAAAGTGTTTTCATCTTATGGAATGCTACATTGGCTAACTGCTTGCGGTGGGCGACATCTTCCCCATCTCCTAGTAGTGAGCCGAGCTTCTTCGTCATGCGCCACTCCTCTCCTTCACGGTCTACCTGACGATTCACTGTAGTGTGTTCAGTCTTCGTTGGGTTGACGGTTAGAAACCATTGAAGCAGACATCCTGGTGCGGTCTGTTCCACTGTGTCGAGAAATTCTCGTGTGTAGCTCACAAAGTCTACGTCGTCTGCATATGCTACATCAAGAGGGAGACCCCTGTCTCTATTGTTCCGTGTCTGCAGTTTCTCACGAAGATCACGGAGAGCTGCTTCAAGGTATATCACGAACAGTACTGGAGACAGGCTGTCTCCCTGAGGTGTGCCGATTGTGGTGTCAAAAGGTTCGCAGGTGCCCCTTTGCAGGCGGGGTTCTAGTGATGTGTCTGTTAAAAGAAGTCGAATAATAATAATTCCGACTCGTCGAGAAACGTCTGGAGAACCTGCATCAACCGGTCTCTTCTGATGGTATCGAAGAGTACACATGTACACTATACAAATTGGTGGGAGTGCAACTACATCATGTAGTACATGTAACTGCAAGGTCGATCAACTCGCCTAACCTAAGAATGCCCCTAGTCAAAAAATGCCTCGGAACGGAAAAACAATACTATTACTAGTGGCACGTAAAGCTCGTACGTGATACAAGTGAAATATTCACTTTATTTAAGTACCTTGTTGCGTGAAAATTTAACCAAACTAAGTGACGATTTTAATGATTTGAAAAACGTCTTTGATCGCAGCAGGGATGTGGTGGTTTTTGTCCGCAAACTACTGGGCCTTTTCCAAACCCCCGGCTTTGGCTCTACCGGGGCTCCAGCCCTTGCTAAACTGCATGAATAAAGCCTCAACCTAAGACAAAGCTGGGGTTTGGAAAACGGTTGATAGCTGGCCAAACGTGTTTTCTTTCCGATGATGACGTTTCAAGAGTTCTGTATCGGCCAATCACGTTTTTCTAAATAGACGCCGATGTAATTTCGATTTGACCAAGCCATTCGCGCGCCTTGCGAGTCGGTGTGATGTACATCTAGAAACTTAATTTTGGGTTGGAGAATCATCAAATACTTTTAGTGTTTTTCGGACGAAGGGCATTTTGAAATTTAACCATGTGGTATTCACAAATACCCTTTTAATGAAATATCTAAAACAGGAAAATTGGCTAGATTTCTGACTCGCACTTTGACGCGTTTTGTTGAAAATTACGGGAGCAGCAAAACCACGATAAATATTATTTTCTGCGATACGCAACCCACAACATGTGATTTTGAATACACCTTTATGTAATCGATTATTTGTTAAATTAAAAAAAGTAGAAAAGTTTGCAGTAAAATAGTATTAACAATCTGACAAATACTGAACGCATGGTCACGGTTTCTCATTGAGCTAGAGGTCAGTGTTCCGGATCGTACAGTTGGTACATGTAAATGTACATGTGAATGTACCAACTACACGTGCGCGCAAGCGAATTTTGTGATGTTTCCACGTGATGGGCCAAAGTTAATGTCCGTTGTTGCATGCCGCACGCGCGCGCGCCCTGGCCCCGAACGTAAGGCCAGTCATTGCTTTACAAATTACAGACGGAAATTGCCATGAATAATTTCTTACGCAAGTCCTCCTGAAAGTCTTTCTTACTAAACTTTATTGTAAGTATTTTACATGAACTATATTAAATACTTTAACAGAAATCGGCTTGATTCGGGGTGGTTATATAGCTAGCGTAACTAGGAAAAATGCAGATATGTCGGCACCCTTGAGGACGTTGTGTTCAGAGGCACCCATAAAAGAACAGGCTTATTCACGTCTTTTTCTCTGATAAGAATGTTGTTATTGATCGTTTACAACTAACCTTTGTAAGTTAATTAGGTCAAAAACTTACCCAGGATGGTTTGGTAACGGTCTCAAATCCATACAAATATGTGGGCCACCGCAGAATCATTGTCCAAGAGCGCCGATTGCAACAAAAGACACTCCGCTAATCCGCCAACAATGGGCACGCGCTCTGCAAAGTTTTCATGTATTTTGTACGTGAAAGATCAACCCTAGCAACGAGGCTAGCTCCACAAATACGTGATACTTTGACATACGTGAAAAGTGGACTTATCACGTTTTTTAATACGTGAAAGATAAGTCTATTGTTTACTTTTCACGTTTTTTGTTCCAACAAAAGGTTTTCACGTAGTCAGGCTTCATAGTGTTACGCCATGTCTCTACACAAAGGAAAATATAAAGTTCTGACTATCAACTTACTTTGAACATACATGTACCTTTCCACAACTATTACATATTAATAGAAACCTAAATCTTAGCAAACACTTAGTCAATGTTTCAACTATTACATATCAATAGAAACCTAAATCTCAGCAAACACTTAGCCAATGTTTCTATTTCTATGAATTAATATAATACAATCAAAATCTATTTAAAACAGTTATTGTGACCTTAACTATAAACTAACGAAATACAATCAGGAAAAGCCATAAAGAAGAAGAGAGATGAGAAAAGTGGCAAAGAATGAACAAGAATACTGAAGAATTAGGGTAAAGTCAAATTTAGAAGAATTTGGGAATTTAGAAGAAAGAAAGTGGAAAGTTCAGAAAAGAAACAGAAAGAAAACCAAATCAATACACATCATAAATGCATCTATTTATACATGCATGCTGAATTTCTATACTCTTAACTGCTAATTTTGATAATCAATGGATAACTTTGAGTTGAGAAAACTACAGATTTCTAACTCTGGCATGCTCTGCCCATGTGCTTTGGTTGGAAACGGGTCAACTCGTACCCGGGTCAACTCGTACCCGGGTCAACTCGTACCCGGGTCAACTCGTACCCGGGTCAACTCGTACCCGGGTCAACTCGATTTTCTTTTTATAGTGGCCCCTAATTCCTTACACGGCTCAAAACGGTGAACTCGCTAATACAAGAAGATGGCCCACATATTAAAGGCTTATTTAAATAGGTTTACATCACTAATAGATTTCAAAAAATTGGTGGGGAGGAGAATTTATATTTTATATTTTATATTTTATATTTAACCCTGAGAATGACTGAAACCGCAAGGCTATTTTTCCCGCCAAAATACATCGTCAATCACTCAGACAGTATAACTATACATGTGAATATTAAATTGAAATAAATTGAAATTGAATTGTATAAGTATCGATCGTTCATTGTTTATTAAATAGTATAAATACAGTGTGGCTTGAACACATTGGAAGGATAGTCATATAGTGGAAGGAATAGGGCCTACATCTGACATCGTTAGCCACCTGTACATGTCCAGCGTGCAGCGACTTGCCCTGTTGACTGAAGATCTTTGCAGAGCGCGCTATTGCATGCCGTCAGCCATGTGATGTGACTTTTCTGAAGGCGGGAGTTGATGAAGCGATCGCGTACATCTCCCTACAAGCACTTGATGGTGCGCGCATTTGTTATCGACGATCCTAGACCATCAATTGCATGCACCGAAGTAGAAAAAACACAGTTTTAGAAAAAATATAAAATATAAAATAATATTGGGACTGAGCTAAAAATCGGGACGGACGGCGATGTAAACCTAGGATTGTTGTCTTCTGATTTGATTTACTTTAAGCATCTCACCGGACCATCGATGTAGACAGCTCACCAACGAAACCAAACGGCTCTTTTCAGAGCTGGAGGGGAGTACGACTTGACTCGGGTACGAGTTGACTTGGGTACGAGTTGACTAGGGTACGAGTTGACTCGGGTACGAGTTGACCAGGGTACGAGTTGACCAGGGTACGAGTTGACTCGGGTACAAGTTGACCCAAAGTCCTTTGGTTGACACAAAGAAACTCAAAGTTGAGTAGAAGATTTACTCCAAAATTTAGTCTTAAACTCTTTAAAATATTACCCACACATATTCATAACCTTCTAACTATTGTAAAAGTCACATTCTAAGTTCAGAAAATGAAAGAAATACAACGTACATACCTGTAAAAATTAAGACAAATGATGACACTGATGAGCTGAAATCATGTAGACTGTAATAAGCCACTTCGACATTCCAACTGCGCATGTGCACAACAAGATTCAACAATTTGTCTCTTGGGATAAACACGCCAGACAAATTATGCACACAAGGCTATGGGGGACGTGGTAACCGAATCCGCATTTTGTGCATTTTCTTGTAAATCGAAAAGACGATAGGAACTTTGTTCGAACAAAAGTTTGGCCACACAAAACAACTGAAAACACCAAAATGTAAAAAAAAAAATGTTACTTAATAACTTTAGAACACGACGATCTCTTTAAATTCGCTGGTACCCTGCTATGCTTTTGCACGCAATCGCTGAAATGTTTATCTCAAAAGAAAAAATCGTAAAATCTCCATGTGCACCTGCGCAGCGGGAATATCGAACTGGCTTACATGTACCGTAATTTCCTGCGGTAAAGCCGCACGGCGGTTAAGGCGCAGGTCCCTAAAATCACCCAAACATTTTTCAAACGTCAACAGATAAAGCGCACCGCCGAATAAAGCGCATGCTTGAACGCACCCAAAAGAACACCAGACGCCACCCGGTGTAGGTACATCGCCACAAAGGGGTCATTTTGTTGCCTTAGAACGATCCCACTATTCCAAGCAAGAATTTGCTGAGTACTTGAGTTTATCTGGCACGCAAACAATGTATGAAAACTTCAAACCAGTAGTCACAATATCGCACGAGGTTTACTTTGCCAATACATATCATGTACATGTATCACTGCAGTATAAACTGCATGCATGTACATGCACACTACATGTACATCACATGCAGCGATCGCGTGCGGGGTATCCCTAATTGCGACACCCCCTAGTCTTTTTTCCAGTCGTTGTGAATGCTCCGCGCTGTGTAGTTCGGATGGTGAATTGCATGAAGCCGGAACGTAGACGAAAAAACGTTTGCAAGACGATCTTAATCGCGGTATATGCAGCGCGCGTAGGCCGCCGATGCGGGCGTCCTCTAACGTACGCCGTACCATACACGCAATGACCTTCGGTCTTAGCGAAGGTAATTCGCGCGTGGTCTACGGCGTACGGTAGAGGGCGCCCCGCATCACGAAGATCGTCTTGCAAACAAGACTACGCACGCTGCCGAGTGCTAAATCACATGTATACATGTACATGTACACACATACATGTACGGTCGTAGGGGATCAACACATCGCGGCATTGTTAATGGAAACACGGTCACAATGTCCGGGGAGTTGAGCTAATTGGTTGACCGCATTATTGAGTAAGATTGCGGCGTTCAAAGAATTCTTCACACAAAGACCATCACTTTAAACTCAAGCGACATCATATACGGCGCACCGAAAGATAAGGCGCGGCGATGTTTTTGTGGCCTAGAAAGTCAGATAAGCCGCGTCTTTACCGCAGGAAATTACGGTATGTCTGGGATCAGTATGACCACCAGAACAAAGATACCTAGTCAAGCCCCAGTGCCTCTACAGGATATGTTGCACAACATGTGACACTAGTCTACGGCTGTTTCATGTGGCTAAAATACTTACTCATAAAACAGTTACTACTTGCAATAAACAATGGTTAATGAATATTCAAAAAAATGGGGGGGGGGGGGGGGGAAACTACTACCAGATGGGTCCTCTACATGTGGTTGCAGATTTTAATAATTTTATTACAGTATTAGAGTTAATTTTAAACGTGTAAGATTACCAAGGCCGGAATTCCGGAGCCATGTATTTTGACTGCTTGATGTCGGTATTATGTTCTCACTCACGTACTGGAGTATATAGCTGCCTTTCTCTAGCAGTTGCAGCTGTGACAGGCCATGTGCTACAGTGTAGCACAGCTGACAACAGCATTCCGGAGGGATTAGCGGGCCATAGCTGCTCCCCTGGTTCAAGAAGTTAAATTACCAGAGCGCTAACACCTCATTTTTTTACTCACTTCTGCATGAGGGCTGCCTCGCTGACCTCCCGAGCCATGAGTTGACCTTTGACATAAGCATCGGCGTCGTTGAGGAAGGAAGCTAGTTGCCTGCATATCTTGACAGCATGACGAACAGTTTCTTCCGAATACTCAATATCTATGGCAAATTTAATTCAATACATTTTCAAATAAATAAATAATGTAAATGGCTAATTCTTAATAAATAAAACTTTGGAAGACAAAATCAGAATAAACGTAGGACAAAAGTAGGACAAAAGTACAGGTAGGACAAAACTAGGAGTAGCTTTTGAGGATACTCACCCATATCCACAACATTATAAGCCTGAACATTAGGGGCAATATATTTGAATAAAGTTTTGTTCAAGCACAACAGATGCCATAATTTCACAGAGGGTGCTTGAAACAATTATTCACTCACAGTCATGTAAGGGATTTCATAATAGTTTGGATGTTTGCAAATGTTGTACATTGTATTTAACATGTGGTACATGTTTACCCAGTTTGCGCCAGGATTATTTTGACATCGACTGGACCTAGGCATGGGATTGTTTTCCATGAACCTCAATCCGAGACGGGTTCAGGCCGGCATCTGTGCGTAGCACACCTGGATATTTCTGGCCACGCTCACTGCGAGTCGGCCTAGCTCATGACATGTTTATCCGTCACTCATTTTGAAGTCTGGGAAAACTTTGCGTGTATATAAACGTCAGCCGACGCGAACTGGTTAAAACAACTCACCATTACTATACTTGGACATGAGACAGAGAACTCTGAAGTGATTGGCTGTGTAGGACTGGAGGAAATCTTCAATTGTCACGACATTCTTTAGAGATTTGGACATCTTGTTAGGATCACTCTTACGGAACAGATGACCTGAAAAGAAAATTTGTGAGGCGTTGTGGCGAAATGGGACAGAACTAGGCAGAGGTCGAAATGAGGGGTTGCAGGTATTAATACAGAGAAAAAAATTATCCTTACAATGTATTTGGCACTTCAAAAGAAAATGTTATGGCTGTTTAAAGTTTGCATTTCTAGACATGCCATTATTTAACCCTTTGACGCCAGGGAGCGGCTATGGCTGATAATCCGTCTAATCCGTCTGGAATGATGTTGTCAGCTCTGCTATGCTGTAGAACGTGACATGTGTCCCAGCTGCACGCTCGGTCTCTTGTGCAGTGCAGCTAATACCAAAAGGCTGCTGGGCAGTCATGCCCATAACACCATGCAAGTTTCTGAACAATGGGAAATGCACGATTCCACCCAAAATTGTTGTTAAAATTTTTTTCACAGTGATTACACAGCATATCATGGGTGAAATCGCAGTGAAAAACTTTTCCATTGTGGCCCCGATGAGGACACCTTGAAATACACAGTGGAAATGCAATTAGCCTCCCGGAGGCTAATGTAAAAACGCAGTGAAATTGCAGTAAACTAATCCTCTGCTGACCTGGCCAACTTTGCACCGTGAAAATGGGCTAAAATGCAGTGTAAACAAGTTTCACGGTGATTTTAGGGGAAAAGTGCATTTCCCATTGTTCGAAAATGTATTTATTCGGTGGGTGGTAATACCGGCGTCAAGGGGTTGCAATACCGAGAAAAAGCTTTGTATATAAATTTGTGAAAATCACAAGATTTGACTGGTTTTTCCTTAAAAACTGTGTTATTCTATGTGTGACACTGAGAAAATCACGATCTACAGGATGGTGTACATGTACGTTCAGTGCCCGATTCATTTAATGGTGTTAACACGCAAAAACCTGAAAAGATAACAAAATACGATTTCCATATAAATACATGTACTCTGTACTATGCTTTGGAAAGTACCAAGTGAGCAAAGAACAATATAAAAGGAATATGAAAAGGGAAATGTCTTGCACGCGAATCACACAATTTACTCTAACTGTAAAGTTGTCATTGTCCCTAAAAGAAAATACAAGGCATGTAAATGCTTTAACTTGCATGTACCGGTAGTCCAGGCAAAATACATAATTTTGTTTTGTTGACCTCAAACAAATTGCAACAAATTGTTTTTCACCACAGTGCACTTCTATAAGGTCCCAAGAATGACATACTAAAAATCTACAAAAATCCAAGTGGTGCAAATATGTCTAATTTGCATAAATCGTTAATCCCTGCCGTGTAATATGTTTATATTCCCATATTTGGGTATATATTTTATTTTTATTTTTTGAAAAGTTTATTTTGGCGATTATACCTAAACATCCTTACTTCAATAACATTTTCTAAAGCATGTAAGTGACTAAATAATTATGAAAATATAGTAATGGTCCAAAATTACTACAATTATACCCTATAATTTGCACGCATTTACCTTGTCTCCAGATATCATCAAGTAGTAAGTATTGAAGTGCTTCAAATTCACCAAGTTGCTTACTGGCACAGTTATCCTATTAAAACCTTATGGAAAATCATATGGACAATGATAACATTGTGATATTTAGCCCAGCAAACAAAAACTTGGAAAAAATGATGTGTCCCTAAATTGGGCTAACAAGTAGGTGAAGGGTTGCCTAAGGTGAGAGACTTGAACAAGTTCAAGGAAACCCCCCAAATTTAAGATTTTTGTTGCTTATGTGGTGAATGCACAAGGTGCAGTAATTTGAATAAAGTCATTCAGGCTTGACGGCGTGAGTGGCCGGCCCGAGTGGGCTGACCACGAGGCGTCAGTCTGAAACCCGCATCGAAGCCAACACGACTTATGTCTGTTATTCTCCCTGTGTGTCTCCGACCCCTTGGTGTCTAATACGCCAAGCACTACAGTGGCGACGAGGATAAATTCCTTGTTTGCGTGCAAACGTAAACCATTAGTCCAAGTCACGCTAGTATAAGGTATGATATAGCGTCTTGAACTAAAACTTAACCTCAGTTATGCGAGAAAAGAGAAACAAATCTCTGTACAAATTTGACAATTCCGAGCTCGTCAAATTTTAATACCGATGTTGGTCGGAGTTGTTGCCTGTAAATTAATCGTTCATTTTCCTATGAACCATTTTGTGTCAACGTTATCGGCGTTGGTTAATATTGTTGACAATCATCATAGGCCTATTTGTCCGTCGACATTCTCGGCGCTTTTTGTAATCATTTTGTAGAGCATTTATTAAATATTTCTCTAAGATATTGTGACATTGTTGACCTTTATACTTTCAGTATTAATCAAGAATCTGCTATTCGTTATATTGCGTGGTACGTTTTTTACAAAAATCGTTAAAACGTTCATTTTTTGGCTTCACCAAAATATATTCTAACTGTTATCTGGACAAACTGCTGTGTGTCACTACCAAGCAGAAGGCGTAACAAGTTACTGTCTGAAATTACAGACTTCATAATAGCAGATTCTTTTAACTATTTACTATGGCCGTAAATATAAATAACGCATCGGTAAAGGAATTAACTACTCTACCAGGTATAGGAATCAAGTTTGCCCAAATCATAGTATCTAAAAGAGAAGAGCTTGGTTCATTAGTAACAATCGACATTTTTCATGACAACCCCACCCTCCAAACGAAACTAAACGAACTCGCAGAAAAAAACCTGATAATCATCGACTATACCGAAACGCCCCCAACTGACCAAAATGCCCAGGCAGATATCACACAATGGACCGATCCGGATTTGACCATAAGCCCCGCCCACCTTAGCAACGGCATGGCGACGCCATTACCTCGGTCAAGTTGCACACGTACGCGTGTACATAAGTACATGTACGTGTAGGCTAGGCGTAGAACACGCACACGAAAATGTTGATTTAAACTTTAGGCGGGGACAAAATTACTATCAGTAAGCTAGCGGGCGAACTAAAAGGATGACCATTATTTTAGGGAACGGTATGAACAGTACATGGAGGATGGTTAAGTTGCAGTTGGGGGAAATGAAGCATGCATGCATGTCAATTTGTATGGACGGTGTACATGATGATGTAAGTGTTGCTTGGTGGAGTCACTACCGGTACTGGAATAAATCGCGTATTTTGTCACAACAGGATTAAACCATAGCCTAATTAATAGACTGCTATACATGTAGAGCATTACTATTAACTCTACATAGGCCCCTATCCTACCTTAGACTGCACTGTCCTTGTTTATCTTCTTGACATTCCCGCCGTTCACATCACCGTACGAGTTCAACGGTAATTCTCATTTTCGAGATTTGTTTTGGTATTTAACGGGAAAAAAATGATGTCGTAATCCGAGTACCAGCGTGTTATTTACATATTTCATAACCATTTCATGCATATTTTTGACAATTTTTTAAACTCCAAACAGCCGTATTTTGATTGACAAATACGGTGCTTTTTCGTACCGAAGCCATTTGTTTGTGTACACGTTTCTAACCACATGTGATAGTTTGACCGAGCTAATGGCGGACCACGCCTGTAGCAACCGTTGCTAAGTTACCTGAACAAAACTCGTAATCTTATTGGTCAATACGCGCGTAGTGATTGACAGGCCGGATTGGTCCATTGTCGCATGCTGTTAGCTTGCTCACAGAGCAAATTGAAGTGATGGTTAAAGCAATGGAAGTAAACACTTCCCTTTCCTATTTTTTTGGAGTCAAAATAAACCAAACCCAGGAAAAGCAATTCTTGGCTACCGGGGGAGCAAACGGAATTCAAAGCACCGGGGACACAATGATAGATGCCACTCTTAAAGCTATCGGAGAAAAGGCTCCCCCATTACCCGCTCACATCCTAAGTTCAATGCATTACAACTCCAATGGTGAAAAGAAACCACATGCTACAGTGGGACAACACCAAAACAATATGCAAACGCCGATCAAAACTGAACCAAACCCCATTTGGCCTCATTGCATTTTTGCCGCGCCTGGCCAAGCCGCCTCACCTGCAGAACAAACCGAAAACGCTGCGATACAGACAAAGAATGCCACACACGTCTCTTATCAAATTCCGATCCAAATGGCTGACGTAACCCAACCATCTGCCCTGAACATAACGGGATTAATGCCAGGCAGCTCCGACAATGCTACACACCCGCCAGTAAGAAACATACCGAAATTGGCCCATACAATGGTTCAACTGATTTCCATGCATTTGTAATAAAATTTGAAATAATGGCCGAATGTTGTAAGTGGGATGAAGACACTAAACTCGTACAATTGGTGGGGGCGCTTACGGGTAAAGCTTTAGAGAGTTACGCCTGGCAAGAACCTAGAATTAGGCGCAGTTTCAAGCTAAGTAGGGTCCAATTACTTAAAATGTTTGGAAAAACCAAAGACCCAATAATTAGTAGGGCAGAACTTGCTTCAATCCAACAAAATGAAGACGAAACATTGGAAGAGTTTGGGCAGCGAGTGAGACAGATAGCCACTCGCACATATATCCAACTG
This sequence comes from Crossaster papposus, assembly GCA_037893245.1. Taxonomy (NCBI): domain Eukaryota; kingdom Metazoa; phylum Echinodermata; class Asteroidea; order Velatida; family Solasteridae; genus Crossaster; species Crossaster papposus. The sequence continues at coordinate 1,106,078 of JBAIAA010000429.1, read as the reverse complement.
CAAACACGGATGTTTTTGAAACTCTGGCAAGGGAAGCATTTTTGAAAGGTTGTAGTAATGTCGAAGCTGCGGAATTTCGGGACCCACAAACCCTCAATCAAGCAGTACAATTCACACAAACAGCCGCCCATAATCACAAGTTATTGTCACGCCAAGGTAGATCACGGGTTCGGCACGTTTCCTTTAGCGATCTGCCCCCTGCTGGAACGCAACCAAGTGTCCAGCAAATTCAAATACGACATACTGGCAAAGAAAACATCGATATTCATCTCGACTGGTCAGAGATGAATAGAAACATTCGTGAACTGTTAAACTGCCTAAAGGAAACGACCGTTAAACCCGTGAGCACTACCCCAAGCGTCCAGGGTAGAACCGAGTCCCTGACTCCTCGCACACTTACGGCAGTATCGGACCGCTCAAGCCGCAGCCCCCCGCCGAGGCGGAGTTCGTCACCTTACCGTGGCCCATCACCTTACTGTGGTCCCTCACCGCCTGCATCCCCCACAAAGCAACGGTGTTTCAAATGTAATGAGATAGGCCACTTTGCCAGGGAATGCCCCCATAATATTAATTCTCGCCCAACATCACCGATTCGCACAACACACTTGCCATCTTTAAACCAATAGTGACCGATTGTGCCGGCCGACGATCGGTGAACTTAACACCCATAGGCCAATCTAAACGTCTACCCAACAAGGTCAACGTTAATAAGACACTACCAGTAGTACAGGAAATTCAATTGTCTAGGAATCCCGGTATAAGTTTGGTAATCCCAATTAAGGTTCAAGGTATAAATACACACGCTGTGGTGGACACTGCAGCACAAGTGTCTATAATTAGCGATGAGTTGTTTAACCAAATTAAACACCCTACAACTCCATGCGGAGAGGTACTCCTTAGGGGGGCAGGAAAGTGCAGTAGAATAATTGCCAACAAATTTCCAAATGTACCTTTACTCATCGGTGACCAAAATTACGAATGGGACTTACTAGTAGCTCCTATTGAGGATTCATTTATATTAGGGCTAGATTTCCTTAAAGCCCATTCTGGGGTAATCAATCTAAATGAGGATACATTGAACCTTAATGGTTACCACGTTAATGCGCAGATGAGAAAAAACAAAAACAAGAAGTACTCTGTTCAAAGGGTGTCACTGACAAGGAAAGTGGTTGTTCCTCCAAATACAGAGATTATTGCTAGAATCCAATTTTCCACTCCATCAAATAAAACATTCTTAGTCCGTGGCCCGGAGAGGTGTCATAAGGGAATTTTATTCGCGTCACGGTCGGGTACCCGGGTACCCGGGTACCTGTGACTATTATTAGAATCATAACAAAAACCTGGAAGTATACACCGCGTCGTTAGGTGCATGTACATTTCCGCTCACTCCACTAACAAGCTGCAGCGCGACTGCAACGCTGGCATGGCGTGCTTACTTTCCCTGCATTCCGCAACTAAAAACATGCACGGGCCTATTTTGCAACTCAGGGTTCGACCTTAACGCTGGTCGGCAAACAAATTATAGTCAAAACAGCGGCGGTCTAGTCAAAACCCTTTTCTAAGTAGTCCGGCGGTCCAGTGAAAAAAAAAAGACAAGATCAGTTAAGTGCGCGGTTTTCAGAGCCAGGAGTTTACTCTCAGCTTGTAATAAATGTTTGTAAATGAATTTACTTGCCGCTCCCCATAATTGCACGTCTACAGTGGCACGTCTTTTTCCAAAATAAATAAGGTTCAATGAACTAAATCCTTTGAGTGAGCCGACACGAAATGTAGCAAAAAAGCCGACCGCAGCTGGCCGCAGAGTTGATACAATAGAAGCAAAAACCTCTCCTGCAGTATCAGGTTTCAAAACCACATTCCAGGTACGGGTCGGTGGGATCGTGAATTAATCCAGCACATTTTCCAAAAAGTAAACCTCGGAAAAACTTACTCAAAGGACAACTGTAACAAAACACTGATACAATGTCAACCGCAAGTTATAGCCGCTGTCAGAATTGTCGGTAAATAGACTCCAAAGGCATTTTTTTATCACAATGACTACAAAGAAAGCACAATCATCCGTTAGGCCGCTATCTAGACATCGGGAAATTGTCTGTAAATGGACTTATAAGACGTTTTACTCAGATGTTTTCTAACAATTTATCGGCACGCAATGAACATAAAAGACGCTTGCCTTTCTGAAATAATGTGTCAACATTTACAAAGGCAGTTTCGGGTAATAAAATCGATAAATTAGAGCCGGGTACCCGCAATCAGCGGTCGGGTTACGGGTACCCGGGTACCCGGCACTTGTTTCTTTGAAAAACAATTCGTGTACGAACTTGGCTACAACATGTAACATATGCCTTCGTAACGATAGCAATAAGTATGTGCACCTGAGGAAGGGTCACGTAATTGGAAGGGCAGAAGAAATTGACTGCATAATACCAAGTGGTGAACATAATGTCAATACGGATAGTTCCCTCTAATCAATACTCGAGGTGTCTCCCCAAACCCTATCAGTGTGTCTACTGTTCAAAATTGGCCCACACACCTTCTTGTAGTAAAGACGTAAAGAAGTTTCTCGGGTTCGTTAATTACCATAGGGCCCATATCAAGAATTTTGCTGAGTTGGCAAACCCTCTATATGAGCTTACAAAAAAACCATGTAAATTTGTGTGGCGCAATGTACACGAGCAAGTTTTTCATCAACTGATAGAAATGCTCACCACAAGTCCAGTGCTAACATTTCCCGAAATAATAATGAACCATTTATCCTAGACACGGACGCGTCAGATGTAGCGATTGGAGCAGAACTGGTACAAATCCAAGATGGGGTTGATTGCGTAATTGGCTACGGCAGCTATACACTTTCCCCTGCTCAAAGAAAGTACTGTACAACCCGAAAGGAATTGTTGGCAGTTGTCCGATTCACTAGACAATTTCGTCATTACATACTAGGACGTCAGTTCTATGTCAGGACGGATCACAGCAGTTTGGCATGGCTTATGCGATTTAAACTTCTTTCAGGGATGCTAGCACGTTGGATTGAGGAACTCAGTCAATATGATATGGTAATTATCCATAGAAAAGGGCAGAAACACACAAATGCTGATTCCCTGTCTAGAATTCCCTCAACAGACCCAGTTTGTAATTGTTATTTCGCAGGTTGCAATGTTTGTGATCTCCCTTGTGGGGGTTGTAGATATTGCACCAAAATTCATAACCAATGGGCACGCTTCAAAGACGACGTCGATGACGTCATTCCTCTTGCTGTGCGCGAGATAATGGTGGCAAACCCAATGTTCACGGTACCTTTGCAACTCATAACACCTGACCCCATGGTTAGGCCCTTGTTAAATGAGGGCAACGCCCCTTTGTCGGGAGAAGTCAATGGGCGGACGACTAACTCGGAAAACACTGGAGACTGGGGAACGTGTTACCCTTCGTTACGGCGTTTGCTGGATGAAGATAACACCTCCCTTTTCGTCAAACATACACACAGTGATTTAAGGAAACTACAAACAGAAGACAATGATTTAAAACATCTTATAGGGTGGCTAGAAACCTCTACTTCCCCATCACAAACTGAATTACAAATACTTTCCCCAGGTGTAAAGTATTTCTGGACAAACATGGCCCTGATGTTAACGATCAATAACAGGGTATTGTACTACAAATGGGTGGAAGGCAATTCGTTACAGTTGTTGTTTGTAGTGCCAACTGCAATAAAAGAAGAATTCCTTAGATTAAGTCATGACTCCAAAATGGTTGGTCATCCAGGAATCACAAAAAACATTCAGAAATTAAGGCAGACATGCTTCTGGTACAAAATGAGTGAAGATGCCTCTCTGTACGTCAAATCTTGCAGGGAGTACGTGTAACACAAGCAAAAAAACGTCAAGGAAAGCTAAAGCTCCCCTCATGAAATATCATGCAGGAGCTCCTGGTGAACGCATTCATTTAGACATCCTAAGACCCTTTAAGCCAACTAAAGCTGGTAATCAATATATTCTCATGTTAATTTGCCAGTTCACCAAATGGATTGAAGCTTACCCACTGCCAGACCAAAGGGCAGAATCTGTTGCTAGAGTCACCATTGACAATTTCATTTCCCGCTTTGGGTGCCCCCTTCAAATCCATACCGATCAAGGTACAAATTTCACCAGCAATCTGTTTCAAGCTATTTGTGACATCCTTGGCATAGCTAAGACTCGTTCAACCCCTTATCGACTGTTGTATCGTAGAAGTATACACGTAAATGAGTAGACGAAGAAAATGTAACAAGAACGCCGGCCGTAAGGTGTAACCAAACTCAACCAACTTTAATTCAATTACAAGGCCCTTTATATAGGGGCAACATAAATCATGTGCGTAAGGATACAAGCAAGTTGTTCCAATAAAATAGTCCCAACACTTTACATATAAATAGATATCACATTTCCCCGTTGCGTCATAAAGAGAAGTGCGCACAAAATATCAAACTGTTTAAAATAAAAGTATTGTAACAATATTTTTTTAATATTTGATTAAAATCAATATAAATTGTTATCTAAATGTTTCTTACAATTAATCAACCCAACACAAAATAATATTGTATACAATAAGATACAACCGAGTTATTGCAAACTTGATCGAGTATCAAGTAAAACTCCATGTATTCAAATCCGTTAAATAAGCTAAATGGTAAGCAAATAAATACACAATTAATTAATACATATAATAATCCTTCATCCATTTTGGATTTTGCTTCACTCTTTTACTGCGTCTTAATTGTTTGTGTGGTGTAGTAAGTCCTGTGTCATTTGATTCAGCAACCGGGTAATCGTGTTCTTCCAACTCAAAGTAAAGGGAGGGATCATAATGATCCGTCTGTATACCCCTGATCAGTTTGCTTACGTTCCATCTTCTGTTGTCACTAGTGACATAGGTATATGGACTGATTTTCTTTACAATCTGAATTGGATTCGAATATTTCCTATCACCTTTGACAACAAATCCTGGTTTCTTCACTCTAACCCAATCTCCAATTTGGAACTGTACAACTTTGACATTTTTCTTTTTGTCTCCGTACTTTTTGTACTTTAACTGTTTTTCCAGTACTCTTCGACGAACCTTTGTTTTGACATCTAATTTTGGAACCGGCATGTTCAAACCCAAGATATTTAACTTTGTTCGCATATGCCTACCATGTATAAGAACACTAGGAGCAACACCTGTTGTGGCATGTGGTGTAGCCCTATAAACCGTTAAGTATTCATACACTGTAGTTTTCCATGGTTTGTTTTTGTTCACAGCATTTTGGATAGCGTTTTTCAAAACCCCATTAAATCTTTCAACAGCTCCGTTGCATTGTGGATAATACAACAATGAATAACCATGCCTTATACCGCGTTCATCTAAGAAGTTGTTAAATTCAGCGGAGGTAAATTGTACACCATTATCACTGATTATTTCATCTGGGTAGCCCTCTCTACTGAAAACAGTTTTCAAAAATGTAATCACCGACTTAGTTGTTACATTCGATGTAAAACATACTTCTGGCCATTTGCTGTAATAATCCACAAGTGTTATAGCGTATCTACATTCTACTGATCCCTTTACAAATGGTCCAACGATATCAATTCCAACTTTACTCCATGCACTTTCAGGATAGGGGATTGGTTTCATTGGAGCAGTTGATTGTTTTACACTTTTATCATTGAATTGGCACGTTACACAGGATTTAACAATGTGCTCAACTTGTGTATCCATTCCTGGCCACCAATACAATTCTCGCAACCGTTGTTTAGTGCGTGTCATACCCTGATGAGATTCGTGAGCTAATTTAAGCATTAGACCAGTTAATTCCTTAGGAACTACAATTCTGTCATTTCTCATGATAACATCATCACATACCGTCAATTCATCTTTGATAGTAAAGTATGGTTTCAACACGGACATGTTTTCAGGATTCATATTACGTAACTTGTTAGGCCAACCATTATGAATGTATTTTCTAACTTCTCTCAATACTTCATCTGCTCTTGTACAACTCTGTAACTTCTGGATAGAAATACATTTACACATATTTTCAAGTGCAACTTGGCAAATGACTGTGTCATCCGAGTCAAATTCTTGTGGCTCAGCAGGAACTGGTAGTCTTGAAAGTGCGTCTGCAACTTTGTTTTCTTTACCTCTTTTGAATTTGAGATCATAATTATACTTCATCAATCTTGCGGACCAACGTGCAATGCGCATTGATTGACGATCTGAACCTTTTTTCAGCAAAGTAACCAAAGCTTGATGGTCAGTAACCAAAGTGAATTTCCGACCCCAAAGTTGAATATGGAATTTTTCGCATGCCCAGACGCAGGCTAATGCTTCTCTTTCTCCAACTGAATAATTCCTTTCAGTGCTTGACAATGTGCGGCTTGCACATTCAATTGTGACTTCCTGACCCTTTTTCACTTGAGTGAGTACCGCACCTAATCCATACGCTGATGCGTCTGTTGTAAGAGTAACATCCAGATCAGGATCATACATTGCAAGTATTGGACTGCGTGTGATTATGCTTTTCAACTCTTCCATGCTTCGCTGTGCTTCTTTAGACCAAACAAATTTTTGATCGTTTCTGAGCAGTGTTCTTAAGGGTTCTACTATCGTGGCAAACTTAGGAATGTACTTGGAAAAATACCCAGCTAAACCTAGGAACGATCTGAGACTTTTCTTGTCATGAGGTACTGGGGCATTGGTGATTGCATAGTACTTATCATCAACCTGAATTCCTGTTGCACTTACAGTGTGACCCAGAAACTTTAAGCTACCGGTACATGTAGTCTGAGAAAACAAACACTTGTCCTTATTCAGTTTGACTCCATACTTTTCTAATCTTTCAAGAACCGATTGTAAATTTGCATCATGCTCAACCTGATCTTTACCGTAGATGATTAGATCATCCAAGTAACTTTGTACTCCTTTTATACCACTTAGCATAGTGCTCATCATTTTCTGAAATGCCGATGGTGCTGATGATAACCCAAAACACACTCTTTTATACTGATATAAACCATCATGTGTGATGAATGCAGTCAAACATCTAGAATCCTTATGCAACAGAAGTTGATGGTATGCCGATTGTAAGTCTAATTGGCTAAATACAGATGCGTTTCTCAACTCACTTAGTATTTCATTAATTTTAGGAAGTGGGTATTTATCAGGAATTATCGCTTCATTTACTTTTCGCAAGTCAACACAGAGTCGTATCTTACCACTTTTCTTCCATGAAACCACTATTGGTGAAACCCATTCAGCCGAATCGATTTTCTCAATGACACCTTGTTTCTCAAGTTTCCTCAACTCTTCTGACACTTTGTCTCTTACACTGAACGGCAATCTACGCAATTTTTGGCTCATGGTTGTACTTTCTCATTAACTTTGACTTTGTGAACAAACCCAGACACCGACTGCAATTCATCTTGACCACTGAACAGCTTCTCAAATTTGTGTACATTTTCTGGTAAGTTTACTTCGCCTGAATCTACAGTATTGCATGACAAGGTAGAACCATCAATATTAATATGCAAGGCTTTCACAAGATCTCTGCCCAAGATATCAGTACCCGATTCAACAACATACAGGTTTGTAAATAAAGTAGTGTCCTTGTATGGAAATGTACATTCAAAATATCCAAGAATCTTGATTGTATGTTGCGTAAACGACAACAGTTTTTGTTCAGGGGGAGGTTTCTGTAACGCCTCCGGTAGAAAGTGCTTGTTGAACGTGTTCTTGGTCAGAATACTCACACTCGAACCAGTGTCGACCATAAGCGGAAGTTTTACCCCGTTGATGTCGGCGTTGCAGATTACCGAGGCCGTTTTGTTACTCGGCATGTCGGTCGCCAACACATGGATGTCCTCCTCGCTTGATTCTGCTGATGAATAAGTATCGTCACGGACTTGAAATACTCCAGTCCTCTTCTGACGACGTCGACTAGAAGAAACGTATGTTCGCGTGGTTGTTCCTCCTTTCTTTTGTCTGCACACGTTGCCGAAGTGTCCCACTTTGTGACATACGTTGCATTCCTTTTCTCTGGCAGGACACGCCCTGTCGTTCGCCAAGTGTGATTGAGAACCGCAGCGGTAGCAAAAGGTTCGTTTGACGGACACGTCTGGCTGCACACGGGAATATGAAGGCTTGGACTTCATGGAATAGCTGTGGAATTTGCCGACTTTGTTGACCCGTTCTGCTTGACTGGTCTCCGTAAGGTTTTTGGCCTCTTGCATTGCTTTTTCAAAGCGTCGCGCCATGTCCACAGTTTTATGTAGGGTAAGTTCCTTTTCCATGAGTAACCTCTCGCGAATTTTTAGACTGTTCGTTTTTTCGACTATTTGATCTCTTATCATTTCGTCTGTCATTATCCCAAAATCACAGGTTTTCGAAAGTTCTCGAAGAGCACAAAGAAAAGTATCTATGGATTCATCTGAACGTTGTGCCCGTTGTCTGAAATTGTACCTTTCAGCTACAACATTTACCACTGGCTGGAAATGTTCTTGAAGAACTTGAACTGCATGTGTGTAGACATTCATACCCTGTGAGGGACTTTCTGTACTCCGAGGAAGTGTTGTGTAGACTCGTTGTGCCTCTACACCAAGACAGTGAAGAAGAATTGCCTTACTCCTCGCAGGCGAAAATTCATCACCACCTATCGCTAGTAGGTAGTTTTCGAAGTTGGAAACCCAATGTTTCCAAATAACGGCCGGTTCTCCCGCTTCTTGTAAGAAAGGGGAGGGTTGAGTTAGGGAGCTAGTAGTCGCCATGGGTGTGGTCGTCAACCTCGTCGCCAAATGTTGTATCGTAGAAGTATACACGTAAATGAGTAGACGAAGAAAATGTAACAAGAACGCCGGCCGTAAGGTGTAACCAAACTCAACCAACTTTAATTCAATTACAAGGCCCTTTATATAGGGGCAACAAGTAGTTCCAATAAAATAGTCCCAACACTTTACATATAAATAGATATCACATCGACCCTGTTCCAATGGGCAGATCGAGAGATATAATCTAACTATATTGCAAACTATCAGATGTCATTCAAGGGAGAATGTGTCAGAATGGGATGAAGATCTCCCAATTTTGACTGCTGCTATACGTGCCCTTCCGAACCGTCACACCGGTTTAACACCAAACCTATTAATGCTGGGAAGAGAGGTCAAACAACCAGTAGAACTAGTTTTTGAAATGAAAGGTAATATGGAGAAAAAACAACCTCATGAATACGCGCAAAACTTGAAGGAGAGAATGCTTAAAACTCATGCCCTGGCTATCTGTATCTGTATGAGTACGTTGCAGTAACCAATTCTGGCATTAACGCAACGGAAGGAGAGGGTGCACCAACGCACTGCCAGGAACACCGGGGCAAACCCCTTCTCTTAGCGATAAGTGTTACTGGGTTCTTTTACGTGCATTATAATGATTATTATTATACAATACACAGGACCTACAGCTTTACGTCTCATCCGAAAGACGAAGCAATAGTGGTTTCAGTGCCTTGCTTAAGGACACAGGTGTCGAGACCGAGATTCGAACTCACGCTCTGCGGAACAGAAAACCGGGTTCTTAACCGCTCGGCCACGACACTCCACTAGAAAAAACATCGGTGCTGCATTACCAGAAAAAGAACTATGATTTAAACAAAAACTACTCTGCATTTAAGGAGGGAGACATTGTTTACAGGCTAAACAAATCCTTTAAGACTGGCCAGTCTCGTAAACTACAGCCCGTGTGGCTGGGACCACTGTTGGTTGTAGAACCTCTCTCTCCAGTACTTTATAAGGTACGCGGTAGAAAAAAAGCCACAGTCTTACATCACGATCTACTTAAGAAATGTGAAGACCGCAAAATTCCAATTTGGCTAAGACGAATAAGTAATAAAATGCTAGGATCCGACGGTTCGGAGGGCAGTTCGGAGGGCAGTACGGTAGTACACAAAGGTTATGGAGTGAGTGATCTATTTCAAGCAGCATCAAGGGGGTGCACTGAGAATGTGCAGGTGAACAATGAAGGTGTTCAACCTTCAAAGATCACAACTACAAGGAGCGGCAGGGAAGTTAAGCTTCCTACTCGATACCGGGATGGGATTTAACAGGATTAATGGGAATTAAAAAGGGACTGGGTTTTTAACATTTATTTCCTTTAGAAAATGGAGGAGATGGACTTCGTCCCCAATTACAACGAGGATGGGTTACTAGATCCTGTTGTCACAGAGCCACCAAATCTGGGACCACCCAGCCAACCAGACACAAGCCGCCCTCCAACCCGAAAAAAACACCAGCAGCCGTGTCCGCAACCAGGGTGCGAGGAAAAGACCAACAAGCTCAGACGGCACGTCATCAGGTATCACATCGGCAACGATAAGTGGTGGTTCCTGTTCCCGCTTCTCGCATGTTGGAACCGCAAACGATGGGATATCGCCCTACATGTCGACCTGCACGGCCCATTCAGCGAAGATCATCTTCCGGAGCTGGCTAAACGAGTCGATGGGTTTGTAAGTCATGTCTGTTCCGGGTTAGAGTTGGCGTCCGCCAGTGAGTTGATAAATTTCGTTGTCCGGCGTCAGTTGGGCGACGAAAATTAGACGTTTAGCCCCGAGGAGATTTGCGTGTGGGACGCATACGACGAATTTGTCAGACTGCCTCCGTTGAAAAAACGCAACCTACAGTCCCCCATGCGTCTCTCTTCTGTGCTTCACTGGAGAACACTACAACGCCTCTTGCTCCTAGTCTCGACACCCACGCCGACCACCCAGCCGACGGACGACTTTATTGATGCCCATTGTCACGTAGACCGACTACTCAGCAAATCTCATTGCAAGGGGACATTGGCTAAATTCCTTCAAAGTGAACGTATCGACACCTCTGGATTTGCGGGTTGTATTGCCGTTTTCTGTGACCAGGAGACTCTGACTGATGATGAATGGTGGGAAGAGATGGTGGCTGACACACCAGTATACGCAGCGGTAGGAGCACACCCCAAACAGGCCCATAGATTCAACCAGGAGTCGTTCGATATTATAGAACGATTAATACATCACCCAAAGGTTTTCGCCCTTGGGGAGGTTGGTCTAGATTATTCGGGTGACCATTATAAACACAGATCAAGTCAGCAAACAGTCTTTAGACGCCTTTTAGAATTAGCAGTTGAACAGCAAAAACCAGTTATAATTAATTGCCGGGAAGCTGAAGAGGAGTGCCTCCGAATCACACTTGATACCCTACCCACACACTGGAATATCCACCTCCATTGCTACACTGGGGATTGGGAGGGAGCGCAAAAGTGGTGCTCAAGCTTTCCTAATTTGTGTATCTAGGTCTTACGCTAATCGTTGCTTGGGGGGCCACTGGTCCCAGGGATGTGGCCAAAAACATTCCCCTAGACCGGCTCCTCCTCGAGACGGATGCACCCTATTTTCCACCTAGAAATACGGGGCAGACAGTCCATTTCAGCAACCCGACAATGGCCAATATTTCCACCACTTGGATTTTTGTAGATTTTTAGTATGTCATTCTAGGAACCTTTTAGAAGTGCACTGTGGTGAAAAACAATTTGTTGCAATTTGTTTGAGGTCAAAACTTATTTTTCCTGGACTATAGTCAAGAAAATAAATAAGTAAGTAAAAGTGCAATGACCTCTGCTGTTATGGAATTGACAAATCAAAGACTTAAATCAGTCTGCTCATCCTTATAACATAATGATCAAATAAACTAAAGAATATATCAAAACATAGTAAAGGAAAAGATCAATATAATATGTTATGATAATAATGAAAAATGAAGTAATGGTGATAATCAACAAACAAAATAAATGAAACTACATGTATATATGCTGTATCACTAATAAATATAATCAGACCCTAAAAGACTAGTGGGCCAGTCTAGTAAGATAACTGCTATTTTCACAATCAGTGGTGTAACTTTGTTTCCAAGAGTCCAAAATTTCAAACCTATTATATTTAATTGTTTCCATTAAAATAATCTTAGTTAAGACATATATTTTAGGAAATCATTGATTTTGGAGCTTGATTTATTCATTATTGTCACAAAAATTGATGGTAAACATGATTTGAGGCCTGAAATTTGACAAAAACAGCATTCTTTTGGTGCAGATTTATTATTACCCCAAATATCTGCATACTTAGTTAAGGCATGTTTTGTTGTAAAGTATTAGTAAAAGCTCCAAACTAAAAACCAGAAATCCCCAAACTGAAGTTCATTTTTGTCGAGAAATAATATTTAATCCCATTTTAGTGTTAAAAATCACTATTTGTCAGACAAGTTTTAAATTTAAAACACTTTCCTAGGACAGTGGCCAAGTATTGTGCCCTGTGCAAACAGTGTTCACTTGGGCCAACATACCTGTGAAGGTAACAGGAAAATCCCATGATCTGTCCAAGAGTTGGAATTTTTCTTATTCAGTGTTTCGGAGGTTACTGTTAACAACTGCTATATGTTTCGGAGGTTACATAAGTGTTAATATACCTTCTGACAAGAGTTAAGGAATCACTACACAGAACAAAGTATTTTCATGAGCTAAACAAGTTATTAATCCATCAAAGGGGCAAGAAAAGATTTGTATTGTTTTAACTCTGGTGTTCTTGCATCATACTTTAGCATCGAACAAATGTTGGCAATATTAATAAACCACTTTATTTGAGTTAACAAATTAAGTGGACTGTTTACACGTGTAGTTTTATTCAGTTCTGAAGAAGCCTTGTAATTGAGACACTCAGTATATTTGAAAAAAAATCGTTTCAAATATATATTTCTGGTTTCTAAAGCAGTGTTTCAGAGGTTACTGTTAACAACTGCTATATGTTTCGGAGGTTACATTTAGTGTTAACATATATCTCTGACAAGAGTTGAGGAATCACTACACAGCACAAAGTATGTTCATGAAGTTAACATGTTATTAATCCATCAAAGAGGCAAGAAAACATTTGTATTGTCAGCTTTGGTGTTCTTGCATCAGACTTCATCATAAAACAAATGTTTGCAATATTAATAAACCACTTACATGTATTTATAGAGTTAACAAATGAAGTGGACTGTTTACATGTAGTTTTATTCAGTTCTGAATAAGCCTCGTAATAGAGACACTTGGTATATTTGAAGATAATCGTCTTAAATTTATATTTCTCCCTCTGCTTGAGTAATTGCTGATAAATTTGTACTTAAAAACCCTAACTCCCTATATGGTGTGTGCAAACTCATATTAAAATTTAAGGATTCAGCTAGAACTGTGAGGGTAACCCTCATACTGTACGACATACATTTTAGCTAGTTTTTGTAATCATAATCTTATTTGACTATCCTGTTTAATAATAACAGGCATTTATACTGCGCTTTTCCAAAACATGATCAAAGCGCATAACAAAAGAAAGGATAAATTAAAACAAACTAGAACAAAACTTAAATCTACTATTTAGGAAAAAGATAAGTTTTAAGTTTACTCTTAAATGTAACAACACAAGTAGAGTCACGGACACTAATTGGGAGACTGTTCCAAAGTTCAGCAGCAGAGTGTGAGAAGGCGTGTTTGCCATAAGATAAACTTGAGTTGTGAGTGTTAAGCCGAGTTCTATCGGAAGAAGAACGGAGTCCTTGACGATTGGTTTGGTGAAGATGAAACATATCAGAGAGATAAGGTGGGGCAATGTCCTTCAAACATTTGAAAACATATAGAAGAGTTTTGAACTGGATGCGTTTCTCCATAGGTAGCCAGTGTAGTTTAGCAAGTAAGGGGGATCCATGAGCTCTCCAACAGTTAACAGTGAGAACAAGTTTGGCAGCTCTGTATTGGATACTGGTGAGGCGTTTAAGATGTGCTTTGGTGATTCCAGATAACAGGGAGTTACAATAGTCGAGACGAGAAGTGACAAGACAGCGAACCACATGGTGACAAGTATCATGATCAATGTATTTTCGAATCCTTGCAATGTTGCGCAGATGGAAGTTAGTAGAGCTACATACTGAATTAACTTGAGATGACATTGACATGACAGGGTCAAACATGACACCCAAATTCCGAATATTAGTTGAGGGGGTTACCGTAGAATTTCCAATGTTAAGAGAAACATCTTTAACATGTGACAAGTTGTTCTTAGAGGCAGCAACAAAGAACTCTGTTTTCTCAGCATTCAGTTTCAATTTGTTTGTGTGCATCCAGACTATGATGTCATCTATGCATGACGTTAGTATATCCAAGGCTTTCTCTTTTTCACCTGGCACAGTTGGATTGAAGTCAACATACAATTGTGTATCATCGGCATACATGTGGTAATTGACATTGTGCCGACGAATAACTTTGCCAACAGGATGAGTGTAAAGAGAAAACCCCATAGGTCCAATGACCGAACCTTGGGGTAGTCCGTAATCCATAGTATGTTCACAAGAATACGATCCAGAGACTACGACACGATTTCGTCGACCTTGGAGATATGAGGAGAACCAATTGAGGGCCGTATCCTTGATGCAAAAAGTGTCCGAAAGACGATTTAGGAAAATCTTATAATCAACAGTGTCAAAAGCTGCACTAAGGTCAAGGAGTACAACGAACACAGCTCTCCCTTGATCCAAAGCACACATAATGTCATTCTTAACTTTAAGCAAAGCTGTCTCTGTACTATGATGGGCGCGATAAGCAGACTGGAAAGTCTCATTCAGATGATTGTCAGCAAGGTGATCATTTAGACGTGAAGCGATGACTTTTTCAATGATTTTAGACCACATAGGTATATTAGAAACTGGTCTGTAGTTTTTCAATTGATTAATATCCAAAGATGGTTTCTTGAGGGTGGGTTTGATGATTGCCTGCTTTAGAACATCCGGAAATACACCAGTTGATAAAGACAAGTTAACAATATAAGTCAGCTTTGGTACAATGATGTTGATGCATTGCTTGACCAACCATGTTGGCAAGACGTCCAAAGAACAAGACTTGTTTGGCGATCGGGAGATAATTTTGCAAATCTCATTTTCATCAACTGGTTCAAAGTTATTCAGAATAGTTATAGCATGAACAGTTTCAGACTCGTTATCAATTGGATTGGAGTCTGCAAAATCAGTGTTATTATCGAGATCGTTACGAATCTTGACAATTTTGTTCTCAAAGAAGTCAGCAAATTTGTTGGACAGGTGCTCATTTGAATCACACACAGGCAGAGATTGTTTAGTCTTATTATTGTTCAGCAAAGTATTAGTGATTTGAAACACCTTTTTCATATCAGCAGATTGCGTTTCGTTCTTGAAGAACTCCTGCTTCGCTTTCTGAATCAAGTTAACGACATGTTTGTGATGAGAAAGATAGCACTGACGATTTTCCTCATTGGTGTGTTTCTTAAGGGTTCGCTCAAGTCGACGGCGTTGCCGGCGAGCTTCATGAATTTCATCATTGTACCATTGATGTCTGGGTCGAAGCGTGCGGGTTTTAGTTTCAGCAGGAGCACGTTTGTCTACCACTCCTTTGATAGCATTGTTGAAGGCAAGAATGGCATCATTGACATCGTGTAGATCTGATGTAATTGATCTATCAAACTCAAATGCAAGCTCATTACGAAAAGCATCCATGTCAATGTTGGTAAAATTGCGGACAGTTGAAGTTGTCTTTTGGTGATCCAGTTTCCGTTGGTTTAAGTTAAAACTAACTACATAGTGATCAGATTCAAGAATTCGTTGAACTAAACAGTCATGTATAAGATCAAGATCACTTGAGCGTGTAATTACTAAATCCAAAACATGACCATACCTATGAGTAGATTCATGAACATGTTGATGCAAATTAACTGAAGTAAGTATGTTCATAAAGTGAGTTACATCAGGTTTATCTGGAGTGTCAATGTGTAAGTTGAAATCTCCCAGCGCAACAATATCCATTGATAAAAGGTTGAGATCAATGAGAAATGAATTCATTTCTTCCAGAAAATCCTTTGTTTTGAGTCCATTGGCAGGTTTCATACGTACCTGTACACATTTTGTTTCAGAGATAAGTTTTTACAATGTATTCAGTTATTTCTTATTTTTTATTTTGTTTGGAAGGGTCCAACACCTACAATATACATGTAGGATGTACAACAATGTGCAGTGTTTTGTTCATCAAAAAGTTAGCAGAGTACATGCATTTTATTGTAACTTCATGGGCTCAATAATAATAATAATAATATCAATAATAATATCAAACATCAAATTACGGGAAATGGTATACCTTTTGGAGACACACCCTTACACTTGTGCACAACAACTTTCAAACTTTAATAACCCCTAAACCCAATTTTCTCTTATCCTACCCCCATGAATTTGTGTTATTGGACCATGAGCGATTGATCTACATGTACATGTATATGTAGCCAATTTGCAATGGTAACATTTTGCCTCTTGTAAATAGGGACTAGACTGTGACATTAGGGAAACATTGAAATGTCCCAAATTACAGAGGCGAGTATTTATAATCCAAACAGTCATATTTACTGAACATGTGCGTGCCAAATGTGTAATGCATGATAACACAAAATTTTACGTTAGTTGGTAATAATATCCTGGTATTGAACAATAACAATAACGTTTTAATTAACAATAACAAGTTGATATTTTGTTGCAAACAATCTCAGAACAGTGCCCTATACATGTACCTCGCTAGCTTAAGTACATGTGCCGGTACATCCTAGCATCGTTCTTCCGAAGAACTATTTTCATAAAATTATTAACCCTCTGAAATTAAACTGCAAAAGTGGAAACAGGGAGCTGTTCATTAAGCTCTGATCAAATATCCAACTTTGTACTCCGCTTGCTTACACGTCCTGGAACTGTTTTCATCGTAACCTTTTAGAGTTCCCATTTCAAGTTCAACCATGTTACATGTATGTCCGTGGCTCATGAAGCTTCAACAAAATCATCATTGAAGTCTCGGATTGTGCCTTTGAGATTTCCACATGTTGAGCAGCTGCCTTGGATGCATTTGGCTTCTTGAAATCTGTTAGCATGGGATTTTTCACACATCAGCATGTCCATGTAGTCCGTCTCATCATTGAACCTTCTCCCATTCAACAGAGCTTTTCCTTTATGTTAACACAGTAAACACACAGACATGCTACATGTATGTGTCTTGAATGTGACAGCGACTTGACGTTCTTAGGTTTCAGTTCATAGAACTTAGTAGTAAACCCAAGCTTGCTTTGATGTTGGATTTTCTGATTTCCAAGTTGAGTGAGCTCTCATGAAGCTCCTCTGCATGATAAAAGTATGTGTATACCGTCTGGTCCTTTTTCACTCGGTAGTATTGCGTCTTGACCCTTATTCTATCTTTCTATTTCAGATCTTCTCTGTGGATTTGTGTTCTTAATTTTATTTTGCCAAATGGTAGATCTTGAAGGCTGTGATACATCAACATCAGCAGAGATGTTTGACTCAAACTAATCAATTAGTTACTGCTACATTGTATATACTGCAATGAGTAGTGTATAATTTGTTCACTCTGCATTAAAAATGCAGGTTGAGTGAGTTGTAAACAGCTAATGTAACCTCCGAAACAACATTGTAATCCACAACATGACTTCTTTATGTTGTGTGCAAACTAAGCTATGGAAGAATTTGAACAAAAAATGCAGTGTTAAGTAGTTAACATTAAAAGCAGGAATGGTTTGACCAACTGCAGTTACAAAAAAAGTGAATTTTTTGAAAATGTTGTCGTCAAAAACCTTTACAATCTGTGTTTTGTTTTGGAAATGTTACACAAATTACTAAAGATCGCAGCCTAAGAACAAAATCAAAGGTAAACTAGACTTTTTTTGTCATTTTGCAAATAGTTCTCAGTGGGTAGGAAAGCAACAAAACTAAAAAATTGAAAGAAAAGAGTGCACTGTTCCTACAAATTACATTATGTGTTGTAAACGTTAACATGTAACCTCCGAAACAGGTTTTTTCAGAATCATGTGTTCAAACAGCACACTTTCTTGATTTTTTTGTTACAAACCTAACTATTTTAATCCTTATGACTGCAGTGTTAATACATATTATGTTAAGGTCCGAGAGTTTTTTCTTGGAGAAGTAAACTGAATGAAACCAAACTGAAATGTTTCGGAGGTTACATTGTGTTTCGGAGCTGGGTTACCCGTGTTAACGGAAATGTAACATTACACATTAAACCAAAAAGTCAACATTCCTTTCCAAAGATATTTTCTATGGATGATGGGTTGTCTTATCAGTACTTTTTAGTTTATTCAATTTATGACCACCTTTTTTCATTTCAGAGGTAGACCACATAATCCAATGTTTCAGAGGTTACGAAACTGTTAACGGAAAAGTTAACAAATATATTTGAAAGCATGTAATCTCTCGAAGCTGCCACTAAGCAAAAAAAACAAACATATCAAACAAAAGTAGATGTAATCAGCAGCAACAAGCTTGAAAATGTGGGATATTTGTCATTTCCAAATATCAGAAGTGATGCATAATATCATTGACAGTAAAAGTTAACGGAAAATGTAACCTCCGAAACACGACAACCCTTAGTGACCTAGTGACAGAACGGAAACAGAATCAGAGGTCAAAATTATATGGCAGAAAGATCCATCTCTTGTGCTTAATCATAACCCAAAAGCAACCTAAAATTGCATGCATAACAAAAAAAATAGGTTGAATAACAAAAGGTACAACAAAACGGACCACTCAATGTGGTAGGATTTACCCACTTCTGGGGTCTGGGATATCCATATGAAGAAACACAGGAACTTTGTTAAGCTACCCGAGGTAGCCCCTACCCAGGATAGTTGCATGACCAAAAATCTAAGAATTCTATCCACTGGTTAAAAAAATACAGACCCAAACCTCAAAATTTCAAAGTTACACCACTGATTGTGAAAATAGCCTCTTTTTTTCTATGCAGTCTAATAAACAATGCAGCTAGTCCATGCCAGGGCAATAAAACTCATGGTCAACTTCCTGCCCTACTGTACTGGGGTATAGGCCACTTCTAAGACCGTGTTCCCACTTGATCTCGGAATTGCTGGATCAAGATCCACCAAAAAGGTGTGAGGTGGATCAAGCCGCAACAAAACCGCAAGTCGCGTTTCCACTTGATCCTGATCCGCCTTTTTTGGGTGGAAATGACGCACTCTGTGCAGGACCTCGAGGTCACCTACCAGTCTAGTGCGCGTGCGCATGTTACCATAACTACCGTTACCGTTATCGGCCATGTCTGCGCATGTGCAATGCAAGCTATAACGTATACATATAGAACACACAGTTCAGGTTCCCTCACAATGCATGGCGCAACACTGTTCCTTTTGTAACACGAAGTACACGGCCTGTGTGCCAGTCACAAAAGGAACTAGCGCCCTGTACGTATGCTGTATGGAGTTCATGGTATAAACAACATTTGGCGCGGTTTATATTTTTTCGCGCTAAATGCCCAGCTGGTCGGAAGTTACCAGGTCAAATTGGTGGATCATGATCCACCTTTCCGTTCCCACTTGATCCTGATCCACCAATTCCTGCAATTGCCGGATCTGATCGCCCAATTGGGGGATCTCTATCCTGCTCGAAAGTAGGATCAAGATCCCCTTTTGGATCTTGATCGCCCTTTTTGCGGTTAGCGTTCCCACTCACCAAATTGCCGGATCGGATCCCCCAATTGGGGGATCTGATCGGGCAATTTGGCAATTGCCGGATCTGATCGCCCAATTGGAGGATCAAGTGGGAACGGGGTCTAAGAAACTGTGTGCACCTCATTAAATATGCAGCAACTTAAGGGAATAAGGGTTACACAGGGGCTATACTACAGTGCACTATGGAGAGTTTGTACAGGACAAAGAAACTATGAATGTATACTCTAAAACTAGGAATCTAAGAGTGTAAATATAAAAGTGGTAAAATACTAGAAAAGGCATAAATACTGTAGAACTGGGAAAACTATCCTTTACCTATTTTTAGGGGATTAACTATAACTTGAACTAAAAGATAAAGTGAATACATATAAATCAAAGCAAGGCAAACTCAATTTCCCAAGTTCATGAAATGGAAAAATCTCTAATTCTAAACAAGAAAATTAAGGAATGATCTGCATGAACATTTTCTATAACACAATATGCAGAGACTTGAGACAAAACTATAGTAAGTACAACGTATAAGGAATTCTCTACTCTCTAAATCGCTGTTGAATTAACAACGAGTATAAAATCAAAGTAACTTTCTTAACATAAAGAATCTGATGAAAGTAGAATAACTTCTTAATACAATATGAATATAATATAAAAATACACTTACCCAAGCCAAGTTACTCTGTAGCCCTAATGAGGTGATGGCCTTAACTTTGGGACTGCTCTGCAAAGTGCATGTGTTGAGCGCATTTTTCGACGGCGCGCACTTTTAAAAAAAATGCGCGTTGCGCAATTTTTAAACACGCAAACTTAGTTTGAGCGCACAAATTTTAAATTTGCGCATAAGAGTTGACGCGCATTTTTTGAACAGAATTCTGACCACCACCATGAATTACTTGCCGTAGAATTATATTTTATCTCCGAAGGTAAAAAGGGTAAGGCCAAAGTAGCTTTCTGCTGTCTAAATTTCTGTCTTAATTTCTGTCTAAAGTGATATTTTTGTTCAAAACTTGAGTAAACCAGCGTTGCACACGAACTGTAAGTTCAATTTTTTTTGTGATAAAGCGTGCGCTCAAGGGATGCTGGGATACAATTAAAGATTTGGCAAAAGTATGGAAAACCAGGATTGCTGGTAGTAGGCCTACATGTACATGTAGTGAAAACAAGAACTAATTAAAAAAAATTGTGTTTAATCTATTATTAGGAACAATTAAATAAATAACAGAATGCATTTTCCTTTTGAAAGATTTGTCAAACATTTTGCTTTGCATCACAATTTGTTAACAACAAATTGCTAGTGTTTGTAACTTTTGGCCAGCCATACTCGTACCGGGGCGGTTTGTTGACCAAAATAACCTCAATAATTACAGACCTGTATCCAACGTACCCTTCCTGTCAAAGATTCTCGAGAAGGTCGTGCTACATGAATTATCTGATCACCTTGCTCATAATGATCTCATTGCCGAACACCAATCTGCGTATCGGAGTGGTCACAGCACCGAAACTGCTCTCATTGCAGTAAAAAGTGACATCATCGAGGCCCTTGATAAGAAGTTAGCTGTCATGATGGTGTTCCTTGACCTGTCCGCAGCGTTCGATTCCATCGACCACTCCATTCTACTTCGGCGCCTGTCAATGGAACTTGGCTTTTCTGACAACCCTGTGTCGTGGCTCAGATCATACCTTAGTAATCGGATAAGCAGAGTTAAAGTGACTAATGATCTATCTGAACCCCAAGCACTTGACTTCGGCGTCCCACAGGGCTCTGCAATTGGCCCACAACTGTTCACTATGTACACCAGTCCTATTGCTAACATCATCAAGCAGCATGAGGACGTGCAATTCCATTCCTACGCGGACGATGTACAACTGTTCATTGCGGTCAACCCTAGGAGTCCTGAATCCATCGAAGCTGGTCTTTCATCATTGTCAAAGTGCATCACTGACCTACAAAAGTGGATGGTTCACAACATGCTCAAACTTAATGGCAGCAAAACTCAGTTTTTGGTCGGCGCTAATCCTCGTGCACTTCCTCAACTTGCAAATATTTCTCTTCGAATAAACAACGCGATAATTAATTGCACCTTCCACTACTGTTCGGAACCTTGGCGTGGAGTTTGACTCTGCTCTGAAGATGAACTATCATGTGTCTTCCCTCTGTCGCTCACTTCACTTCCATAGATCTGCGCAATTTGGGACGCATCAGGCCATTCATCAACAAATCAACATGCGAGAAGGCAGTTCGAGCAGTCGTTACGTCATTCCTGCTCCACGGAATCTCATCATCTGACATTAAACGTCTTCAGCGTGTCCAAAACCGGGCTGCCAAACTGATTTTCAAGTCTGGTAAATATGACCACGTTACCCCACTCCTCCATCAACTCCACTGGCTCCCAGTCCATCAGCGAATTGTTTTTAAGATCCTCACCATTGTATACAAATGTCTCCACAATACCGCTCCTGCATACCTCACCAGTCTCATCAAGGCTTACCATCCTGGACGACCTGGCCTTCGCTCTGGTACAGACAGTACACTCTTGGCAGTTCCAAAGGTGCATTCTGCTGCTGGGGATCGTGCATTTTACGCGCATGCCCCGCGCCTTTGGAACCGCCTTCCTCATCAAATCCGTTCCGCAGAGTCACTGGAAGTCTTCAAGCCACATCTCAAAACTTTCCTGTTCAATAGTTGATTGCTCAGGACCAACTGTCTTTCCAATTATCAGTGCCTTTATTTATTCGCTCATTGTTTAGTTTATTGTTAAGCGCTGTGATACCTAGTGTAAGAGCGCTCTATAAATGCCCGTTATTATTATTATTATTATTGTTAAAAATGAAAAGGCTATTGCCTGTTGAACATGTGGGGCGCTATAAAAGATGGCAAGGTACGGGTACCCGGGTGCACACCTCGAAGTCCAATTCACTGTGAATTACTATGCGCGGGCTCGTTAGTTTGTGATCCCTCAGATAATTTTGAATGAAAAGTCCATGTGGCCTACAAAAATATAAATTATTTGTGGAGATCGAGCATTTGAGACTTGCGTTTTCAAACTCCAGGGATTTGGTTCTACAAAAATACTACCGTGTGTGTCTATTTTACATGGTGGCAGGAATAAGGCTTGGGCGCGACCAAGGGACTGATGATCATTTTAGGGGTGATTTGGGGGATCGGGAGGGAATATAAAAAACAAAATCAACTCAGTCAACCCTATAGTAAAATTGAAAAGATAAATGTTGTAGGAGTCTTAATATTTATTTTACAGTGGCTTAATCTTCATATTTTTAGGAATCAATATATTTTTTGTTCAAATCTTAAACTGCCTGTTCCTTATGTTTTTGGTCGTCTGCCAGTGAAAAAGTGTAATAAAAATACATACAAATAAATGTAAGCCTACTTATAGGCGTACATGTAGTTTTTGTTTGTTGGGGGGGGGGGGGGGGGGGGGGGTGCTTTGTTAAGAATGCAAATTAAGATTGCTTCTCAAGCAGCCTTTTTCTTGGGAACCACAGAATCTCAGGTGATATGACAACAGAATATATTTGAAGGTCAATCCAAACGATATGACATTGACATTACCAGGCCCGTACGCAGGATTTTTTATGGGGGGGTGCGAATTTGTACTGATGGGACCAAAAATGAAACCAAAATTGTTTTGGCCAGTATCGTTATTTTTACATCAAAATACCATTATTTACCCCGGAAAATGTGGACCTTTTGGTAATTTGGGGGGCGAATTTGTACTGATGGGACCAAAAATGGGACCAAAATTTGTCGTGTGCCTGCAGTACAGTTATTTCAACATCAAAATACCATTATTTATCCGGAAAATGTGCACCTTTTAGTAATTTGGGGGGGGGGTGCGTACGCACCCGTCGCACCCCCCCTGCGTGGGGGCCTGCATTACTACACTAATTGCAGGTGTGCAAAGAACATTGTGAAGATCGAGAGTGGGGAAACTTAAAACCTGGAAGCCCCTCCGCTTTAATTCTTGAATGTACAATGTATGTAGTCGTAGTACTAGTACTAGGCAGGAGTCCCCTCCCCTTCAGGAAAGCAACAATATGTTCGCCCTTTTCCCTTCCTACATGTAGTGCGAGGCTTGTTGTTAAGTCAGAGAGATATTGTCCTCTGCAAAACTCTCAAAAATCGTCAACATTTACTGCCGCTGGTTTTACTGCCATGATGTTGCCGCCACGCATCATCTGCCGAATGCTGAAAACGATGCGACACGTGGATTCCGCGCCCTCTAGCGGATAGCGCTGACGCCGATGTAAAACTTGTGTCTACCGCGTAGTTCGTGTCAGTATTTGCCTTGGTTGTTGACCGCATCGCGCAATTTAAGTTTGTGCGCGCAAACTTAAACAAAATAAATCTCCGCCCGCAGTTTTTAAAATTGGTGCGCGCAAATTTTAAAAATGCGCGTTTTTAAAAAATGCGCTCAACACAAGCATGTGTTGTCCATCTCAATGTTGATGGGTGAATGACCCACTTGTATACTGTACCAGCACTGAGATCTATATCTTATATCAAGCGAGGGCGCTGTACCAGGGTACTATGCAAATGAGCCTGTCACACATATGATTTGTATACCATTTCTCAAAAATATGTGCAAGAAACTAAAGATTACCAATATGAATTAATCTGAACCCCCCCCCCCCCCCCCAACAAACAAACAAAACTAAAAATATCCACTATGGCCTAGCTCGGTCTCATTTTGCCAGATCGCCTCACAATTATTATTTCTTAATTTCAATAGCAGCACCACTCAAAAATGCTGCTAATCAATTTATACTAGTTTCTTTGGGTAATTATGTCATTGGCCGGTGTTTTCCATTTTGGCCCACCCCTATTTACCTGAATGGAGGAAGTACCTGGCCCATGAGTCTGAATTGAAGCAACCTTCACACTGGGCAATCTCATTGTTGTGATGGGGGAAAGCAAGGTCACGGCCTCCGGTATGGATGTCAAGATTCTCTCCAAATACTTCACTAAAGTAAAAGTAATGCACAAATTACAGAATGTGATTCATAGACCTCTATTTTTTTAACAAAATGGTTGGGTCAAAGTGCCTTGCTCAAAGACACACAATTACATACCATTCCCCCCCCCCCCCCCCAAACAAAAAACTACCACGGTGCACCTTAAAGGAATCGTATACGTTTGGTAATTACTCCACAAATTAATGGCAATAAAAACTTACTTGGTAAAAACTACAGCAGCTTTGGATAGTATAATGCATTTTTAGAAACTTTTCACTTCGAAGTACTGCGGTTATGGCAAAAGATATCACTTTTTATGTCCACAAATTTGAATCGTTACTGCAGTGACGTTTCTCAGACTGTGTATTCCAATGCAGATTATTCTTCCTGCGTGGAAATAACCGCTCCAGATTTTCGGCAATATCTCAAAATCGCTACCACCTTTTGAAATGAAATTTCTACAGGTTAGTTTTATGGTATATATCTATAAATATATAGGATTGAAACAAACAATGGGTTCCAATTACCAAACGTGTACGATCCCTTTAAAAAAGGTAATGTGAAACTTTAAGGTAATATACAACATTTGCAAACATAAAGGAAAAATACTGAATTATAAAAATCTAGTTGTCTGCAAGTGAATAACAGCTTCAAACATCCTGTGAAATTATGGCACCTGGCACTACTGTATGAGTTATTGATCATGGAGTAAACTCTGTGAAATTTCAAGTGTGAAACTGCATTTTTATTTTTTCAGAATTGTGTGGTATGCTGTCATTTTCAATAAAAGTGAAATTTTGTATAAATTCCTAACAATGGTCGTCCAACCATCATTGGCGAAACCCGACTATTTTCAAATGCTGTTCAGTCCACCCCTCTTAATTTATTAGGTTTAATTTGTCCACATTTTACTGTCCGCATATACATTTTACTTTAAACTACTTACAAAGATGTTGCGAAACTCTTAAATAAATCCCCTGTCTATCTGTGAACCAGTTTTTGCTAAATTTGCTAAGTTTTTTTTCGTTTGGATGCCAACAAATGCCTAGTGAACAATTACGTCATTATTTTTCAATGACCAATCAACGAGGTCCTTCTGTCATGGTGCGGCACGTTTGTGACGAATCGTAAATAAACGGACCAATAGCGGCCGCTGCAAGATAGAGCGAGCGTAGGCGCTGAAATGTACCGCTAATGTTAGACAGCTAGCAAGATGGCGTTCATCACGAGCTCCTCGGATGATGGCGATTTGGACGAATTGCATTATCCATACGTATTATGTATGTTTTAGATCCAAAATCGATGATTTCGTCGTTTCCTGAGAAAACCTGGAAACAATTTCGAACTTGTGCTGGTAGGTGGAAAAATGTGGAGTGATCGACACAAGCAAAAATCACCGGAAAAATGATGTACATATATCGGCATGCCAATGTAATACCGCAAAGTACTTAAAATATTTTGTTTGCAATCAGCTACACATGTGCAAATTGGCACAAGCCAGCTGGTCTGGTTCCCCTACCTGATAATTTCACAACAATAATAAATTGCTGCTTCGTCAAAAAGAG
This sequence comes from Crossaster papposus, assembly GCA_037893245.1. Classification (NCBI taxonomy): domain Eukaryota; kingdom Metazoa; phylum Echinodermata; class Asteroidea; order Velatida; family Solasteridae; genus Crossaster; species Crossaster papposus. The sequence continues at coordinate 1,079,933 of JBAIAA010000429.1, read as the reverse complement.
GGTCAAGGAACCAGACTACAAGAACTTGGTTTTTCTAGCATCTATGAACACAAACACTTATACATTTAGGTCAGTGTAATGATATTTGTAACGATACACTATATACCAACCTCAAAATGAAAAGTAAATGTTGTCAGTATGCACAGTGTATGCCTATACATGGTGTACTACCTGTATACATGTACATGTACCGGTACCACCATAAACATGTTTCCTACAAGTAACCTGAATCCCCAAGTATCCTTCGATTTTAAAGTGTTAAAGCTCATATAACCTAAAACCTCTAAAATCCTCTTAAATTTGTTACTGGGGACCTCGGTCTGAATCCTCAATAATCCTCCAGCTCTATTGAGAATTTGCATATGACCAAGTGACAAATAACCTGAATCCTGCGTTACCTCAACTTCCAAATAATATCCTCAATCCTCTTAATTCCTTAATTTGGCAAAGAGGATTTTTAAGAATTTGGGAAGTATTTTATAAACACTCTGAACCAGGAATGTCGGAAACACTTTTGTTAGTGTCAAAATGTCTGAAACGTGAACAATCTACCCTATTGTTAATGTTTCAGACATTTTGGCACTAACAAAAGCGTTTTAGACATTCCTGGTGCATAGTGAAAGAAACAATTTTTAAAAGAAAAAAAATTGTCCGGAACCAGTGACAAGCAACATACATGTACATAATACCGGACAAAATGTTTGATGGTTACCTGACTTGCTATGTTTAAACTTACCTGGACATGGCAGAGCACTCTATATGCCAGCCAGGTCGCCCTTTTTCATTCCCCCAGGGCGAGTGCCACCAGGGCTCGTCTGGCTTAGCGGCCTTCCACAACGCAAAATCCTCGTGGGACTTTTTCTCGGGATCCCCCTTCCCTGGTTCCATGCAGTGTGTGGCCAATTTCTTGTATCGATGAGCCCCAAAGGCTTGCACGTCAAAGTATACATTACCTGTCGAGCAATACATGAAAAACAAGTTGAAGAATAGTACACGACTGCGGGCCATCTGATCTGACCTCGCAATTCTGTCTATTCAGCAGACCTGTACTTTTGTATCACATCTTCCGCTACGTATTGTGTTACAAAAGCCAAATTTACCAATCAGCAGCTTAGTTCATATTTTTACTACTACTACTAATAATTTGTGTAAAGAGCACGTATTAACCAATACAGTAGTCTTTGCCAGAGACATTTTCTTATTTTTTCGCAGGCTTTCCTAGGGAGCCAATTAGCGATCGCAGAACTGCGATTATCAACACGTACAACACGCAAGCACAAATTCCTTTGTGGAGCAGCACTAAGCAATGCGGGCCAGCGCAACCACTGAATGGTAGTTGACTGCGTGAAGACGCTATGCCTATATTCGAATAGTCAAATTTGCATGAAAAGGTCTCGCCCCATTTAAGCATTTTGCAAAGACCATTGCGCGTGATCAAGGAAGCTGATAGGACTATAAATCGTGTTGTTAGCAGGTGCACTCTCGAATGCAGTGGTCATTGGCAAAAACTACCAATACAGGTGCTCAAGGTGTAAAACTATTATCTATTCAAGAGGACATAGGCCACTCAGCAGCCTACATCAGCATTCATTCGGCCTTGACGCTCACCAGCTAGCCATTTTTTACTCCTGGCTGGAGAGAGGCAAGTGTAGGCAAGTGTCTTGCTTAAAGGGCACAAGCGCCATGTTCCTGGCAGAATCTAGATCTAGACTAGCTATAATGGTCTGCAAACGTCTAGTCTTACCACTTTCTGTCGGGTAAGCATAGCCATTGTTGATTATCCTCTGAATAAAGTTGATAATCTGTGGAATGTGATCCGTCACTCGCGGGTTCACAGTGGCAGGCAAAACCTTCGAATGGGGAACAAAACTATTGCTTTAATGCTTTAAAGAAAGTGAGAAATGGTAATGATCAGCGAGAAAAAGCCTCCATTCTAAGGGCAACTTTTTGGGTGGACCAGCTCCACACATTTCCACACCCAAGATTTTATTGTTGCTGCTTTACAAGAAAATACTAATTATAATAAATGGGGAGGCTTATTATCCTTACTCGTAGTCTTGTTTGCGAGATGACCTGATCGCGGTATGCACCTAATCAGAAAATTATGAGTGGAATTGTGTGACGTTGTGTGAATAATCCTATGACGTAACATGTATAACTGTTGACTCATTAGTCAGCACGCGCTGCATACCGCAATTAGGTCGTCTTGCAAACAAGACTACCTTAATCACAGCTGGAATGCTGAATTGCGAAGGACCCGGCTACACATGGTCGAGTCATTGGCACGTAAAGGCACCTCTAGGAGCCAGCCAACACCCATATCTCACATGGAGCACAGCCAAAGATCGTAAATGTTGATTTTGGCGGAGAGAAACCCTTGTGGCATAGGAGAGGAGAGAAGAAATACCTAACTCTGCTCATCACATATGGCCCAAGCCGGGAATCGAACCTTGGCCACATTGGTGAGAGATGAGTTCTTTTACACACTTTTGCCACCCAAGATGGTGAAAAAGCGATTAGGATACTGTAAAACCGAGTTTTTTGTTGCTTTTTTTTATTTATCACGTTTGCATTTCACAGCCAAACAGACCAAATTGTAATAGATTTTTGTTAAAGGGATCGTATACGTTTGGTGATGACTCCAAAAATTAATGGCAATAAAAACTTACATGGTAAAAAGTACAGCAGCTTTGGATAGTATAATGCATTTTTAGAAACTTTTCACTTCGAAGTACTGCGGTTATGTAAACAAATATCACTTTTTATCTAAAAAAAAATTGAATCTGAGAAGCGTTACTACAGTGACGTTTTTCAGATTATGTATTCCAATGCAGATTTCTGCGTGTACATTACCGCCTTTTAAAAATGTAATTTTTACAGGTTAGTTTTATGGTATACATGTATATCTATAACCAGGCCTCAACCTCTACAGCGGCCACCAGCGGCCATTGCCACTTGGTCGTCGTGCCCCTTTTCATTGATTCCATTATATTATGTAGTCGAAAGTGTTATAGGTTTTCCCGGACGATATCGCAAAATGTGCACATTCATTTGTAAACGATGAATTCAATTTCACGCTGATTTTTAGAACGACGTATGTCCGAGTTTCATTTTCGCAAAAACGAGCATTTAATTTTATGTTGTTTAATTCAAATAAATGAATGTGCTTAGCGTTTCATTTAAACGATTACAAACACACGATTGGGCTTTCGGTTTGACGAATGCATGGCCGATTATTAAGAATGTGCAATCTATTCGCAGCAAATCGAGTTATCATTGTGTCACGGCCTGAATTGAATATTCTTTTTCATTTGTTATAATTTAAATTCGCATATTCTGCATTCAATTTCAAACAGTATATTTGGCTATACAATTCACGATACAACTTGGACTAAATCATTAATAAATGAATGTATTGTGGGATTTATTGATCATTAATATGTTGGCTCTTTATCTTAAATGTATTTTTTAACCCTAACCATTCCAGATCTTTCAAAATCCCCTTTGCAAATTGCAGGATTTTGCACTAACGACGTCACTTGGAAGTTGATGCATCCGATGAATTTGCAGGATTGAGGGCGTTTAGGGGTTTGCCACTGGATCCATGTCATAAGGCCTAATGCTGGATGAATGTGCAAGATTGAGATTATTTATTATCAAATTTCTGACAAAGTCAAGGGTTGTGGACAAAACTGTAACAGTTCAACTCAAACCACTCCCCGGATAAAAATGTAAAGGCTATATAAGTAAAATGGGATAGTCTGAAAATATAAAATAACTATATAACGATATACCAATATAACTAAATAACAAACAAATAAAACAAACAAACAAACACCCCACCAGGCAAACAATGAACAACAACCGACAAATACATGTACACATATTAAACTAATGTAGATTAACATTTAAAATGAATTTCTCAGTGAAACATATTCAAAGAACGAACATAAAATGGTAAGATAAACTTGAAAAATAAAACCCCACTATTCCACAAAAATGTGTTAAAATAGAATAAAAATAAAAGTAAAATTGCATATTAAAAAACCTTAAAAATTAGAAAGTTAAAACATTAAAAAGGGAACTTTTGAACACATTCAAAGATGCATTTTGGATGACGTGTTCAGGCAGACTATTCCACTCATTTGCTGTACGGAGGAAGTACGAGTACTTAAAACAATCAGTTCTGGCAAAAGGAATGTTTAGTTTTAGGCTATTATCCTTTCTCCCAATTCTAGATGCTGGGTGAAACTTTTTAAGGGAATTAATGTTGATACAACCCTTAACAATTTTATAACACATAACCAAACGAAACATTTTTCTTCTAGTTGGGAGATCAGTCCAGCCTAACTGATTTAACAGAGTGTCATAGTGTGAATGCCAGTCTCTGCAGATAAATCTAACACTCTGGTTTTGTACACGTTCTACAACAGAGGAGTGGTTTAGCCTGTATGGGTCCCAGGCTATGCAACAGTAATCTAGTCGTGATCGGATAAGAGAAATGTAGAGCCTCTTTAAAATATTGGCTGAACAACTACCAAAATGTTGTTTGATAAGTCCTAACGTTTTATTGGACTTGGTATAAATGTCATTGCAGTGATCGTTCCAGTTTAATTTGTCATTTATCATGACTCCCAGATATCTTTCACATTTACTGGCGGATAATATATTATTTCCAATACAATACAAATGCTGGCTAGTATGGTGCTTTCTTGACATTCTCATGACCTTACACTTGTCAATATTAAAATTCAATTTCCATTGATCTGACCATTTACATAGTGAATTCAAGTCAGATTGTAATTTATCTCAATGTCGCTATTGGCGGCAATGGGCCTATATAAAACACAATCATCTGCATATAAACGGATAGTGGAGTGAATATTCTCAGAGATATCATTAATAAAACACAAAAATAATATTGGTCCCAGAATAGTACCTTGCGGTACACCTGATTTTACCTTAGACCATAACGAGAAATTTCCGTTCATGGACACTCTCTGTTCTCTGTCTCTGAGAAAATTCATAATCCATTTAATATTTGGGACACCAACACCGTAAGTAATAAGTTTGTTATGCAGAAGGTCGTGACAAACTCTGTCGAAAGCTTTAGCAAAATCTAAGAATATAATATCAACACTATGCCCAGCATCTAAGTAGCTGCTCCAGTCGTGTATATAGCATCAATTAGTTGCGTATCACAAGAACGTTGGGCTCTAAAACCGTGTTGATTATCATCAAGAATATTGTTGTTATGAAGGTGCTTAATAAGCCTGTTACAAACAATCCTTTCAAGTGTTTTACTAACGACAGATGTAAGTGAAATAGGCCTATAATTACTAGGATCATCTCGTTTACCTTTCTTAAATACGGGAACCACATGAGCCCTTCGCCATTCATCAGGCACAATGCCTACTTCTAGAGAGGCATTAAACAGTTTAGTGAGTGAAGGTGCAAGGTACTCAGCTCCTTCCGTTAGAATTCTAGGAGAGATGTTATCAGGGCCTTGACTTTTACTTACATCAATGTCTTTAAGTAATTTACAGACTTCGTATGAAGTACACCTAACATCCCTCATCATGTCTACACTGGGCTCCAGATTAGAAATATGATCATCAGGGACAACGTGAATATTGAACACCGAGTTAAATTGGGTATTCAGAACTTCAGCCATTACTTCTGGATTAGTAATTTTATCACCGTTGACAGTTAAACATTCAATAGAGGGGTTATACGACTTAGACATCTTAATATAATTCCAAAATTTCTTAGGATTACTGTCGATACCTGACACAGTGTGATCAATATGATTTGCACGATTACGTTTTATTTTACATTTAACCTCATGCCTGACGTCTTTGTATCGTGACCAGTGCTCAGTACGGTTAGATTTTTTGGCAATCTTAAAAAGTCTATTACGTTTCCTGATTAATTGTTTAATCTCGCCCGTAATCCATGGAGTGGACTTACGTTTATCGCAAACAACCTTGTGAGGTACAGTGGAGTCAACAATATCAAAAAGTAAATGTTTCCAAGACAGCCAAGAGGACTGGATATCCCCATCTTTTATAGTATCAAGCAGTTTAGATTGCGCAATCCTTAAACTGTTACGAAATTTGCTAAAATCAGCTTGCGAGTAGAAGTACACCTTCCTTTTTGCACCGGGAATCTGTTTCAACCCGCATGCACAACCCGCATGGTTACTTAGAAATTTATCCAAATGAGGATTTTGGTGGATTGAGGTTAATATGTTTTTGTAAATGACTTCTCTATCATTTTATCAGTTCAATTGTCTATCCGTCAATGAACTACATTTGTAAGACATGAGTGGTTGATGTCCAGTATATTTTCTACATCTAAGTAGTCCGCGTCGTCAGCCTCAAATGCATCGATAAGACGATTTTGATCAACGTCCGAGACTCGTCTGTATCTCCCTCTTGCAGCCATTATTGGAAATTTTAGGGGGCATGAAGTAAAATCTAGCTATATGATGCGATCGTGGCAAATGCTGAGCAAATAAAAATTTATGTTCTTCAACTTAGGGGTTTATATAGCATTTATTTGGTACATGTATGTTTCAAAGATGAGACTACCTGGTTTAAGTCCCCATATGTTACTTTTGATAACACATAAAAATAGATTCCAATGCTTGATCAGTCGTTAATGCGTAGAAAATCGGCTGCACATTTAGCGAAATTGATTGTTGATAAATTAAAAGAAAAACATGATTGCGGGTGTGCATTCGAATTCGCGCTAAAATGAATTATAAATATACTAAATTCAGTGCACCTTCGGAAAATCGTGTGCTGATTTCTTACGACTGGATGCACCATTATGCAAAAACGAATTATCAATTGTTAAATAGAAAACGGGAATGTAAACGTTCATACTGTTTTGCACGAAAACGAATGCACCAGTTACAAACTTATGTGCACATTTTGCGATATCGTCCGGGAAAACCTATATTAAAAATAATGTTAACGTTGTGACCCATTACGAAGATCAAATTGTTTCGACATACGTAGCGTACGCTCTCCCGCACACTACATGTAGTTTTCATAAATGCTGCTTGCGCCATGCATGCATCGCGCAAGTACTTGCAGAAGAGAACGTGGCATGGCAACCATATCAAACGTAGTTGAGTTGTTTACTACTAAAAACACGGTACCAGGCTACTCATGTATAGACTGGCCAAAAATAATTATTTATTAACGCAAAACAATATGGCGGACCCAGTCTGCGCAGGCGCGGCGTGCAAAGCTCGTCGCACCGAACAACATAGGGCACTAGCAGAACGCCCTCTGTTGTTCGGTGCGACAAGCTGTGCACGCCTGCGCAGACTTGTTCCGTTCATCGCAAATATTTTTTAAAAAAATTACGCAGATTTAGAGACAAATTACACCAGACGGAACCACGGAAAAGTCCTAATTATGGCGAAATATCGATGCGCTATAATAAATGAACCTGCATGCCGAGTTCGAGACCGAATGATTTCAAATGAAATCCCTTATTTTTTTTTGGCACTGATGGATGCGGTGCCGGCCGGCCATAGAATAGGGCTAGGCATAAACATGCACATTTACATGCGAATGATTTGGCATTAGGGGGATTCGTTTTCAATTTTCATAATCATATTTACGTTTAGGCCAATTATTTGGCTTTTTTGGGTGGGGGGTCGTTTTAAATTGTTATAATTATATTTATTTCTAAGAATATCTTTTTTTAACAATTTTATATTCAACTTCAAGGTTGAATTTTCTGAAACAGTGGATTTTGTTGAGCCTTGAGTTTGTTGGTTTTTTTGGGGTTTTTTTTTTGGGGGGGTTGACTCGGAGAGTTGGGGCGGTGGTGATCCAGGGATGAACAAAGAACAGTTGGACAATGGCCTTGGTGCCCTTTAAGTGGGCCTTGGTGCCCCTTTCTTTTTTGGAGCCTTTGAGGCCAAGTGGCCTTGACCCTCTGAAGCTTAAGGCCTGTATAACTATATAGAATTCAAACAAACAGTGGGTTCCAATTACCAAACGTATACGATCCCTTTAACGTACTGCACTGTAAAAAACTTTCCGAGCGTAACATGAGATTTGAACACCTATGAAATCCAGTGCCTTTTACTATTTTATTTGTCCTAAATTCACAACACATTCGCCACAGCTGTGCGACGTCACGCAGTATGCACGACGCACACGCCAATGTCGAGAGCCGGATGTTCCATTATATAGCTGGAGGGGTGTTATGAAAACCACAAAGTAAAATTATTAAACAAAATCGTTGTTTAACCAGTTCGCGCCGGGATTATTTTTACATCACCGAGCCGAGGGGCGAGATTATTTTTAACGAAACTCGATCCGAAGCGAGTTCAGGCAGAGTGTGCCGGGAAGCACACCCACACATTTCCGGCTTTGCTCGCTGCTGACAGACATTTCCGAACTTGAACTTGGCGTGTTTATGCGTCATCCGTTTTGAATTTGTGGAAAACTTTGCGTTTATATACGTCATCAAGCGCGAACTGGTTAACAACCGTTGTTGTTAAACTGTTTTGGACCGTTGTTTGGAACGAAAAGGTATTGATGAATAGGAATAAAAATGAGGTTGGCTGGTATGAAACAAGTACATGTATGTTTGAAGTATATGTTTAAAACCGGCTCATGGGTCTGAACATTGTTAATATATCCTCGCTTTCAGCTTGGGCATTAACGCCAGTGATTAATGCGTCCAGGCCATTGAGCCGATTTGAAACATTCATGTACTTGTTTAAAACCGGCCAACCACATTTTTATTCTCTTATTAATTTTGATAAAAATCACAGGAGCGATTTTCTTGCAGTACTATCTGCCTGTCGGTAATGTTTTGTCCCTCTTATTTATCTGCGACTTTACCTGTAATCTGTCCATATCGCGGAAAAACTCTGTCTCGTATTTCTTTGTTAGCTTGTAGAAATCGATGCCTTCTTCTAGAGATCTCTGGATGATCTTACTGTCAATGTCTGTGATGCCAAGGACTTGAACCACATTGATATCATAGAACTCGGACAGAATGCGCCGAAGGATGTCAAAGCGGACATAACAGCTGAAAAAGAGGTAGTCCATATCCTGTTCAATACCTGGTTTAACTCCAACATCACAAAATGCTACAAAGCACTACGAGTAGTACAATGTACCGGTAGTATGCAGTACTCTCACTTATCTGTGTGCAATGCCTATAGTAATTTAGTTTGGTACTTTACAATGGCTTACAATGTATATACCTAGTACTAGTGGTGCTGGGTGTAGATTAGTCTTGATTGCAAGACGTCCTTATCGCGGTATATGTAGGCCACCGATGTGGGCGCCCTCTAACGTATGCCAAAAACAAGCCTAAACCTTCAAATAGTACATGTATGTCTTGGCTATAACTGACATAATCGCTCAGAAATTTTTCGAGCAGAATTGCGTCGCATTTGCATGCACATGCGACGTTGTGTGTATAATCGTGTGACGTTGCATGCATAATCGCTGACTCATTGGTTAAGTTTCTGTTACGTTTGTAATTGTGCACGTAATGTCACAAGCCCATGCAAATGCCACACAATTTTTGCTCGGAATTTTCAGAGCAATTATGTCAGTTACCCAAGACATCCTATTCAAAAGTTATGCCGTTGTCAACAGCGTACGTTAGCTGGCGTCCGCATTGGCGGCCTAAGCGCCCTGTATACCGTACCGCGATTAGGCCTACATTGTATATGCAACTAAGACTAGGTTTAGATAATGTATCTAAACTAAACACACTCAATAAGCAAAAAGACCCATGCAAAAAATACTAAAAATACAAATACTACACCCTATTAGTAAACTTACCTGATTACCACGATACTTTTGCAACTATCCAAAAGGTAACTAACCAAATTATGGTTGAAAAGCTTTACTTGACGTAAAGATATTAATTTTGACTCTAAACTCCCTGTGAAATTATTTCTACTTGCATGTTGTAATTTAAAAAAAAAATTAAAAATAAAATTATAAATCTTAGAAACGGATTTATTTAAATCTTCAATGATAGTTGGTTGAAAAGTGAAATATTAGAATATTATTTTGAATTGAATATTATAATAATGTATTTTGAATTTTATTATATTTAAATCTTAAAATATTTTTTTTGATAGAATATACATGTACATTATGTACATAAACTGTGTAAGGTAATACATACATGCTTTGTCAAGCTCCATTCTATAGATTTTAAAACATTGGCTGCTTCACACGATAACAATTTACAACTGGTACACTTACTATAACTTGGTCTGTAGCAAAGCAAGGGTTAAAGGTCAGGTAGGATACACCATTTACAAATAGAGAAAAACAAATTACCAAATTGCTGAGAAATATCTTACTTATTTGAAAGTAAATAATGATCGTAGGCAACCAGCAAAAGGATTGCGCTAAATATTCTGTAATTGTTACTACAAATTGAATTGTATAAAAGAAATTTATGATTGCAAAAAATCAAGAACAACATAAGAGCAACTGCCTGTTGTCGAACAGTATGTGAATACAAAAATACCGGTGTCCGGTAGAGTATAATTTTTTGTGTACACGCAAGTCAATTTCAATGACACTTGCATGGGAAAATTACACAGGTCAGGTGTAACAGTGACATAAAAAAGTCACACTTTTGGACTGACGTAAATAAGACCTAACATGACACTCACTGACCACGTGTACATACTGTTCATCCTAACAAATGTCCGAGGAAAGCTCAAAATTTGTAGTACCGTACCGGTATACAATATTCTGTCAGAGGTTTTGCATTAAATATATTCTTCAATTTTCCAATTACAGAATACCCATACCGGTACACGTACGGAACTGGACCTCCATATCGCACAAAACACAATGAGTGACACAAAATAAATGTACAAATGTGTTCTCGTTCTTTAAAATTCTTTAAGAACAATATTATTACCTTCCATGGCCAATATGAGGACTATCATAGACTGTTGGTCCACAGGAATACCTGCAAAATATCAAACAAGGTATCAACAATATTAATGTATCAATTTACCAATTAAAAAATCATCTACAGATTAGGTAAATTTGTTGGCAGCTGGTTCTAAGAATATTTTTATTTTTTTATTTTATTGAAATCACATTATATTGAGGCAATGATCAGACCTCTACTGAACAAATTCAAGAAAAAAAAACGGATGGAATTTAAGGATTGCAGTCAAAACCAATTTACACATGCTAGCGATTTTGCAGGATTGAGGATGGTTCATAGCCAAAAGGTTCTAGGCAGTTATATTTTGTAGGACTACCCCAACCATTTTATATATATTTTTTAATTGGCACTTTTGGGAAACTGAAACATGCTTAATGTTGGCCGAAAAATACCAGTGTGAGAAATACCAGTAACAGCTGGGAAATCCCATGAAAACATGTAACGTTTATGTACCATCCAGGACTGTTGGTTGCATTCCAAGCAATGTGGCTCAAATAAAAATAAATGTTTGACTTGTTTACATTATGATTATTGAACATTTTTTTCTACTTGCTCATTTATTTTATTTTATTATATTATATTATTTTAAAGTACTATAATTTATGCCAACTTTACTTACTTTTTAGCTGAGGTCCTCGGTATTCCAGGTGTTGTATAATATACAACACCTGAAATACCGAGGACCTCAGCTAAAAAGTAAGTAAAGTTGGCCTGAATTTTTATATTGATTTTTTTTCAGCAGAGGTCTCCGTCTTGCAGTAGATTTAAAGGTAGTATACACCATTGGTAATTTTTTTAATTATCAGGAATGTGTGGATTTGGGGGGTTGTATTTCATAGTAAATATCGTTTAACTGACCTGTCCGAAGTTTTACAATCATGGATGCTGAGAAACGCAAGAAAAACGACGTTCGTTTTTTCAACCGGAGTCGGGCAGTTTTTCTTATGTTGTTTTTGGTTTTTTCGCGATCGCCGTCCGGCGAGAATGAATTTTGGTTTATACAATTCAATTTTTTGGAACAATTACAGGATATCCAGGGCCCTCATTTTGCTGGATGCCTACAATCATTATTTACTTTTAAATAAGTAAGATATTTCTTAATAATTCGGTAGTAAATTGTTTTGATATCTGCAAATGGTGTATACTACCTTTAAAGTAACAAGTACCTAGAACTCAGCTACATGTATGTGACTTTTTATCAAATCCCTTCTGCATGTGTTCACATAATTAATGCAGATTGCAGACATTTTATAGCATCCTGACCCCACTTCAGCAGTTGTGTACAGCAGTCTATGAAGACAATTTGATATTTCTTAACAAATTTGAAAATGTTTCTCAGAACTAAATTCATATATTTTCAAAAATTGTTGCACCTATTGCATTGAGAATGATATGTACATGTACATTGTACTGGTACATGCACGACTGTTGTATGAAAGAAAAAATGGTGTCAGGTTGCAACATTATTTTTGAGGCAGTGAAAACTAATTTGCTAATTTTGCTACAGTTGGGGTAAGACATTAGGATCACATCCTAGGCCATGCGTGGCCTAGGCTGTTTTCCAAACCTAGCTGGCTTCGGCTCCATCTCCAGCTTGCTAAACTGCATAAATGAAGCGTAGATGTAGTCTTAGTTAGACTGTGGTTGTTTATGCACTGGTGTTGACAGCTAAAATGCACCAGACTTTTTTTTTACCTGATCCACTGCACTGCGTGTGGCGGGGATAGGGTTAAAACCCTAAACCCTGGTTCCCCTGAAATTACCTGCCAACTTTGACTCATTACAATATGACTTTACTGCTCAATCCAACACAGTCCAACTCTGCACCAAGTTGTGGATCCAAGTTGTGTTTTATTTTGTTTGTTTGCTGTTGGATCTAACAGAGTTTAACTTGGTGTTTAAACCCAACAGAATGTGGTTCTAAATGCGTTCCAGAATTTATCACGACTTGCCTGCTAAATTCAACATGTTCCAACAGAACTGTACGTCAACTGGTTGGATTCTGTTGGATTCAGCAGGGTTAGGATTAAAAATAGGTTAAATAAATAAAAATGTTTCTCATCCAAACTTTTTTTAAAAAGAGGAGAATGAGGGTACTTTTTGGGGGGCTTGACGCATTTGTACAGACTTTATCGCAGATTTATATAGCAATAGCATTCACTAGCTATATAGACCGATTGCAGTAAATTATAATTCACTTCTGCATTGTATTACAGCTTTAGGTAAACAAAAACTGCAAAAGAACAATTTCAATCGGGAGAAAAGTGCCGATGTGAAAATGACTCAGATTTGATTTTCGTCTTAAAAACCCCCCAAAACTTCAATGCAGCAGCAAGTGTTAGAGGACGAGAAACATTGTTTTTATTTGGCCTTATTTGTCCTTACTTTATTTTGTATAATATAGGAATAGGATATGTACTATTAGTTGGATTACCAGGTTGCCACATTTTGATTCCGTAAGACTAATGGCTCCTTTTTCAATAGTTGTTTTGTTAGCGAGTTCACAACCATAATTTCTGTGTTGTGCCCGTCTCGTTCCAACACAACATTTCCACTTGCTAAACTTGGTCCAGCAATGACTGGGGACGACCTCTTCAAGTCAGCTAATTTCTCCCGTTCAATCATCCGTTCTCTTGTAAGGGTTCCACTCTGCTTGCGATTTTTTACATTTACACTGACATCACTATCACTACTTTGTTTCTGGGACAATAGCGCCGGCCTGATATTTTCATGGTTGCTAGTGCTCAAATATCGAACACAATTCGTTATTTTTTTCAGGCACATATTCCTCGCTAAACTGCCTTGTGTAGGGAAAGGTTTATGGTGTCTTCGCTGTAAGTACACAGCACCTGCGCGCCCTTGTTCACGATTCGTCATCAGCGCCTTCCGTTGGGGAGGGAACTTCTGAAACAAACGGACATCCAGCTGTCCTCTCGAAAACAATGCTGCACGTCTTCCGGAACTCGAGGCGGAACACCATCGACCGCCGTCCGATGTTTGCCTTGAATTTAGCAACTTACCAACATGCCTAGCAGTCCAAATTGTATTTTTAGGTACTCGGGATATCATCGCTAAGCTTGATTGTGATTTAGTTGTGAACTAATGATGTTTTTAGTCAGATTTTTTTGACATTTTTTGCTGCCTCCTATTCCCACATCGGTCATGTACAACCGCAACGGTGTCAGGTCAACTCGGACCCAAACCAACTCGGACCCAAGCCAACTCGGACCCATGCCAACTCGGACCCACTACCAACTCGGACCCAAAACCAACTCGGACCCACTACAAACTCGGACCCAACCGATACCAACTCAGACCCAACAATGCCCCCGCCCTTAAAAAAAGGGGGTGCCCCCCTAGTTTTGGCTTGTGTAGTACATTATTCTGCAATCAGTTTTAATTACTAAATGTTCTATTATGTAGGTGCTAATTACGTTTACGTAATTATTTACAATTTTTGTTTTTTACATACATCATGTTTTAAAATAAGTTTTAATTTGTCTATTTAATAAATTTAAGAGAAAATGTTGTTAGATAATATTAGAAGGGAATTTTTTGTGGAGAACTTTTTACCTTGTGTTTGTGATGTATTGAACCTCATATATGTGCATTACAAAATTAGACCCAGAGTTGCTGGAGCGAAACGCATTTTACAGCCTGTTTTTCAGTGTTAGCTGAAGGCCTATTACTCTATCCAAGATTATTTGTAACATTAAAGATGTTATAAATGAATAAAAAGTAAATAAATCAATAAACTAGTGAATAAAAAGTTTTAAAAATGAATAAACAAGTAATTTACAATAAATAAGTAAATGTTTAAACAAATAAGAATTTATGAATAAATAACCATCACTGTGTTAAAAACAACAAGCCCCAATTCTCTAAATTGGAGCATACAGGCGACCATGCCTTCAACAATTAACCCTTCATCTCGGTGTTCACGAAACAATCGCAGCGTGTACATCTATAATACATTTGACAGACTGTCTTTTCCTTGATCCGTTTGTTCTTATGATTTTCAAAACATCTTCTATCCTTAAAATTACGGTTACATTCTGAACAGTGCACCCACGTAGTTATTTCGCCCGACTTACAGCCGGGAGAAAAGCACAGTTTACAGTCGTCCAAACATCTCGTGTGTCTCTCTTTCGAATTGTACCCCGTTTGACACGTGTCGCAAAAGTAACCCCTATTTAAAAATCCCTTCATCGATGTAATCAGATCGTAGTGATTATCGTGAAAATACAGATAAATCGTGTACCGTCGGACGGGTCCTTTGAAAATGGCTGCATTGAAATGATCGGCCGATAAAACCACGATACGATAATCGGGTAGGACATCCTGAAATTTCTGTATCTCTTCGAGACCGCACTGGCCTTCTTTTACGACCGCTTTAGCGTGCAAATCCCTGGCAAGATATTCTTGCTCTTTGCGACCTATTTTAATCTGCTTTAATTGTGGATGGTTCTCTTTGATAGCTATCCCGGTGACTATTGCTCTGGCGCAGCACAATTCCGTCTTGATATCTTTAATCTGAATGACCGACGTCTTATCTCGTAACATGTCGTGAATTTTTACCACGCCGTGATTTTTCTTGTTAGTCTTTCCCCCCTGTGGCAACCGCATATGCACAAAATGGATGTCAACCCTGTCGTCCAATCGAAGGTGTTGATACGACTGCAATACTTGTTCGATACGAGCCATAAATCTCTCTACAGTTAATTCGTCTACAGGTACTCGTAAAAAGGGCAGAGCGATTGGGAAATTCAAATAACTAGACTGAAACACCAACCTTACTCTGTCTTCACCGGGGAGACCATCCGTTAATCCTTCTAAAAGGCTCTCAAATATAGAACCCAGGCGTGGTATAAATTCCCGTAATGATAAGTGCTCCAAGTCCCTGAACTGAACTCTATAATCATACATCTTAGCTTGATATTTCTTCACAAATCTCTCATTGACTTCTACAATGTTGTAAAAATCTTGCGGTCTCTCCACGCGAATCCTCTTTCTCCGCGGCTGATTTGTCTCGTCCTCCTCGTCCAGTTGTTCTTCATCACCCATCCGAACTTCTTGTGAATCTTCCTCAAAGTCTGCCCACGGATCACCATCATCATCCGAGTCGCTGTCGTCGTTACCGTTCCCGTGTTGATACGGCACGTCTTCTTCTTCATCCTGGTTGTTCCGTAAAGTCAGACGGCCCACCGCCCCGTCCTCTTGAAAATCTTCCTCAAATCCTGCCCACAGATCATCATCATTACCCGGGTCGCCGTCGTCGTTACCGTGCCCGTGTTCATGCGGCACGCTTTCTTCCTCATCCTGGCTGCTCCGTAAAGTTAACTCGTACAGCCTATTCAGAGCGTATGCCGTTTGATCGTCGTTGAGTTCAATATTATCCAAGATGATACCGAGTTCTTCATAGGTTTGACAATTTTGTATTTCTCTGTAGATATCCATGTTTATTATTAATCCCATGTGGGCTGCCCAGTTGGGGCCCACAGAGATTTGTCCGCCGGCGCCAGTTGGGCCCCAAATGGGCAAGCCCACATACATTCATGTGGGCCCCGTGTGGGTCCCATGTGGGTCCTGTGTGGGTCCCTTCTGAGCTTTAACCGGGGTATAAGTGGGCTCCAAATGGTCTCCCTCATGGGTCCCATGTGGGCTGCCCAGTTGGGGCCCACAGAGATTTGTCCGCCGGCGCCAGTTGGGCCCCAAATGGGCAAGCCCACATAAATTCATGCGGGTCCTATGTGGGTCCTGTGTGGGCTTATTCTGTGCTTTAACCGGGTTATAAGTTGGCAAAATGTACGTATAAGGTGGGTCACATTAATGGGCAGCCCAGCAGTCGTATAGTTCCATCTGGGCCTTGTACACAAGTTAGGGCTCGATCATTATTCAATTTAATTCGATTCATTTCAATTAAATTAAATTAGGAGCACCCACACTATGAAATCGGTTTATTGTGGGGTATTACGGACCGGATATACTATAGCAAATTCAGGTCGTGGGAATAGAAAAAAGCATGCAAAACCAGTGACAAACAGGTGTACGTGTGTCTTGTCAAAACGTACTTTAATAACCAGAATTCGCAATGGTAATAATTATTTGGAACTTATTAATAATTTAGATTATTTTAAAACATGATTTGTGAGTCAAATGCACGGCCAACTCGATGCCATAAGAGAACTGGGTTTACTAACAATATGTCTCTTTTACAAAAGACGGTTTAGTTAATCCAAGCTATGCAGATTAAGATCATAGAATGGTTTCTTTGATGGATATTTCTAGGATATACTGTTTCCCCAAACACCTAATAAACACCTTTTTTTATTTCTCTGAAAACAATATCTAAACTATAGATGAGTCCGACTAAACATTATGTCCATGTGTACAGAGCTTTATATTATAGTGTAGCACAATTAGCTGTGGGAATCTTTGTGATGGGTAAATTGGTAAAAATACTAAATATACTACATCTGGATTTAAGTCTATTGCATCACGGCCAAGCCACTCGTCTTTGAAATAACTCGGATGAAATAATCGTTAAGTACCTGGGAAATATAATTTGACAGGCAGGTTAAAACGCCATGAAATGTGGTTTGCCAAAATTTACAAATGCACGATGAATGAAATAGTCCTTATTTTACCACTGTAGATATTAACCTGATTAAAACTATCAACAAGTATACTTCCTAAACATGTAACCGAAACAGTTTAACAATTATTTCCTTATTTGTTTTGCTCAGTGACTAACTTAATTGCGGCAGCTTGTTTCTTGATTACTTCGTCTTCAAGTGTGCTCGCTGATCCGCTGTCTCATATCTCTGTCACGTCCATAGTCCAACCTTGTCGCTAGCCAGCCTGTGCGCTTCGATTCCTCAGTATCGGTTTGACTGTTCTTCTTGGTGGCTCCTAAAACATAAAAGAAATAAACAAATAAACAAAACCAAGAAAAAGAAAATACGGTCTGAAAGACGTATGCATTTTGAAGACTCATCCAGCATTTTAGCTAATTTCAATGTTTTCAGTCACGAAATGTCCCAAATGTAGGCCAACAAGAACTTTAAAATAAAAACAGTCAGCATGATTAAGTCCAAAATTGCTGACCGGAGTTGCAATCCACAAAGATGGTTGTCTCTTCTTTATTCCCATTTACAATTATTTTTTACGCCCGAGCGAATTTGAAATTGGCCAAATGATGCCAAAATATAGCCGTTTGTTGCATGGAAATAGAATTAATGAATAGGTTGACTCACAGATCAACACTCACAAAAAGCCATACAGCAGTGTAAAATTTGAAGTAATCTAAACCGTGTCGTAAAACGTTACAAGTGGAAAATTGGGCATAAGATTTGAATAACAATGAACTTACCAGTTAAACATAATGTTTCTCTGCACGTAACTTAAAATTCCTTTCAAAGAAAGCTAGTCATTCGAGCAAAGGCTTGCGTTACAGGAATAAACTTTAGTTGTATGTTGACAGGCAAACTGCATTTATATCCACGAATAACCAGTTGTTTTCATGTAAAACGATGTGCGATGTACCTGCTCGATCCGTCTCCAAAATTCAAATGTGGCTCACAGTCGAGTCACACAGCAGTAACGGTTTTTCTGTGGTATGCGAGGTCACTGCCACAAAAGTGGTACCTTATTATTAAGGGTTAAATCAGAGGGCAAGAATGTGACCTTTAGGCAAACCGCCATCGGCCATAACAGTGTTGTACAGCCCACCTCGCCCACCTATATACCACACATAGCCCACTTGTTGGCCAGCCCTCTTGAAACCTATTTACAATACAGCCCACCGGGCTCACCTATATCCCACAAAAGGTCCCACTTGGGCCAGCCCTCCCCAAGCCCACTTACAACAGCCCACCGGGCCCAACTATATCCCACACAGGGCCCACTTGGGCCAGCCCTACCAAAGCCCATGTACAATACAGCCCACCGGGCCCACCTATATCCCATACAGGACCCACTTAGGCCAGCCCTCCCAAAGCCCACTTACAATACAGCCCACCAGGCCCACCTATATCCCACACAGGGCCCACTTGGGCCAGCCCTTCCAAAGCCCACATACAATACAGCCCACCGGGCCCACCTATACCCCCCACAGGGCCCACATGGGACAGCCCTCTCAAAACCCACTAACAATACAGCCCACCGGGCCCACCTATTTCCCACAGAGGTCCCACTTGGGCCAGCCCTCCCCAAGCCCACTTACAACAGCCCACCGGGCCCAACTATATCCCACACAGGGCCCACTTGGGCCAGCCCTCCCAAAGCCCATGTACAATACAGCCCACCGGGCCCACCTATATCCCATACAGGACCCACTTAGGCCAGCCCTCCCAAAGCCCACTTACAATACAGCCCACCAGGCCCACCTATATCCCACACAGGGCCCACTTGGGCCAGCCCTTCCAAAGCCCACGTACAATACAGCCCATCGGGCCCACCTATATCCCACCCAGAGCCCATTTGGGACAGCCCTCCCAAAGCCCATGTACAATACAGCCCACCGGGCCCACCTATATCCCATACAGGACCCACTTGGGCCAGCCCTTCAAAGCCCACATACAATACAGCCCATTGGGCCCACCTATACCCCCCACAGGGCCCACATGGGACAGCCCTCTCAAAACCCACTAACAATACAGCCCACCGGGCCCACCTATATCCCACACAGGGCCCACTTGGGCCAGCCCTATCAAAACCCAGTTTATAAACGGCCCACTTAGCCTACCAAATCCCCACACTGGACCCATACATCGTGCCCATTTGATGCCCACGCCCACTGAAAACCCACCGTCGCCCCACACAGGACCCATGTGGGCAGCCCATTTCAAGCCCAAGCCCACCTAAGCCCATCAAACCCAACCACAACCCACATGGGGCCCACTTGGGCTTGCTGGCTGGGTGTTGTCGCCCTCCACCAATGAATCCGTGATTTATAGAAAATAGAAACCCTCTTAAAATTCATGCTGACCGACGCACGCAGCATGCAGGCGAGCCGGCCGGGCGCGCCCGATGGGGCGAAGTGGCGACGGGGCGAAGTGGCGATGGGGCGAAGTGGCGATTTGGCGAAGTGGCAATGGGGCGAAGTGGCAATGGGGCGAGTTGACACGGGGCTAGGTGGCACGGGGCGAAGTGGCAATGGGGCGAAGTGACCGACAACCTATATGCATATGAGCATTTGTCTTGTTCTCTGTAGATAGCACTTTAAGTTTTTTAGTAATATTTTAAGTATTTTATTGCCCAGATTTAGATCTATTGTGGGGCACAATTTGAGTTATTTTACATAATGTGCAATACAATGCATTTAAAAAAATGATTATTGTTATAAAATAATTGCATCGGTCACACCATTATTTCTCAATATAACAACAATTTTGGATATATGGAGGGGTTGGAGGCAAACAAAAATTAAAGAAGGCAAGTTAAAACGACAGATTAAATGAAAGCGTGATGTGAAAAAAATTAAAAGGCTAAACAAAAACCATTTATAGGGTTAATTGTAATAGTACAAGCATTCACCTTTCGGTACAATAATTCCAAATGTGTAAAATTTATTTTTAATGAACAAATTAAGCTCGGTACATAAATAATTTGCTTAACATTGTCAAATGGAATGATGGGTCCGTGTTGGTAGTGGTTGGGTCCGAGTTGGTAGTGGGTCCGAGTTGGTTTTGGGTCCGAGTTGGTAGTGGGTCCGAGTTAGCATGGGTCCGAGTTGGCATGGGTCCGAGTTGGTTTGGGTCCGAGTTGGATCGAAACCGCAACTATACTGGTAAATAAGCCCCGAGGTCATTAATTGACCCCGATGGGTTGATTTTAAAATGTCAATTTATTATTAAGCATAAAATAACACAGGACACGGAAATGTTAGTAACAAAGCTTTTTTATTGTATATATACAATAATAGAAAATATCTTATTGCAGTTGTTTATGCTGCTTTCCAAGTCTAAGACTAGTACTTCTTAAATATTATTCCTCTATCTGTACAAAATAATAGTACAGCCCAACTCAGTATCTTTACCCAATCTTCAGGTCACGGCGCATGCTCAGTTAAGTAACTTTTGGAGAGAAAACAAAAATATGTGCGTCTTATCCCCGCCTCAGCTCTGTACACGTGCATGTACATGTACAATGTACATGTACTGTACATGTACATGTACATTGTACGCGTACGTACATGTACGGAAGCCGAACAAAGAGTGTCGGGATCCAGGCTAAACAATCAGAAACGGGTATGTTTTGGGTGAATAACGTTCAACTTGTTCATGTTGTTTAAACAGATTTTGTGTTGTCTACCTCAAAAATCTACCCAAAGAACACATTCTCGTTTGAAGTTAGGCCTATTTTTTCCAGCCTGTAACAACGAAGTGAAGTGATAGCCATGTTTAGTCAAGGCTCCCTGGATACTGCCAAAACAACGGTGTACGTTGAGGATTATTTGGACTGCATAGAATCGTTGCCAAACGATCTGCAGCGGAATGTCTCACAAATGCGGGAAGTGGACAGTTTGTATCAATGTAAGTCAGTAAAAACGTACCAAAATGTCTGAATTACAAAATACAGGGCTGTGGACATTGAATTTTCCTTAACCCGACTATGGTAGGCAGGATCAGGACAAATTGAAGCATTGCAACTCCCTTAACTCAAGAGTCTAAGCTCGGAAAAAAGGAAAAACAGTTATGAATGATATTGACTTGTTGGTAGTGGGATGTCAGACAAGTCCACCGTTGAGACAACTCGATTCGGGACTAAGGCCGTGCCGGGTACCCGGGTACCCGTAACCCGACCGCTGATTGCGGGTACCCGGCTCCAATTTATCGATTTTATTACCCGAAACTGCCTTTGTAGTTTGTAAATGTTGACACATTATTTCAGAAAGGCAAGCGTCTTTTATGTTCATTGCGTGCCGATAAATTGTTAGAAAACATCTGAGTAAAACGTCTTTACCGACAATTTCCCGATGTCTAGATAGCAGCCTAACGGATGATTGTGCTTTCTTTGTAGTCATTGTGATAAAAAAATGCCTTTGAAGTCTATTTACCGACAATTCTGACAGCTGCTATAACTTGCGGCTGACATTGTATCAGTGTTTTGTTACAGTTGTCCTTTGAGTAAGTTTTTCCGAGGTTTACTTTTTGGAAAATGTGCTGAATTAATTCACGATCCCACGACCCGTACCTGGAATGTGGTTTTGAAACCTGATACTGCAGGAGAGGTATTTGGTTCTATTGTATCAACTCTGCGGCCAGCCGGGCAGATCTGCGGTCGGCTTTTTTGCTACATTTCGTGTCGGCTCACTCAAAGGATTTAGTTCATTGAACCTTATTTATTTTGGAAAAAGACGTGCCACTGTAGACGTGCAATTATGGGGAGCGGCAAGTCAATTTATTTACAAACATTTATTACAAGCTGAGAGTAAACTCCACGCAATACGGGATCGCTGTTGACAATCTGGCTCTGAAAACCGCGCACTTAACTTATCTTTTTTTTTTTTTTTCACTGGACCGCCAGACTACTTAGAAAAGGGTTTTGACTAGAGCGCCGCTGTTTTGAATGACTATAATTTGTTTGCGTCGAACCCTGAGTTGCAAAGTAGGCCCGTGCATTTGTTTAGTTGCGGAATGCAGGGGAAGTAAGCACGCCATGCCAGCGCGGCAGTCGCGCTGCAGCTTGCTAGTAGGGTGTTCAGTTCACTCACCGCGAGCTGAAGACATCCACACACAGACTGTCCGTGCGCCGAAAATCTAACCAATGTTTATCCCCAAAATTGTACGACTTTTCTATGTCAGAAACTGCAAGTAAAACCTTCATTTGAAACCCCTGACTTTCAGCTATCGAATAATGCACATAAAATAGCAGTAGGGTGGATGTACGACAGCTTATACTTTTTGTGAATGAAGCCCTTTTGCTCCGCCCAACTTTTCCCGAGAAAAACCGATCCACGCGTCCACGCGTTCGGGCCCAGAATTTTCCCGTAAAAAAAAATACACATCGTGGAGTTTTAACTCTCCGCGATTTCCGAACCCCGGAGTGACAGTTGAACGGGTTTCATTTTGATCCCGAAGGGGTACTGAACACGTTAGTGTTTACTCGATCCCGATAAACAATTTAGAACGAAAGTTACGACAAAAAGTAAAAATAAACTCAATTTTTTGAGGTGAAATCCTCAAAATTCAAGGTAGGAGTTATCATTTACATAAAGTTTACTTGTCTTGTCTACTATACCTGTTATTTTTAAGTCTCTAATGTGCGTAGATTCGGGCGGAAAGTGTACTTTGTAAAGCTAGATTCATGACAGCTACGCGAATGTATGTGTGAGCTCCGCGTTTCGCGTGCCGTGTGTGAGGCATGTTTTGGTGCCATTCAGGGATATACACAATGTATGTAGGGACCGTCTTCATCGAATGGGGTGAATTTAATCAAATAAAACAGGATTTCTCAAAAACTAATTATCCGATTTTCTCGATTTAAAAAGCATTGTATTTCTTTCATCAAGACCTTTTATTTGGTGTATAGTTTGAGCATTTTGGAGGAAGAATAATGTTTTACCTGAACACCCTATTGCTAGTGGAGTGAGCGGGGATATTTGTACATGCACGTACCGACGCGGTGTATACTTCCGGGTTTTTGTTATGATTCTAATAATAGTCACGGGTACCCGGGTACCCGACCGTGACGGGAATAGGGTACCCGGGTCCCGTACTACCCGTAAACGCACACCCTTACTCGGGACAAGTCGACCGTTGAGACAACTCGCCCGTTGAGACAAGTCGACCGTTGAGACAACTCGCCCGTTGAGACAAGTCGACCGTTGAGACAACTCGACTCGGGACAACTCGACCGTTGCGACAACTCGACTTTATATGGAAATGTTTATGGAAAAAGTTGCATAAATCTGTGGCAGGACCAAATAAATCTTATCCAAATAAACTAAATACGAGGTACATGTTTTTAGAAAACTGTTTCAGACTGCTAACTGAGTGCTTGATTGATCTAAGGCCAAATAAAAAAACAAACATGTTTAGCGTCATGAATGCCCTTTTTTTAAAAGGAAGGAGGAGGCCCTTTTTTTTTTTTTTTCAAAATGGCCGCCCGACACATCTTTAATTCGAGTCATGCAGTAAACTAGTCGTTCTACGCCCCAACCGTTGTAAAGCATTGTGCCAATTAAAAAAGAAGTTGTGACCACAAAAGTTGCCAAAAACATGCCAAATACTTGACAATGTATATTGGAAAGCGCACACTGGCTTCTAATACATGTTAAAGAAGAACTGTTATGGCTTTATTGGTACTCACGGTTATTTGGGGTTGCAAATCCGAGCAAATTTGACCAGCTTTTCAAAACAATGATGCTTATAACGTCGCGGTCTATATAAACTACATAGACGTCCCGACAGCACCCGACTCACGTAAAGAGCACACTATGCGAAGACGGGGGACACGACAATGGCTTTTCGAGCAACCACCAACGACTGTTTTATGGTGCAAGAGCGCAGGCTTGCATCGCTGCACTGTATAGCGCGCATGCGTGTGCGCGCGCGCGTAGCGGTACTTGTACAAAATAAAGCAAATTCGTATTGAACCGGGCTAATTGCTGGCACACGATCAGGGGCCAATTTCACGGAGCTGCTAAGCACAAAAATGTGCTTAGCATGAAAATGTGTCCTTGGTCAAAACAAGGTTACAGACCAAATTTTCACGTGATCTTTATTGTTTTTGATTGATAATCGGCTGGTTTTTTGCTTAGCATAAAAAACATGTAGAATTTTGGCTGATAAATTGTTTTTAATGAGCAAGATGTTTTACTAGCTGCCAGCGTAACGAAATCGACCGACGAAACGGACAACAAATTTGGGACGGTCAAACTTTGCCAGCCAGTCACACACGATAGAAAATAGCGCAAGAGGCACTTCGTTGGCGACAAGAAAGTGCACGTGTATGCACATCAGGGTAACTCTATCCTTTTCACATACGTTTGGGTTTTCCAAGTTTTATGAACAATTCAACATGCTCGACGTAACACGCTCCCGGGGACAGGAATTGATCGCGCTTTCAATTCTCCACGCACATCTTTGCATGAAAGTGAAAAAATTATCACGCAAGTTATTTATCTTGTTCAGAAAACTCGAGCCAAGATATGTTGATGGTTCTTACGTGGAAAAAAACAAGCTGTTCTGGGTAGAGCTGCACTGAATTGTGCACAACCAGCGTAACGCGTGGGACAGAAAAAGTTACGCCGGTACTGCCGAATTCAACAGGCCTGTGCTTGAAATGCATTGTTTGTGAAATGTCAATACTTTCATGGATTATTAAGTCAATCATGGTGATGATTATGAGTGGGTTTTAATTGGTTCAATTTATTTGTCTATTATAAGAAAACATGTATTAGTGGGTCGGTGTCCTCATGTCACACTTTGGGGGTTGAAACTACCATGGGACAGGCAGACATTTTGTATCGCAGAAAAAATGTTAACCACAATTAGGATCAAACTAATACAGTTTGAACATCATATGACATTGGGGCATATTATGCAAGAAAACTTTCAGAGTTGACAATTTTCTATATAATTAATAATGGCACTTAAAGATGAACAATGTGTTAAAAGCTCACTGGACCCCAAATTTATAGAATGAGCCTTATACGTTCCTATAACTTACATGTAGCTTATTTATTTCCAGGTTTACACCGCGCCCCGGCCGCGCCCCGTGCGGCAAGAAATTCGCGCATGCGCAAAACAGTTTGTTGTTTGATTGTACATGTATGTACATGTACATGTAGCTCTAGACACGTCCCGTAACGTTGACAATCTTTTTTTTCTTTTTTTTTTCAGGGAGGCCAGCGAATCTCTGACACATGAAAGCCTTTCAAATGCCGAGCAATGGCTGAAAAAAGCCTAGGCCTTGCAATCTTTTAAAAAAATCCCCATCCAATGAATAGACTACATCACACCTTCCTGGCTCGCCCAGACTTGAGTGACAGATAAACTCCCTTCGTATGTGAGCAGCTGGTGTGCATTTCTGTATAACAAAAGAAAACCCAACTGCTGTGTCGGGCGTCTTTGATTTTTTTTTATGCGCTAGCCGTAAACGTTGACCAATTAAAAAGTGCGTTAAAAAAAATTGCCGTCCAATGAAAAAAGACACCGATAGTACGAACAGACTTTACTGGCTAGACAGATCAGCTCCTTTTTGTGTGCGTTTCAGTACTTGGAAGTTGGAAGAAAAAACCCACCCAACTGCCGTGTCGGGCGTCTTTGATGTTGTTTGTTGACATTCTGGACTTTTGCGGTTAACTTCGCCTAAACGACAAAAGCCAAGCTTCTCTCTGACAGCAGGCCCAGGCAACGCTGTTAAACTAAGGGAATTATTCAGTAATTGTGCACCCCCCATTTTTATCCAAAGTTTCGTAGTTTTATAAAGATGTGTCTCTCTAAACTCAGTCTTGAAAGAAAAGGGCACAAAGAAATTGAAGTAATTGAGGCACACATGCAATTCAAACCAAACATTAAAAATGATTTATTTATACAACTTTGTAAAGACTAAAATAAACAACATTATTTTTACAACAATTTAAAACCTAAAAGGTAGGATTAATCATTTGCAGATATCAACAATATTTACTAACGAATTATTAAGAAATATCTTACTCATCTGAAAGTAAATAATGATTCTAGACATCCAGCAAAATGATTGCGCTAGATATCCTGTAATTATTCGAAACAAACGCCGTTTTTCGTGCTTTTCTCGGCATCCAGGATTGTAAAACTTCAGACAGGTCACTGAGGTCAGTTAAAGGTAGTATACACCATTGGTAATTTTTTTAATTATCAGGAATGTGTGGATTTGGGGGGTTGTATTTCATAGTAAATATCGTTTAACTGACCTGTCCGAAGTTTTACAATCATGGTTACTGAGAAACGCAAGAAAAACGACGTTCGCTTTTAACCGGAGTCGGGCAGTTTTTCTTATGTTGTTTTTGTTTTTTTCGCGATCGCCGTCCGGCGAGAATGAATTTTGGTTTATACAATTCAATTTTTTGGAACAATTACAGGATATCTAGGGCCCTCATTTATTTACTTTTAAATAAGTAAGATATTTCTTAATAATTCGGTAGTACATTTTTTCGATATCTGCACATGGTGTATACTACCTTTAAAGGTAGGATACACCATAAATTTTGCAGATATCGAAAATATTTACTACCGAATTATTAAGAAATATCTTACTCAATTGAAAGTAAATAATGATTCTAGGCATTCAGCAAAAGGATTGCGCTAGATATCCTGTAATTATTCAAAAAAATTGAATTTTATAAAGAAAAATTCGCGATCGCCGTCCGATCGCGAAAAAACAAAGATAACATAAGAATAAGTGCTCGACCCCGGTTGAAAACAAACAATGTTTTTCGTGCTTTTCTCGGCATCCATGATTGTAAAACTTCGGAAAAGTCAGTTAAACGATATTTACTATGAAATACAACCCCCCAAATCTACCCATTCATGATAATTCAAGCAATTACCAATGGTGTATACTACCTTTAAACGATATTTACTTTATAAAAATACAACCCCCCAAATCCTCCCATTATTAAGAATTTAAGCAATTACCAATGATTTAATATAATAGTCCGGGTTTAACAATGATTGCCAGTTGAAAACAAATCGTTCTCACTATTGTACGTAATTTGAGCCGCCCTACTCTGCCCTCCACCAACATCTAAAATGTTTTTATTCGAGGCTGGTGTCCTTCAGACCACAAATGGTGGAGATCAAAAGACTGTTCTATTTTGTCAACAGGTGGCAATCCATGGCAACAGGGACTTTTGTACACAAGCCTACAGGAAACATGTACAAGCTTTGTTATTTTCTTACCACTTCTGAGCAAGCCACTGGGGCCTGACAAGTGACAACCCCTCTGGTGAATGTACCATGGTCCATGCCCACCAGGACCTTAGGATCTAAGTGATATATGATCTCATAGTCTCTGCACCTGGAAGGGACTATATTATTAAAGAAAGGCTTTTTTTAACTGGGATTTGTTAGGTATACCATGGAGGAATAAGAAGGGGTTTACAGACATTATCTCAAGTTATATCAGTCGCATCATATCGAGCGTTGTCATATATTGGGAAGAAACACTGAGACAAAAAGACACGCGGTCTCAAGATGGCTGCCATATAACTCAACTGATTTATTAAGCACTCTGTCAATAGAGGGCGCAGTATATTTTCTGTGTGGATCATAATGTACGGTACATGTATAATAACAGGTTACTACACTTCCTCCCCCCTTAAAAGACAGTACCCCAAATATTGTTATGAGGTTAATAATACAATTCGTACAATACAGATTTTTTTTTAAAACAATCATTACATGATTTGAATTTGTAAAAGAGACCCAAATTTTAGCTACTCCCCAGAATTTAGTTTTTTGAATTAAACAATACATGTACATTTTATTTGAGTTTTGTTTCTGGTGTCCGGTTTACAAATTTAACTTTACTGGTGCCTTACGAATTCTCAACGGGTATCGCCTTTCTGGAGTACTTTGAGAACCACCCCCAGAGGTCTCAGCTTTTCCAGTAACATTATCAGGTTGACCTTGACCCTGCCCTTGAACATCAGTTTTAGCTGGACTCTTTTGAACTTCGGGTAATTTGTCATGAACCTGGGTACCTACCGAATCATTTACCTTTATATTTATGTCTTCCACTTCTGGGTTAGGTAGAGGATAGTCTGCTACAGGTGTGAAAGTATCACTGTGTCCCTCAATAGTTTGCTCTTGTGAACTGAATACATGATCAATGTGCACAAATCTTGTTTTTCCATTAGAATACATGTGTACTAAATAAGTACGAGGGCCACACACTTTGGTTATTTTACCAGGAAACCACTTGATCAACCCACCAACATTGCTCTTGACTCTGACTCTTTCACCAAGTTCAAGCACTCGTTCCTTAACTTTACCCTTATCATGGTACTCTCTTTGTTTTTCCTGATTTTCCCTCACTTTTTGTGCCAGGTTCGGTTTGAGCAAGGAAAACCTGGTTCGGGGTGTCGTTTTAGAAACAACTCGGCCGGAGTTCTTCCGGTTGTAGACTGAGGTGTGTTACGGTAGCAAATCAGAAAATTAGCCAACTTGTGATGGATTGACAAATCTCTCTTTTTTGGATCTAGCATCTGCTTTTTGAGTGCCATTTTTACTGTTTGCACAGTGCGTTCTGCGGCCCCATTGGAGGCTGGGTGATAGGGTGCTAAACGTTTGTGCCTAATTCCATTTTTACTCATGAATTCCTGAAACTCCATGGAAGTAAACTGAGGACCATTATCAGATACGATTTCCTCTGGTAATCCGTATGCACTGAACAATCTTCGTAAGATATCTAGTGTTTTGGTAGTGGTTGTAGTCGTCATAGGATAAACTTCAACCCACTTTGAATGGCTGTCAATGATGATAAACAAATGTTGACCTTTCAACTCGGCATAATCGATATGCAATCTTTGCCATACGCGTGTTGACCAATCCCATGTATGTAAGGGTGCCACTTGCGGTGTTTTTCGCACAGACAAGCATATGTCACACTGGCTGACTAGATTCTGAATATCTTGGTCAAGACCTGGCCACCATAGGTAACTACGAGTAAATGACTTCATGTGACAAATACCGAGATGTTGTTCATGTAGGTCATTCAACAACGTTGATCTGTACTTATGTGGAATCACAACTCTGAGGCCCCACAGTACACATCCCTTTTCAACTGACAACTCATTCCTATGAACAAAGTACGGCTGGATATCTTTGTCTGATATATGACTGGGCCAACCATTCATCACATAATCATACACTCTGGCCAGTTTTGGATCTTTAAGTGTTTCCTTGCCAACATCCTCAGCTGTTATGGGTAATTCATCTACATAGGAAAAGTAGTTTACTTCTGCTTCAACTACCCTATCATTTGTCTGAGGTAACCTAGACAACATGTCTGCATTTGCATTATCAGCTGATTTGCGATACTCAATCTTATACTGATAAGCAGATAATATTAATGCCCATCGCTGCATACGAGCAGCTGCCAAAGCAGGAACAGGGGACTCTGGGTGCAGAATAGTCGTCAACGGCTTGTGGTCAGTTATCAATGTGAATTTGCGGCCATATAGATATTTGTGAAATTTCTTAACGCCAAAAATTAGCGCCAATGCCTCGCGTTCAATTTGGGCATAGTTCCGTTCACTTTTGCTTAGTGTACGTGATGCAAACGCAATAGGCCGCTCATCACCATTTGGCATGATGTGAGAGATAACTGCTCCTAGTCCGTATGCTGAAGCATCGCATGCAAGCCGGAGTTCCCTGTTAACATCGTAATGGACTAGCAAGGAACTATTTAACAACAATTTCTTACTCTCTAAGAAAGCTTCTTCACATGCTCTCGTCCAGTCCCAAAGTGCATTTTTCTGAAGCAGCGCATGCAATGGATGAGCGACAGTCGCAGCATTTGGGAGAAATTTCCCATAGTAGTTTAGCAACCCTAGGTAAGATCGCAGCTCGCTCACATTTTTGGGACTGGGCGCTTGCATGATGGCCTCTAGTTTTTCCAAAGTTGGGTGGAGCCCCTCTCCATCCAACTTGTGACCTAGATACACAACTGATGGTTTACAAAATTCACATTTCTGTGACTTGACCCTCACACCACACTTCTCCAAACGTTGGAGCACCTTACCTAACCTCTCCATGTGTTCACGCTCCGATGGAGCGGAAATCAGTATGTCATCCAAATAGCACACCACACCAGGAATACCCTGTAGGATTTGATCCATTACATTTTGGAAAATTCCCGGTGCTGAGGACACTCCGAATGGAAGTCGATTGAACTGAAACAACCCCACATGTGTGCTTATCACAAGGTACTCTTTGGACTTGCTATCCAACTCAAGTTGGAGGTACGCATTAGTGAGATCTAGGGTTGAGAAAACCTTACCCCCCTCTAAGGTAGCAAACAGGTCTTCCGCATTTGGCAAGGTGTGGTGTGTTTCGGTCAAAACTTTGTTTACAGTCACCTTATAATCACCACAGAGGCGAATGTTCCCATCTTGTTTCGGAACAACCACAATGGGTGATGCCCAGTCACTCTGTTCAACTTTGGAGATGACTCCTGCATCTTCGAGACGTTTCAGTTCCTGTTCAACCTTGCTCCCTAGGGCATAAGGAACGGGTCTGGGTTTGAAGTACATCGGCTTCACGTTCACAGGAATCTCAACAGATGCTTTGAATCCCTTAATTGGATTTCCCAGTTCAGAAAACACATCCTTGTGTTGTGAGGTAATCTCCTCCACTGTTGGGCTTACAGGTATGCCACTGGTTGTCTCCACTTTGAAGATACTGTTCCAGTCGACTTTTATCTTCTCGAGCCACTGACGACCCAGAAGAGCTGGTTTATTTCCGGATACCACGTACAGCGGAAGCTGGTACTGCTGGTCCCTGTACTTCACAGGAACAGAAGCTTGTCCCAACACACTGATTGAGTCTCCCGCGTAAGTACGTAGCTTTATTGAGGACGGACTCAGCTGCAGTCCTTGTAGCGTATCATTGAAGGTTGCCTCCGACATGATAGTGACCGCAGCTCCCGTATCCAATTCCATTTGGATAGGTGTTCCAGCAATCTCCACGTCTAGTAAGATGCCGGACTTCTTGGATGATTCCTTGATGGTGTACAAGGTAAACTCGTTTTCGTCATCATCATCACTCCTATCAGGATTATCTCCAGTTGAGACGAACTTGACATTTCTTGCCCTGTTCTTGTACTTGTAGTCTGGTTGTCGCTTTCTGCAAGCCTTTGCGATGTGTCCCATTTTCTTGCAAATGTGACACAGGTAAGTCTTGTACGGGCACTGGTTCGAATCATGGGGCTCTGTACAACGATAACATGTGCCCCCTGATGCCTTCGAAGTTGGATGCTCCTTCTTGTGCTTGTCCAGCGCCGTTTTTGTTGCATCTTGACGTGAATACTTGGCCTTCAACTTGTGAACAGTCATGGGTTTACTATTCCCATTCAAGCCTACACCACCGAGTTCTTTGGTTTGCTTGTTTGCCAGCTCCATGGCAGTAGCAATTTCCACAGCTTTGTCAAATGTTAACTTTTTCTCAGTCAACAGCTTCCTTTGACTTTGAGTGTTCATCAGTCCACAAACCAGGCGATCTCTAAGAGCCTCATTCAGGAAAGTGCCAAAATGGCACGTACGAGCAAGTCTCTTAATTTCGACAACATAATTTGCCACTGTTTCGCCTTCCTTTTGCTCACGTTTGTGGAACTTAAAACGTTCGGCTATCACGAGGGGTTCCGGGTCGTAGTGATTCTTAAGAGTCTTCTTTAACTCAATGATGTTTTTATCACATGGTTTACTAGGCGAGACTAGGTTCTTGAGAAGACCGTAAGCTTTGGGGCCGATTAAAGTTAAGAACACGCTCACCGCCCGGTTGTCCGCTATGGCATTCGCCACGAAAAATTGTTCGAGTCGCTCCAAGTAGCATTCGAACGTTTCCTCTCCCTCGCGAAATTCACCAATTTTACCGATCATGAGAGCCATAGTGCTTCTTCTGTATGTTCCTAACACTTGAGTGAACAAAATCCCATTCTCGTCGCCAATTTATGTCATATATTGGGAAGAAACACTGAGACAAAAAGACACGCGGTCTCAAGATGGCTGCCATATAACTCAACTGATTTATTAAGCACTCTGTCAATAGAGGGCGCAGTATATTTTCTGTGTGGATCATAATGTACGGTACTGGAATATAATAACAGGTTACTACAAGCGTGAATATGGGAATAGAGCGGATATTTATCTAATGCACATCAAGCGGAGATCGAGCGCGGATCGAGCGGAAATCGAGCGCGGATCGAGCGCGGATCGAGCAGAGATCGAGCGCGGATCGAGCAGAGATCGAGCGGAGTTCGAGCGCGGATCGAGCGCGCATCGAGCAGAGTTCGAGCGCGCATCGAGCGACGTTCGAGTGGAGATCGAGTATGCACTCAGTCGGCATCGAGCGGCTCGATAATCGAGCCTTTCGAGCGGCTCGATATGTAACCTAACTTATGAAATGTACTGTAGGTCAACTCGCCCCCTTACCAACTCGCCCCTGACCGACTCGCCCCCTGACCGACTCGCCCCTGACCGACTCGCCCCCTGACCGACTCGCCCCTTACTAACTCGCCCCTGACCGACTCGCCCCCTGGCCGACTCGCCCCCTGGCCGACTCGCCCCCTGGCCGACTCGCCCCCTGGCCGACTCGCCCCCTGGCCGACTCGCCTCCTGACCGACTAGCCCCCTGACTGACTCGCCCCCTCGTTTGATTTCTGGACTTTGTACGATGGTACGATGTACATGTATATTCGTTACCATAAAATTCGTCATTTTGAGGAATAAAAACGAACTCTCAACTTGTCATTTGTAGTCCCGGCCCTGGGGGACCCGGGACTAGCGGGGACGTAGCCGGGGATGTACAATTTGCCCAGCGTGATTGTCCCGGCCAGTCCCCGCTACAGCCCGGCAGTGCGGGGCACTCGGTTTTTGTACATTCCCGGCTATACCCCGGCCCCGGTATGCGGGGCAAAATCAACAACCCCCGCACGATCCCGGCCCCCCGTATGCGGGGCATTTGTCACAACCCCCGCACGATCCCGGCCCCGGCATGCGGGGCAATATGAACAACCCCCGCACGATCCCGGCCCCAGAATGCGGGGCATTTGTCACAACCCCCGCACGATCCAGGCTCCGGCATGCGGGGGCATTTAACATTATCTGCACAATCCAGGTTTAAACGGTCTTACTGTACTTCTCAGGTGTGCAAACCTTTCCGGCGCGCATGCACCAAGTTGCGCATGCACCAAGTTGCGCAGTAGTGTAATTTTGTGCCGAGTTCTACTACATGTAGTTGTACTGGTAGCCGTTAGATCACCAGAAATGAATGTATACGTTACAGGGTACCAGCAGCCTCGTGTGAGTAATCGAACACGCTATTAATATAGAGAAGAGTGATTGGTCACGTCAGAGGGTTTTACCAATATAAATAGGAAAAAGAGTCTGATTTTTATGGGAGTCTGTTTTCATGTAACACCGGTACGGTCCGCTACGTTCCGGCGGTAAATCACTGGTATGTACCACTGGTACGTACATAGTCAGACCATCTTAAATCCACGCGGTCCTATTTATATTTCTACGCATTCACATTTAATTTACAACACGCGCGTGTGCATGAGCGTTGGGTGCGCAGATTACGGAGGGTCGGAGAATACATGATTTCTCGATGTGTGACATCCCCGGCTATGCCCCGGCGGGGTGGGGAAACATTTTGTACATCTCGGCAAAGTCCCCGCTATTGTCCCGGTAGGGCGGGGCAACACGATTGTACAACCCCGGCAAAGTCCCCGCTAATGTCCCGGTAGGGCGGGGAGACAAGATTATACAACCCCGGCAAAGTCCCCGCTATTGTCCCGGTACAGCGGGGCAACAAGATTGTACAACCCCGGCAAAGTCCCCGCTATTGTCCCGGTACAGCGGGGCAATAAACTGTACAACCCCGGCCAAGTCCCCGCTATTGTCCCGTTTATTTGGACATCCCCGGCTATGTCCTCGCTACTTTGTCCAAAGTCCCGGGTCCCCCAGGGCCGGGACTACAAATGACAAGTGCATTAGACAAGACCACTTTTGCTTAAGGGAGAATAGCATTTTGTCCCTTGTAGTCCGGGAGCTTATGACACGAAATTAAGTCCCGTAGGCACCGAATGATTAGAACATGCCACCTATCTAGATACCTAAATCAGACCCTCGGGAATAAGAAAAACCATGTTGGCAAAATGTTAAGTGTGGCAGAGGGCGGCCATCTTAGATTTCAAAATGGCCGCCATTTTTAGCCTCTTTTTGGCCTAAATCAACATTTAAATGTCATATGAAATCAATCTTTGAGGCTGTAAACCCCCTATTGTTTATGTCAAAGGTTGAAACTTTACAATTTTTATTTGCAGGAAAAAAAACATGAATGGCTGCCATCTTGCTTTTCAAAATGGCTGCCCTTTTTTATTTTTGATGAATATGTTTTCCTGTCAATGTCTCAAGAATTTTATGTGGCCAAAAGTATCTATAATTAACAAATAATTGTAGCTGTAAGTTGTACACATGCAACATGTGTAATTGGACAGAAGTTATGTTCACTGTCCCTCGTATCGACGAGACACTACAGTACAGCCCGAAATTAAGTGAACCCCACGCAGGGGATCCACGCGTGGCTAGTCTGGGCCCCACGCGGCCACGCAGGTAAAATGAATATTCCTGTATAATAATGAATATTCCTGCATAATAATGAATATTCATGTAAACACATGCATTAAAATATGGCGCAGATCACGCGCGCGGAGCCGCGAAACACGCGCGCAGATCACATGCGTGGGATCATGCGTGGGATCATGCGTGGGGAATCTTTTCACCGGAAGTTTTAAATTATATCAGATCGCCATATGTGTGACACGCGTGTTGGACGCATTTTATTAGAGTTCTTTATCAGGCGAAACTCTTCTGATGTTGACTTGCTAAGGAATGTTGACCTTCTTAACAAAACGACCAGCCTTTCTTTACAAAAAGTTCCTTTGATGTCTTGTGTTTACCGAAACAAGTTCCTCGCCAATATGTTCATGATTATTGTTGGATCAGAGCCAACGGAGGTGAACTGTGCGGTCACAAAAATCAGTTCATGCTGGATAATATTAGGGGGTTAGACAATAGGGGATACTGGAGTTCTTTGAGCGGATTTAGCTGGTAGTGGTAGCCGAACATCTTTTTTGATGAAGAGACTCGGCTTCACAATCAATTACAATCAAGAGTTTGTGACAAAAATGTCAATGATTGACTCGTGCCATCTTGGCTAATTCGTTTTTACTTCTCCGTGAAGTAACTTCTGCAAACCGGCGGTAATATTAGTTGTGGCCACGGTGAACATTTTAGAAAAAGCCACAAAGAAACATTGATCAAGGGCTGACATAATCGAGACAATCTAGTAATAGTATACAAGACATGAGAGTGAGACTGATCTGCCATGTTGTTGTTGTTGTTGTTGTTGTAGTAGTCGATGTTCCCTTTGTGCCAGATCTGCCAAGTTGGTGATGAATGCTTTAATAAAGGCCACGCGAGGAAAACGCGTGGCGGCGCATTACGGAGAAACTATTGAAGTGACGGCAAACCATGAAAAACGAAAATCAACTTGAGACTGTGGCCTGGTCGGACTAAACATTCCACCAAAGAAACTCAATAAAGCCTTAAGGATTGGACAGATATTTTTCGTTGTTGAAACCTAAAAAGCAAATGGACTATGCGATCTAAAGATGTGACAATTGTGACATGTATGGCGCGCCAGGCGCGGTCTTGTTATTGGCTGTGTTCTTCCCCTGTTCCCACCCACATAAAAAATAAACCATCCCATAAAAAAGAAAGTCCAATCTGTGTCCTTCCTTTTAACAATCTCTCTTTTTCATTGGTTGTAATTGTATGCCACAAAGAGACATCCCAGCATATTGAAATTCCAACGTAATGGTAGGCCACGTGTCGGCCCGCTTGCTAGTTCCTACAATGTAATGAATTTTGTAGGTCCGCTGTCAATCATTGTCTGGATTTCTTGCCCCTACTTTGAATATATTCGGAAAATAATCCCGAATAATTCTCCCGTGGTTTTATTTTATCCCTCTTGCACTATAAAGCCTTTATTATGTAAAATTACACCACGAAACCACTTATAAATTGACGAATGTAACGAGCTCTTACAATTTCCACATCTATTTTAGGGACAAATTAAATATTGTGTTTTATTAAATAAAACCCAGCAGAATATTTATTAAATTTGATAAACGACTCATTAGGATATGTAGAAAATCATTTTAAGACTGAAGTACATGCTTCTGGGAGTAGGTTAAATAAAACCCAGCAGAATATTTATTAAATTTGATAAACGACTCCTTAGGATGTGTAGAAAATCATTTTAAGACTGAAGTACATGCTTCTGGGAGTAGGTTACTGGAATAAAACATAAAGCATTGCATTTTAAGGGGCAATGTAGGGCAAAAAAATAATACCCGTTTTCGATGAGAATCAGGCCTTGTTTTCTGGGTTTTGTATTTAAACCATTCATGGTTCAGTTTTGGTATTCTGGGGTCCGCCATCGGGATTTTGTACCACCTCGATTTTATTCTTGCTTGTTTATTCCTGGCTCGTGTGGGTTTTGTGAATGTTTTTAAAAGCTTACCTTGTAATTTACGGGCCTCGAAATAGATCGTTTTTGTTAAATACAAGAAAAACGGAAAATAAATCGTCATAAATTTTCCCCTTAAATCTGTTGGAAAAATGTTAGGGAGCTCAAAATATTAGGTGTTAAAGTTCCGTTTCTTTTCTTTCTCTTCCTTTTTAAAAAACAACGAAACCAAAAATCAATGTGATTAAATAAACCTGGAATTTATTTCGCTAGCCTCGTAATTTAATGGTCAGGTGTATGTCGATTTTATTAGATATTAGAAAAGCCAAGAATACATCGTATTATTATTTACCCGTGAAATCTGGTTTTTTTTAAAATAAAAACAAGGACAATTACATAATTAACCATAGGAATGTTTTTTACGACTAGTTAGATTTCGTAAATAAACAGGCTCACGGTTTTTTTAACACCTTTTTAGTTGTACATCCTAATACATTTTGTAAATTAGTACGGCAAACTTTTGTAAAAGTACTTACACCATCGGTTGGTCCAAGAGATAAATAAATTCGCTCGAGGAATACACCGACCAACGCCTTTTAAATAAGTTCTGTATTTGCCAGGCAAGGGTTAGTGAGTGTAAGTACAATTACAATGCCAATCGCTTAGTATCGTTTGTTTACTTTATTCCGCCATCTGCAGCGCAGAAGATCATTTCCTGGCTACGAGAAACGTATTAAAAACACACACAATAGGTCAACTTTCTTGCTTTTGAAGACGCCTGAAATATAGTCAAAACAAAACTAAATTCAAACTAAAAACCCCAAAATGAAGTTTTGGAATGGTCGGCAATTCATTTTGAACTTTCATTTTGAGGTTACGGACTAATTACGGGTACTACCCGCTATCTGCGGCGCATCAGAGAAAATGATTTCCTGGCTAGTGCTACAAGAAGCTTTCGCGCTTTTGGAGACACATCAAAGATAGTCTAAATAAAACTAAAAACCAAAATATAAACGGTAGGATGGAGTTATGGAATCGTCGGTAAATTCACTCAGAACTTTGTAAATCTTCTTTTAGAGATATTTGAATGCACGTACTTGTGTTTGTCGACATTTTTTGTCTCGGACGTTGCGTCAAAATTTATAAATTCGGTTACGGGTACCCGACCCGATAAAATGGAACCGGTTCTTGGCCTCTGCGGGCTGGTACCCGGGTACCCGTGACAGCCTTATGCATTGGTTTCCAGTTCGTGCACGTGTTCAATTCAAGATTTTGTTCTTGCAAAAATAAAGCAAAATAAAGCACCGATTTATTGTTCCGATTTGATTGTGAGATCCCGTTGTAGTTATGGTTTAAATCTGTTCCCCGATCATATAATAAATTAAACGACCGGGCATTTGCTGTTGCTGGACCTGTATTGTGGAATTCCTTGCCACATCAGTTATATCACAAATAAAGGAGCGTTCAAGCGTGCAATCAAGACCTATCTTTTTAATCGATTTTATTATTAACCCCAACTCCTGTCGGTGTTTTACTGGGGGGTCTTCCTCGTCCTTGTTGATCCCAATGCCCTGTGCTGTTGAGCTGTGGTTATAATAATGATGATTGATGGCGATTGATGGCGATTGTTTTATGTGTAATTGTGTTATCTTATCAAAGTTTATTTTTTTGTCTCATGTTGTTCTTATAATTATTATTGACTTTGTAATTTCTAGTTGTTTACTGTGTCTGCTGTGTAAATTATATCTTGTTGTAATGTTTAATAATTGTTAATGTAATGTTGTACTGCTATTTAATCTTTTTATAATTATGTTTATAATGTACAGCGCTTTTGAATATTTTTATTAGAAATGGCGCTCAAGAAATTAAATAAATGTTAAATGTTAAATGTTAAATGTTAGAAAATGGTAGGAAATGTCTACATACTGAAAGTCAATTATTGTGGAGCTTCAAATAATTCAGATTCTATACAAGGTGCACTGCCCCAAGTTCAGAACTAGTATACCAACGGTGGAGAATATTTCTAGAAGAAAAATAGTACCTGTACCAAGATATATCGAATTTTACTAGTAGTTTTAGCTCCAGCACCTATTTTGTAAACACGAAATGGTTTAGTTATTTATATCCACGCGAGGAACACGCGCGTCATGAGCACATAGAGGCATGCAGAATTAGCCTAGAGCTATATTAAATTACTGGAGTGCTGGATCAATGTACAAAGTGATGCCTGCTGGGCGTGTTTGGGCACAAACCTACGGAAAACTAAAGATTATGTACGGCTATTTGCTTATCAGCGTTTTTGTTCTAAACAGGTTACCAAAGCCAGTATACCTGTACGCCCAAAACCGAAGTGCACGATCAGTAGTTTAACGAGCGTCTTATTTTGTTTTGCGCAAACGGCGCAAACGCGTGCGATGTATCTGCTGCAGGGGTCTGCTTTGGGCGCACCTGAACCAAGAGCTGTTTCTAAAGTCATAACTTCGACCGTAAACGGTTATTGTTCAATGCGCGAAAACGAATTGTTCGTCTTTCACGTAGGCCTAACATTACAACCAACTTGAGAGTAGACGACCCAATTGGTATACGACAGAATTTCAAACATTTCAAACACGATTTTCAAAACTCCGATTCAGTATAGTTCAGTATAGCAAAGAGTATGGAGCCTTAAACGGACCAAAGCTAGGTAAGGGCTTTTAGAATGACCCAAGTTTCCGACGCACGTGTGTCTGCTGCACTCGCATTTGGTCTTGAATCCTAAACATTAGCTTACACAGGCATGTAGACCAAAGCAAGTCACCAGGTGAATGGTTCGAGGACAACAAGTCATGAATGTTAATCTTCAAAAAGTGCTTGGAAAAGAAACCCTCCACTCAATATATAGAAAACATTCGATTTTTCACATGTTTGTTTTTCACATTGTTTTGAAGTTCTTTGACGCTTGAATGATTTATATTGCAATTGGTTCTAGGTCATAACGTAAATTTACTGGACTATTTTGTAGTTGGACGGTTTTTCGTAGAAAGTGTCTGAACTCTGCCCACAGATTTTCAACCGGATTGATTCAGGAGGCGTCTTTAATCAGTTAACATGCAGCTTGTTCATCTCTTGTTCAGCCCTGGCACTTGTACCGGTATGTTTGGGGTCATTGTTTTGTTAACCAGTTCGCGCCGGATGACGTATATAAACGCAAAAATTTCCCCAAATTCAAAACGGATGACGAATAAATACGCCAAGTTCAAGTTCGGAAATGTATGTCAGCAGCGCGCAAGGCCGGAAGTGCGTGGGTGTGCTACCCAGCACTATCGGCCTGAACACGCTTCGGATCGAGTTTCGTTAAAAATAATCCCGCCCGTCGGCTCGGCGATGTAAAAATAATCCCGGCGCGAACTGGTTAAAAACGGTATCCGTCAGGAAAGACACGCGTGAAATGGATGTAAAGTATTATGTATAATTTCAGTAGCGCAACATTTTCCATTTATGATACCCAGAATTATTAGGTCCGTGCAACCACGTTTTGATAGTCCACCCCATACGTGCACTTTTTTATAGGTGCTTCGATTTTGCTCGAAGTACTCGTTCTTGACCTTTTTCTGAATGATCGTTTCAGATGTCACTGAAGTTCAACTGAGCATTCGTCCGTCTAGATATCATTGTCAACAGTTCCGCCAATCCTGAGCAAACTGCAGTCGCTTTGGCTTGCTTGCCTCTCGGATTAGTTGGCAATACCTTGTTTCCAATCTCCGACTAAGACGCCTCCGAATTCGTTTAATTGCAGACAAAGATAGCGTATTAATACGCTATCTTTGTATCAGTTTTGTTGAAAATTATGGTTTGTAACTTGGTACCATTAAGCGTGTTGTTTGTAGTTAGGCTGATTTCTATTAGGCTCTGAATTTCCGGCGTGCAGGGGCCTATTACAACTGAAGTACAACAATACCGAATGACCATGCCACATTGCAAAATACCAAGTTGTCTACTGTAACAATTTACTAGTATGCACAATGTATTCCGCGCGTGGAAATCGCAAGGGATTCGCTGTGCGAAAGCCACTCGTATGAAAAATGCGTTATGCATTCTAAAATTCCACCCTTGACGTCAGCTCATTGTCGTATTGTCCATTATTTTGCACGAATGAAACCCGATGGAGACAATGCACCCCACGCCATCGTTTCAAATGAAATGAACAGAGAAAAGCTTTTCAGCATTAATCTATAACATACTATATCTCATGTTCCTCAAGCGATCTTGTATGTGGTCAAGACACGTTTTAAAGATTTACATCTAAAACTACTGATAAGTTACACGCCACAGAGAGAATGCGTAATTTAAAAATGGTACCCTTACTTTAAAAATAAAAACCGAGAAAAAAAATATTTAGGCAGATTTAACTCACATTTTCAAAAACATTCTAAGGAAATGTTATTGGTTTTCCCTTTAAATTAGCACTTTTATCACTATAATTCCAAATATAGATACTTTATTTTCGTCTCAAACTTTGCCAAGCTTAGTTCTCAACTTGAATTTTAAAAAGGCCACCACTGGTTTTCGTTTAAGGTGTAGTATACACATTCAATTGTTTAGCGTTCTAGTTCGCCCTACATTCTTAACATTCATATTGTGTGTTATTTGATGATGAATTTAAAACAAAACTGCCATGAAGGCATACAAATTTCGGGGATTTTTTTGGTTACTTTGAGAAGTTTAAAGATGGCGATTGTAAAGGTTTCAAACGTGGATAGAAGTTATATCACAGATGCTTTCAAATAACAACTGAACTATTTGGCTGTTGAAGGTTCGAAAGCGCCAACCTGCTCGCAGCATTATCTTAACTTATACCTTCCTGAGAATGGAAGATGCAATAGCAACCTAATAAAAAGATAGAATGTCTAAAAGCGGATCATGAAATGAACGATTGTTTTCTACCAAAAATTGTAGTTTTATTTTATAAACATTTAAGAATTTTCTGTTTTCTTCTTTTTCTAGAATTGACTGTTTTATTGAAGGCCTACCTGACATGTACACTTCACCTTCAACAGAGAGACGTTCTTAAAACTAATTGAAGTGTAGATTATGGTCGGGTGATTTCACGTGGACCAAAATTCCTGGCGGCACCGTTTACAAGCAGATGTTTTGTGTTGACAGATTTGAAGTTTTTTTATTTTTATTTGTGTGGGTGGATGAACTCTATGAATTCTACATTTTTGTTTCTACAATTCTACTTTATTTTGTATTTTGTATTTGATACTAATAAATAAACCCGAAACCTAAAAACCCTGTAATCGGGTTTTGTTTGTGCCGAGGTAAATGACCCGATGTCTTACCCCCAGTTGAAAAGCATCACGTAAGTATACTGTTATACTCACAACAGAAGATAATTGCATTTTAGTGCAAAAGTTTCACAAACAAATCCTCGCGTTTTATTCGCGTGGGAGTTCTTTCTTGTAAACGTTAACATTTTCACAGGATGCAGGGTACCGTACATACATATACGATTTAAAGCTATCAGATCAGAGCAATTTGGACGTGGCCTCTTAAATTACATGTAACTTTTAGAATAAACTGTTTTATTTTAAAATAACATAGGAATACAGAAAAACACAATATCGATTATGGGTTCGGTGAATGTTTTTAAAAGCTAGACTTGTAATCTACGGGCCACGAAATAGATCGTTTTTGTTAAATACAAGAAAAACGGAAAATAAATCGTATTAAATTTCCCCCTTAAATTCGTTTGAAAAATGTTTAGGAGCTCAAAATTGTAGGTGTTAAGGTCCCATTTCTCCTTTTTTCTTCTTTTTTAACAATGAAACCAGAAATAAATGTTACTAAATAACCTCTGGAAATTATTTTGCAATCGGTTTGGGAAATGTTGAGGAGTTCATTTAATGTTTCCCCTTACTTTATTATTTTATTGCTTCTAGCGCTTTCCCCAAGTTGCGTAAAATAATCTCTCTGTTGGGAGAACTCCCCGATCCTTTTGTGGAGCCTGTCAATCAAAACCTATTCTTCACAGTCATCAAAGCTAAACGCCGCCTCCATATTGCCTGGGCCGGTTCCCTTTGATTTATTCAGCCATTCAAGAACGAGTCATCGGGGCTATGATTGGTTATTCAATAATAGAGGTTGTCTTTGAAAGGGCTCGGAATTACTAGCCGCGGACAAAATCAAAGGGTGGGACATTGATAAAATGAGTACATGTATAGCGGGCAAAGGCAAAGGGTGGGGCGCTTGGGAAAGAAGAAGATTGTGTTTGCGCGTGGTGTCTGAAAATTGCGTAGCTGACAAAAGCAAAGTCAGCCGATGAATGGTTTAATGTGGGACGCGCTCGTTGATCCACGGTTGATGATTGGTCAGGCAATGGGGCTATTAACTGCGGAGTTCTAGCCAGACAATCTTGCGGTCTTCTGACGTGCCGAAGCAATGCCTGGGAATTTAAACGTAAGTGAGGGAAAGAAGTGAAATTTCAAGTGCAGGTTTTAGTCTGACATCGCGGACTCGCTGAAAGTGAACGTTGGGAAATTTCTCTTTATCCTGTAGTAAAATAAGACAGACAAAACCTGGATTAATAAATACATAATTTTGTTGGATCGTCCCAGGGAAGGCCTGGAGTAAATTGGGAAGGCACAGCGCAGCAGATCGGTAACAAACTGTTACATTGTAATTGTTGCATGTACAGTACATATACCGGCACATTTTTGGATTTTGTAAACCGATTAACGAATTCGGAGGATGGATTATTCGATATTTTTTTTAATTTGGTTATTCGGTTTTGAAAACCTCCGACTAGTCGCCACACAAAAATTGTTTTTGTCTATTCATTGGCAATAAAATAATTAAAAGAAACGGTTTTCGTGTAGGTGTTGCGTGCGTTTTGTTTTCTTTAATCATCATTTCAAACTATGCTGTTCTTCAACGAGTATATTGTTAAACTAATTTTCGTGTTCAGTTCTAATGAAATGTTTTTGCATCGCTACTATTAATTTCCTTAATAAACTTCGACAACTACATTTGTATATATAAGACGATGACATTCTATCCTTACAAATAACCAAATCAAACAAAACTAGCCTGAACAAATCGCGAGACACACCATAAAATATAATTTGACGTCTTGTATAAGTGCAAAATAATTCACTGCAAAATTGTATTAACGAAAATCCCTCGCGTGCAGTTTGAGTGAGATCGTTTTTCTCTGGCTTTTCTAAATTATAAACCTTTTTGTAATTTATACCCCGTAGCTCTTAATTAGTGAAATTGTAATAAAAACAACACACAACAGTGACAATAATATTATAATAATCATCCTTACTGGCAGCTTTGAAGCTGAATTGCGAAGGATGTTGTATACCCAAGACCTAATTCCCAGCTGTACTGATTTCACAAATACTACCCAAACCACAGCATAATTTGTTGCTCCGGAATACAATTGTATTCCCTGAATTCTGACCACATGTTTACTTTGTAATGCCGCCAAGCTGTAGACCACAAAAGCAGCCGAAAAGTTTGGCAATTTCTAAAGAAGCTAAAAACCCG
Organism: Crossaster papposus; assembly: GCA_037893245.1. NCBI lineage: Eukaryota > Metazoa > Echinodermata > Asteroidea > Velatida > Solasteridae > Crossaster > Crossaster papposus. The sequence goes on along the minus strand of JBAIAA010000429.1, from coordinate 1,035,180 downwards.
GTCACTATCGAATACCGAACTACTTTACTGAGTGAATGTACACAAAAGTAATCAGGTCCCTCGCGTGGCCCTCGCGGTAATCCCTTGCGTGTTTGGACGAAACCATTTATAATGCCCTCTCGATAATGAGCCTCATTCACGTGCAGGATAGCTAATTCCATGCGTGGTGCCACGCGAGGAGCAGCTCTGTCCGTGCGTGATGCCACGCGCGGAGTTCACTTAATTTCGGGCCGTACTGTATATGCGCTGGTGGGTGGGTGCAGAGTGGTTTTCCACTCTCGATTTAGCGTCTGGGTATTGGCAGGTTGACCTCGATGAGGATGCCAGCCAGAAGTCAACCTTTGTAGTGCGGAACGGTTTATACAGGTGGCGATGCATGCCCTTTGGTCTTTGCAACGCCCCTGCTACCTGAAAGGGTGATGGAGAAGGTGATGGCAGGTCGTCAGTGGGACATCCTGCTGATATACCTGGACGAAGTCATTGTGTTTGGCAAGACTGTGAAAGAAGGAATTGAACGACTACGAGTCGTCTTCTCCAGTTTGAGGTGACTTCACCGTTGCATGCGCTGACTGAAAAGTCGCGTGAGTTCCAGTGGACAGATGCCTGCCAACATGCATTTGTTGGGTTAAAGCAGAGGCTGCAGACAGCACCGGTGTTGGCATACCCCGTTCCTGATAGCGACTACATCTTAGATACAGATGCTAGTGGAGATGGGATTGGGGCAGTTTTGTCTCAGATCCATGACGGGGAAGAGAAGGTCCTCGACTTTGCGAGCCGTAAACTCAACAAGGCAGAGAGTAACTACTGTGTTACTCGGAGAGAACTTCTGGCGGAAGTTGTCTACCTCAGGAATTTTAGACAGTACCTGTATAGTCAGAAGGTGATACTCTAAACCGATCATGCTGCTTTTAGGTGGTTGCTTAATTTTAAGGATCCCGAGGGTCAGCTTGCCAGGTGGTTGGAAGTGATCAGCGAGTACGATTTGACGATTCAACACAGACCTGGGCGGAAGCATGGAAATGCTGATGGGTTGTCCCAGAAGGCCTGCAAACAGTGTGGTCGTGCTGACGCTGATGAAGCGCCAGAGACAGTTGGGGCTGCGAATAAGGCCAAGGTGACAACGACCAGTGAGGTTGACGATGGTCGCCATGAGGTTGACTCTGACGTGCAGAGGCAAGGGTGAGGGGCATTTTTGCTCAACCACACTTGCCTAAGGATGCAGTCAAAGAGGGTCAACAGATCATAATACAATATACACTACATCCAATGCCAGAGCTGCAATCGAGCCACTCACATGTCACTAACAAATCACTTCGTCAAAGTTCATCAACAGCTCGCGAGTCGACCAAAAATGAATGATGCGTGACCGACTTGCAGCGACCCGCGACCAGAACACTGATATACAACACTACAAAGAGACGATAAACACGACATGTATAACAAATTAATGATGAACCAGTTATTAAACAATCCTAAGATATGCATCAGCAATTACCTCTTGACACACGTATTGAAAAGGTGGATGGCATTTTGAACAAATTAATTTATAGTGCGACAGAGTGAAATGGGTGGAACACAAAGGAGGATGCCAGATATGTTGAATTTAAAATGATTTTCAATGGGTGTGAGGAGTCATGCATAATTTTGTTAACTTTCAACAAAACCCGATGCTCAAACAAGGAAACAATTGAGGGAAGATTCGAATTAATTATACGTTGGGCAATCTTCCTGGGTCTTTCTAACTTCTTGATGTTTTCTTTTGACAAGTTACCAAAGTTACAAACAAGACAACAAGTAAGAATACTCTGAATCAAGGACTGATAAAAGAGAATTAAAAACCTAATGTCAACACGAAATTCCGTCAATTTCCTCAGGAAATATAATCTTTGATTTGCTTTTCCTGCAACACTTTTACAGTTGTTCGTCCATGCTAGTTTACTATCAATCACAGTACCTAAATACTTGTACTCAGACAATTGCTGAATAGGTTGATCATGAATAACTAAAGGCTCATGAACTACTGCTGACCGACGGAAATCAAAATCAAAAATTCATCAGATGTTGCGAGCTGTGTGAGAAGAGGATATCTCCTGCGAAGAGGAGAGTTTCCCCGTTCCAACAGTATTTGGTGGGCGAGCCCATGGAAAGAGTGGCTGTGGACTTGCTGGGGCCACTCCCCGGTCCCCGGATTGACAGTGGCAACGTCTGGATCATGGTAGTTGGTTACTACTGCTCCAAATGGATGGAGGCATACGCTCTGCCTGATGCTAAGGCAGAGACGGTAGCGAACAAGTTTGTCAGTGAGTTTGTCTGTCGGTTTGGCATTCCCTTGGAATTGCATTCCAATCAGGAGACAAACTTTAAATCGGCGGTGTTTGGCGGGATGTGTAAGGTCCTGGGAACCATTAACATGGTTGCTGTGATGATTGATCCGAGGAGGAGACAGCGTGACTGGGACGAGTGTTTACCGTACGCATGTTTTGCTTATCGGTGCACTCCCCAAGAGTCCACTGGCGAGTCTCCAAACATGATGATGTTTGTAAGGGAGGCGAGGATTCAAATTGATTGGCTGGTTGAGGGTCCTACAGTAGAGGACGCAACGGCGACAGATTTTGCCCAGAGGTTACGGCAGAATCTGCAAGAGGCACATGGCAGGGCCAGAGAGTGCCTGAAGCAGAGTGCCAAAAACCAGAAGCGAAATTACGATCACAGGGTACATGGCGAAGGGCTAAAGGAAGGCCAGTTTGCCTGGCTGTACAAGCACGAGGGCGAGGAAGAAGGGAAGAAGGCTAGAACTTCGATGGGTAGGACCATACTTGGTGGTCAACAGACTCTCTGATGTGACCTACCGGATTCAGCTGAAGCCTGGGAGTAGGGTGGTTGTAGTTCACGGCGACCGACTGAAGCCATACACCGGCGAGAATTTTGAGACGTGGGGGTACCAGCCCCAGATAGTGGAGGAACCCTTGACCGAAGAACAAGATGAAGTTCCTAAGACCATGCCTAGTAACCTAATTGTAGAGTTAGGTGTAGGAGTAGAGGTTGAGCAAGGATAACGTCATGGCCACGAACAAGTTGGTTCTTAACCCCTCCCTTCACACCCTTAATACAAATCGGTATGTAGGTCTAAATGCATACATTATTATAATTATACTGTACCAAGATACGCTTAGGATACACTACTAGTATTATGACATACTGGTGACCATTTTTGAATAAATAATGCTAAAAACCAAATATGACTTACTTTGATCACATCAGATGTATGTTGAACTCCTTTCTTATCGTGGCAAATGTAGGGTTTGGCTCCAAAATCAGCTTTGCACGGCATTCAGAGCCAGAGTTATGGCATAATGAAGATGTATATAGCGGCCATTTTGAAATCCAAGATGGCCGCCCTCTGCCAAAACTTCAAAATTGCCAACATGTTTTTTTGTGCTCTCTAGTACCTAAATAACATGACTAGGTGGGTGGGATCTTCTAATCATTCATTTCCTACGGATCACCATAAGCTCCCTGACTATTGTGGATGCGTTATCATATCACATTACCATGGCTACAAACAAAACTTCTCAAGCCAACTCAGAAAATTTAATTTGTGTGTGTGTGTTTAGGCCCCAGGTGTTGTTAGTGTTTACTTTTTAGACCTACATGCATGTATATGCAAATACGTTTATTTAAGGCCGAATAAAAAAAAAACCATGTTTAGCGTCATGCCCTTTTTTAAATGGCCGCCAGACACATCTTTAATTCGAGTCATGCAGTAAATATGTCACACCTTATCTTCCAATTTAAAATTAAAACATGGTTCACCCACGATTAAACATTTAAATTCATGTGGGTCGATCAAGTATGCACCGTACACGACTACACATCACACCCTAGCCTTCCTATAAGGAAAAAAATATTTCCAGAGCATGTACACAGTGATGCTAAAGTCTAAAATACGATCTTAAAATTTTATTATCTTTAAAAAAAATTAAAAAATTTTTGTTTTATTTTTTGGGGGCCGAAATAGTCAAATTTATCATTTTTTTCTCAAAAAAAGAAGAAAAAAGCGGGCGTTGACGCTAAGGCCAAAAAAAGAGTATCCGGTTTCTGGTATGGAGCTTGCCCCAAAAGTGGTGCGGCGACGCGGCTTTTTTTTGTTTTTCTCTTTTTTTTCTTTTTTCCAAACAGGCATGTTTGGGCTACATAACATGTGACCCTGCTATGAGATGCACGAATAAGCCACTTTGTAATACACATGTAATGAATGGACAACTAGGGGCATATAAAAAGAGCAAGAATTAATGTTGGATTAATAGTGAAAATATACATGGACATGTTGTGGCATCTAATGTTTGTTGAGAATAAATAAAAATGCCAAAGTATGATCTGTCAAAATGGGAAACTTGTTATGAGGCGCCAAGTGTAAAATTATTATTTAACGCTATTATTTACAAATAATTCATTATATAACATATAATTAATTATTTAACTATTATTTACATAATTGTTGCCAGCTTTCATTATATGTATATAATTCAATGGACCATTATAATTATATATAAATAATGTCGCCGGACACATTTTATATGTAAATAATTAATTGTGCACATGCAATTATATATATAATTGCTGGACAAATTTCATTATCCATATAATGTTATGAATCATTAAATATATAAATAATATTGACGGGATATTTTATTTGTAAATAAAGAATTTTGCACCAAACAATTATTTATAATAATTGGAATTTATAGGTTTTACAATGAAGTGAACGAGGCTATGATATACTAAATAAAAGTGTAGTATGTAAATTGTGTTATTAGTCACGCCCATTAATCTGAATATTTACATCCTGTCATCCGTCACAATCTGCACGCTCAGTCGAGTCTAGTCTGGTCTTTTCTGTGATCTGTACCTGTATTATGTCAAAACGTGTGCAATAGCCAAACGCGGGGAATTGACACAAGACCGCGGTCTTTTTTTGTAAGTTGTGTATGTACCCAGCAGGATATGTGGCAGAGGGGTACCCCCCTCTTATCCCCATACCTTAGGCCAAATAAAAAAAAAAACATGTTTAGCGTCACCGCCTGCTTCCTTTTGGGGGGCCGCCTCCTTTTTTCTTTTTTTTTCTTTTTGAAAAAAATGATAAATTTGTACATTTTGGTAGAAAAATTTAAAAAAAATTAAAAAACAAATTTTTTATTTTTTTGAAGATCGTATTTTAGACTTTAGAATCATGTGTGTACATGCTCTGGAAATAATTTGTTTCTAATAGGAGGGCTAGGGTGTGACGTGTAGTCGTGTACGGTGCATACATGATCAACCCACATGAATTTTGATTTTTAATCGTGGGTGAACCATGTTTTAATTTTAAATTGCAAGATAGGGTGTGACATGTTCACTACATGACTCGAATTAAAATGTGTCAGGCGGCCATTTAAAAAAAAAAAAAGGGCCTCCTCCTTTAAAAAAAAAAAAGGCATGACGCTAAACATGTATTTTTTTTTATTTGGCCTTATACACATTCAACACTATTGTTACCTAACTAGTTGCTCCAGACTAGTAATATAACCACTAAAGTAAAAGAAAGATTAGACCAAGCACGAGGGAAATCGACAGTCACTCACATCACAACTTACAAAAAAGACCGCGGTCTTGATCTTGTGTCAATTCCCCGCGTTTGGCTATTGCACACGTTTTGACATAATACAGGTACAGATCACAGAAAAGACCAGACTAGACTCGACTGAGCGTGAAGATTGTGACGGATGACAGGATGTGAATATTCAGATTAATGGGCGTGACTAATAACACAATTTACATACTACACTTTTATTTAGTATATCATAGCCTCGTTCACTTCATTGTAAAACCTATAAATTCCAATTATTATAAATAATTGTTTGGTGCAAAATTCTTTATTTACAAATAAAATATCCCGACGATATTATTTATATATGTATAATGATTCATAACATTATATGTATATAATGAAATTTGTCCAGCAATTATATATTGCATGTGCACAATTTATAATATAATGAAAGTTGTCCAACAATTATACATTGTATATAATTGCATGTGCACAATTAATTATTTACATATAAAATGTGTCCGGCGACATTATTTATATATAATTATAATGGTCCATTGAATTATATATATAATGAAAGCTGGCAACAATTATATATATATAATTGCATGTGCAAAATCTGTTATTTGTAAATAAAATGTAAATAATAGTTAAATAATTAATTATATGTTATATAATGAATTATTTGTAAATAATAGCGTTAAATAATAATTTTACACTTGGCGCCTCATAACTTGTTGAGTTGAAACTGCAAAGCGAATGTCATGCAATAGTTCAGGAATATTCCTATGGGGTGAAGAATAAAATATTTTCCATTTCCAACAATTTGTTCACCTCATAGTAATATTTATTTTATTGCACTCCACATAAAACAAACTTAAAATAAATAATCCTGGCAATGATAGGCAACTTAAGTAATAGACCGTATCGCGACTTCGACATCGTGCACATGTGTGCCGCAATGCTGGTACATGTACTATTAGTCTGCTCCCTTACATATTGCATTTATTAAAAGCGGTTACAAGTTCCAGATACACGACCTTCGCTTCCACTCACGTCTGGCTTCTATACACAAAATCACGAAAATACAATGCCGTCTGCAAATGGTGCCCGACTATTCTGTGCAAAATATATGGAAGCCCAGACAGGCCACATAAAGCCTATACTCGATGGTAACCCCATCTAAATACACGTTCAAATTGTGCAGCAGCAGAATTCTAGACGAACCAGTGAGTTTGGCGGTTTTGAGTCATCGTCTTACATTTAAAACAAAACTTTTTCATTTTGCCGACGCGCATGGCTACGGCGACGCGCGCGCATACCAGAAACCGGAGACTTTTTTGGTTTGGCCTAATAGGCCTATGTTTTTTTCTTGAAGTATTCCATGCACCAACAAGAATATTTTGTTTTACATTCAATAACGTCCAAAAATAGGCTGCAAGAATGCGACTTCCAAGAAATCAATGGAAACGGACAACTTTCTAATATTCTTCCTTAAGTAAAGTTATGTACAATTTATTCACATCAGGCATACAAAGAAATGATTCAGTGTTCCGTAAAACCACAATACACGCCCCCGCGTTCGAAATGCTTTCTTCCCTGCCCGGCAGACCAAGTTGGGAAACCCCCAAACAAACTCACGTGTCAGACAAATTCTCTGTGTGTGAAAATAACCGCTGGTGAAATGTGGGTTTCCGCACTTTACGTCCGGGGGGGTAGTTACGTCACCAACTTTCTATGAAGTAAATCTACATGTAACTATTAAATGAAGCCGTAATTGATTTTGCAGTGCCAAATTATATAACCAAACCAAATCTGCGTGTGTATTTACTTTCGATTTGTTTCACGAATTTGAGAAAGATTCCCACGATTTCCGCGCAATACGCCCGTAACCGCATGGCCAGGACCGCACCATAACTAACGATGGGGGAAGCATCATATTCCGTTCTGAGGTGTCGTACTCCAACTAGTAAATTAAAAAACAGACGGATAATTTCAAACTGGAAATATTAATCATTTACAACAATGTATAGTCATCACATTATCTGCCTTTGTATTGTTCGGTAATAGTTTTATGAAATAGGAAACCAAATAGGAAAGTTTTTACAGAATCCCTGTTGACAAATGGTACATTCTGTGTTTACTTGTCGCTCGTTGGTAATGCGTCTAGTTCCTATATCCTATGAGCATCAATAATGCAGTGCTATGTCAGAGCACCATACTATAGCGAACTCGGGCGCGCGCGCCGCGCAGTGTGAGTGTGATGTCGCGTGGAAACTGGTTGGTGGTGGTAGAAAATTATCGGCAACCGTTTTCTACAAAATTGCACGACTTTTTGGAGTTGAAATTAATATCGTTTATGAAAATGGACCTTGTGAATATTTAGATTGTAACTCGACAATCTGATTAAATATCCAGTCCGAGTAACGACTTTTTTTGTAGCCTACAAATCGTCGTTTTAACGTTAATCCGAACCAAAATGCGACCATGATGACGAATCCAATCACTTGACAACGAAAACAGATTTGACCATCAAAACGGCCACAGAATTACTAAATGCGCCACCTGAGACACAAGTAGAGACCGATGACTAAGATTGAGGTACTAATGTTTACTAATGATCTGGATGAAAAGTGAAATTTTCCGTTTATCGGCAAATATTCTGACGCGAAAACCATTTTGAACGGCTATTTGCAGCGCTGCAATTGACTTGTGGATATGGCTATATACAGGCCAATCACAGGCGCCTCTACCAAATCAAAGTCGCATGTGATTGGTGGAGGCGCCTGTAATTATTATACAGCTATTTCGATTTGCCTGTCATTACTACGCAAAGCCATATCCACAAGTCAATTGCAGCACTACACATAGCCGTTCAAAATGGCACCCGCGTGGAATTCGCGACGGAATATCGCCAATAAACGGGAAAATTCAATTTGTATTCATATGATAAGTACATTTTAAAACCTCAGTTTTAGTCATCGACCTCTACTTGTCTCGCAGGCGGCGTATTTAGTAATTTTGTGGACGTCTTGATGGTCGAATCTGTTTTTGTTTTCAAATGGTTGGGTCGTTTTTTTGCTACTGCGTGGTGGACATGTTGGAGTTTGACAAAATGACAGCCCATCTCCCACCCCAGTCCCAATATTATGCCTACTACAAAAGGCGGTTTAACTGGTAAATATCCAGCTTTACAAACAATTAGGCCTAGGCAAAATAAAATACAAAACATGAGTGCCCTCGCTCGCTTCCTTTTTTGGGACGATTCCTCTTTTTCCCACTGGTTAAGATGTGGATATAACAGGAAATGGTTTCCAGTTACATCCACAACCCATTGAAGGGAGTTCTGGCAAATCTTGTGGAAGACTGAAATAGGGGGAGTACAAATGCAAACAAAAAACATGATAACTTGCATAAATATTTTTCTTCAAGTTGAATATGAATTACAAATGATGATACATGTAAGTATAGTTTAAATAATGGAATTTATTGAATACCTTAAGACACTCACCTTAAAGTCAGTTGTAGCAGAATATTTCTTTCTTTTTAAATTCTTTTTGTAAGGATACTTGCAAACATTCAGAATGTAACAAATGTATCTTGAAATTTGTCTTTACCTAGAGGAACTGTCACCTAAACTCGGTATGGTTTCCGGAGGTTACATCCACAACCTGCCACATGATGCATGATAAACGAGGCCGTATATTTCTTCGCGTGTCAGGGTTATTTGAAAAATATTATTAGTTCAGTGAAATATGGTTAATAGTCTATCCAAATTTGAGAAGCATTTAATAAATAAATGATTTTGAAATTTCAGCTTCTTTGTCACACTTTGTTATCCAACTTCATGGAATGACTATGTATAAATAAATAGTTATGAGTTTGTTTGGCTTCGAGGATTTAGGCCTACTGCTTTGTCATTAATTTTCACCACCGAAATCGATTAAGTGGATTGAAACGAACATCAAAAGGTATTTTCTAAAACTCGGACAAAAATAATCGAGATTATGCAAGAAAATTAATCAAGGGAAAATTTTACCCACATTGTCTTTTCAGTTGTTGTACGAGGGCAAATGATACAAATTATAGAATTAAAAACACATGTAACTCAAACTACACACAAACGGGATGAGCACTCATGACTTTAAATGAAACAATTATTCAGGGGGCGAGTCGGTCAGGGGGCGAGTCGACCAGGGGGCGAGTCGGTCAGGGTGCGAGTCGGTCAGGGTGCGAGTCGGCCAGGGGGCGAGTCGGTCAGGGGGCGAGTTAGTAAGGGGCGAGTCGGTCAGGGGCGAGTTGGTAAGGGGCGAGTAGGTAAGGGGCGAGTCGGTCAGGGGGGGAGTCGGTCAGGGGGCGAGTTGACCTGACACCGTGTACATATCTCTACACCTTTTCAATTCTTGAACTTGAAGGCGTTTAGATCATAAACTTTATAGCCTAAGGGTTTTTAATTTCGTCATGCATGTGATGAACTTGTCATGACTTTAATTTATCACGGACGGCACTACAATTGTCTCAAGCAACACAAATGGTTCATTGGCGAGCCACCGTATCATCTGTAAATAGAAAAATAATAAGTGTTAATGCATAGTTTGGGTCAACAATATAAAAAGTATGAAATAATATTAACGCAATGGTCGGTCTAATGCGTGCGTGAACGGTACCGAATCCCAAACTGCATGCGCACCAGCGCATCAAAAACGGCGACGCCTCGTTGACCGACCGGGGATGAGATAAGTTGGCGCACAGGCCCGGCAAAAACGATGCCACCGTGCACGCCTGCACGGTACGGCTACGTTGGCCGGGGATAAGTGCGGGGATAACGAACAGATATGATATGATATGCAGATATGTAATGCCTAATGCACTCTTTAGTACAAGGTACGGTATTTTAACCCAGTTTTCAATTACGTTTGTAACCATGGAGAAATTTCTCCATGTTTGTAGAAATTGTACATACATGTAGTTTATGGGATAGCACCGTCATTTTCCTAAACTAAAGCAGCTAAACCTATCAATTATCTCGCCCAGCGGCAACCCCAGCCGTATCAACCCGGCCCGAACCCAACAAAACTTTATGTATACATAACTCCCAAACGGGCACCGGATCAGCCGCCGTCAAAAGTCCCCGTTACTATCCCAAAAACATGCGAGTCGACTTGTCTCAACGGTCGACTTGTCTTTCCATTTACCGGACAAACGGTCGAGTTGTCTCAACGGGCGACTTGTCTCAACGGTCAACTTGTCCCGAGTCGAGTTGTCTCACCGGTTGACTTGTCTGACCCCCCTGATTGTGATTGATAATGATATGGGATGTCAGACAAGTCGACCGTTGAGACAACTCGACTCTGGACAAGTCGACCGTTGAGACAACTCGACCGTTGAGACAGCTCGACTCGAGACAAGTCGACCATTGAGACAACTCAACTATTGAGACAACTCGACTCTGGACATCTCGACCGTTGAGACAACTTGACTTTATGGAAATGTTTATGGAAAAAGTTTTGTATCAACTAAGACCAATCAGCATGCAGGCAGTAGTTGTCACCTGTCAACTGGGCCCAATTTCATAGAGCTGCTTAACGGTAAGCAAATTTTCGTGCTAAATTTAGCAGAAAAATTTGCTAACCTTAAGCGCTATTTCACGGCGTTTTTGTGCTAACGTTTGCGCGCGCATGGAAATTCTACTGTTTACGTCACTGATTTAAGCAAATTTTCCCGCTAGGTTAAGCGTGCCTTTTGCTGCGCTTACTGCTTACGGTCCCCATGAAATAGACGGAGGCTCGGTTAGCAGAAAATCGTGTGCTTAGCAGCACTATGAAATTGGGCCCTGGTCGTCAATTACGGAGCTATTACATTGTACTGTGCCGAATACTTCAGTTTATATAGGGCGACATAATAAAATGATCAACGTTTCAGAAAACTTAAAAAAAGGTGATCGATTAAAAACCCGTTGTGAAATAAATGAATGTATACATGTACACGCTTCTGTATAATACTTAAGGAGAGACAATAATCACATGATTTGCAAGCGTTTCATTTGAAAAACCTGTGCATTACAAACATATTTTTTTGATTAATTTCCATTATAAAAGAAGTTAGTTTGTGTGTCACAATGTCTACCTAAATATTTGTTTTCTATTTTTTTCAGGAAACGCCAGGTCTCAAAATACATTTTTATAAAATTCTAAATTCGTATTAAATTCTTATCAAAATAAACTAAATACGTGGTAAGGATTTGTTTTTAGAAAACTGTTCCGAGTTGCTTGATTGATCTAAAAAAAAATGTGTACTTATCTCTACACTTTTTTGATTCTTGAAGGCGTTTAGATTATAACTTTATAACTGCTGATAGCCTAAGGGTTTTTAATTTCGTCATGCATGTGAACTTGTCAGTCTTGAAATGACTGCGATTCATCACGGACGGCACTACAATCGTCTCAAGCAACACAAATGGTTCATTGGTGAGCCACCACCTCATCTGTAAATAGAAAAATAATAAGTGTTAAATATGCAACAAACGGCATATACATGTATATGTAATGCCCAATGTACCTTTGTACCTCTTAGTTTACAAGGTATTTTAACTCAGTTTTCAATTACATTTGTAGTACTTAGTTTGAATGGGATAGCACCATCATTTTTCTAAACTAAAGCAGCTAAACCTTTCATCTCGCCCAGCGGCCGGCAACCCCAGCCGAATTGATCACCCGGCCCCGCCCGAACAAAAACAAAACCTCTTCATGTATCATAACTCCCAAACGACGATCGGCCAAACGGCGATCTGCCGCCGTCAAAATCCCCGGTACTATCCCCAAAACATGCAAGTCGACTTGTCTCAACGGTCGACTTGTCTCAACGTTGGACGTGTCTTTCTATTTATCGGACATACGGTCGAGTTGTCTCAACAATCGAGTTGTCTCAACGGTCGACTTGTCCCGAGTCGAGTTGTCTCAACGGTTGACTTGTCTGACCCCCATGATATGATAGTACTGTAAGTGTAAGGCATAATATTTAAAGGTAGGATACACCATTTGCAGATATATATCAAAAATATTTACTACCGAATTATTAAAAAATATCTTACTCATTTGAAAGTAAATGTTGATTCTAGACATCCAGCAAAAGGATTGCGTTACTAAGATATCCTGTAATTATTCCGAAAAATATAATTTTATAATGAAAAATTCGCAAATCGCCGGACGACCATCGCGAAAAAACAAAGATAACATAAGAATAACTGCTCGACGCCGGTTAAAAAAAACCGCTGTTTTTCGTGCTTTTCTCGGCATCCATGATTGAAAAATTTCGGACAGCTTAGTTAAACGATATTTACTATAAAATACAACCCCCCAAATCTACTCATTCATGATAATTCAAGCAATGATCAATGGTGTATACTACCTTTAACCAGTTCGCGCCGGGATTATTTTAACAACGCCGAGCCGACGGGCGGGATTATTTTTTACGAAACTCGATCCGAAGCGTGTTCAGGCTGATAGTGCCGGGAAGCACACCCACGCATTTCCGGCCTTGCGCCCTGCTGACATACATTTCCGAACTTGAACTTGGCGTGTTTATGCGTCATCCGTTTTGAATTTTGGGAAATTCTTGCGTTTATATACGTCATCCGGCGCGAACTGGTTAAGGTAAGTTATGGATTTTTAGTGATCGTGTTTTTTGGCCATCCAAAATATATGCCTGAAAAGTAAAAGATGTGACTAGTACTGTAGTAGTAGTACTAGTAGTAGTAGTACACGCAACAATCAGTATCCATGTGATCTGGAGCATGTGGCGCGACATACCGGCAGAACTTTGTGGTGCTGCATCTCTACCCCTGTTGCATGATTTGATGGTACTGATATGTATACATGTAGTCCAACCGTGACGTTTATGTTAAAAATTTATATTTTATAATTTTGCTGGCTGGGCACGAGGTGCATGATTATAAAACTTGTGCGGTTGTAACCGGAGGAAAGAACCAAAACTATTAAAAAGTATTATAAACCAAGAACAAAAAAATTGGTTCGGGGATTCGAGTACCCGGTACATGTACTTTATTTACATTATCACGCGTATTTCTTGCCAAATTAAACTTGCACAAGAAAATTTGTGAAGAAGAACCACTATACAGCCCAACGCAACGAAATTAGGCAACGACCATAATATAACTTTTTATAGATCCATGATGTCGGGCAGGCCTACACGGAATATTTTTCACAATGTCAATTTAAGGCCGGTTCAATGCAAATGTTGTGACATAAGGGCACAGTTGAACACGTTTCTGAGTTCATTTTGCAACTTATGCCGCAAAACTAATTTAGAGACAGACATTATAGTCACAACCCGTGGGCTGAATTTGGTAACGATCCACCGTATAATGAATACTCGGATACAGCCTTGAAGCCTTTTTGCGTTTTTTCTTTATTACACAGCCATATTAAAAGAGATTCGTCAACACTATGAGACTCTGAGCAACAAGGAACCGGACAAAGCAGCTCGCCGACGATGCCTGCTGCAAATGCAACGTGCCCTGGTCCGCAGCCAGGAACTCGGCGACGAGAAACTCCATCTGGCATCGCAGATTGTAGAGCTGACTGAGAACCGGCTTCGACAGATGGAGACCAACTCGGAGAGCTTGGTCGTACGAGAACGCCAGGAGCAACGCGCCCAGGAAGCGAGCAAAATCAGCATCAAGTCCACCTACACTAAACCCGGTTACACCAAGCCTGCTTACAATAAGCCGGGCTACACCAAGCAGGGCTACAACAAACCTGGTTATGGTAAACCGGGTTATGGCAAACCGGGTTATGGGAAGGCGACGTACAACAAAGTGGTGAAGAAGGTGGTGGAGGGGAACCAACAGAAGACGATGAAGCGACCCAGGAGACAACGTAGCCACGATAACGGGAAAGACAAAGAGATGGTTGTGTCTACCAACGAGGTCATCAAGCCGGCAAAGAAGAAGAAGAGAAATAAGGTCAACAAGGCGGAGAGGGCGACTTCCCCCATCGACCCGCCCATTGATCCCAATGAACCCACGTATTGCCTGTGCAACCAAGTCTCCTATGGTGAAATGGTCGGGTGTGACAATAAAGACTGTCCATTTGAATGGTTTCACTTCGGGTGCGTTGGACTCACCCTCAAACCCAAGGGAAAATGGTACTGTCCAAGATGTCGACCGGCGCAAGACGCAAAGAAAAAGTAGCAACAGCTTTGCTTACATCCAGAATTTGTCTGTACTATATATAATAGTAATTAATTGTATATTTAAGTTTTTCATTTAAATTGAATTTATACGGTCTTTCTTCTAAACTGAAGACAGTATCAAAGGTAAAATCCAAGAAAAAGGGCAACACAGAAATATGAGAATTATTTTTTCATATGTTCCAGGCAAAAATCAAATGAAATTTGAATGTAGTGCAGTAGTGCACGGGTTGTTTTGCATTTAATGGTAATAAGCTTGCGTTAGTGTTGGAAAAATGTGTTGTGTTGTTTGCAATACACACATTGTAGTATGGAGTGGAAAAAGTGGACGACCCTATTTTCCAATTTTTCGGCTTGTGGAATTTTAGGTTTTTAGAAATTAGGACACTGGTTTTTTAAAAACTCAAGTTTATGCTCGCAAAAATTTGGATTTTGTTGACGCCTCAAAAGTGAACAAATACAAATTTCAAATTCAAATCAAAATTTTGATTTTAGAAGTAGCAACACCCATTTTTGCTAGCAGAAACTTGGGTTTTTCGTTGAACACTTTTCTTTACGGCTTAAAAGTGGAAAACTTGTTTTCTAGCAGAAATGTGGTAATTAAATGAACTAAAATTCAAACTGTCTGTACATACTTAAAATTTAGTGCATTTTCCCAGATGTAACACAGCACCTCTCCGTTCGGAAAAGAACAGTTCATGGGCTATTCACACTATAAGTTATTAAACAATAGAAATGCAGTTTCACCCTTAACAATTTAAGGGTGAAACAGCATTTATATTATTCAAGAACTCATAGTGTCAGGTCATCACCAACCCCTGTAGCTAGCTGTGTAAAGTGTGGATGATTAGCCGCTACTGTATGACCAACCTTCTCACTAGGAATCGTCCACACTTTGCACATGGGAACAGCCCACAGATTTCGAACGGAGAGTTGCTGGGTTACATCTGGGAAGAAATGCACCAAATTTTAAGAAATGCACCAACAACAAGTATAGACAGTTTGAATTTTGGTTTGTTTATTTTGGGTTTCTGACTAAATTTCTGCTAGCAAAAAATAAGAGATTTTGGTTTCTATAATACAGTGCAAGTTCAACCCCAATATTTACTAACAGACATTACAAATTCTTTAGTAGAAAATTTACATTTAAAAAAATTGGTGTTGCTAATTCTAAAATCTCAATTTATTCTTAATTTAATAATTGTTGCTACATTGTACATGTAAGAATTGAGATGTTTAGCTTTTGAAGCGTCCAGATAGTAGAAGTAAAATCCAAATTTATGCTAGCATATTTCTAAAGACCTACAAGTACAAGCAGACTGAACAAAAATACGATTTTCCACTTTTGATGCTTTATACATTTGAACTGAAGCTTGCTAATTTATTATTTGATTTGAAAAAATTGTATTGTCGCACCGTTAGAATTAAGATGATGAATTATATTTTTAATTAATTGAAGTTGATATTGGTTAAATTCCATTTTAAACTTTTTTTTCTGCAATTTGTGAATTGATGTTTCCTGCGAAAATAATTCAATACATTGAAGAATACCGTTATGAGAAAACTTTCTTGCTAATAGTTTTCTATTGTGGCCAGTAGGTTTTGTACGAAGATAAAGAATGTTTGTCTTGGTTTTTCCTGCCACTGTACAGTTTGAATACTGCCCTACAGTGTGATACATTTGTAGTACACTGCTTTACTATCACTTTTTCATGGGATATTTTGGGGAGTTTTCTAATAAGCGAGCTAAAGTCAAAACAGTTTATACTGAATTTTCTTCTTTTCTTCGATCAAACATATCCGAGTGTCATAATTATGTGGTTCTACTATTTTTCATATTAAATATTTTGTCACTATTTCATGGTTGCATGTATTTGTACATTCTTTCTCTTAATTTTGCACAAAACAGGTTACATGTACAGTATGTCACATTATTTATTGGTTTTACATTTCACAATATGTTTACAGTCCTGTAAAAAAAACCACTTGGCAAATCAATACTGAATTTCTTCAGAATTTCATGTCAAATTTATGTACTGTACTGTACAGTACACGTAGACCTGTCTGGTGTATTTTTTTAAACAACTGTACTGTCATTACTTGTACATGCGCCAAACCACCCTAACCAGGCCATGTTAGCTACATGTATGAACCCCCCTTAATTCTGCTAAATCCTAAATTTTCTACTACATGTATGTAAACATAGGATTCGGCCTTAATCCTTCAAAATTATTCCATATTATTTTATTTTGTTCAGTGGAGGAGTGACATTTGAAAGATTGATGTGCATGATCCTTTTTAGACGATTATCTGAATTCTGAAATCTAAGAAAAACATAATTATAATAGACATGTCAGCAATTTTCAGACTCATCCATTGATTGAGGAGGGTTGGGGTGTGGTTAAGGTTGGGGTGTGGTTAAGCTTCGGGTGTGGTTAAGCTTCGAGTGCGAAACAATTGGCCCATTGTAAACTGAGCACAAAATTGAATTTATTGTTGCCAAAGAAGTACGAGTGGGAGTATACAATGAAATCACACAATCTACTGCAAGACAAATGTGGACGAACTTCTGTTTAATACCGTTTTTCTTTCTGAATGATTTAGACGGAACTGTTGATGTTTATCTTGTTAAATTGTTTATTTTTGTGTAGGGTTGCAGCTGTGGCAAAATTTACATTCAATGTTCAAAAAAAGTACACTTCTTTTAAAAATCTCAAGGTGGACTATATGTAGAAGATCCCAAACTGATTCCTTTTTTAATTTTTGTATTCATGACTATACAGGGTAGCTAACGGACAAGCATACATCCACTACTTTGAAGCCAAAACTACCAATGGATGAAGAATCTTAAATTCTAGAAGAAAAATTATAGCAAGATATCTCGATTTGGGCCAGCAGTTTTTGCTCTAGACCCTATTTTGTGAAGCAATGTCGGAAGTCCTGCGAAAAGACCTTTGACAAGCTTAAACTATACTAGCCCAAATCGAGATATCCTGGTAATTTTTTTCTTTAAGAAAGATTCTCTATTCATTGGTATAATAGTTTTGGCCTCGGAGTAGTGGTGGAAGTATTTGTTGTGGGCTACCATGTATACAAACACATCTTGACTACACATACAGTATATGCCCTACGTTTTCGGAATTGTTTTTGTGCTTATTTTGTTATTACATTGACAAGTACATGTATTTGAAATAAAATTGTACAGACAATTATCACCGAATACAAAATATTGAAAATACATATTGTCATTGTATTGTGTACTCTTATATTCATCCTTAATACTTTATATTTAATACTCTAGTTTATTATTAAAAAAAAAAAATTCATTTACATGTAACTTCCAAATGGCTAAATCGAACTACTGAAATCAGAAAGAAGCAAATTAATTATATAAAAATAAGTTTTTAAGTTGTTCTCGGCAGTTACCAACATATTTTTTGGCAGGGGAGGGAGGGGAATGCAAATCATAGTCACGGTTGGACAACGTCTAACACTATGGGGCATCACCCCCCTACATTCTTGGGAATGTGCACTTGAATTTTAGAGTGACCAGAAGAATGTTCATTTTTAGTTGGGTCCAAAACATAAGTTCCGTGACCATTCTCTGGCTAGGTAGGTTTGACGATGGATTTGACTTCTATGGACCATTTATAAAGAAATTAGCCCCCCGGTCCCTCCCAAAAATCCTGGCATTTTTTGCTAGAGGGCCAAATCCAAGATGGCCACCGGCGCCATCTTGGAAAATTAACTTTTGAACCAGAGCACCTAGAATTATGTCTGAAAACACTTTTTCGGGTAAGTGGACCTCGAGGATTCCGATTCCGACATCGGTTTGACAATATGACATCAATTTGACCCAGAAATCCAAGATGGCCGCCATCTGATAGAGGAAAAACATATTTTTTGAAAGGGAACACCTAGAAACATGAATGAACACTTTTTTCGGTTAAATCATTGCGCTG
The DNA here is from genome assembly GCA_037893245.1 of Crossaster papposus. Lineage (NCBI taxonomy): Eukaryota > Metazoa > Echinodermata > Asteroidea > Velatida > Solasteridae > Crossaster > Crossaster papposus. Next base: position 1,016,421 of record JBAIAA010000429.1, on the reverse strand, counting down.
ATGCAATCTATGAAGGTCCTAGTCAGCCGGATATGATGAATAATGGTTCTAGGAGTGAGCTCCTAATGGTATAAGGGCCATATCGGCTGGATTTGTATGTGGGTACAAACGTATTCAGCAGAATGAAGGTCTGATTTATTTTAACAATGCACACTTTCTTTTCAGTTTGTGTCTTCGCTAAATACACCAAGTCAGTTACATTCTCCCTGGTAATATTGGGTAAATGGGGTAATATCGGGTGACCTCAATTTACATGCTGACCCTAAGTGGGCGTGATAAACCTTGGTGAAACAATTTTGTCACTTTTCCTACATGAACGTTATGTTTTGCGTAATAGCGATACGTTTAGGGTGTTTTCGTAGAGATAATTGTGTAATATTTATTTACTCAAAGTTTCAAAGAAACGAATTTGCCAAAAAGCCAACACACAAATAAATTCACCAAAACATATCGGCAAACTGTAATAACAGACGGCGGTGATATTGGGCACATATATGGCGTTTACTACACGCTAAGATTGTAGGAGTGGTAGAAGAGTCATTGATGTATACATTGTAGTATTGTTCCGGTAGTATCATAATATTAGTATTAACCAATATAATTAACCAATTAACCAATATTGGGTAAATGGGATAATATCGGGTGGTAATAACGTGCAATGCCAGAAATATCGGTAACATTCTCCCTGGTAATATTGGTAATATCGGGTGGTAATAACAATGCAATGTCGGAAATAACGGTTACATTCTCCATGGTAATATTAGGTAATATCGGGTGGTAAAACAATGCAATGCCAGAAATAACGGTTACACCCTCTCTGGTAATATTGGGTAAAGGGGGAAACTATCGGTTGGTAATAACAATGCAATGTCGGAAATAGCGGTTACACTCTCTCTGGCAATATTGGGTAAAGGGGGAAACTATCGGGTGGTAATAACAATGCAATGTCGCAAATAACGGTTACATTCTCCCTGGTAATATTGGGTAATATCGGGTAATATCGGGTGGTAAAACAATGCAATGCCAGAAATAACGGTTACATTCTCTCTGGTAATATTGGGTAAAGGGGGAAATATTGGGTGGTAATAACAATGCAATGTCGGAAATAACGGTTACATTCTCCCTGGTAAAATGGGGTAATATCGGGTGGTAATAAATAAAGGGTAATGGCTGAGGAACACGCCAATACCAGCATGATAATCGGGCGAGGCGCGCAGCGCCGAGTCCGATTATCATGCTGGTATTGGCGTGTTCCTCAGCCATTACCCTTTATGTAAAATCCAGGCGTGACGTATTCCTATTGTTCCTGCACGACATTACTAGCCGGTAATGGCTTGTTAGACAGAAACTCATCATTAACCAGCACAATAACTCATCGTTACCAACACAATAACTCATCATTATTAACACAATAACTTATTACCAATACAATAAATCGTCATTATCAATACAATGACATCAAACACAATTGCTGTCCAGTATCAAGTAAACAAACAACAGTACCGTATCACTGTGCCAACCAAATGGAACATAATGTGTGTCATAGAATAGATACTCTATAGTTCACACTGCGACATTGTGCGGTGCCGTCAATAAGCCACACTGTAGGCCCGTACGCAGGGGGTGCGTGGGGTACGTACGCACCCCCCAAAACAAAATCGCACCCCCCATACAAAATCCTGCGTACGGGCCTGCGTGACTGGCAGTGCAATACATTGTAGCCTCATTGTACTCGGTCGTTGTTGTTCACATTCTCATTAACAATGGGAGTCTGGATTTTACCTAGCGTTATTACTCGTTTCAACCCGGGTAAAATGCCCAGTGGGCAGTGCGCCCCCCTTCCTGAATTACCACCCCTCACCAATCGTACATGGTTGGGAGCTGGTGGGTGGTCGCTGTCGCCCTGTCCCCCACACGCGACCTGCTCTCCCGACGCATCTACCTGCATCAGGGCCAGCTGAAGAGAGCGAGGAAGATGAGCACGATTGGGATGATGATGAGGAGGAGGGTGATGATGATGTACAGAGGAGGGAGGATTCATCTGAATCTGATGATTCAGAATCTAGTGAGCCAGAATTCTCTGATTCAGACTGATCACATCTCTCAATGTCATATTGATTAACCTGTTACGATGTTGAAACAATGTGTTGCATAAGACAAAAGCATAATTGGTGACTAATCCTAAATGGGTTTTAATTGCTTTGCACTGTGGTGTCATTTGTCTTCTCTAAAAAAACAACCAAAAAGAACAAATGATTTTGTATTGACATGCTTTTTGTGGTTTCATTTGATAACTACATGTATTTAAGTTACAGCTATAACAAGGAGCTTATTTTAAAGAATAATTATAGTTCTCTTGTCAGATTTTATAGAGGTAGTTTGCTTTAATATTAAGGAGTAAAGCAGTACCAAAATAAACGGGTTTGTCATTAACAGTTTTTGACCGAACTTAATTATGAAATTACCACCCCGCCCCATAATCATAAATTGCCATTACTAAACCTAGCATATTTATTAGGGATGGACTCATAAGTAAAATAGCTATAATTGTTCCTTCCTTATGTACTGTATGAATGGCAAACCCCACATCTTCATTTACCGTTTAAACGTTATGATTTTCTCTATCGTATGTCGGCCATCTTAAATGTCTGGGTCAAAATGATTTCACAGCATCAAACCGATGTCTGAATCGGAATCCTTGTGGTCGACTTACCCGAAAAAAGTGTCTTCAGACATGATTGCAGGTGCTCTGGTTCAAAAGTAATTTTTTCAAGATGGCGCCGGCGGCCATCTTGGATTTCTAGGTCAAGTTGATGTCATATTGTCAAACCGATATCGGAATCCTCGAGGTCCACTTACCCGAAAAAGTGTTTTCAGACATGATTCTAGGTGCTCTGGTTCAAAAGTTAATTTTCCAAGATCTTGGATTTGGCCCTCTAGCGAAATATGCCGGGATTTTTGGGAGGGACCGGGGGGCTAATTTCTTTATAAATGGTCCATAGAAGTCAAATCCATCGTCAAACCTTCCTAGCCAGAGAATGGTCACGGAACTTATGTTTTGGACCCAACTATTTGTTCCTTTTCTTTATAACAAACTTCACAACTTATGTCATATTGTAACGACGAATTACAATTTTTTTTTTTTTTCAATACAAATTCAGTACAAATTGGGGATGAGGTGTATGGTCCACCACAACATAAATGATGGAATATAATAATATCTGCGTGGGGGACCCCTCCCGCACCGCCACTTCTATCTACGGAGTCAGAAACTAGAATGATCATTGTACGCATAATGGTTTTAGCCTTACAACTTGTTAGATTCCATACCCGGTTATCCCCGTTTCAGTAAATAAAGTCGCACCCATGGCCTCCCCGTGAGACACACCCAGTAACCCCCAGCTAGACGTCAGTCTACCTCTTTTCACCCTCTCTATTGACAACTTTTCCCCGTCTTCCCCCAATGCTTCATCGTCGTCATTCAACCTTAGATACCGGCAATTCATCAGGTCCTGTACGTCACCTTTGAGGTGATACTTTTCCAGTGCTTCGCCGACGGATCGATGAACCCTGCGGGATGTCGGTTGGTGATGCTTGGGGCTTGATGCTCGATCCACGGTATGGTGGGCTTGGTAGGGATTATGAAATGCATCGTGTCTTGCGTAGTCTAGACTTGTGGCAAGCCGGGGTTCCATCTTTTCCCTTCGTTCTGCATTTTAAAACAAAAATCTAAAATGTTCAGTAGATGTATTTTAGATCTGTTGCCAAATAATAGACAAAGGCTCACTTATAAATAATAAGAAACACATGTTTGTCTATAGGCCTAATGCAATTTGGTTAAGAGGTCAGCAACAGCGAACAAAATTGACCCGCAGTTTCCAAAGTCACTTCTTGTTAAGCAATGGAAGCCATCTCTTGGGCCGGCACCACACTGCATGTTTTTGGACCCTCATAATAAACTAATGTGTAAACAAATGACAACAAATGACTATACCCTCTCTTGTTTTTAATTATTTATAATGCTAAAATCACTTCTTTACAATTACTCGACTCTTCTCGGGTCACACAATTCAGTGACTCGTTACAACTGTGTGAGGACACTTGAAAGATAAACCCGGATGCAAAAAGAGCAATTATTCCTAGGGTCTGAAACAAGACTATCAAAATGTGGGTAAAAAAAAACGACCTCGATAGTTTTTATTTATCCAGGATTTCATCAAATCATAGCCAAAATATTCGCAGTTCTCGAAACCAGGGCCAAATTGCATAACACATGTAAGCACAACAAATTGCTTAGCATGAACATTTCTTCTTGGCGACAACAGGGTGACAAACCAAATTTTCAGGTGATGTTTATTGACTGTGACTAGTGTTCAGCTGTTGTTTTAGTTTTTTGCTCAGTATGAGAAGTACATGGGGGGCCTTGGCTGGTGACCTATTTTTGCTGAGCAAGATTGTTTGTGCTAAGCACGTTTTTGTGCTTACACGTTTTATGAAATTGGCGCCAGACGGGAAGTAAACGTGTTTTCAAAAGTATTTTGAAAACAGATCTTTTCCAAAACTACAGATTTATTAAAAAAAGAACAAAAACCTAAATGCATTATTAAACAGCGTTAAAATCAAATTCACCCCCTTATTACAACACAAACAAAAGAAAGTCTTTAACACCAAGGGTGGATTTAAGAACGTGCAAAAACAATTGCAGACCATACAATGATCACCGTCTCCACCCCCCCCCCCCCCCCTCATTGATCCACTCAAATACTGATTGTTAATCTTACCTAATTCTTTCATCCTCTCCAAGAATTCCTGTAGCTTCTTCTCTCGTACACTTTCTCTTTTCTTCTCCCACTCCAGGGCTTTTTCCACCATGTACTCAGCCCGCCCCGACGGTAACTTGTACTCTTCCGTTGCTAGCTTGACGGCCACTTCGCTCGGTACCAAACTACCTTGGCTGTTACGCTGATACCGCACCACGCTCGTCACGACCGGGGCCTGATAGTCAGGCAGGCGAAAAGTCCGGTTAGCGATACCGATATGGTACTTGCTCTTCGGTTCAGCACGTTCGCTCGGCTTACGTTTTGCCTTTGTCTTTTTTGTCCGATCTTTGGCTCCAGACGCCGCTGCGTGGACATCTTCCTCAAAAACTGAATCCTTACTATGATCTGACGTTCCTTCCTCAAACTTTTGGTTGGATAAGTCATTGGGGGTTTTGGTGACGATCCCGGGTAAGACTTTGTTTGGATTTAATTCGAGTATCTTGTCATCTTTTTCGAACACGCGGAGTGAAATTCTAACATTTGTGACACCGGGATTATAGTTCCTTGATTGTTTAGCTTCTCTGGAGAAATGAGGCCTGGAAACAAGCCCTATCCCATTGTCTTTACCGAGAGACCTTTTTTTCTTATATTGGACGAGAGGAAAGTTGGCTTTGCTGACTGTCTCGAGAACCTGTGACACTTCTCGAGTTTGAGTTGCAGACGGGGACCGTCTTGATGTCGGCTTAGGCGAGGTTGGGCTCTGTCTCGTGCTTTTAACGGGTGAATTTTTGCCAGAGAGACATGATGTGATCGAGTTGTTTGCGTCACCTTTGCTGGCATCTCCTGACTCTGTGTCGATTTCCTCTCTGGTCTCCGATAACGGCCGAGGTGATGTTTTTTCCTCATCTACTTTAGGAACCTCTTTACCGTGTACCTCCGTCGTGATCATGTCTTTCAGTCTGTTCCGTGCTTCCTCCCTCTCTCGCGCCGCCTTCTCTTTTAGTTCAATTTGCGTCTTTCGTTGTTTTCGGATGCGAGCCTGTCTCTGTATGCGCCTCTTCTCGTTCTGAACGCGGATGAGATTGCGAAACATCTTCTGCTGTCCGCGGGCCAGTTTGGCCACGGCAACCCGCTGGTCTCGGTGCCACATGCTCACCTGCTTTCGAGAGGCGACATCGTGGGCGTGATTGCTGCATTTTACCGGCGTCCCAAACTCCGACGACCGGGTGTACCTCAACACGCCGATGTCGTCCGCCTTCAGGTGTTTCAACCCCATCAAAGCTTTGCCGGCAGATTTCTCCTTGGCGCGGGACAAACCGGCGCTAAGTCTTGGGTTCAACTTAAAATTATCGGTAGTAACTAGCGCACTTGCTTTCTTCATGGTGATCTCTGGACTTCCTGAAATTGATATTTCGGCGAGAGATCAACAGCTATGAACGCCCTGCGTCGTTCACACAATTGGAATCCGAATGATTTTTTACTCGGCCTTTTCATTATCTGCTATTTGACACTTCGATGTACCGTAAACACTCTTTTATCATGTTGAATCCGGGTGCATAGGGCGGTTGGCGGGTTCACTCTTGCGTCGGTTCTTGTGAAATCGCCAATTCATTTGGGTGTAGAAACGGGATCTGCGGGACCAACGTAACAATAATTATGTCTGATAGAAAGTGCAACACTGGATAACACAAGGTTTGTAAAAGGTCTATTATAATTGCAGCCAAGTCCTCTTTGCAAGTTTCAGATTCATACCACACATGAACAACTGCAACATCACCGACACCTTTTTTCTTGAGAGGATTAAAGCGGTTTCAATATCCCTCCTGGAATAGTCGAGTCAAAACCCATCAATCCTAAAGATGAATGAACTATTCCAGTCTGAAAAGGGCGAAGTTACAATTTTGTCAAATTGGCATCACGCAGTGTTCATCGGTTGAAAACGTGAAGAAATAAAATAAAATGAAAATAAATCGTGTTACCTTTCTCAGCATAATACAAAACTTGCAGAAAGTGAAAACAGTCTGTCCTCAACGATCTGCATATTTCTCCCCCAATTGGTGGTCAGGTTTCACGCCTTCGGCGAAGAAATTAATGTTCCAGAGGAAGACTCTTGTACATGACGCACCCGTTCTAAAGGTTGCCAAGAATGTAACTGCACCCTGTACCAAAGGGAAACTGCATACAAATAAATCATGCAGCCAAGCCAATCCATGGTAAAAGAGCAAGTGATAATAAAACTTTCATCCTACAGTTCACATTACTTTTCTGGAATTCTCAACTGATTACAAGAACCACGGTATTTTTATGTCACCGATTTGATGAGCGAAAATAAAGGAAGCCGTCTATATCCGAGATACACCATCAACTAAATAGATCAGACATAATACAGTTATGATAGCAACGATGGTAAATTTGTCAGTTGCAAGTTGCAGTGGATATCAATTCCGACGGCTGATTTATGATTGTAGTGCATGGACGTCGTGATACAAAGTTCCTCAAGGTTGTTATCATCTTATGGTATTCAGAATAGTTATACTGGTTTCAGTATAATCAAGTCTTGCATTTTGTACAAATAAAACAATGCTCCATAGAACTGTCATCGGGCAAGCAAACTGTCGCGCTTCCAGGTAACCGTGTCTCGCTCACTCTGGCATGTTCCCCTTCTGTAAAAGAGCGGCTAAAGGTAGGATGGATACACCATTTGCAGATATCAATTTTTTTTTACTATACCGTATTATTCAGAAATATCTTACTTATGGTATTATGATACCAATGGTGTATCCTATCACAACAATAGTATTATTGACCGACAAAAACAAATACAAATTGTGCCTGCGAAGTTAGCTTGACTTGCATGGTTAGTTACTGCTTGGTGCAAAAGGACCGTACTTCACGGCACAAAATAGGGTCTGTAGCAATGGTATAATAAACGTATAATATTCTTCTAGAATAATTCTTCATTCGCTGTATAAAGTGAAAGTATGCTTGTCCGTTGAGCTATTCTTGTCTGTTTTTTGGGTTTTTTTAGAGCAAATGACCAACACAAAATAGTGTTTAAGCGATAAGAAAAATAACAATCTATATTGTCTCTGTTAGATTTTGCTGCAGAACCAAAATAAACGAAATGCACATTATATTATATTTTATATTATATTTTATATTATAAATTCTTCCAAATAGGCACTTTGGGAGACAAATTAGCGATAGTTTTGATTCACTTGGGAGACAGTGGCACTTAGGGAGACATTTCAGTGTCTCCCTAAGTGTCTAGCTACCCCACAAAACGATATTTGGGAGTTATTTTTGCTCGGAGAAGACAGATTTGGGTCTAAATAGCATAAATATGAAATTTCGTGGAAAAAGCTCCAGGTAAAAACGGGTTAGGTTACAATAAAGATTGTGCACGACTCTATGGGATTGTCTCCCAAAGTGCCCATTTGGAGGTACTATAATATTTCATATTATATTTTATATTATAAATATTTCATATTATATTTTATATTAACTTTTATATTGGAGTAGCCCCAAATAATTATACCCCTCGCTTTATTTTTGGATCATCCTGAATGTTATTATTTACAAAATAATGTAGAGTATTGCCATTTTCTGATTGTAGCCTGCACTGTTCCCTCACACCAAACATAGATGTTGGGTATTTTCACAAAGGTCAAAGATTTATGGGACAGGTGCAAAGAACATTTGAGTGTGCAATGTAGTTAAATTTGGCCCGGGTAAAGTGGAAGTTTGCTTGTCGTTTATGTGCCGGGGTATAGGGACAAAATGGGTTCCGCTCTGCCTTAAATCGTGCTGGGTATAAAGTTGAGAAAGGAAGGAATAACACTGAAATGTATTCTCCACTGAAACTAAAGGTCAAAGATTGATGGGTTTCAGACATGTGCCATTGAAGACGGAATCAATTCAAAAGTACAACACTCGATGCCGCCGTTTAGCGAGTGATCATTTCGGTGATAGGCAACATAACTTATCGTGTTACCCCGCTACTACACGTGCAACTTGTTTTTACGATGATAATCAATTATTTTTAGGCTTGTCAACATACACAAAGTCAACATTCATTGGCGACTGGTAGCAGTATCCCTGGTGACTAAAATGTACACTATTATTATGTTTCATCTACAGGTGTCACCTAATTGTCAAAATTTCTGGGGAGAGAGGGGGAGGGAAGGGGGGAGGGGGGAGTTGCGGATAGATGATTACAAAAGTAGGCCTTCTTTCGTATGATGATGAGCAGCTTAACGTGTTACTGTATCTACGGTTTTATGACATTAGTGGAAACAGGGTCGACCGTGTGAAGGTTGTTATCTCCCACCCCAAAAGTAGGCCTAACGACACAATAGTGACGACGTAAACAAAATTGCATTCACCGCCATTTTCTAGTTTATCAGAAGCAGAAAGTAAAGAAAAACAATTTAAACGATAGCATCGCCCTGGATTAGGTATTTATTAAGCTACTTTAGCAAAGTTATTTAGATCGTTGTTCGGGAACAAAATCCGATAAATGTTTTTTCCTTAAAAGTTATAAAGGAAAATGTTGTGTTTGTTTATATTAATTTTCCTGAACTTGAAAAGGCCAGGGAATTAAGTGACCACAGGCAGGTCGTAATAAGAACCACGACATGTTTCTTGATATTAAAATGTTAGATTTTTTGTTCATTCTTGTTAGTCAGTCGCGAACAATTACCAGTGTTTACATCAGGACAGGCCTTTCATTTCAATATGAATGGGAACAGTTTTTACGGGCGTGGGGTGTCCCAGGCCATGAAAGGTTCATGATTACATATTTAGGAATAGTCCTACATTTATTTTGGTTGGAAAGCTGGTATTAACACAATCACTGTTTTTTTAATAAATAAAAGACCCAAAAAAAATCATGTTTTGTTTTTTATTTATTAAACACATCTTCAAATAATTATATACAAGTACATGTACCACAAAAAACAAACTTGTTCCATATTCATAAATAAGGACGGATGGGAATGACATATATATATATATATTTATATATTTTTGCTTTAAAATTGCGTTTGTGCATTTTTCAAAAAAAGTAAACAAATGGGTTTATAAAGTAAATTAATATCACCTTCAATTATTTATAGCATGTATTGTTATTTCAAATTTTACAAAGGGATTATTTTTTTTTACTGGAGAAATATGTATGTTTTGACCCGTCCATCACCTTTTACAGACTAAGTTCTGTAGTTTTTAGTTTTGGTATAAAAAAACCCAAACATTGTGCTTTTATTGTTTATAAACTACATCAAACTGGATGATAATGATGCAATGACGGGCCAATTTATGAAGAAGAAAAACCAACCCACCAAAAATTGAAACAAAAATGTTTTTAAACTGTTTTTTTGTAGTATTCGACATCAGGAATAACATACTAAAAATATAAGGAACTATCTAAAAAAATAACGATAGATAATTTATTATCCATCGTAGATATGTAATTTTGGTATCTACCCCCTGGTTTCAGGTGTCAAACTACTTAAAATATCATTGAGTAATAAGAAAACCGATAAATCTAAGAGGGTGTCAAAAAAAAATGAATGTCAATTAGACTAAAATTGTTACAAGTCACTAACTGCTTACATTATGGCTGTAATTTGTGTCTATTCCTCGGTTCTAGGGATCAGAAAAACTGCTATTACCAGTAAAAGTACAAATTGAGTAAGTTGGTAAACTATAAATCCAAGATGGTGTTAAAGATCATGGTCGCCAATAAGAGTAGAATAGTTGAACAAGATGCATCTAGATGGTGGTACTTTCCTATCCAGAGACGCTTCTCTTATGTTGTCATACTTTATCAAAATAATGTGTCATTTTCAGTAAATAGTTTAAATCCTTGGATAATTGTTTTCGATATTGGACCTTCGATAGATTGGTTATAAATTGTTTGTTTTGGTGGGCCACATTTTTCCGTTGGGATGCTTGAAATTTGTGTTTAAAATTTTAAACAGTATGGGCTAATCTTTTATGTTTCTCTCTAAGTTTTCGATTTTTTTTATGAGAAAACTTAACGTTTCTTTTAGACATTTTCAACAATAATTGTAGTGTCTCTGAAAAGAGCCGTGGTAGTGTCTGAAGACGAATGGCTAACACATCCGCTCGTGTCGTAAATGTGCACAAGATGCGGACGTGAGGGCCATCAATAAACAAACACAAATTAAGAGAGAGAGAGTGGGGGGGGGGGGGGGGGGGGGGTGAGAGAGGGGGAGGGGGAGAGATATGGGGAGAATAATCCCTTCGCATCTGTGTAGATGAATGGTTAGTGTGCATGACTCAGTGTAGGCGAGGTCAGCGATAGTTTTTGGGGAAACTTGACAAGGGGTTTTTGCCAGAATCCTGCCGTGGCCACTGATGTGAAACATGCTGTGTTGGTTTGTTCTGCCGTGTGAGACGTATGCTTGGTGAAATGCATGCAGTGTGGGATGCAATTTGACATAGATTTAGATAACTAAAAATGACTATCATCTGGAGGATCTTAGGATCCTAATTCGAGAGAAGCAAGCCTGAAGATATCCTTAGAGAAAGAGGACTACAACTTTGTCCGATCTCTAGCGGGTCCCCTCGAACAACGGGTCACCGACGAGCATCTTTAAACCGCCAGATCAGTGAGAACTCCAATCAGCTGTGGACACCAGAAACCCGCCCAAGTATTTACACTGCCGGGTTTACTATTTTACAATAAATACCCAAAGAGCTCACTCTCAAACCAGAGTTAACCGACCTACAAGGTAGCCACCACCACTACCTACAAATTGACCACCCTCAACTTACTGAAGCACAAGAAGTGGCCAGAAGGAACATGAACCAAGATCACCGGGAGGCTCTCGAGCCGATAAAGGGACACCTCATTGGCCCAGACACCGCCTGCTCGCCCACTATCTTTGGCTAACCAAACGTGGTACAAAGCGGAAACGCTAAACCATCCATCGTCATAAACCCATACAACACCAACGATTCATTTTAGAACCACCACAATTTCCCCCAAAAAATTGAATCATTCTGTTGTAAAATGTCTCATTAAGTTTTCAATAGAACGGAAACCTAAAGAGAAACATAAAAGATTTGCCCATACTGTTTCAAAATCTTAAACCAATTCCAACGGTAAATGTGGCACGCCAAAACGGGACAATTCATAACCAATCTCTCCAAGCTCCAACTCTCCCATATCGAGAACATTGATTTGGGTAAAGGTCTCCATCTTGTTTCCACACCGGCCAAACCTACTCGTATCTCACTCATCCATGATGATCAACAAATATCATAAACACACGAAGATAACATTTATAATGCGCAACAAAGTTCTGAAAAGAAGGCCTTTCAAGTCTCTATCGATCCCTTAAACGTAGTACACTGTATACACCATTTGAAGATATCGAAAATATTTACTACCGAATTATTAGGAAATATCTTACTCATTTAAAAGTAAATAATGATCCTAGGCATCCAGCAAAATGATTGCGCTAGATATCCTATAATTATTCTGAAAAATATAATTTTATAAAGAAAAATTCGCGATCACCGGACGGCGATCGCGAAAAAACAAAGATAACATAGGAATAACTGCTCGACGCCGGTTGAAAACAAACGCCGTTTTTCGTGCTTTTCTCGGCATCAATGATTGTAAAACTTCGGACAGGTCAGTTAAACGATATTTACTATAAAATACAACCCCCAAATCTACCCATTCATGATAATTCAAGCATTTACCAATGGTGTATCCTACCTTTAAACTGTTGTGTTTAAACTGATACTACGTACAGTACCATTGGAAAAATTCAAAGAAGTGTCTGCAGAACGTCGAGTCAGCCGAGTTCCTTTATTTTCATTATAAAATGTCTTTCAGTGAACAAAACCGAAGTTCATACACCTATTAATTCACGTAGTTCACGCCAATGTACAAATAAATGCCAATGATAATTTTTCTGAACATAGAAATTTGTGTGCGTGCACGCACACATGGTCGTCACCATTTTCACAAAGAAAAGGGCACGGTCAAATAAAGTGACTTCTTCTTAATTTCGAGATCGTATAATTTTTTGCTTTTTGTTGTGGGGGGAGGGGTAGTTTTATTAAGAGACGGACAAACAAATGGATATACCAATAGACAATTCAGCTGTCTAAGAATCATGTGTGGGCAAAATTCATTTCGAAACGCGTTTTTGTCTGAATTTACATGCCGGTCCCTTCGTGAAACTGGTGACAAATTAACGAGTGGTGCCCTTATTGTTCAGGCAGTAAGGAAGTCGTACTCTCGGATCATCCTGCATGTTACAACAAGCGTTTCCTTGTCAGTGATCCACTGGGCTTTTCCATTCTTGCTGTCTACCGGGTGTGGTAGATGAAGACCGAGCTTACTGTAACAAAATAATACACAGAAATTAAGGGTGCTCCTCCTGGTGAATTAAAGTCAGTCAACCAGATTTTCCAGATTAGTACAGCAAACAGGTGATTGGATTGTGCTTTCGATGACACGTTGAATTTGGCGTACACACTAGGAACGGGCATCGTGTGATTTTGCATTCAAATTGGACATGGCCAGTAGCAGGATGCGATTTCAACAAAAGATTTTCCAAATTCACATCCAAATGCTCCAAATTTAAATTCTAGGTTTCTTCCAACTCAAATAATCTATCTATCCAAGGTCTATCCTTGCAGCAATGCATTTGTCCAGGCTACTTAAACCCCCCCATGAGTGACTCAAACAGTCGCAATACAAGGCACATAAATTGAACAAAGATGACAAATTCCAAAGCTAGATGAGCATCTTCGCTAGTACCCTGTGCGTTTTGGTTATAACAGACCACAAACAAAACCTCCTTTAATTTAAATTAATTAATTCTCGTTGAATATGTAAAATGATCTTGCCATTACTAATAACAAAAGCCTGACGTGACGACCGGTCGTCATCTGGCCAACAATTGGGCAGGGCTGTGGTGGAAGGGCCGTATTATGTTTGGCACGGCTTTTAATTGGATAGGAGACGTACACCGCCTACCCACCGGTGTTTCTTAAGCGACATACAGTTTTGCGAATGTGCCATTTTCAAATCCAGATCAAATAAAATGCATAATTCATGAGGGACGATCAAAAACAGGAAATTACAGATGAATACTGAATACTGAGTGAATACTGAGTTCATTCATAAGAAAATCCGTGATGTAATCAACTCCTAAAACCAAACAAAATTGGTATGACAACCGCTAAATTCAAACTCAAATACGGATGTTCTGTTTTGTTAAGGTAATTTTCAGGACAATTTAAGAGTGGAGAGAAGCTTTTCCAAACTCAAAAAATTGTTTGTATACAAAAACAGGTTGTGATCTCATTGAATCATGTTTTCGTAAGAGCAAACCCAGCAAACTGGTTAAATTATTTATTGTTTTCCATCTTGAACGGAGTTTTCAGCAACGCGACATTGCGGCCTAGTATACCCTCTAAATGGGAATACGCATATCGTTTGGGAATATGCGGTTCTAGATTTCGGATCCAAGCAAATCTCGGGCCGAATACGTGACAAATCTTAAATTTAAAACAGTATTCAGCCCAATATTTGCCCACTCTGTTCCGAAATCTAGAACCGCGTATTCCAAAGTATGTCCTTATATAATGCGAGACTCATGTTAATACACGGGTATCATACAAGGCCGCAATGTCGCGTTGCAGAAAACTCAGTTTAAGATTGAACAAATAAAATATTTAGACCTAGTTATTTTGATCACTTGTCGGGTTTGCTCTTACGAAGAAAGCACATGATTCAAAGAGATCACAATCTGCTTTGTTATACAAACTATTTTTTTTAAATTCGGAAAAACTTATCTTCACTGTCAAATTTGTCCTAAATTCCATCCTTTCCTTAAAGGTACGGTAGGATACACAATTTGCAGATATCGAAAATATTTACTACCGAATTATTAAAAAATGTCTTAGTCATCCAGCAAAATTATTGCGCTAGATATCCTGTAATTATTCCGAAAAGTAGAATGACTAAACGAAACGGAGCGTCTACATTTTAAATTGAATTTTGCGCTTGTCATACCAATTTTGTTTGGTTTTGTGGGTTTATCACGGTTTTTCATTATGAATGAACTCATCAAAACTGAAAAGCCCCAAATGTCAGTATTCATCGGTAATTTTCGGTTTTGGATTGTTCCTCCGTCGCGGGTCACCGCTCTTGAATTATGCATTTTATTTGACTTGGATTTGAAAATGACACATGCGCACAACTTTATGTCGCTGTACACACTGGCAGAAACAGCGGTGTGCCATGCCGTATGAACCAGTCTAAAACGAAAAAACACTATCACTAGAGAATTAATGATTATGCAAGGGCAATTACCTGAAGTATAATCGTGATTATACAAGTCCTCTGGAGGTGAGAATCAATAGGCGTTCTACTCTGACTACCGGCGGAGCACGAGGCTTTAAAACTTATGACCTCCACTTCCTGTCCTGACCTCTGAACTCCGACCTCTTCTCATAAGGCCCTGTTCTTGGGGAGGGTCACACAACACTCACTAGTGACAACTACAGGGTGGGTAAAATTCTTCAAACTCGAAGAGTAAGTTAAATATATACATGTAGAGGTTAAAACCTCAACTACTAAAATTGTTACAAAACTTGTAACTCAAAGTAAACACTTAATAACCAACAGGTATAGCAAGGATAAAACATGCCTACAAAAAGGAAGAACATGTTAACAACATCTCAACATAATTATATACACTGAATATCTTACTGGTATCCACAAACAAACTCAAATGTGAATCATTTGAGGGTGAGAATCAAGGGCTTGGGATACTGACAAGTACAATCACTTGAGTTACTGGGTGGGAATTGATTCTCATCTCCAGAGGACTTGTATAATCAAGATTATACTTCAGGTAATTACTCTTGCATAATCATTAATTATACAGCGTTCTCTTACGGCTCGAATCAATAGGCGACTTTGAAGTCACCCCACGTAGCACAGCCTTTGCAACCACTGAGGTTGCTGTAGGCCTATGGTAAAACTGAGTGAAAGTTGAATTAGAAGCCCAACCAGCAGTTTCTAAAATATCCCTTAAGGCTACACCCAATTTGTGAGAACACGATGCTGCTGCACCTCTTGTTGAATGTGCCTTAAATCGATCTGTATCTATGCCCGTTACGCTAAGCATTTCAACCATCCACCGACTTATCGTTGAAGAAACCACTTTCTTATGGGGTTTCATGCGGCTGATAAACAATTGAGTCTCAGTACCTCGTAATGCCCTAGTTCGTGCCAAATATTTCGAGATGGCATACACTGGGCAAATCTGTTGTTCTTCATATGATTCTATGATCACACTCTTAATATTATTACCTGGCCGGTTCTGCTTATGTAACTTTGTTGGAATGAACCTCAATCCACTTTGAGAAACACCCAAATTCCTGATGTCAATGTGCACCAAAGATGACACTCTTCCCAGTGTTACTAGTCCCAAAAGCAACACAGATTTGAGAGAAAGCAACTTCAACGACAGACTGCCATTTGGTGGCAGCTTCTTGATGTATTGCAACACTTGGTCCACCTCCCAAGTCAAAGCATACTTTGGCCTCGGTGGATTTCGATTAAAAAAAACTTTTATCAATTTGCAAACATCAGCTGACTGCCCTACCGGTCTACCCTCTATAGGTTGGCGATACAGGGAAATGGCCGATCTGTAGACCCCAAGAGATCTGTAACTTAAACCTTTGTCCTTCTCACATGTTACTAAGAACTCCACAATTTCAGTTATAGGTGCTGAAACTGGATCACAAAGTCCCCTTCTATCACACCAGCTACACCAAGCTGTCCATGCTGATTGATACTGTTTGTGAGCTGATGCTCTACAACTGTCGAGCATGACTTGCGAAACTTCCTGTTTCCGCAAAGCAGCCACGCCGCTAGATGAAGGGAACTGCTCAATGGGTGGGGCTGGCCTGAATGGGGTTGAGTTAGACTGTCCTCCCACTGAGGGAGCAGGATTGGTTGTGTTATGCCTAATTCTAGTAACATGGGGTACCATATCTGTGTTGTCCATGTTGGCGCTACTACAAGAATTGTTGTTTTGTCCATCTCTACCTTTCTCAACACTTGTGCCAAGAGACAAAAGGGCGGAAATGCATATGCTTGTTCGTTCGTCCAACTCATTGAGAAAGCGTCTACCGCTACTGCCCCTGGATCTGGCTTCCACGCCACATACCGAGGAATCTGATGGTTTAGTCTGGAGGCAAAAAGGTCTATTGTTGGATGGTACTGTAGATGTCGGCACAGCTGTGCGAAAATCTGGGGATGTAACATCAACTCCAGCCTTTCTACAAACACTCGTGACTGGTAATCTGCTATGCATATATCCCTGGGACATGGTATGCAGTAAGTATGATCTCCCGTTTCATGCACCATTTCCACATTTTGATCGCTAGGTGAGAGAGGCTGGAGGTATGGGTCCCTCCTTTGTGCTTGATGTATGCTATTGCTGTAGAATTGTCTAGACGCATCATTATATGGCAATTCTTCCTGTCCACTGCAAAGGTTTGAAGGGCGAGGAAAGCTGCCACACTGCAAATCTTATTGGTCAAAGTTTATCCAACATTGTTAACCAACGTTGGGTCAAATATCAACTGTTCACAAAATTAGGCAAAACTCTAACCAACATTTGTTGGGCAATAGGTCTATGCAACTACTGGTTAAAAAAATGACAAAACGTGTTGGTGAAAAACATTGTCCAACTATTGGGTACAAACTAATGACCAACTGTTGGGCTAGTTATTGACAAAAATGTTGGTTAAAAATTACCCAAGAATTGAGGCAGTTGATATTTTACCCAACATGTGGCAATAGTGTTGGTTAAAGACTTTTATCGAACGAGTTGGGACGACTGAAATAATAACAGTTTTCATAATTGTATTCATTCTTTTTTACCTCAATTTTATTCAGCAAATTCATTAAATTAACGCAGTACATACACGTACACACGTAGTATGCAGTTATGGAATACATTGATGTTAAAGATCTCCTCCGGGAATGGGGCCTGGAAAGCCTCAATGAAACGTTCTCACTGTAATGTAAGAACTAAGACAGTTGTTTATGTTAACATAGAACTATCCAGGTGCACGGATTGACTTTAGCGTTTTCACGAAGAGGCAAATTTGGGGCGCAGTGGCAACCACATGTAAACATGGTCAAAATTGCAAAAACGGTAATTTTGTACACAATTTGTCTCATAACCCTCCGGTCTTCGGCCATCGGGAGGATGGTGGGTTACGATTATCGTAACTAGTTCGGCACGAATTTGGAATTGCAGATTAACCCTAACCCTCCTAAATCCTCCAAACTCAATATGATTTTGCACACACCCTAGGGAGTTATGAGTACTGTTTCTCTTTGATGAATATGACAAGACAATAATGACACACCTGGCCTGGATAGTTCTATGTTAACAGAAACAACATTCTAAGTTCTTACATTACCTGATAACGTTTCATTGAAGCTTTCCAGGCCCTATTCCCAGAGGAGATCTCCAACATCAATGTCTACTACGTGCGTACATGTACGTGTATGTACTGCGTACGTACGGTTTGGATGTACATGTACAATGTACTACTAGCTATGTGCACGATTGGCCGGCGGTGCGGGAACTTTGCTTTTGTGTTGGTTAAAAACCTATTAGAATTTTTCCAAGTCCGCCAAATAAGAAAAAAGCAAACAACGGCCTACCATTTTGCAATTAAAATGCAAAAACAATTCAAGTAATGAAAATTACTTTAAAGATAATCTAAAGTACACTTTAATATAAGGTTTAGATGCATATCACTCGTGGCAAATTGCATGCACTTTTTTGCCGGTAGATTTAGGCATGGGCAAGTCTATGTTCATGCCGCACTCCCGTTGACCAATTCCTGGGTAATACATTCATTGACCAATAATTTAGTAAAAGACAAAGATATGTGTTGGGCAAATAATAATGTTTACCAACATTCAGCATTTTTGACCAACGAGTGGTAAAAACGGTTTACCCAACATTATAATTGACCAATAAATTTGCAGTGCAGTAATTCCAGATAATTTATGCGGTGCTCTTTTCGGTTAGAGACCACCGTCCCCCTGTCTCGATCAACCCACAGTGGGCACCCCACCCCTGGGTTGACGCATCTGATGTTATTGTTATTTCTGGATTTGGTAACCTCACTGGTTTCCCGTTCCACTGATGGAGGCATTGAGCCCACCACTGAAGCTCCTGAAAGCTCGTTTCTGACAAGGTAACCAACTCTGGTAGGTAGGGTCCTTTTGGACAATCGGAATTAAATCTGTCTGTAACGCCCTGAAAAATACCGGTGCCGGAACTACATCTTCGGCTGTTGCATTCATCTTCCCCAGTATGCTGGCCAACGCCTCTGCAGTTATTTGGGGCTTCTTTAACGTTTGTTTGCACAGAAGTTCTAACCGTTTTACCTTTTCTTCCGGGAGACTCAGTGTCATACTGCATGAGTCTATCATGTGTCCTAGAAAACAAATCTTGTGGCATGGTATCAATTGAGATTTCTCCCAATTCACTAACAGACCCAGTTTCTCGAACAACTGTAGAATGTATTGTTTCTGGGACTGACAATCTTCTTCGGACTGAGCCATCAAGAGAAGGTCGTCTAGATAAATAATCACTTTCATTGATCTCTGTCGTAAATGAGAAATGATTGGCTTCATCATTTTCGTGAATAGTCGAGGAGCCGATTTCATCCCGAATGGGAGTACTTGAAACTCCATTATTTTGTCCTCCCATTCGAACCTCAGAAATTTCTTGTCTTCGGACCCAACTGGGATCATGAAATAGGCATCCTTTAGATCGATGGAGACCATCCAATCGTCTTTCTGAATCAACTGTTTTACCATGCTCATTGATTCCATTTTGAAGTGTTCGGACTTGACGAACCGATTGAGCCGTTTCAAATTGAAAACGGGTCGAAATCCCCCTGATTTCTTGGGTATGACAAAGATCGTGGAGATGAATTGATCGGGTCGATCCTCCACTTGTCTTATTGCTCCTTTTTCCAACATATTTGCTATTTCTTTTTGAGTTAACAGTCGTTGTTTCTCGTTCATGTGAAACTGTTTTGGCACTTTTATTTGCCATGGTTGGTATACCCACTCGATTCGGTAACCTACTACAGATTGAAGAATAAAAGGATCGTTGGTCATCTTTGCCCATTCGGAAAGATAATTTTTTATCCTGCCTGCATAGTGACGCCCATAGTAGTTTACCGAATCGGGCTCTTGTTGTTGTCTGTTAGTGTCTGGAGGCTTGACATCTATTTTTTTTTGTTTTTTTGTCTGGTTGTAGTCCTTTCCTTTTGATTCAGAACGAAAAGAATTATAACTCTGGCCAAATCGCCCATGTCCTCTAGTACTGAAGGACTTATGGTATTGCCCACGGTTGTTTCTGTTCCGACTACTGTATGAGGCGGACTTGTCTTTATTGTAGTTGAAAGATTTCCTGAAAGTATTGCCTTTATCTTTCGGAGCCATTTTCTGGTTCGTTGGTGTACTTGACGTACCCTTTACTACTTTTTGTGTCACTTTGTTGAGCTTGTCCTCCTCTTCGACTTTCTGGGCCCATTCATCACCCAGGATACAGCCCATTGAAGGAGTCACATCTCTGAGGTACCCTTCCTTAATGAAGGGGTCGGCATGTTGTTGTCTGAAAATCGACACCCTTTGTAATTGCTGACCCTAAAAGACTGCCCGAAGACGACAACAGGTTTTCACTTCTTAAAACCCCTCAGGTGCATCTTGCATCTTTTCAACCGCTTCAATGAGCGGAATAGAGGCACGGAGCATGTCCTCCTGGATCGACCAGACTGAATTATCACTCTTCCAAGCTTCAAACTTGGTCTTCTTCATGGTCCCCCTGATGGGTTTTGGCATATCTGGGGCCTTAAAATATTCGTCAATAGACGGGTCTGGCTTCATCCCTTCCAATAACTCATCCTTCTTGCTTTGCTCAAGGACATGTGTCCTCTGTTGTTTCCACCAGTCAAGTACTTCCGACTCGAACAAGGTGCCTTTAACCTCTTCATGAGGGTTAGCTAGCTTCGAAGTAGGTTTTGGGTGGTCTCGCCCTGGGATTTTTGTCACCTCATCTGCAATCCCTTCTCTTTCTTCATCATTCATGTTTTGTGCCCTTATTGATAAGACATCTTCTTGAACTAGACCCCTCTTACTTTTGGGGGAATCGGGGGCAGAAGAAATATCTGAAGGTTGTCTTGCCCCATAACGACTATCACGGGGAGAGTCACTTGAGGATGATGAGGAGTATCTCCTTTTACGCCCTTGTCGTCTATGGGGTCTAGATCTTGAACTAGATCTGGAACGTGACCTCATGTCTCGCAAGGTGTCCTGTAACACACCTTTGAAAAAACACATCTGTTTTTGTTGCATACTTTCCAGACATGACAACTGTTGTTCTGAAAAAAACAGAGTCATTCGGTCTCTGAAAGGAGCTAGTCGACTTGGCTCGATGACGACGTCCCGAGCGATCTTGATCAGAAGAAAGCATATCGTTCTCTCTTGAAAATTGACCACGACCCTTAGAATGGAGGCGGGGAACACTCTCATGATCACGACTCATAAAATGAAGGCGTGAAGTGTGGCCTTTTCCTTCATCACGACCCAAAGATTGCAGGCGTGAATCAGACTTGCGACCGTGGCCGTCATGGCCGTGGGGTAGCACTGTTCTATCCTCCCCACCATTATCGGTAAAATTATCACATTTCTTACCATCACTGTCACAATAAAACCACCTTTTCCTTATATTTAATACTCTGTGTAAATAATTGTGCATTTTTTAAAACCTGTATCCATGTATAAGTGGGTCAGAGCCCAAACCCATATCAATCCGTGGTTGACTGGCCAAGATAAATTCCATCCATATAGTCTACAACATGTTCCTATAATGATCTCCACACACACCATACACATACCTAGTGTCACCAGTGGTCTGGTGATGGAGATAATTTGAATATTCATGAGTGTGGGTTTAAATAAGAATGAAATAAAGTTAAGTTTGAATGAGTTTGAATGAGTGTTAGAAATGAGATGTAAATTGATGCAAGGTTGTTGGAAGTGAAATGAAAGTAAGTGAGGGAGTGGTCTCCAAGATTCCTATCTGTGTGGACGCGCCGTGCACTCTGTTGCTGCAGCGATA
This sequence comes from Crossaster papposus, assembly GCA_037893245.1. Lineage (NCBI taxonomy): Eukaryota > Metazoa > Echinodermata > Asteroidea > Velatida > Solasteridae > Crossaster > Crossaster papposus. The sequence continues at coordinate 994,433 of JBAIAA010000429.1, read as the reverse complement.
CAGTTTTTTACTTTAGGGTATTTCAGACCCTATAATAACTATTGCAAGCAATCTGGCTTGTAAATTCGCTGTGCAGCTGAATAAAGGTTTTTGAGTGCTTCTGCAAGCAAGTTTTGCCTGACGGTGTTTTAAACTTTGGCGCGAGGAGACATGTCGGCAACATTGACCAGCAACCACGGCCTACTCTGGTCCTTAGAGGCGAGGCTCGATGGTATGAGTGCAAAGGATGCCGCAAGACTTTGAAGTCAAGCGAAGGGGGAAGCTTGTATGCAGCTGCCGGGACTGTGCTACATGCTTAATCAGGAGTGAACTGAATAGGAGCTTGCTGCTAAAGTGGTTTTGACGTATTGAGCGAGGACGTGAGACGTCACCAGAAGTTAAAATAATTTACCTTGTTTGGATATAAACCCTGCAGAAGCTGGAGTAGACATTGTAAATGTTGTGGAAATTATTGGGAAATTTTGTAAAGTTTAAATAGTTGTGTACTATTTCAGTTTAGTGAACTTGAATTAATAATAGTTGGGGAGACTGTTTGTGAATCTTGGGTAGATTCAATTAATTTGATTAATTAATATATTTTACTGTAATTTGACCTTCGTGGATAAATTACTTATCATCTATACATGTAATTATAAATATAGTAAACTCAAGCTTGAGGTAATTTTTAAAGGGGTGGATTTAACGTATTAAATTAATTCAGAGTCGAGAAGAATCGTGGACATTGTTTTATTTTCCATTGTCTTGAATATTATTAGAGGAAGGTACTGGATCTCACATTTGGGGGCTTGTCCGGGAATATTTAAAGAAACGGAACAGATCAGTAACCTAGTCCATGTGTTCAGCACAATGGTAAATAATGGGATACGTCTGTAATTTATATGATGCAGTAGTTGTTTATTCTTGCATTGTTCGTTATTTGAGATTGTTTTCATTTATGCAGATCCATGTTTCTGACAAGTCTCACCTCTCAGCCAAAGTGGAAAATACACTGCTTGCGGCTTGTGCTCCTTTTAGTAGCATTTTTGCGCGTAGGCGTGCAGAGTGTACGAGCATCTACCATGGATAAATGGGTGGAGGTAGGTAGGGAGTTTGGACTGAGTGGTGATGGTCTGATGGACTTTGTTAGAGAGAGGGAGAGTGTTGCAAGAGGTGAAAGAGCTGAAAAGTTAGAATTAAAGAGGCAAGAGGGTGAGATAATGAGAATGACTTTAAGAGTTGAGGAATTGAAGGCAGAAGCATATGACAAACAGAATGATAGTCAAAACAATACTGATCACAAACCATCTTTAAGTGCGAAGAACATAAGATCCCCCAAGTTGCCTCCTTTTCAGGAAATTAGGGATGACCTCGATGCATACATTCAAAGGTTTGAGAGATATGCATTGTCCGTAGGATGGCCACGAGATAACTGGGCAATCAATCTTAGTACCCTACTTACCGGTAAGGCTTTGGATACGTATTCTAGGGTAGCTGTAGATGAATCCAATGACTATGACATTGTAAAGACGGCTCTCTTTAAGCAGTACAACCTAACCGAAGATGGATTTCGAGGTAAGTTTCGTGCAGCAAAACCAGACGGGATGGAAACTGCAATCCAATTTGCTGCACGCATTCAGAATTATTTTGACAGATGGATACATTTGGCCAACCTTAAACACACATATGATGATCTTAAGAATTTGGTTCTAAAAGAGCAGTATATCAATAGTTGTGGTAAAGATCTTGCTGTATTTTTAAAGGAGAGAACACCAAAGACGCTAGACGACATGGCAAAACTGGCTGAGCAGTTCGTGGAGGCTAGGAAAGCTACATTCGGACAGGTCTGTCAACTAGCCCACCATTCTGATAGGAGGCCTGCCTTGCAAAATAGGTTCAAGGGTCCAGAACCTCCAAGAACAAACCAACAACAACCAACTTCCAAACAGTTTCACCAGCGTGATAATCGGTATCAATCGACCATGGACCGGACCTGTTTCATTTGCCACAAAAAAGGTCACATTGCCCGCAATTGTAGGTACAGGCCAAGTCAGGTAGCTTCAGCTATGGGGGTGATGCTGGAGAACCATAATGGTAGTATGAATCAAGCTGGTCCATCAAAGTCAAACCAAGGTGAGTCCACTAATAGAGGATCTCATAATAATATGTGTGATCGATGTAAACAACCAAACGAGACAGTGGCATTCATGGTACCAATGAAGTTATCAGAGTGTTGTAGTAATGAAGGACTTGTTACGTTGCAGTGTGGTCATAAACTCCCTATATTAAGTGCGACATGTAAAGGTCAGACATATCCAAGGTTGCCAGTGGAAACAGGTTTTGTTGGTGATATAAAGGTACCAGTTTTAAGGGACAGCGGATGTAGCGGAGTAGTGGTTCGCCGAAGTCTCATATGTGATGATCAACTTACTGGAGAGTACAGAGGTTGTGTTATGCTAGATGGAACGGTAAGAAAATTACCGGTTGCCAGGATACAAATTAACACTCCTTTCTTTACAGGTACAGTCATCGCTCTTTGTATGCAGCATCCAGTATTTGATCTTGTTCTAGGTAATATTGAAGGTGCCCGTGGTCCATCTGATCCTGATCCTAACTGGAGTAAAGAAATACATCAATTACAGCAAACGGAGACCAAAACAGTGAGTACAGGTCAGCACATTCAAGAAATAGCCCTGGCAGTACAAACCAGAGCACAAAAACAGGCAGAAAAGATACCAACAAGAAGTTTAAAGGTGCCTAGTAGTATGACGGATGTTGTAACTGCCAAAGAACTTCAATCTGAGCAGGAGAGTGACCCTTCACTAAAACGCTGTAGAGAATTACTCACAATTGGACACCAGAAAGTAGGAAGAGATGGGCATACCTCCCATTTTCTAATTCACAAGGGAATAATGTATCGGGAATTTCAATCTCCCAAAGTTGACCATAACAATGTTTTCCAGCAGGTAGTTGTCCCAGCAAAGTTCCGTTCACAGGTTATGAAGATAGCACACGAGTCTCTTCTTGGAGGACACCAGGGCGTCCAGAAAACTACCGATAGAATAATGACAAGTTTCTTTTGGCCAGGTATCCAGTCGGACATCAAAAGGTTTATCCAGTCATGCGATGTGTGCCAACGCACCTTTCCTAAAGGTAGAGTCACACGAGTTCCGCTGGGCAGCATGCCACTCATAGAAACGCCCTTTCAACGTATTGCTGTGGATATTGTTGGACCTATTTTTCCAGTCACTGACAAAGGTAATAGATATATACTTACTATTGTTGACTATGCCACCCGATATCCTGAAGCAGTAGCTTTGAAAAACATTGAGACAATAACAGTAGCCGAAGCAATGGTGGACGTCTTCAGTAGAGTGGGTGTTCCACGAGAGGTTCTGAGTGACCAAGGAACACAATTTACGTCCAATCTGATGAGAGAGGTGAGTCGTTTACTATCCATTAGACAATTAACTACAACACCCTATCACCCAGCCTGTAATGGTCTCGTTGAACGGTTTAACGGTACTCTTAAGCAGATGCTGAGAAGGATGTCTACCGAGAGACCTAAGGACTGGGACCGTTATCTAGGGGCACTCCTATTTGCTTATAGAGAGGCACCACAGTCAAGCTTAGGGTTTTCACCTTTTGAACTTCTTTATGGGAGAACTCTACGTGGCCCTATGTCCATCTTGAAAGAGTTATGGACGGGTCAACAGGAAGAGACAGAGGTAAGATCAACATACCAGTATGTTATTGATCTGAAAGAGCGTCTTGAAGATACATGCAAACTTGCACAGGAAAACCTTCGAAAATCCAAGGTAAAACAAAAACATTACTATGATAAGAGGAGTAGGGAGCGTAATTTCAGGGTTGGGGATTATGTTCTCTTGCTACTTCCCACTGATAATAACAAACTTCTTTTTACAGTGGAAAGGACCCTTTCCAGTAGTCGCCAAAGTAGGCAAGGTAGACTATCAGATAGATCTTGTAGGTAAGGTTAAAACATTCCATGCTAACCTTCTCAAGCTTTACATCCACCGCGAGAAACAGGTCCAAGATCAAAAGAAGATTGAAAAGAATGCGAATGAACCGCTCGTTGTCAGTGTAGCACTAGTTGACTCTGAACAACTTGATGACGCCAACCGAATTGTAGACGAAGAGCTGCTTATTTCTCCGACGTTGAAGGCTACAGAAACCATACAAGATGTGAAGGTAAGTACTAGTCTAACCAGTGACCAGAACAAACAAATCAATACACTATTACTTCAGTTTACAGATGTCTTGACCGATATGCCTGGAAGAACAACCATTGGCGAACATGAAATTAAACTGACTACAGACGAACCGGTAAGACTAAAACCCTACCCCTTACCTTTTGCACTAAAGGATACAGTTAATGAAGAAATTGCCCTGATGCAGAAGTTAGGAGTGATAGAACCATCTGAATCGCCCTACTCATCCCCAGTCGTGTTGGTTGCAAAGAAAGACAAGACAGTTAGATTCTGTATTGACTTTCGAGGGCTTAACCGCATAACCGTCTTTGATGCGGAACCCATACCTAGCCCCGAACAGATTTTTGCATCACTTTCACAGGATACATTTTTCAGTAAACTCGACCTAACTAAAGGTTATTGGCAGGTACCTCTTCATAGAAACTCAAGAGAAGCGACAGCTTTTGTCACACCACAAGGTTTGTATCAATTCTGTATGATGCCCTTTGGACTAGTTAATGCCCCTGCTACCTTCAGCCGGATCATGAGAAGGATGTTGAAGGGTATGAAGAACACGGACAATTTCATCGACGACATTTTAGTACACACCCCAACGTGGGAAGAACATCTTGTTACACTAGAGGAACTCTTTACCAGATTGAGAACCACAAGATTGACAGCCAAACCAAGTAAGTGTGAGTTAGGATATCATTCACTTGAGTTCTTGGGTCATGTGGTTGGTGATGGGAAGATGAGTCCGCAACCTGATAAGCTACAACACATCAAAGAGGCCCAAAGACCAGAGACAAAGAAACAGTTGCGTTCGTTTTTAGGATTGGCGGGATATTATAGACGCTTCATTCCAAACTTTGCAGCCATTGCGGTCCCTCTGACTGATCTAACCAAGAAGAAAGAACCAACACACATTCAATGGGGTCCTAGTCAAGAAAAGGCTTTCACTACCCTCAAGAATAAGCTCACTACTTCACCGATTCTCCAGTTACCGGATTGTGCAAAGCCATTTGTACTACGTACGGATGCATCCAACACCGGAATCGGGGCAGTCCTCTTTCAAGAGCGAGATGAAGAAGGTAAGTTTCCAGTAGCCTATGCAAGTCGCAAACTTCTCTCACGAGAAAGAGCGTATGCTACCATAGAGAAGGAGTGCCTTGCTGTGGTCTGGGGTATCCAGAAGTTTGAAATTTATCTTTATGGTCGTGAATTCGTGTTGCAGACAGATCACCAGTCTCTAATCTATATGCAACGGGCCAAAATGGCAAATGCTAGAGTGATGCGATGGGCACTTGCACTTCAACCTTATCGCTTTCGAATTGAATCTATTAAAGGAAGTGATAACATTGGTGCTGACTATCTCAGCAGGAGTTGTGTGGCTGAAAGATAAGAACGTCTCAAGGTAGGTACATCAATGTTCGACAGTGCAAGAATAAAGAAATAATAAATAAATAAAACAAAATAAAGAATAAAGAATAAAAACAAAACAAAAACAAAAAAACACCAATTTGGTAATCTTCCAGTGAAAATGTATTTTGATATTGTTTCTGGAAAATACATTTTTTGAAAGAGGGGGTGAATTGTCACAATAAAACCACCTTTTCCTTATATTTAATACTCTGTGTAAATAATTGTGCATTTTTTTAAACCTGTATCCATGTATAAGTGGGTCAGAGCCCAAACCCATATCAATCCGTGGTTGACTGGCCAAGATAAATTCCATCCATATAGTCTACAACATGTTCCTATAATGATCTCCACACACACCATACACATACCTAGTGTCACCAGTGGTCTGGTGATGGAGATAATTTGAATATTCATGAGTGTGGGTTTAAATAAGAATGAAATAAAGTTAAGTTTGAATGAGTTTGAATGAGTGTTAGAAATGAGATGTAAATTGATGCAAGGTTGTTGGAAGTGAAATGAAAGTAAGTGAGGGAGTGGTCTCCAAGATTCCTATCTGTGTGGACGCGCCGTGCACTCTGTTGCTGCAGCGATACAGTTTTTTACTTTAGGGTATTTCAGACCCTATAATAACTATTGCAAGCAATCTGGCTTGTAAATTCGCTGTGCAGCTGAATAAAGGTTTTTGAGTGCTTCTGCAAGCAAGTTTTGCCTGACGGTGTTTTAAACTTTGGCGCGAGGAGACATGTCGGCAACATTGACCAGCAACCACGGCCTACTCTGGTCCTTAGAGGCGAGGCTCGATGGTATGAGTGCAAAGGATGCCGCAAGACTTTGAAGTCAAGCGAAGGGGGAAGCTTGTATGCAGCTGCCGGGACTGTGCTACATGCTTAATCAGGAGTGAACTGAATAGGAGCTTGCTGCTAAAGTGGTTTTGACGTATTGAGTGAGGACGTGAGACGTCACCAGAAGTTAAAATAATTTACCTTGTTTGGATATAAACCCTGCAGAAGCTGGAGTAGACATTGTAAATGTTGTGGAAATTATTGGGAAATTTTGTAAAGTTTAAATAGTTGTGTACTATTTCAGTTTAGTGAACTTGAATTAATAATAGTTGGGGAGACTGTTTGTGAATCTTGGGTAGATTCAATTAATTTGATTAATTAATATATTTTACTGTAATTTGACCTTCGTGGATAAATTACTTATCATCTATACATGTAATTATAAATATAGTAAACTCAAGCTTGAGGTAATTTTTAAAGGGGTGGATTTAACGTATTAAATTAATTCAGAGTCGAGAAGAATCGTGGACATTGTTTTATTTTCCATTGTCTTGAATATTATTAGAGGAAGGTACTGGATCTCACAATCACAAATAATGTCAACGGATTTATCTACATTACAAAATGATTCTGACTTATTACTGAACCTTTCATCTTCTACTGAAGACATGATGTTCTTGTTTTCCGTCAAATAACTGGAAAAATCTTCTCTGCAAAACGCAAACACGTTTTTGGCGCCCGCCGCAGTTATGAGAAGAGGTCGGAGTTCAGAGGTCAGGACAGGAAGTGGAGGTCATAAGTTTTAAAGCCCGGTGCTCCGCCGGTAGTCAGAGTAGAACGCCTATTGATTCGAGCCGTAAGAGGACGCTGTATAATCACTAGAGATCAAACTACACTGTAGATCCATGTTATAAAAATATGAAAACTTATTTTCATTTATGAGGCCCTTAAAGTGCTATTAACCTCTTTGTTAACAGTGGAACGACGCTAAATCAAATATTCATGGTTTTGTGTCCAAACGTTGTTGTTGAAAATATGTTAAAAGACTTTTAGAAATTTCAAACATTAGGCCTGTTTTATTTACGACGTCAAATGGCTGGTGCTTAAAACCAGTTCGCGCCGGATGACGTATATAAACACAAAGTTTTCTCCAGATTCAAAACAGATGACACATAAACACGCCACGGGCAAGGCCGAAAAATTTGTTTAACAGCAGCGAGCAAGGCCGGAAATGCGTGGGTGTGCTTCCCGGCACTATCAGCCTGAACCCGCTTCGGATCAAGTTTCGTTAAAAATAATCCCGCCCCTCGGCTCGGTGATGTTAAAATAATCCCGGCGCGAAATGGTTAAGAGTGACAGGTGGTTATTAAGTCCCCAATGAATATAGGGGAAAAACAAACCATTGCTTCAATTTCAAAATTCAGTGTGATGAATACAAGTTTGCACACAGTAGGCAACAAGAGGGCACTATTTAAAAGGACGGACGCCATCTTAAAAAATGAACACCTGATAGACCAGCGGCTAAAAATCGCTATACCAAACGATGATATTCCAAACAAAATATGTGGATCCCGTGATGTCGTTCGATATAGCGGCGTTCCACTGTATGTTAAAAAAAACGGAGCCATATCTGGATATAGGGCCCTATCGCAGATTTGTCCTTTGAAAAACATAACAGGTAGAATAAAAGCATTTTTCAAACTTTCAAAATTGATGCCATTGCTTGTTATTCCACTTTAATTTTTTAAACGACAAATCTGCGATTATCCTATTAATCCAAAAATCTTTCTCACGACATACTGTACTCTTACAGTGTGCAAGATTTGTATGCTTGTATAATAAAAGGCACAATTCCCCAAAAAATTGTGCTTTTCACTAACACATAGTTTGACGTTTTGTCAACGTTTTGCAATGTAACTTTGTAATTAAATGACTGTATACTGCATATCATATTTCATAATTCAAACTGGCAAAAAATAATTAAAGCAAGGTTTTGCTCACGGAAGCTCTTCCCGTATTACAATCACTTACTAGTCTGGAGTTCTGCAACTAAGGAACTTGTCTTTCAGATCCAGGTCCACATCAGCCATCTTGGTATCTGGCAAACTTATTTTAATCTGTATATTATGCAACCAATAACAAATAAAGTTACATGAAACAAACAACAATTCCCTGAATTAGCTATGTACATGTAACTTGTTATACAATTTTGACAGGCACAATGACTTATGATTTGTGTGTCGACTGGTCATTAAATTACTTGTCATTGGGAAGGACCTGGGACCTGTACGTTTTGTTTTTTTACACGAATATTTAAACTGGCAAAATTATATTTAAACATTCGGTTGATATTCGAATATTCAATATATTCGAAACAGCCCTAATACTAGGCAGAGCACTCAAAAATTTAAAACACATCAAACAAGTTTAATGTCAGTTCTGCTTAAGAGATCTCTCTGAAATATTAATTTTTCTGCAAGAATTGTGACAATCGGTGGTGGCATTCATGAGATATGGCATTTTACAGATTTCCGATAAGGTTGGAAAACCTGTTCAAAATGGTAAAAAAATTTGAAAAATTCAATTTTACCTGATTTGGGGCCTTTGTTTGTGTTAAAAGATAAGCAAAAATAGTTTAATACAGCATATTTGTTGACATGTTTACACTCAATTATGCATTTAAAACCAAACAAAATTGACCAAATGTCAATGCTACTTTTAAAAGAATTGTCGAAAAATGCATAAATGGGATAACTCAAGCTGTGATTGGTCTTTTAAGGTGAAATTTGGAATATAGTACAATGGTATATAGAATGGCTCCATGGGTGACTAAAGATATGCTGGAACTGCGACGAAAGCGTGACTTTATGCGAGGTAAAGCTCAAAAGTCGGGCAATCCTACTGACTGGCTTGCCGCTAAACAGGTACGAAATCAAGCTAATAATATGGCCAAATACCTAAAAAAGAAACACTATGAAAATGCCATCTCCGAAAACATGACTAACACAAGAAAGATATGGTCTATTGCTAAAGAAGCTAGCTCTATTAAGACCAACTCTATATTGCCAGCCTGTGCAAACACTGGTAAACAGAACCTGGCTGATAACTTTAACAAGTTCTTTGTTATTAGGTGCTGATCTGGCTGCTATCTTTGAACATAACATCTCAGGTAAAGACAATCAATGTTTTAGCCAGCATAATACTCCTTCGTTTCAGTTTACCCCAGTTACAGGTAGTTCTGTAGAAAAGCAAATCAAGAAAATGGATCCCTCAGTGGCAACAGGTGTTGATGGGATATCCAGTAAACTTCTTAAAATAGCATGTCCCGCTATATGTAGCTCATTGGCGTACCTAATAAACAAATCTCTCTCTACAGGTATTGTGCCAGAGGGCTGGAAGATGGCCAAGGTAACTCCAGTATTTAAGGGTGGTAATCGTGAAGAACTCTCTAATTATAGACCTATCTCAGTTCTCCCCCTGGTCTCAAAACTTCTCGAAAGAGCTGACAATAACTAACTGATAACCTTTCTTAACTGTAATGATTTTCTCTCTACAGAGCAGTCTGGTTTTAGATCTCACCATTCCACCCAAACTGCCATTTTAGATGTCACTGACCACATCCTCAAAAATATGGATGGTGGTAAAGTAACAGGCGCCATATTTTTAGACCTAAAGAAAGCGTTCGATACTGTTGATCATAACATTCTCCTGTCAAAACTATACGATAGTGGAGTGAAAGATCTGGAATACAAATGGTTTGAATCATATCTTTCAGGTAGAAAACAGGCCACAAAGATTGACGGTGCAACTTCTGACTTTGAAAAACTGAGTGTTGGGGTTCCACAAGGGTCAATTCTTGGCCCACTTCTTTTTATTATTTTTATTAACAGCCTACCTTTATGTTTAGCATCAATTCCTCGAACGAAAGTAAGCATGTATGCTGACGATACCATGATAATGTTTGAAGGCACAAGCCCTGGTAGTATTGAATCTGATATGGTGAATGGCCTTAGCAAAGTCACTCATTGGTTGATGAACCATAAACTTACGCTGAATGAGAGTAAAACTAAATTCATGATATTTGGTTCTCGTCCAAGGATACCCGCCTTCTCTCAGGTGCAGATCTCATTAAATGATATATCAATAAAACAAGTTCATGTGTATAAGTATCTGGGGGTTATTCTAGATGAACATATTTCTTGGTCCGATCATATTGAATATAATGGCCAAGAAAATCTCTATGTAAATGGGATTTCTTCGGCGATCTGCTCAACCCTGCCTTCTGACTCAACGTTTCAAATGTTAAGCTGTGCCATGATCATGCCCTTGTTTGACTACTGTGATGTTACCTGGTCAAGTTGTGCACACTGTCACTCTGACAAACTAATTAAATTGCACAACCGTTTGGCCAGATTAATTCTTAATGCCCATCCAAGAACACATATCACTGATTTACAAAGGGCACTTTCATGGTCACCTTTACCAGCACGTTGGGATAAGCACCGTTTATGTGAGGTTTATAAGTGCATGAATAACCGCAGTCCAGCATATCTGAAATCGCGCTTCGATAAACTATGCCACTCTGCCAATACTCGTGCCAAGTCAAACGGATTATTGCATCAGTTCTCTGTGCCCAAGACAAATGCAGCCAGGCGCACTTTTCAGTACCTTGGGACCCTGGGGTGGAACAAACTTACCACTGCCCAGAGACAGGCAAAGTCACTGGTACAATTTAAATCACTTCTTGACTGACTTATTGACGTTATTAATTGATATCACAACTTGTTTTTGAAGTATTTTAGTTGGTTTTTAGTTTTTTACAGGTTTTTATTTTTTTATTTTTTATATATTTTACTTTCCATTATTTTTATTTTGTTTATATTTGTGTGTAAATGTTGTGTCTCGATAACGTGTTGCTATACTTTTAATGTAATCATTTTACTGTCCTATTAATGAATGTATTAATTTTTCTAAGTTTTCTATATTTTGACTTTTTATGGTTTTAGTCTTTTTTCCCGTTCTTTTATATGTCTCATTTAATTTGATTTGTATTAACATATATGTTTCTGATCTTGTTTTAATTAAATGTATTTTACTAATCATGTACATGTAATACACAGGGCCCTCATGGAAAGCAATTGTTTAACTGATAAGGCCACCCTGTTAAAATAAGACAGCAAATAAAATAAATAAATAAATATGAAGAGCTACTGGATGATTAAAGTTTTTTATTACAACTCATTATTATGCAAATTAACTAATTACTAGCTAATTATATATTCATATTTAAATTACGCTAATTAGGTACAAACAAATTGTAAATTGTGTCCGTCATTGTATTTGATGTTCAATGAAATAACCCTCTGATAAACACGCCACGAGAGCAACTCGGATCGAGGCCGTAAATATACGTCGATGACCCGCTTGCATCAGGCATCTGTGAGTGTGCTACCTATTAGATGCCGGCCTGAACCCGCCTGGGTCTGGTCATTGTCAAAATAATCCTGGCACGAGCTGGTTGTTAATTAATAGTCAAATTGGGGACAACTAATTAAATATGCGTATTCAATTTTTTGTTTGAAACAAAACCAGAAAACACTATCTTATTTTCCAGCTAATCTGGTGTTATTCCGTAGGGCCAGGTTTGATTTTGACAGTCCATTAATTATTTGGCAAAGTGGTGAAAGTCTCCAGTCTTCTTAGCTTTGGTGACATGCCGGTTGATGTTTGAAATCAGGTCTACATCTAGTAGTGGGTCGTTTTAGACCAGGACAATCCAGCACTGGAGGGTGTTCTTTGCCGTTAGCTTGTGTCTGATGTGTCAATGGTGCTGTAAATGGTCTCCGTCAATGAAAACTTGCAAAGGTAGGCTCTGGATTGCTGTACCGTACCGAGATCTGAGATGAAATGAAACTTACATGTTGGCTGCTAATAATATTAATTAAAAATAAATAAAAACTTGCTAATCTAAACTTTGAATTTGCTTGTTAAATTTAGAATTCAGTGCACACTCTTTAGTACGAAGTCATTTGGCAGTAGTCCTGCCACTTTTTTTGAACCCGGTTTGAATCATGCCAAGGATAGGTCTATACTGTGAATTGGGTTGACAGTATCTACATGTACTTTATTATTCATTGCATAGGTTTCTTCCAACACGTAAAACTGGCATTTCATTTTTTTTTTTTTATGGGTTTTTGGCTTTTGCTTTCTAAAAAAAGTCCTTGTTTAATTCATGAAAAATACAGTTGACCTATGTATGCTTGTTATTGTATGTTTGTTCTAACTTTTGTTGGCATGTGATACATGTGTGTCCTTTGTTATGTAGTAATTACATCAGGAAATGACAAAACATTCTACCCACTGTATTTAGAACTTGATTAGAACTAAGAAAGATTATTGGAAATTAACAGTTTTAAGGGGGAGAATAAAAACCACACATAACAGCCAGCAACCAACTGCGCATGCTTCAATTGCACACAATGGTAATTGATTGAATTATCATGAATATAGGTAGATTTGGGGGGTTGTATTTTATAGTAAATAACGTTTAACTGACCTGTCCGAAGTTTTACAATCATGGATGCCGAGAAAAGCACAAAAACAGCGTGTGTTTTCCACCGGACGACGATCGCGAATTTGTCTTTATAAAATTCTACTTTTATCTAGCGCAATCATTTTGCTGGATGCCTACAATCATTATTCACTTTCAAATGAGTAAGATATTTCCTAATAATTCGGTAGTAAATATTTTCGATATCTGCAAATGGTGTATCCTACCTTTAAGTCCCGTGACGCAGTTTAATGTATAACACGGCTTTTATATCTATTAACGTTACTCCCTTACACGATCTGCCGATCACTTGATATTACATAAAACTTACCTGGGCATTTTTCGTTTTGAAGAAGCTCGATTTCAGTAGCAGTCCAACACACCATCAAATTATTTTCTAGGTTGCAGTTTATACGCCATGTTTACAAACGTTGAAACAGGTCACGCAGGTCACGCAGAGCCGACACGGATAAAAACTTGAAAAACAATTCGCGCTGATTTCTTCAAATGTTTTACTTATTGGAACAAAAATGTGACTATATCACAAGAAACTGCAGACATTAATCTATCAAACCATTTGTTCGAAATTTTCAATGGATAAATATTTCAGGATTTGTGGAGCCGTTTCGTACTTTAGTTTCCAGCGGTCGGGACAAAAATTGGAAGCCATGTTCCAGAAATTCGAAGGTGTACTGATACAGCCAAGGTCACAAGCTACCTTGGGGTAAAAGGTCAACCAGATTGGAAATTCCATTTTTGCAAGGGGTGTTTTCCAGTGCGCGAGTCACAGCGCGGTGCACTTTTCACACGTTGGTTTGCGCGCGGCAATAATTCGCGTTGTGTGCGAAGTGAAAAACGAACGGTTTATCTAAAACCAAATTAATACTTTCCTAGATTCTAAAACTGTTATTTCAAAGATGTACAATATGAAATATTATTTCTAACCCTGGCTAAAAAGAATTGAAAGATATTGTCATTTTCTATTTTTAACAATTATTTCAAAAACACCCCAAAAATGAAAGTTCTGAGAACTTGTGTGTTCTGCGCGCGTGGCAGACTCCGCGTGCACACATTGTGCTCAGCCTACTAATACTCACCACCATGTCCTCACAGCCGACTGAGCTCGGTGTCTTGTTACTCATCTGCAGAAACATGTCCTCTGTCGTTACTGCTTGTTTGAATATAATGTCAAATCTGGAAGACACAATCAAAATATAATCTTTGACTCAGTCAAGTTTTGTCTTGGGCAGATTAGTAACAAAATTGTTCAATCAAATAATAAAAGCATGGAATTTGGCACACAGCCATAGTATGTGATGAGAAAAATGTTTGGCTATGGTGCCATTGCAGATGTAGGTAGAATTACATGTACAAGCAATTTTCGAAATAGCTGCCATTGCATGTTATTCTACCCATATTTTTCAACTTTAGGACAAATCTGTGATGGCCCTATAGCCAACATCGTTCTCATGGTAAACTGTCTGTGTGCCAAATTCCCACACAGAAGTGTGGAAGGGGTCTACGATCGAATACTTATATCCTCAAAGAGCACTCTACCGGCACCTAAGCATATAGACCGGCAGGTTTAACCGCTAAGAGTTTAAACAAATTGTGCCCTCGTGTGGCCTCCTACTATATTTTAGTGCCCTGCGGCATGCATGCGTCGTGAATAGTAGAGAAGGTTTAAGGGAGGGATTTTCTACAGGTAAGTGTAACCGATGTGTAAGGTTAAAAGGAGGACCGAATCTGAGCGACCTTTTTTACCCCGTCGACTATTCTTAGGTTTGGTTCCGGCACAGGAAACCATTTTACTAACAACCTTGCCAGAACCAAACCTGTCGTTTGGATGTTCCGTATAAACTGGTCGGAGATAGAGACCAACTCGACCAACAGAACTGATGCAGGGTCCCACGGGCGCTTGGATCACCCAAAAGAAAACAAGCTCTCTCCAAACGCTTTATTTTGAAGAAAACAATTCTGACAAAAAAATCACTCAATTGAATTCACTCTCAACTTTACAATCAAAATCTTTTCTAAGCGATAACGGGTAGATCGGTCAATACAAAACGAGCGTTTTAAATATACGTCCTACCCGACCTGCCGCTAGGAGAAAAGAGGAAGCACACGAAGCGTGCATGCCGCGGGGCATTATGGGTAGGAGGCCACTATGAGGGCGCTATTGTGTGAACTCTTAGCGGTTACACCTGCCGGTCTAGGGAAATTTGCATAGGTAGAGTGCTCTACAGGTAAGATAAGTGACATATAGACTTCATGCTTTTATCATCAAGTGAACAATTCTACCATATTGTGCACCAATCTGCTTGATGCCCGATCTCCGATGAGGCATGCTCCTCATAAACAAACGACGCTATACACGTACATGTACATGCACATTCACAAATCTCTTTCATTTTTAATAGTGTTTACTTACTATTTCCTTTTTCTCATGAAAGTAGTTTTTTGCTTCACACACTATCCCAGCTAACCAAAAAACGTTCCATGAACGTTCTTACAACGTTACGGTAATGTTTCGGGAACGTTTGGAAAAAACGTTTCGGGAACGTAAATGTGTGGAGTTCTCTTGACGTCCTTTGAACGTTACAAAGAAACGTTGTGAAATAACATTCGTACAACATTCAGAGCACATTGGCAAGAAAAATCTACTGTTGAACACTCTAATTATGTACATATTTACTGCGTGTACAGATTACATAATACCACATTAACTTATTACACATTGCAATTACACATACATACAATAATAACCTATTCCTATTAGATATTACTTACTACAAACTTAGCTATTGCCGTTGTTAGTTTTATAGTTCGCTTTTTTGTCCACGAAAAAGTCACAGCAAATTTTTATGAATAATGTCAACATTTGAATACGAATAAAATGTAATGCGATTTTTTTCTCACTATTGCCCAAAAATCAAAATTCAATCGAGGAATCGTTTGAATAATTACATATCATGGTCAAAAAAGTGAATTGTTGGACTAAATACCACAATTTAACATCGACTATTGTGAACACACATTTCCTCCCTTCTGATTGGTCAGTTGCTGTAGGTAAATTTCCTGACGTACGAAGAACGTGTTAGGAACGTTACAAAAAAACGTTACATTCCGACGTCCATATAACGATCTTCGAACGTTGTTAATAACGTTATCTGAATGCTACAATGCAACGTTTCTTTCAAACGTCCGCATAATGTTCCGTAAACGTTTTCACAGAACGTGACCAAGGATGACATTCCAGGAACGTTATGAAAACGTTATGTGTTAGCTGGGATCAACCATAGCCTCAGTCAAGGCATACGACTAGTGTCCTATATGCACTCGTCATGCGAACTGTACAAGAAGCGTAATGATTTTCTTTATTTTGTTCCTGGATAAAGATGAGATTATTATTCAGTAATTGGTTGATACAGCGCTGGATATTGTGGCTATATATTCTCAAACAAGTATGAAGTCCATAGATCAAATATAACGGGAAATTCAATAATAAAATATTGAACGTTGCCCCAAAACAGATCACGACGGAGCAGTATGGAGCATCAGGCGTTTCTGGTGGAATGCATCAATTGCTGAGCAGATATCAAGCAGCAAGACCTGGGATGACCACAGCTTTGAAGAGGCGGGGCTTATAAATGTAGTTGCTGATGTACTGACCGACCCAGCAGGCTGACTTGTCGAAAAAGAAGTCTTATAGAAAAAGCTTGGGTTTAGACTAAACAAAAATAACAACAAAAATGCATAGCCCAACCTATGTAACTTTTTCCTGGACTGGATGTGTTCGTGGCCGGCACAGATCATCGAAGACACCACCGATGAATGCATTGACCAGGGCTATCAAACAATTAAAACTAAAAAGTTGGGGTCACACAACTAGTGTAGGTTGAGAGATAGGGGAAGGTACATGTAGAAGGTGTATACTCACTCTGGCTGAGGCCTTGGATCTTCTATATCATCATATTCTGCTCCCTCTGGAACCTCATTAGCATCCCAGATATCCTTGATCTCTTTTTTAGAAGTGTCTTGCTCTAAAATGAATCAAAGAAAAACGTTGACATATGTTTTGTTTATTATTTTTTACGGTTACCCTGTTAACCCTTAACAATCCTAAATAAATACGATTTTGCACCCACCCTAGTATTACTAGGTTGTGTGTACAAGTAATATTTTCTCACTGGATAAGCTTCACTGCACAGAACCCTTTATGCAGTACCTGTACTGCACAATAGAGCGTGTACAGGTGTAGCTGTTAAATTTTGATGGATTTTGAAGGTGGATCTGGGTTGGGAAAACCAAACCCAGGTACCAATTAAGGAAACACAGGAACCTGTTAAGAAAACTTGATGCCTGTAACCAGTTCGTGCCAGAAGACGTATACACGCCATGTTTTTTTCTTGTTTAGATTGTATCTGGACTATCTGCACCTTTTTTTACATGTTTTTGGCGACACCCAGTCGCTGAGAGCATTTTTTTCTGTGCAGTCAGGACAGGATATTAAGCCATCTGCTACGTACCCGCCATACAATCTGATGCGTGTACGTCAGCCAAGTAACTAAACACAGGGCTAGGGACAATATGCGGTAAAACCTATACAAAAATGTGCAAGACCAGCTGAAAAGCCCCTTTTCAGAAATTTCAAAGGATACTAATAAACAATAGGGGGGAAATTTGATTGCCAAGGAATTAATGGACGCAGCCAATAATTCTCAGCTGTATCAATTCAATTGAGACAATGAAACTACATTCTTTATCATTCATACATTTTTTTATTTCAGAAAAATTGTTTGTGTATGTACATACACAACCTCCGGCACAAACTGGTTGGGGGAAAACACAGCCACAAAATTCAAATCTCAGAAGTAACTGTTCAGATTGTTTATAAAAGTTTAGTCTGCACAATAACACACATAAATACAGCAAGATACAAGTGTGTATAGCTTTAACCCAAACTACCCCAAGCCCATCAAACTCCAAATTCTACAGGTTTTGCTAGGTTTTGGTAGGCTTGTGTGAGGAGTCGTTCTTAGCGTTTGTTTTAAAAAGTGTTTTCAATCATTTAACTCGTTCTTAATAGTTGTACTTTATCATGTTGTTTGATTGTCTCTCCGCCGGTCAATGTACGGTGGCGCCCTCTGGTATAGTTCAATGACCTCATGCTCTTTACCGCCTGCACAAAATTAATCAGGTAAGGATGTCAATTTTCGATTGTATTTTTAAACTTGTATTTTCGATAAGACATAATAACGACATGGACCCATGTTATTAACCAGTTTATCCGCGTATGTGTATAGATTAAGGATGTTGTTGTTTTGTATGTAAAACGTATTTTCAAATAGTGTAATTTTGGAGTTGTAAAACTGGTCACGATTCGGAAAGTTGGTCACGATAGTTGCAGTGCACAACGCACGTGTGATGAACGGCATGGTCGGTGCGTTCTATGTATGTTCATGCATATCAAAAGTGGTGGAGCAATAATCTAGTTGTAAAAACGGCTGTATTGTATTTTACATTGCCATTTGTGGGTTGCGCTGATGTTACTGGTGGAGCTGGACTATGGGGGAATGGGTGTATATTTCCTGTATATGATTATGAATGAGTGATGCTGGGCCCAGCGATGTGTGTTTGTGTCTCATACCCCTTTTGCCCAGTATTTCCGTGATGTCAGTGCAACCTATACATTGTTGTTTGAGTGTCACTGCTGGAGAAATTAATATTAGATTGAGTTTATTATTATAAGGAAGGTTATTGTGAAACTTTGAGTGAGACCAGTTGAGACATTTAATTGGACACACCTATTCATTTAGACCACACTTTATTCATGTATTTTAATGCACAGAGTCGGACATATTGCATAACTGTTTATTTATAATAATTTCTGTATTTTGACCGCCTGCACAAACTTAATCAGCTTGTGCAGGCAACCCACAGGCAGTCACAATAAACCCAGTCCAGGCTGGAGAGACCCCAGAAAGAACCTGCTCGCCATGAGTCCCAGTTATTGGAGCCCTCTCACTCAACCCATACCCGGACCCCCCTACAAGCGTAGTCGGCAGGATGGGGTTTCATCTTTTGAGTTGCTGATCGATTCTTCGAAGTGTTGGCAGTTTCCGCAGCGGATAGTCTACATCGTCGGACTGTGGCTGCACGCTACATTTATTTCAATATATTGCATTGCGTGATATTCTGGACTAACACAATAAAAGTCTGTTTATTGTGTCGCATTGTGTTCTTCAATATCAGGCTACACAAGAATTGATAATTTACGCTACACTAATCAAACAGTTGTGGAATCCTTGTGTGTTGTATCGTCCAAGCAAGAGCACATGTACCTTGATGAAGTCAGTTTTGGAGGTCCACCGAGCATAAGTTTTGAACTGGTAACTCCAACTGGAAACTGAACTGATGAAATTTTTTTCCCGCGTTTTTAATCCTCAAGAAGTAAGAACTGTGCCTATGTGGTTTGGGAGTTCATCAGGCAGGAACTGATTGCAACTACTAGTACACCAAAAGATATGTTGTTTAATATTCACTAGAGTTGTGTTTTTGCACATTTTTACATACGTTTCGAGTGGCAGTTACAATTGATAATTTGCATTGATCATTGTTTATACATGTACTTGGTGTTTTGGAATTTTAACACTATATTTGTTACTGGTTTAATAACAGATTTTTTTAATTGGTGTATAACACTCCATCACACTGATTGGTGGTTACTGCGTAACTGGCTGAGCGTGTGCAGTCAGAGTGTTATAGTCCAGCTGCTAAGGCCCATAATGTGGGACAATTGTGCAATTTGTGGTAAAAGCATGAAACTTTCTACAGTTGTTATATATACCCTAAATGTCGTTTTTAGACATGGACCCACCTTGGATCTTGCCCATTTTAGGGGCGGGGCTATGTTTTCTAAAAGTGGGGGGGGGGGGGAATAAAAAAATTGACATTATTACAATATTAAGGTTGTCTGCACATTTTATGACTAAGACATAATAACAGTATTAAAGAACCTTTTGAAATCAATAGTTTTGTTTATTTCTGCACCTTTTATGGGCGGAGTTACATTTTTGAAAAGTGGGAGGTATGATTTTCTGTTTTTCAGCTTGATTTTATATGTTTGTTTTTTTAAGACCAAGGTCCGACTTAAGAGCTCCTTTAGATCGGGCAGGAGTAATAATAATATTAATAATATTTAAAATTTTTATTGCGCCCCTTACATACAAAATGTTCAAAGGCGCAGAACACATGTTAAAAAGCACAGGATGGAAGAAAAAGACAAAGAAAAAAGACTGATCACCAGGCCAGTGCCCAAACAAAAGTATGGGGATACATCTGTCCCGCCAACAGAGAACTAATAGTTACTTATTACATAGGCCTATCCCTGCTGGCATCGGTAATGTCTTGATCTTTTCAGGAGACAGACGCCTCAAACCCTATCTATGCTAAAAATCTAAACAAACTGGCAAGGCGACCATAGAAGAAAGACAAACAAAAGACACAAAAGAACAACACCAAAAACACACTAAAAAGCGGATTTAAAAAGATGGGTTTTTATATTACATTTAAAAGAGGTAAGTTTCTGTTTGCTACGTATATGAAACGGTAGCGCATTCCAAAGCTTAAGGGCTACCACAGAAAAAGCCCTATCACCAAATGTAGTCAACATTTTACCAGAGGGATAATCTAAGAAAATACCATTATTCCCTGACCTAAGTTGATATGCAGATACTTTCCGGATGGAAACAAGATCCTGTAAGTACTTTGGAGAAAGACCATGAAGAGCTTTGAAGGTCAACAAAAGGATTTTAAAATGAATCCTGTACGAAACAGGCAGCCAATGTAATTGACGAATTATAGGTGTAATGTGTTCAAATCGGTGTGTGTTAGTAACAAATCTGGCTGCAGCATTTTGAACCCTTTGCAGTTTAGCTATCTGTGACTTTGGCAGGCCATACAAATGGCTATTACAATAATCAAGACGACTGGTCACAAATAATAATAATAATAATAATAATAAAAACCGTTCTTATTACTTCGCATTACACACAGAGTCTCAATGCGCTGTACATAGGGGAAATTAATCAACATTGAATAAATGGGTTTTGAGAAGGCATTTAAATTGATCCAAGGTTTGTGCATCTTTGACGCTTTGGGGGAGTTTGTTCCAAAGATTGGGAGATGACGTAGAAAAAGCACGCTGGCCGTATGTCTTTGTCGATGGCGATGAACAGGTGAGTAGGGATTGAGATTGTGAGCGCAGTTTCCTAGGAGGTTCATATTTGTGAATCAGATCCTGTAGATAAGTTGGTGCGTTGCCGTGGATACAGTTATATGCAAGCACAAGTACTTTGTACACAATCCGTTGTCTGACCGGAAGCCAGTGCAGGTCGAAGAAGATTGGTGAAATGTGGTCACTACTTTTGGTTCTTGTGAGCAATCTGGCTGCTGAGTTCTGAACCCGCTGTAATTTGGAAATTGTTGAGTCAGGTAGTCCAAGAAGAAGACTGTTGCAAAAATCAAGCCGGCATGTGATAAAAGCGTGAATTAGCTTTTCTGTGGTGGATTTGTCGAGAAATTTGCGTATTTGTCCAATCTTGTATAATGCGAAGTATGATGATTTGCAGATATTATTTACATGGATGTCCATCTGAAGATTGTTCTGAACAATGACACCAAGATCACGCACTTTCTGAACTGGTTCTGTTAAAAAGCTTCCTATGGAAAACGGTGAAAGGCGGGAATGGTCTCTGAAACGAGATGTAATGTGGATAACCTCTGTCTTGTCTTCATTCAATTTCAATTTATTAGCGGTAGACCATGCTTTTATTTCATTAAGGCAACATTCTAATTGTGGAAGGACTAATGAGCGATCCTGCTCTTTCATGATGACGTATACCTGTGTGTCGTCTGCGTATATCATTCTGTTAATACCATGAGCCTGAATGACGTCTTCAAGAGGTGAGGTGCAGCCCTGATACTTCACGACGGCAACGACGGCAATTGCCGTCGATGCCCCTACCGATTGCCGCAATGCCCTTTAAAAATCCCACTTTCCACGGCAATTGTTGCCGTGCCCTTTTTTGTTATTGCCGCCGTGCCCTTTCTCCTGAAAAAAATATATTAAACGATATTCTGCATGCGACATAAATCTAAAAAAAGACACAGAAAATGAGCTGAAATATAGCGACTGTCAAAACTTGCGATGTCGGTGTGATCTATCTGCAGATCCCACAAAAAAAATTAACGCAACGAACAACTTACCTCTCATACACACATTACACACACGCACATATTCGCTCGCAGTTAACACTGGCCCAGACGCGCAGTAGGATGTGAAAATATTATACCGAATGCAGCGCGGTTCCCTGCAATTATGTATACTAATACTGCACGTGAACCAGCGACGCGGTCATTGATATTATTTTCCCACTGCGTGTCCGGTCGATCGAGTGTAGTGTAGAATGGCACGACTGTGGCCACGTGCAGTACGTGCGCGCGGTAGGCCTACTATTAATTACGCACGGCAGGCCTATAACTTGACGTGTGTCGGAAGAATAATCCTCCATCTAAGACAGACATCGAGTAAACAGAACGGCCACAAAAGACAACTTTAGCAAAAAAATAAGATGAACTGAAAAACACTTTAGACTTTAGAATTATAGACATTTTTTTTTTTGATTTTATAAGAGTGGTGTGTATTTATTGTGTAAGATTGTATTATTTATGAAATTTGTTTTTTTTCTTAAAAATTGCCTTGGTGCCCTTTGCAAATTTTTGCAATCGCCTTGATGCCCTTTGAAATTTTTGAAAATTGCCTTGGTGCCCTAAATTTTTACAAAAAGTCAAGGCAAAACTGCCTTGCCCCTTTCAAGCTGAAGTATCAGGGCTGGAGGTGTATAAAGTAAAAGCACAAAGGACCTGCAGCACAGACCCTTGTGGGACACCACAATTGGGCACACAGGCATCGGACTGATCATCGTGGATGACAACACTCTGAGGGCGATTCTTGAGGTAGGATTCGAACCAATGGATTGCATGGCCAGATATGCCATATCTGTTTGTTAGACGCTGAAGCATGATGGTGTGGTCTATGGTGTCGAAGGCAGAAGAATAATCGAGGAGGACAAGAACAGCTTCTTGTCCCTTGTCAGTAGCCAAATGCATGAATTAGTTTTAAAAGAGAGTCTTGCGTTAGGAATTGACTAATGTGTTTGATGTTGTGAAGATGGAAAAAGGCTGCAGAGCAAGCTTTATTGATGTGGGT
The DNA here is from genome assembly GCA_037893245.1 of Crossaster papposus. Lineage (NCBI taxonomy): Eukaryota > Metazoa > Echinodermata > Asteroidea > Velatida > Solasteridae > Crossaster > Crossaster papposus. The sequence goes on along the minus strand of JBAIAA010000429.1, from coordinate 971,219 downwards.
ATTCATTGTAAGTTCAGAATCAAACCATGACCCCAAATTTTAACTTTAACATCGCCTACAATGATATCAGAAATATTAATTTTCTTTAACTGCCGCTTTGATGCGATGATCAAAAATTCACTCTTAGCATCATTAATTAGAAAACGGTCGTGCAACATCCATTGCCTGATGTCCCTGATGCAATTTTCCATTATAGTTACAGCAGCTTGACAAGAAACATGTATATATCGTCAGGTCTAAAAGATAGATACAGCTGAGTGTCATCGGCATAACAATGAACATCAGGCAGATGATGCTCAATTATGTCAAACAATTTAGAGGCGTAGACAATGAATAAAAATGGTCCTAAGCAGGATCCCTGAAGAACACCACAGTTGATATTAAACTTTTCTGATAAGGTACCTTGAATGGATACGCGTTGGCTTCTATCTGACAAATAAGACGAAAACCAATCGAGGGCCTTGCCAGTGACTCCAAATTTAGACTGCAGACGTTTCAATAAAATGACGTGGTCAACACTATCGAACGCTGCACTCGGGTCTAAAAGAATAAGCAGAATAACTTGTTGGGAATTCATCAGTAAATCATTTTTAACCTTTATAAGAGCCGTCTCTGTACTGTGATGCTTCCGGTAAGATGATTTAGAAAACCGGAAACATGGACTGTTTTGACATGTGACAATAAAGTTGGTCACAAACGGCCCTCTCAGTTAATTTAAAAATAAACTGTAAATTACTGATTGGTCGGTAGTTTTCTAATTTCATATCGAGATTGTTTTTTTTTAATAAAGGGCAAATTAAAGCTTCTTTCCAGTCCGTGGGAAATGTGCCAAAAAGTACTGGAAGCAAAACATTCAAGGCACTCACCCACAAGGTTAGTAGGCATAGGATCCAGAGCGCATGATCCCTTAGAAGAATTGACAACAAGCTGTTTTACCTGTGAGCTCTGAAAAAGCATCACCAGGAACCACACAGATTTATGTATTTGCACCTATAATGTGAGAGCACTGAAGTCAGAAGAAGACCTAGACACCCTCCTTGAAGAAGTAGAGAACGTGAAGTGGCACATAATACGGCTCGCAGAAACACGAAGACCAATCAACCTTATCAAGCTACGTGGGTGTGGCCATACATTACTCAATACTTCTGCAACGAAACGGGGACTCAACGAAGTTGGATTCCTGGTTAATAAGAAACCTGGATTGGCAATCGAAAGGCATTGCAATAAATGGGGAACATCTGACTCATTTAAGGTTTGCAGATGACATCATGCTTGTCAGTCATAATCTCCAGGAGCTGCAGATAATGATTCGTAAGTTGAGTGTGCAGAGAGTAAAAAGGCAGGACTCAAAATGAACATCAAGAAGACCAAAGTAATGATGAGCAATAACAAGCTACAAGACAATACAATAACAGTTGATGGCACGACAATCGAGAAGGTGAATAGCTACATATACCTTGGTAAAAACATCACCCTTGAAAACAAAACGGCAGGTGAAGTGCGAAGAAGAATACAGTTAGCTTGGGTGAAATTTGGGAAACTCGGCATCATACTCAGAGACGAGGATCTCCCACTCTCTCCCAAAGTCAGATCTTCAATCAATGCATAATTCTGGTACTATCCTACATGGCAGAAACTTAGAAATTGGAAAAGAAACAGAGAGTCGCAGAAAGAGCAATGGAGAGGATCATGGTAGGAGTTACAGGAAAGAACATGGTCAGAAATTAGGAATTACGAAAGAAAACAAATGCTAGGGACATCATACAGGAAATAAAAACAAAGAAATGAAGATGGGCAGGCCACCTTGCAAGGCGTCATAACAACAGATGGACACATTGTATAACAGAATGGACCCCAAGACCACAAACGAGACAAAGAGACAGACCAAGTAGGCGTTGGATGGACGACATCAGAGAACTTTGAAGCGTAACATGGATGCGACAAGCACAAGAAAGATCAAGGTGGAATGGTGATGTAGAGGCCTCTCTTCTGCAGTGGAATGACATAGGCTAGATAGACATGCATACCCATATTAAGGCGTGTCTCCCAGTGTTTAAAAATCTAGCCCCACCCACAAAAGGGGGGTATAATGAGAGAAGTTTCATTTGTGATCAATTTCCATTCATTCTGTGTCTATTTGAGTAACATTAATGAAAATATAATAGTGATAATGCACAAAGATACAAGTTTGTTAAAATAAGGACACCCAGTTTTAGGAATATCGAAACTCCGCCCACAAAAGGGCAATTTTTAACTTTTATTTGTACCAAAAAAATGTAGTATGCTGTTCAAACTTATAATTATTGCCTAAAAATTTTCAATCTTTCAATTCTAGAATTAGTTTTATCATTGTTTACATTTGAGACCCCCTATTTTATGCAAATTAAGCTCCGCCTCCAAATAGGTGAAGCCCAACGTGGGTCCACGTCTAAAAATGATATTTAGCCCAATACCAAGCACCATGGCAAATTTCATGCTTTTACCACAAAGTGCACAATTGTTACCTAAGCAGCTGCACTATTATACTGCATGTGTAGCATGCTACTGTATCGCAAAGGCGCCATTCAATTTTTGTGTGTTTTGATATCGTTTGATAGGCCGATTGACCACATGGTTTAGATGTTAGTACCTTGTATTTACTTGCTCACTTAGAAATTACAGGTACACAAGATACAATAATGGCTGCTTATTATGTGAAAGTACAGGAAGTAGGGTCTGTACGCAGAGGAGGATGGACCGTTGCTCATTTCTGTTTTTCAGTCTCAATACCCATTGGCCCGGGGCCTTTTGTACTCGGACGGTGATGTGAAAGTGGTAGTTCCAGCACAAGGGGAGCTCATCAAGCCACCAAGAGATGGATGGAGTAACCGTGTTTACTCTGCTCTCCTTCCGGAGCCAACTGCTCCTCCGCCAGCGGGTGGTGATGCCCTACTTGGGATACAAACACAGTTGATGAAACTATTGTCCAAGCCTCAAACACAGCTGGTGATGGCCCCAGAGCGAAAGATTCCCACATTCGATGGAAATTAGGTTGGAGAGGTGCGGGAGTTTCTGACCAGTATTCAAAATGCATTCCAGCAGTACTGTATTTCGGAGGATCAGCAGGGTCAATTTCTGTTAGACTACCTGAGAGGAGGCCCCAAAACGGAGGTTGAGACCCCAAGCTTTACTCAAGTCCAGATTCAACCTTGGCGGAGCAATTTGTCGAAGGTCTGTGTAATTGTCAATGTTTGTTTTGATTCCTCCCACGATGTTACCACTTGGTGGCGCTATTCCTTCAACCCCAGCTCCCGAGGGCGCCGTCTCACTTTTACAGTGCACTCATCAAGGTCAAATAGCAGGCCGCTTGAATTCCCGACACTTCGTTCACACGAGACAGATGCTCCTGATAACCAGTTTTCTAATCAGTGTTTTCGATAGATTTATGTGATTCACACATTGATTTTTGGTAGTTAGAGCCAAGATAGATTTTCCTGACATGTTGTTCTGAGTTGACCCCACAAGAACCACAGTCAAGTAAGTGGTTTTTTAAGTGATTTTCTGAGCCTAAAAACGTGTGCTTCTTGTTTCCTCTACATGCACTCAAGTATTTTTGAACATGCTGACTGTTTGCTGACCCCTACATGGTCTCAGTGTTATTGTAGGCATCCAGAACCCTTGTTCTAATTATTAAGTTATAGGTCACAGACTGCTCATTCATAATATAGTAGATAGTTTGTACTTCCATTTGTATTTCTTAAATAGACTTATTAACCAGATTTATTGTTAGTAGAGATTGTATTCACCATTTTCCCTGAAGATTGTTCATGTTTTAGAACTTTGCTAGTTTTTGAGTAGTTTTGTATTTCTTATTTTGTTAACAGTTCACCGCGCATTAAAGACAGACAGTGGAATCTGAAGTCCTGACCTTTGGCCGCTTATTTGTCTAAGATCGTGGTTGACACTAGCTGGTGAAAGATTACTCTCGACGTTATCACAGAAACCAGTACAGTCTGTGTGATTCATACATGCGGAACACATGTCGCGACATGTTAGAGCGGGGAACTGTGACGGTCTTTCGGGAACTTAGAGAATATGCCATAAAGCGAGAGGGACAAGAGGAGTCCAGAAGCAAGTCTGGAGGGTTCACAGATATACACAGTGCAGCTGTCTGTCTTGGAGGGAGTCCTGCCCCTCGGTCCGATGATTTGTTGACTGTGTTTCGCGAGATGTCTGACCGTGTAGTTGAGGCAGTTAGGCAGGCCACCAGACCACCTCCACAGCCACCTGCAACTGGGAATTGCTGGCCTGCTCAAGGGCTGCCTGTTAGACAAACTTGGGATAAGCCACACGCAGTGGACCCTGGATTGTGTTCCTACAGCAATTATCCACCTCGTTCAAGCACTTGCTACCGCTGCGGTATGCCAGGCCATTTTGCAAGAGAGTGCTTAGCTGGACGCCAGCCCTATCGACAAAGACAGGACAGGTCCAAGGTCTACTATCCAGATTGTCAAGGGGCAGCATTTGGGCCAGCTGAACCACCACGGAGAAGTACACCAAAATATGCAGACCAAACCACGGGATTGTCAGGCCCCAACCCAGTTGTCAGCCACACTGCAGAAGTTGGCGTGAGTGGCACATCAGAGGAAATGGACGAGGATTTTATATCGAGGGCAGTGGGAGAATGTTTTTCTGTGAGTGTGTCATTTTCTGATGTACCTGTGGCATGTCTGCTTGATCCAGGTTCCCAGGTAACCACCGTCTGTGAGCGCTTTTTTCGTAGGGTTTTAGAACCAAGAGGTTTCGTATTGCAGGAGATTCCGAAGCCATTCACTCTTGTGTCAGCAAGTGGAGCTACCATCCCATACATTGGATGCTTTGAGACAGATATTTGTGCAATGGGCCGGGTCATCAAATCCCGCTTGGTGCTGGTTATTTGTGAAGAACACTCGACTCAACAGGGAGGGGAAAGAGGGAATGTGCAGGGGATTCTTGGCATGAATGTCCTGCAACGGTGCTGGGAGGAAGTGATGAGCACAGATGGCCTCTCCCACATGTCCAAGATCAACTGGCCAGCTCCTGATCCTGTCTGGCAGAAGGCACTCCAGGCAGTAGAACAGAAAGTCACATTTGGGAAAGAAAGTGGAGAAGTTGGGCGAGCATTTCTTGGGGGAGGGTCCGTCGTGATTTTGGCTCGTCAAGCCGTTGTGGTTCAGGGTCGATCTCACTCGGGGACGGGAGGTGGTGCGTATGAAGCCGTCCTGGAACCTGATGCAAAAGGAGTGTTCCCTTCTGGCGTGCTTGTGCCCCCGTCCTTGGTGAAGGTAGATGATGGCCACTTCCCAGTGACTCTGTACAATACGACTAATACAGAAGTGAAAGTCCCTAAGTCAGCCCAGTTAGGTACCCTATTCCTCGGTCGTCCATGTTCGGATGAAGCAGAACAGTCCCAAACCACAGACAGCCGGCCAAACACTGGAATTAATAAGGTTCCTGTGAATGATGAGCTCCACCTGTTTTCCTTGCCGGTTGATGTAGACAAGACACTGTTCGACCCTGCACACCATGCCAAAGTTGTAGGTCTCCTTCAGAAGCATCGGGCTGTTTTCTCCAGCCATGACAGAGACTTTGGTTATACTGACACAATTACACATCAGATTGATACTGGCTCTGCGCACCCAATCCGACAGCGTCACCGACCCCTGCCACCATCACAGTATCAAGCGGTGCGGGAACACATAAAAGGCCTTCTGGAGGAAGGGATTGTGAAGGAAAGTAAGAGCGCTTGGGCATCCCCAGTAGTGGTGGTTAGGAAAAAAGATGATAGTATCAGACTATGTGTGGACTATCGCCAACTAAATCGACTTACACATCGCGATTCTTTCCCTCTCCCCAGAATTGAGGAGTCTCTGCAAGCACTTGGGAGAGCCCGGTTTTTCAGCGTATTGGATCTCACAAGTGGGTACTACCAAGTTGCCATGCATCCGCAAGATGGAGAAAAGACGGCCTTTGTTGTGCCTTTCGGATTGTATGAATTTACAAGACTCCCCTTTGGCCTCTCAAACGCCCCAGCGACGTTTCAACAGCTGATGCAGCAGTGTCTTGGTGACCAGTGTTATGACAACGTCCTTATTTATTTAGATGATATTATCGTCTATTCAGCTGATTTGGACTCGCACTTGACACATTTGGACAAGGTATTCACAAGGCTGGGGCAGCATGGTCTCAAACTAAAGCCAGCCAAGTGCCACCTTCTTTAACCAGTTCGCGCCGGATGACGAATATAAACGCAAAAATTTCCCCAAATTCAAAACGGATGACGAATATATACGCCAAGTTCAAGTTCGGAAATGTATGTCAGCAGCGCGCAAGGCCGGAAATGCGTGGGTGTGCTACCCAGCACTATAGGCCTGAACACGCTTCGGATCGAGTTTCGTTAAAAATAATCCCGCCCGTCGGCTCGGCGATGTTAAAATAATCCCGGCGCGAACTGGTTAACAGGAAGTACGATACCTGGGCCACGTGGTCTCTCGTCATGGTGTCGCTGTTGATCCCGAAAAAGTCAGAGTGGTCCAAGACTGGCCAGAGCCAACGACGGTGAAGGGAGTACGTGCCTTCTTGGGTTTTACAGGAGATTTTTTGAGGGTTATGCTTCGATTGCGGGGCCGCTTTTTCGCTACCTAAGATGTGACACAACAAACAAGGGAAAGCGGGGAAGTCTAATACTGACCGGGTGGCTCTTGATGATGATGGACGTGCTGCTTTTAAGACCTTGATTGCCCGTCTAACTACAGCACCTGTTCTGTCGTACGCAGACTTCACTAAACCATTCCGTGTTGAGACTGATGCGTGTGCTACCGGTCTGGGAGCTATTCTGCTTCAGTTGGATGGCAATGGGCAACACCGAGTAATTGCCTATGCCTCCCGAGCCTTGAGACCAGCAGAGCGTAATGGCCGCTACAGTGCATTCAAACTCGAACTGTTGGCCATTAAATGGGCAATTACAGAAGTCTTCAAGTATTATCTACTGGGAAACAGATGTGCCATTATCACAGATCATCACCCATTGACCTTTTTGGATAAGGCGAACCTGGGGTGCACTGAACTAAGATGAGTTCCTGACTCCCTTTCTCGACGTGATAGTCTCGGGAGACCATTTCTCATGCAACCCCCTTCCGGTATCTAACTGTACCATAAGTGCTTGCCTTGAGAACTACTCATCGGGAGTTATTCTGCCGACTGCGTTCTGCCATGCTGTGGAAGCCTACCGACAGGGAGGGACTCCCTGCCTGCCAGGGTACACGGTTGAGCGGTTAAAGGAATTACCGTGAGAGGACCATGCCTTACAGAAAGTAGTCAGGTTTTTGGTGAAAGGAAAACCACCAAATCCAGGAGAACGGGCCACTTGTGGCCGTGAAACCTTAGTCATTCTCCGTGACTGGAAGCGACTTTCTCTGCGGGATGGACTACTCCATAGAAAGGTACTGTCTCCCTCTGATCAACAGGAGCACTTCCAATTAGTACTTCCTTCGGCACTGCGCAACGAGGCACTCACATGGTTCCACGATGAGGCGGGACATTTTGTTTCAAGGCGAACCTTTAAGCTTCTTTGGCCCCGACTCTACTGGGACAACATGGAACTCTTTGTGAAAGAGTGTTGTGTCAAATGCACACGATGTGCGGTGAGCAAACCACCAGTACGACAGACCCGGCCTCCCTTTGGAACACTCTCTGCGTCTGCCCCAATGGAAACCCTCGACATGGATTTCACCGTCTTGGAAGCCTCATCTGATGGTCATGATAAATTTCTGGTGGTTACAGACATATTTACAAAATATGTATGGGCCATACCTACAAAAGACCAACGAGCATCTACAGTAGGCCGGGCCCTGGTGAAGCATGTGTTCCTTCCGTATGGATGCCCTCTACGTCTCCACTCCGACTGTGGGAAGAATTTTGAATCGAGGGTTGTTGCTGAACTTTGTCAGCTCTATGGTATCCAGCGCTCTCACACGACCCCTATCATCCTGCAGGAAATGGGCAGTGTGAGAGGTTTAACAGAATGATGCACAACATGTTAGCTGCCCTTCCTAATAATAAGAAGAAAAGGTGGACTGACCATCTACAAACGCTGGTCTACGCCTACAATGGTTCCATCCACTCGACCACTGGGGTCGACCCGTTCTTTCTTATGTTCGGCAGGAATGCTCGCTTCCCACATAGTATGGTCTTAGGCAGGGAAGCTCATAATTCCCGGAGTCCTGGTGTGGAATCTTACATTCATCAACACCAGAAATCCTCAAAGTGGCACGCAGGGTAGCATCTAGGAGGATGGAAGAGGCCGCTGTCGCTCGAAGAGCACTGAGGGCAAAAAGTGTCTACGAGAAGCCAATTGGGGTGGTGCAGTATGTCCTCATCCGTTGTAGGTCGCACAAGGGCCGAGCAAAAATTCAAGACTATTGGGAGGAATAACCGTATATGGTTATCAAACGGCCATTTGACGAACAGCCAGTGTATGTGGTAAAAAACCGAAAAGGACAGGAGAAGGTTCTTCATCAAAGCCAGATGAAGCATTGCCCGTGGCCGCCCGATAATACCCCATCTCCAGATTTAAGTGACGACATGTCCTCTTCCAGTGAAGAAGATCCGCCATCACCTCCGGCAGGGTACGTTCTACATCAAGTTCCTGAGCCCGATGACGGCCCATTACCAGAGGCCACTTTCCTTCAATGCCAAGACTATCGAAACTCACAGGTCACAGGGGAATACCTCGACCTTAATTCTGATGCGGAGGAAGTGCCACGCCGCTACCCTATAAGATCTAATCGCGGAAAGCCTCCCGATAGATTTGCCATGACATAGAGCGCAGTATTGGGAGAGTTACCCATCTGACACAGAATAATCCTTGTTCAATGGCATGGTTGCCATACCCAGTTTTGTTATTGAAATTTGCTAATTCATATACTCCAGTCAGTTAACAGTTTAGGAGACTAAAATCTTCAGCTGAAGCAGTTCATGTGAAATTTTGCTTGTTGTGTAATGTTAAACTTAAATAGTGTTATATTGATATATCCTCCTTAAATTTAAGCCGAAACACAGTACACCAGAGTCATCAGGGGACGATGACTCCTAGGCGGGGAAGGTTGTGAGGAGTCGTTCTTAATACTTAGCGTTTGTTTTAAAAAGTGTTTTCAATTATTTAACTCGTTCTTAATAGTTGTACTTTATCATGTTGTTTGATTGTCTCTCCGCCGGTCAATGTACGGTGGCGCCCTCTGGTATAGTTCAATGACCTCATGCTCTTTACCGCCTGCACAAACTTTAATCAGGTAAGGATGTCAATTTTCGATTGTATTTTTAAACTTGTATTTTCGATAAGACATAATAACGACATGGACCCATGTTATTAACCAGTTTATCCGCCTATGTGTATAGATTAAGGATGTTGTTGTTTTGTATGTAAAACGTATTTTCAAATAGTGTAATTTTGGAGTTGTAAAACTGGTCACGATTCGGAAAGTTGGTCACGATAGTTGCAGTGCACAACGCACGTGTGATGAACGGCATGGTTGGTGCGTTGTATGTGTAATGGTTCATGCGTATCAGAAGTGGTGGAGCAATAATCTAGTTGTAAAAACGGCTGTATTGTATTTTACATTGCCATTTGTGGGTTGCGCTGATGTTACTGGTGGAGCTGGACTATGGGGGAATGGGTGTATATTTCCTGTATATGATTATGAATGAGTGATGCTGGGCCCAGCGATGTGTGTTTGTGTCTCATACCCCTTTTGCCCAGTATTTCCGTGATGTCAGTGCAACCTATACATTGTTGTTTGAGTGTCACTGCTGGAGAAATTAATATTAGATTGAGTTTATTATAAGGAAGGTTATTGTGAAACTTTGAGTGAGACCAGTTGAGACATATAATTGGACACACCTATTCATTTAGACCACACTTTATTCATGTATTTTAATGCACAGAGTCGGACATATTGCATAACTGTTTATTTATAATAATTTATGTATTTTGACCGCCTGCACAAACTTAATCAGCTTGTGCAGGCAACCCACAGGCAGTCACAATAAACCCAGTCCAGGCTGGAGAGACCCCAGAAAGAACCTGCTCGCCATGAGTCCCAGTTATTGGAGCCCTCTCACCCAACCCACTCGGACCCCCCTTACACTTGGTACAAACTTGTTCTTGGACTTTGTTTGACTCGTACAAAAGGCCAAGGGAGACCCTGTTGAATTATGTGAGGTTCATGGCAGAAAGGCATGAGACTTGAACAAAAAATTGAGCTTGGGGGAATATTGCACAGGGATTTATTCGTCGGTGAGCTCAGGCTGGTCACAGCACAGTTCCTGCTCAACTGTAGTGTGATGTGTACACACTGTGTGTCCCCACTTAACACAACACAGAACCAATGGCCAGTTATCACAGTTCTGATCCTGAACAATGAACAAACAAATCTGTCCCAAATCATTCAAACTTCAACAAGTTAGAGTTTGGCAGGTTTTAGTACTGTTAAGTTTTCCAATAATCAACATTTGGGATACTCCTCAGAACTACATGTACATCTCTTTTGAGTCAATGCAAGCTGAGATTATCGACAATGCAGTTACCATTCATGTGGTGATCATATATCGTCCTTCCGGCTCACAATGCCCCTTCTGTAAGAATTCCTGGAAGAATTCAGCAGCCTTGCTCAGTAATATTTACTGGCGACTTCAGCATTCACGTTAACGTTCCAATTGCACCTAATCTGAGGGGATACAGTTTGCCAATCTACTTGCTGCCCATGGCCTTCAACAGCTTATAGACACCCCTACCAATCAACGTACAGTAGTAATATTCTGGACCTTTTCATAACACGCTCTGCCGATACATCTGTGTTCTCTTACCTTAAGGTGATAAGCGGAATTTCAGACCATTCAGCTACCGATATCACAGGCAGTCTGTTCGTTTGCAAACCCTGAACCAAATCCAGGATTATAAGTACACACAACCTCCACACTATCGATTTGATGCAGCTGACAGTTAGAACTGTACGCTATATACTGTATCTAAACTCTGGGATACATTTGCACCAGTCAAGTCGCGATGTGTCCCTATTCAGCCCGTGACCGCGGTTGGTACACTGATGAGGTGTTCCAAGCAAAGCACAAAGGAAGACAGCTTGATCCGGTAGGTGGCGTGCATCCTCACTTGAGATTGACTGCTAAATTGCAAACAACGCCAGCATGTTATCTCGTTGATCCTCAAAGCCAAAAGAACCAACTACTCAGAAATAGATATCTGTCCGACCACATTCTACGGCAGATGGATGTTGGCAAAGTAACGGCACTTGTGCTTCTCAATCTGTCATCAGCATTTGACACCATAGATCAACCCATCTTGATCAGTCGCTTACACTGTTTGGGGGTGCACAACGCAGCCTTGCAGTGTTTTTTTTCATACAAAGCCGACTGGCAAAAGTCTGTTAACCAGTTCGCAGCAGGATTATTTTAACATGGCCGAGCCGAGGGGTGGGATTATTTTTAACGAAACTCGATCTTTAGGCTGATAGTGCCGGAAAGCACACCCACGCATTTCCGGCCTTGCTCGCTGCTGACATACATTTCCGAACTTGAACTAGGCGTGTTTATGCGTCACCCGTTTTGAATTTAGGGAATTTTTGCGTTTATATACGTCATCCGGCGCGAACTGGTTAGCGTCAATGGAAAATTATCTGCCCCTGCCCTCCCTCTCGGCCACATCATCCAACTCACGACAAGGAACTTCAAATACTTTCTAGTAAAAGATTCGCTGTATATTTATTCGTACATTAATGCTTATAAATTGGTAATATTAGTAAATACTGGTAGTTTTTATTGATACAACCAAATATTCTTACGTTTTGGTGTGGCTTGACTTTTGGCAGGTTGGCCAATTGCTCCTGGACCAAGTTTAGCTGAAGCAGTCACCGGCTAGGTAGAAAAGTGAACACATAGAAAATCAATGTCATCATCAAAATCTAAGAATATCACGAGAAGCTTAATTAGGCAGACATCAGTTGTCATCTTATTCAGAAGTTTTATACAGGCAACTTTTAATTAAAGGATTTTTTTTAATTAAACAGACGTCCGGGGCCCCACGCCGTCAAGGCTTCGCGTTTTGCTCTCGCAGTACTTCTGATCAAGGTACATGTCCCCCCCCCCTACTTTTGAAAAGCAATTGACACCTTTAATTGCCAGGTTGTATCATAAAATTGAGCGTGATCCTTGGCCACACAGCATTTTGGTGTTGTGGCTTCTGATTAATAGCGCCCTCGAACAAAGATACTGACAATTTAAGAGGAGGCCAACATAGGGCAAGACAGCTCATAGATCAGTTGGTACAATGTACAGTATCAGTCCGGTAATCCAGAGGTAACAGGTTCGAGTCCCGCCTTGCCAACTTCTTTGTTTACTTTGAAACTATAAAAGAAATTCAGACGTTTTGAATATCCATCTGAAAATGTTTGAATTAAAAATAAGTGTTATTTGATGAAATGTATACAAACATTTATTACAACTAAGAAGTTTTTAAAGAAAGCAAACAGATATGGCACAAACAGATATTTTGCTTCACACTGTAATGTACTTGAGCCAAATGTAAGGGCTTAAAGGGAAACTCCACCCATAGTTTATAATGGCATATTGTTAAAAGGTCATTGCGACTCGAGTTTTATTTATATTTATTAGTTTCGGTAATCATATAAAACTGCGCTTTACCATCATGCGAGCCGCCATTTTGTTCTGGTTTATTGGTACATCCGGGATATTGTGACGTACATGTAGTGTCTGCACTATCAATATGCGAAGCCCAATCAATAGCGGCCCTGCTCGCGCAAAGGCCTGCAAGTGAACCCTTTTGTGTATGGCATAGTGTATACATAATGTGTACTGTACATGTGAAAGTAGGCTCAAATTTATACGGGCTCGATGCAAAAACGCCAATTCCAATCAGCAACCGAGCCATAAACCACCGGACCGTAACTATTAAAACACCAAGCAGTAAACAAACACAGTTGAAACCCAACATACTGCTCTCTTTACAAGAGAAATAATACGGACCCAAAATAAATAATATGGCCAAGTTCCAAATACCTGGAATTCACGTTCATTGATTGTACCACACCAAACCCACACACCTTGCGAGTTAAAACCGATTCCTCACCATGGAATCACCTACCTGCAACTGACGAGTGTCATAACAGTAAAGAACGAAAGCATTGCTATTGCTAACACAAGAGAATTTGCGATTACAATTCTCTCCTCGCACCCCCCAAATAAAATCACATCAGATTTATCTTATACCAACAACGGTCATCTAGTCTTTCGTGTTCGCCCATTCCATTTATTTCGGACATAACGGGCCTAGACTAATTCGCGCTTAATTAAGCCATACAAGTCACAGAGAGAGAAATGTCACTGGATGGGAAAGCGCCATCATTCTCTTAACCAAAAGTTGAACTACTGGTGAATGTTGTGTTCCTTTTCTTGAGTATGTGTTTATTAAAGGCATAGACACCTTTGGTTGTCATTTTGAGTAACTACAGATAGTGTCCAGGGCCTTTAAACTTGCGTTTTGTTAGCGAGAGCAAATCACTCTCCTTAATTCATTGTTTTGATTTAAGGAGAGCGATTTTAAAATCACTCTCCTTAATTCACCTTTTGATTTAAGGAGAGCGATGCACAGCTCTCCTCAGATTTATTAAAATGAAGGCCTGAGACACTACGTCTTAATGTTCCGGATGAGGCGGGAAATTTAAACAATATGAACCCTCCTTGTACTCCTGAATGGCAAGAAATCGTTAATATAATAGGCGCGTGAGTTGTTCTCGATAACAAATTAAATCAAATTATCTGCGGAGTCAGTATGTTACCATATTCTTTTAGACTAGGTAAAATATTAATGAGACTGGAATTTCCCTTTAACCCTAACGATCCTGAATCCTCCAAAATCAATATGATTTTGCACACACCCTAGGGAGTTAGGGTTAGGTGAGTCCCTAAGTTTGTAGACCAACCTTATTATCTTCATTACTTTCTTGGTCAGGTGGTTCGAGTAGTTCTGCTAGAGCTGCGATCCCTCCAGGCAGGTCCATTTTCAGTCTTCAGAGTACTATTGCGGGGGAAAAAGTAAAATATCTAGCATTCGCCCATTACAACATTGCAGTAGGCTTTTCAATTTGTAGTGGTATAATTTGTTTAAACTAGAGCGGCTCAATCACAGCCACCACGCAATGTGAGTACATACACAAATTATGCCTGGTCTATATTTTTTACAACCAGAGACCTACCGTAGTTTGGTTCCCAGACCAAATTGTTACACACCTACAAGTACATGTATGTATGCTCCAACACCCCTATGCTCAGACACCCTATAGATGTTCCGACATCCCTATGTTCCAACACCCTTGTATGTTCCGACTAAACATTACTCAGCCTACTGTGTGTTTCGACATACTTGTGTTCTGATGTATGATTCGACACCCCCTATATATTCACACATGTTCCGAAAGCCCTATGTTCTGACTACTTAGCCTGGTACTGTATGTTCAAACATACCGCTGTTCTAACATCCCTATGATTCGATACCCCTATGGGGCAATTCCACACAAGTGCGACACAAGGGTCATTTTGTTTTAAATGCTTTTTTCTTAAATATCTTTTGCAAAATTAGGGTATGAAGTTTCTAGAAAAGAACTAAAAATTGTTCTAAACCAATTATTTTGTAAGTTACAGCACTTTGAAGTTGATACTATATTTATGCTACCAATCGTAGGTAAAAACACAAAACTTATTTCTATTGGTATTTTTCATTAGTCTAATGATATTTAATTCATTTTTGTGTTAAAATAACAACTCTCAGTGTCCACTTTTAGGAAAATAACTTTTATTAATATGAAATTAATGTTAGATACCCAGGATGTGCCGTCACAAAAAATGATGATTTTCCTCAACAAAAAAAAGAATTATGATAACATGTGTCCTTCATTATTATTTTTTTAGTATGGGGTCTGGGTAGCGCCATAATATTATCAAGTGGGCAAATAATTGTTATTTATAGATTTGGTGAGTTGAACAAAAGTTTGATGTCAGTCACGATATTGTAATGTCAGTCATATGTTACATAAGTCAATGAAAGAAATGTTAAACAGTGGATGGACTGATAACTTGTATATTACCCACAATGAAACAATGCTCTAGGATCCTAATAATTTGTATTTTAAATTTATTACCGGTACATTGTACCAACCAATATACCGGTACAGTATTATGAAGTGAATGACATGAATTTGTTTGTGAAATGTACCCTATTTTAAGGCACACTATTTAACATGAATATTGTTCATTTGATTGAAACTGTACATGTACAATGTACATGTAAAAGAAATCTTAGACAACATTTTTTTTTTTTTTAATATTGGCATAATTATTACAAAAGTTAAACACTGCACACATTTTACAAGAGTGTAAGCAGAATACCGAAAACAGCAGCAACGAGACAGGCTGATGATTACAGGGGAAACAAATGAAAGAAAGAGGATTGAGGCATACATGTACATGTAAACTTAGAGAAACAAAGGACAAGTAGGTCAAGGAAAAAAGAACAAAAAGAGGAGTACTGTAGTATACTGTAGGAGTACCAGTTAAGACTAATCAAAAGAAACTATAGATGACCAGAGCATTATAAATTTGATGACTGTAATGTCAGTCACAAACAATTATAAAGTAATGATTTGCTACTACAGGTACATGTATACACCACGCTGTAAATTTGTGGTGTGTTAGGTGGAGGGGGTGGGGTGGGGTAAGCCTAGTTTCCTGTACATCAGGAACTTTTATAGTTCGATTCCTAAACTTGAAAACAAATTAACCGACAGTATCCACATGGTGTAAAGTACTGCAAATTGAAAAACAAAACTCAGAATCTTATCCTAAACCACGTCAAATTTTGCGCACTGGCTATGATGGGAAAGTATGTGTAAAGAAGTGTAGGCATGTATTTTTAGCCATGTATTGAAAATTTGGAAATAGTTTTACATACGTGACCCCGCATATCAAAATGTGGAAAAAGTCGGAAAATTTCTTTTTGAGATGTACATGATAGGAAATTCCATTTGTAATGATATTCACCACAAGCCTGTAGCTTAGAAGTTATTGACTATGAGGTACAGGCTTATGATGGGTATCATTAAAAAGCTTATGGAATTTCCAATCTTACAATGTACATTTTTCAAAAAGTCCTTTTCCAACATAATGCTGATTTTGATGTGCTGGGTCACATACATACATGTATATCTTTTCTTATCTCAATTCTTTGATGCACGTTCAAAGCTAGACGTTTTTTAACTGACAAGACCACGGTATTTTACTCAGAAATGGGAGTAACCATCGCCCCTTCCATTTTTGTCAATGGAAACTGCCTCCTGAATTTAAAATGACTAAATTATATTTTTCATATTTTGTGACTTTTAAGGAATGATCCAGCCTTTAAACATCCCAAACTTATAACTATTCCTTTAAATATACCGGTAGCATAAACAGTTAATTGATACATGTACTTCTATTGTTGACAGAACATTCATCTTTTTCTTGTCAAATCAATGTATAGAATCTAATGCGTAATGTCAGTCACGAAGAGAAATGACACTTTTTTGTTGAGTCGCTTTTTGTAATGTTAGTCACGGCAGTAAACAACCCCCCTAGTCGGAAAAGCTAAACATCTAATTTCAAAGTTTCAATACTATATTGTGTATTTCGTTTCTAGTATCTCCCATGCCAAACATGGTTCAGCTGGCTGTTAATTGAAGAGGTATTGGAGCTGATTTTATATGCAAAACTAGTAAAAAATGTATTGTCAGTCGCGGTGAAATTGCCCCTATGACTCGATAGTACCCCTTAGACCATGTGATCCCCATTTTGGTACAAAATGAAAACGTCAAAGTTCATTCAAGTTGTTGTTGCTAAATACAAAAATGACTGTTCATTTTTGCAAAAGTGGCACTTTTGGTGTATTTTTTGCGAAAATATGGACCGATTTTTTATTTTTTTACAAAACTTGCCGTTACTTGAACCTAGGCTTTGGCCCGTGTTTGGCTCCAGCGTTATTGCCAAACTGCATAATTGAAGCCAAAACTGAAACACAGTTTCATTTAACAAAACGACACTCACGTGACTAAACCTAAATTGTGACCAATCGGAAATACTGTGTTATGAGTCTCTGTCGGCATCCAATCAGCGCTCTCATTACGCACAGTTTCTGACCCGGTGTACAGCAATCCAACATGGCGGCTTCTAAAGACGACGCCGAGTCTTTATTTACGTGTATTTTGTACTGTGATTCTGGAGCCAAAGGCAGGGTTTCTTTCACCTTTTTATATTCAAAGCTGGTCTCGTTTCCTCGAGTTTGCTGACAAATGGAAGAGTTTGAAGGGAAAACAGTCAGATATAGCGAGATAATTTCTGGCCAAACATGACTTCGCGTTGCAGAGAGCGGATGTGTTACTGTTGTTAGCACCGAAACATGTTGGATTTCATCGATCTTGCTACGCCCGGTTTACGGACATCAATAAGATAGAGCAAGTCACAGCTGTCAAAGAGAAACGACAAAGGGAAATCTTTGAAACCGGTAGGTGTTGCAGTAACGTTCAGGCCTAGCCTATAATATTTGTTGTTTGTTGTCGAATGAATGCGCATGATCCTGCCTACACTTTAGCACTTTAATAACACCTCAGTGTTTGTTTGTGGTTCCGAAAAAGATTCTGATGCTCTTAAATGACATTTACGACAACAGGCCATATTCTCTTAACTACAGTATGATATTGACCTTATATACGGGGCCACACATTCGAACACGCTTTATGTTATTAAAGTTCTGTACCCCTTTCTTTTGTCATTGTATATGTTATGGGATGGATGTGTTGTCGGTGCTGTGCATGTTGTTAGGGGTCATACTAATAACCGACAACACGCACAGCACCGACAACACTTCAAAAACATATTTGATATTGACAAAAGAACTGTAATAATACAATACAAAAAGTCAAAAGATTGTCATTCAACTCGAGGTTGCAATTCATTTTTAAAAATGGATATCTTTTTTCACGCGATTTTTTTTCTATGTATCCAGCATGAACGTTGGCAGCTATTTTCCTTCTGGCTGCCATTTGACATTATGCATGAGTCGATAAGATGTGGTTGTAGCTGCTACCATAGACTCGTGCATAATTTCAAGCCGCAGCCAAGTAATCCGGACACAGCCTACAGCAACTCCGCGTGCTAATTTAATAAATGAATTTTTTGGATTTACGACAACTTAGCTGCACATACATGTAGCTTGTCAAATCTCGTCTATGTAAAATTACGTGTACTTACATTTAGCCAGCTCTGGCTAAGTACATGTATACACCTATCTTTTATCCCCTTTTTATCAAGGGGGGGGGTGGGGTTTGAGAAAACATTAGGTGTGAGCAATTCTTTGTTTGTACACGGTTACAAATAAGACCATACCGGTATCTCAGGAAAATGCAGTGTACAGCAAGTTTGCATTTCAAATCGTAAAAATTCCGTTCAACTATAGACATTTTATTTCAATTTTATTAATTTTTGTTGGGGGGGGGGGGGGGGGGGGAGGTGGGAAGCGTGTGCAACTTTTGCTCCATATTTTTGTGTAGAACATTTATAAAAATAAAAAAAATAGGGACAAGTGACAAACTAAGTTTCTTTTCTTGTAACAAGTCATCTCCAAATTTCATCATTGATTGTATTTGCCCCTTCTTTTTTACTCTCTAGATTTAACCTTATATGCAGTTGCTAATCAGGAGACGAGCAGTGATAATGACAGACCTCCAAAGAAGACTTGTGTTTACTCAGATCCAGTGCCAGCCTACCATCTAAGCCCCAACGTTAGAAGCATGTCGTACCGGCTATGTGCATTATCTGCCCAAAATCGCAGGGGTTGTGAATATTGTAACATTAATGTGCTCACTTCAGTGATTTGGTGATTGTTATAATTCTTAATTTTAGAGGGAAAAGCTGAGAGAATTATGCTCGAACTGGTTTTCGTGTACTAAATGACTAAATATTTAAGACAAGTCAGAAGCATTTTTCTGACACTTTTCATTCTTTTCTTTCACGCAGTTAACTTCCACTATCCCTGTTCAATTGAGGGCAACTATTTTCAAGGCTCTTTCTAATTCAAAAGTGTAACCTAGTTGAAACTTATTAGAGCTACATACTGAAACATCCATTATGGAGTATGTATATCCCTCTTACTGAGAAAATATGGTACTCAAATAGGCATTTTTAATGTCACTTTGCAAGTTATATGTTCCATAAAAAAAATGAGTGAGTACTGAAGTTTATGTACTAGTGCTGACAAGAATAAAATGACAAACAATAAATATTGTGTGGATCTTATCTTTTGATGTATTTCATTATTAAGTATTTCATTACAAGCTCGCCTTGCATGAAACCCATCAAAATTCCCCTTTAAAAAAACCACTGAGCTGATTGACCCCCCCCCCCCCAAAAAAAAAATAGATAAAAAATATTGCAGATTGAAATTGAATATAAGCCATTTTATTTATCAATCAATTATCTAATAACACACTTAAATGGATCCATCTGGGCACCCATCAAGAGTGATTTACATTTAAACGGTGGTAATAGTTCATGTTTGTCACTGGCAACTGTTTCCTGTCATGTACATGCTCTATGAGGCGAGTTGGCTTGAGTCAATACAATATTAGGTGAACAAAAGTATGGGGCGAACTGGCTTTGGGGCGAACTGGCTTTGGGGCGAATTTGTTACGAAAACAATGCGAGAAAAACCAACTCGTCCCATGTTATTTTCGCCCCATCAATTTTTTTACGTGAAATAACTCTCCAAAGTGCCACTTTTGCAAAAATGAACAACATTTAAATGTAAATCACTCTTGATGGGTGCCCAGATGGATCCATTTAAGTGTGTTATTAGATAATTGATTGATAAATAAAATGGGAATACCTAAAGATCAATTTGTGAAAGTTTTATCATGTACCAAGTTGGGGATCACGAAAATGTCTTTCTGAAAGGATTTTGTGACTTCGTCCCATGGTCTACCTGTGTTCCGACACCCATATGTTCAGACTGCTCAATCCATGTTTTTGACATGTTCCGAAACCCCTACAAATGTATGTTACGACGTAATTGGATTGAGTGACCAATGCACACATTTGTTTGCCATCTCACATGGATACTGTGATACTTGGTTTTTGTTCTCCATCCAAAAAATTGTTCTTTTCTCACAAATAAACATAATTTTCCCATTAAAACTACTGAATTGTCCATGATTTTAACCTGTAACCCTCAAAGGAAATATTTTACACCTACATGTACGTGCCTGTGAAATAACGTAAACATAGGCTGGTCTCTGGCCCAAACGCACCAGACAAAACTAGCGAACACAATTTTGCGAGTTGTTTGAACATTGTGTCGGAAGATAGGTTAAGTAGTCGGCACGGCACATAAGGATGTCGGAGCTCATGTGTCAGTACATCTAGGGTAGGGGTATAGGAGCATGGGTACATGGTCGGAACAGGTTGCAACATACGGTAGTTAGAACATACAATGTAGGGTGTCAGAACACTATTAGACCATGGGACAAAGTCACAAAATCCTTTCAGAAAGCCCTTTTCGTGATCCCCAACTTGGTAGATGATAAAACTTTCACAAATTGATCATGAGGGTAAACCTAACAACATTTGGGTTGTTAATTTTTGCAAAAGTGGCACTTTGGAGAGTTATTTCACGTAACAAATTTGATGGGGCGAAAATAGCATGGGGCGAGTTGGTTTTTCTGGCCTTGTTTTCATAAAAAATTCGCCCCAAAGCCAGTTCGCCCCATACTTTTTTTCACCTAATATTGACTCAAGCCAACTCGCCTCATAGAGCATGTACATACTGTACACGACAGGAAAAAGTTCCTGGTGACAAATATGAACTGTTTACCACCGTTTACATGTATGTAAATCACTCTCTTTGGGTTGATGGGTGCCCAGATTGATCTATTTAAGTGTGTTATTAGATTATTGATTGATAAATAAAATGGCTTATTCAATTTCAAGCTGCAAAAACATGTATGTTTTATCTATTTCTGGGGGGAGGGGGGTCAATCAGCTGTTTTGTTGAGAGGGGAATTTTAATGGGTTTCATGCAAGGCGAGCTTGTAATGAAATACATACATGTAATGAAATACATCAAATAATAAGATCCACACAATATCTATTGTTTGTCATTTTATTCTTGTCAGCACTAGAATCGCAAATTGCAAAGTGACATTAAAATAAATAGAATTCCATGAAAATTGAGAATTAACAAATAAATGTTTACAATTTGTGGCCCTAGCGGTCAACGTTGCTGTTGTCTACAGGTGATATAGTGCCCGCCCAAACCCTACAGTTTTATTTTACACTGGATCTGTAACATTACTGGAAAACAGAATTGCTTATTGTGATTAAAGTCAATGTTGTAATAACATTTGAAATTACAGAAATTCTGAATTGTATAAATTGAAAATAATAATTACATTTAAATTTGTGTAAACGCCTATTTGAGTACCATCTTTTCTCAATAAGAAGGATATTCATACTCCATAAGTATGTAGTTTTAATTAGTTTCAACTAGATTACGCTTTTCAATTTGAAAGATCCTTAAAAATAGTTGCCCTGTGGAACAGGGATAGTGAAACTTAACTGAATGAAACTTAGAATGAAAAGTGTCCAAAAAAAAGGCCTCTGACACAAAAACCAGTTCGAACATAATCCTCTCAACTTTTCCCTCTAAAATTAAGAATTATAACAATCACAAAATCACTGAAGTGAGCACAATAATGTTACAATATTTACAACCCATGCGATTTTTGGCAGATAATGCACATGGCCGGTAGGACATGCTTATAACGTTGGGGCTTAGATGGTACATGTAGGCTGGCACTGGATCTGAGTAAATGTCCTTGGAGGTCTGTCATCATCACCGCTCGTCTCCTGATTAGCAACTGCGTATAGGGTTAAATCTGGAGAAAGAAAAAAAAATGCAATTAATGATGGAATTTTAAAATAACTTGTTACAAAGAAAGAAATTTAGTTTGTCACGTGTCCCTATTTTCCTTTCTTTTTCAAATGTTCTACACAAAAATATGGAGCCAAAGTTGCACAAATCCCCCCCCCCCCCCCCCCAAAAAAAAAAGAATAAATTGAAATAAAATTAATAATTGTCAAAATGTCCAGCGTCATAAGCGTTTTGGTAGTGTACCTACAGCCCCCCCACCCACCCCCCCCCCCCCCCCCTCCTTTTCCACAGGTCTGTGTATCAAAATATTTTGCCAAACCAGCCCCCTCCCCCACCCCCAAAGTGTCCCCTTTTCAAAAAATATAGATAATTGTGTTCGAATAAATATTTTACTGCATCAAAATGTACAAAAGTCACAATTATGTGGTTCTATTAAAACATAGCATCTATAGTTGAACGAAATTTTTTTGATTCAAAATGCAAAATTACCGTACACTGCCTTTTCCTGAGATATCAGTATGGTCTTGTTTGTAACCTTGTACAAACAAAGAATTGCTCACACCTAATGTTTTCTCAAACACCCCCCCCCCCCCCCCCCCCCCCCCCCCACCCTCATAAAAAGGGGGGAAAAGATAGGTGTTTACATGTACTTAGCCAGATCTGGATGAATTTAAGTACACGGAATTTGACTTAAACGAAATTTGACGAGCTACATGTATGTGTTTGGCTAAGTTGTCGTGAATCCAACAATTTCATTTTTCTTAAATTAGCACGCGGAGTTGCTGTAGGCTGTGTCGGGATTACTTGGCTGCAGCTTGATATTACGCACGAGTCTATGGTAGCATCTACCGGTACAACCACATTTTATAGACTCGTGCATAATGTCAAACTGAAGCCAGAAGGCAAAATAGCGGCCAACATTCATGCTGGATAGAGACAAAAATTGGCGTGCCGATATCCGTTTTTCAAATTGAAATGCAACCTAGTCGAGTTGAATGACAATCTTTTAACTTTTGTCAATATCAAACATGTTTTTTATGTGTTGTGTTGTCGATGCTGTGCGTGTTGTCGGTTATTAGTATGACCCCCGACAACATGCACAGCACCGACAACACATCCATTCCATAACATATTCTACATTGATAAAAGATAGAGGTACATAACTATAATACATAAAGCGTGTTCGAATGTGTGGCCCCGTATAAGGTTAATATCATAGAGAATATGGCCTGTTGTCGTAAATGTCATTTTAAAGCATCAGAATCTTTTTCAGAACCACAAACAAACACTGAGGTGTTATGAACTTCGCCCTGAACGAAGTCATACATAAAAGTATGTAAGTCTAAAGTGCTATGGAGGCAGGATCATGCGCATTCATTCGACAACAGACAACAAACATCATGGGCTAGGCCTGGCTGAACGTTACTGCAACACCTACCGGTTTCAAAGATTTTCCTTTGTCGTTTCTCTTGGACAGCTGTGAGTGACGTGCTCTATCTTATAGATGTCCGTAAACCGGGCGTAGCAAGATCGATGAAATCCAACATGTTTCGGTGGTCCGCCTGCCGATGCTAGTATCCGCTCCTTGCAACGCGGAGTCACGTTAGCCAGAAATTCTCTCGCTATATCTGACTGTTTTCCCTTCATTTGACTCTTCCATATACATGTCAGCAAACTCGAGGAAGCGAGACCAGCTTTAAAACGGTGAAACCCTGCCTTTGGCTCCAGAATCACAGTGCAAAATGCGCGGTAAAGGCTCGGCGTCGTCTTTAATAGCAGCCATTGGATTGCTGTACAACCGGGTCAGAAACTGTGCGTAACGAGAGCGCTGTATGATTGGATGCCGACGGAGACTCATAATAACACAGTATTTCCGATTGGTCACAATAAGGTTTAGTAACGTGAGTGCCGTTTTATTAAATAAAACTGTGTTTCAGTTTTGGCTTCAGTTATGCAGTTTGGCAATAACGCTGGAGCCCAACACGGGCCAAAGCCTAGGTTCAAGTAACGGCAAGTTTTGTAAAAAAAAAAGAAATGGTCCATAATTTCGCCAAAAAAACCCCAAAAATTTCACTTTTGCAAAAATGAACACTCATTTTTGTATTAGCAACAACAACTTGAATGAACTGCGATGTTTTCATTTTGTACTAAAATGGGGATCACGAACGAACACAATAATCGCACTCGTTCCATGGTCTATATACAGTAGGGGGTGTCGGAACACTATGGGTGTCGAAACAGAGTAGGGGTGACGGAACAGCGTAGGGGCGTCGGAACAGTGTAGGGGCGTCGGAACAGCGTAGGGGCGTCGGAACAGCGTAGGGGCGTCGGAACAGCGTAGGGGCGTCGGAACAGCGTAGGGGCGTCGGAACAGCGTAGGGGCGTCGGAACAGCGTAGGGGCGTCGGGAGAGCGTAGGGGCGTCGGGAGAGCGTAGGGGTGTCGGAACAGCGTAGGGGCATCGGAACAGCGTAGGGGCGTCGGAACAGCGTAGGGGCGTCGGAACAGCGTAGGGGCGTCGGAACAGCGTAGGGGCGTCGGAACAGCGTAGGGGCGTCGGAACAGCGTAGGGGCGTGGGAACAGCGTAGGGGCGTCGGAACAGCGTAGGGGCGTCGGAACAGCGTAGGGGTGTCGGAACAGCGTAGGAGGGGCGTCGGAACAGCGTAGAAGCGTCGGAACAGCGTAGGGGCGTCGGAACAGCGTAGGAGGGGCGTCGGAACAGCGTAGAAGCGTCGGAACAGCGTAGAAGCGTCGGAACAGCGTAGAAGCGTCGGAACAGCGTAGGGGCGTCAGAACAGCGTAGGGGCGTCGGAACAGCATAGGGGCGTCGGAACAGCGTAGGGGCGTCGGAACAGCGTAGGGGCGTCGGAACAGCGTAGGGGCGTCGGAACAGCGTAGGGGCGTCGGAACAGCGTAGGGGCGTCGGAACAGCGTAGAAGCGTCGGAACAGCGTAGGGGCGTCGGAACAGCGTAGGGGCGTCGGAACAGAATAGGGGCGTCGGAACAGAGTAGGGCGTCGGAACAGAGTAGGGGCGTCGGAACAGAGTAGGGGCGTCGGAACAGAGTAGGGGCGTCGGAACAGAGTAGGGCGTCGGAACAGAGTAGGGGCGTCGGAACAGAGTAGGGGCGTCGGAACAGAGTAGGGGCGTCGGAACAGAGTAGGGCGTCGGAACAGAGTAGGGCGTCGGAACAGAGTAGGGGCGTCGGAACAGAGTAGGGGCGTCGGAACAGAGTAGGGGCGTCGGAACAGAGTAGGGGCGTCGGAACAGAGTAGGGGCGTCGGAACAGAGTAGGGCGTCGGAACAGAGTAGGGGCGTCGGAACAGAGTAGGGCGTCGGAACAGAGTAGGGGCGTCGGAACAGAGTAGGGCGTCGGAACAGAGTAGGGGCGTCGGAACAGAGTAGGGGCGTCGGAACAGAGTAGGGCGTCGGAACAGAGTAGGGGCGTCGGAACAGAGTAGGGGCGTCGGAACAGAGTAGGGGCGTCGGAACAGAGTAGGGGCATCGGAACAGAGTAGGGGCGTCGGAACAGAGTAGGGGCGTCGGAACAGAGTAGGGGCGTCGGAACAGAGTAGGGGCGTCGGAACAGAGTAGGGGCGTCGGAACAGAGTAGGGGTGTCGGAACAGAGTAGGGGTGTCTCAACGGGCGAGTTGTCTCAACGGTCGACTTAATTGTCGGACATCCCATGCCGTCCACCACCATGATCATGCCCACCGCAGCCATCGCAGCCACGCTAGCATGTCGGCCGTCTCTCTACGCTACGGGTATATCACTATCACCCACTAACCTTTAAACCACCGATCGTCACGAAGCTCTTTTCAATGACGTCATTCTCAACCATTCACCAATGAGGGCGCAGGAAGACTATGGACTGTCATGGCGGTATATTCCGTTCGTTACTTTCTTGTGAACGTTAGAATTTTCTGCGCCCTGACTGGACTAAGTTAAAATCAACCCCAAATCGACAGTTTTTTGATAGAATATGAAATTATCTTTAACATCAGTGTGAAATTGGGTTGTGGCCAAAGCACCGCCAGAAAATGGGAAAATCTCGTCGTTTTTTAAAGGTCAATTTGTTGTTTCTGAAGCTTTTTCACCGTCTAATCATGGAGGAATGCTCTTATTCCTCCATGGTCTAATTGTCATATAATTTCTAATATAATTGTATAATATACAAAAATGTTTTCTTATCCAAAAGAAAATATACATAATATTGACAGTCGGTAAATAAAACGAATGTTTCGGACCAAATTCCTGGCGTCGTCGCCACCTCATTAGGTATTCAAAAACGAGGTCACGCACAAAGTGCCGTGCATAAAGCGCACATAAAATGAACGGCTTTTCAGTGCGCTGCGGATACCCCTAGTCGAACTCTGGGGCTCCCGACGCCCGTAGGGCGGAGCCCCATAGTCTAGAGAGGGTTTTTACAGGTTAACCGCCGTTAAACAATAGAAACCGTGCACAAAATTCGGGCAATAACTCCATACTGCCGCACGGTCTACCCCAACCAAAAAATTGTACTTTATCAACTCACCCAGCTGCTGCCCACCAAAAACCGGTCGAATCTCGGCCAATAAAGCTGTTTTCCAAACCCTGGTTTTGGTCTATTGTGGGGTTGCCTCTGGCGCATTGCTAAACTGTATGAATAAGGCCGCGCAAGATAAAGCTTGTGTTTCAAAAACGGCTAATGCGCATGCGGCTTGAAATTACGCACGAGTTATCTGCCATCTTGTAACAGTCGCGTTTGCGGAACGGGGATAGTTTTCACCTTTTTTACAGAAATTGGCCTAGATTCGACCGGTTTTTGGTGGGCAGCAGCTGAGTGAGTTGATAAAGTACTCATACAAATTTTTGGTTGGGGTAGACCGTGCGGCAGTATGGAGTTATTGCCCGAATTTTGTGCACGGTTTCTATTGTTTAACGGCGGTTAACCTGTAAAAACCCTCTCTATCTATGGGGCTCCGCCCTACGGGCGTCGGGAGACCCAGAGTTCTAGGGGTACACTGCGGACTGACTGACAACCCCCCAAATCTACCCATTAATCATAATTCAAGCATGGTGTATCCTGGCTATAGCTACCTTTAACTTGCACTAATATTCTTAAAAACCGAAAGAGATGAGACTGAACAGACTGAATCTCATGCAACTTGTACATTGTTACATTTAATAAAAATAAAATTGTTGACGAAAATGTATACAAGGTTAAAGGTTAATAATTCCAAAAAGGTTAATATTATAATAATGCCCAACATCATACAGATTCGCCTTGGATGCCTAGACTAGTAGTACATTGTATCTGCCTTTTTAGTTGATCAATGTCACCCGTACCCATGAACCACATTTTTTAACCGCGTGTACGAGTTGGACCGCGTACGAGTTGATCATATCGTGTACGAGTTGTCCCGCGTACGAGTTGGTTCGCGTACTACGTACGAGTTGACCTACTAAAATTAGTTGAATCTGCTCTTATTCCTCCATGGTTGAATTGAAACTTTTGCTTTGCCGTGCGCATTTTGTCCAAGGAATTGCAGAGTCGTAATTATACCGGATGTATTCTTTAATCCCTCACTAGCTCTTACTAATAGTTAGACCCAATAATTGGGGCGTTTTCACTCATTTTTTCAAATTTTGGATTTTGTCTGTCGTTCTAGCTACTACTAAGTACTAACCCTTACAAAAAAATCCTATAGGAATCCTATAAGACAAATCCTATAAAATCCTATAGGATTTATCCTATAGGATTCCTATAGGATTCCTATAGGATTCCTATAGGTTTTTCGTCACTTCCTAAAGGATTTATTTATAGGAATGCTATAGGATTCTTATAGGAATCCTATAGGATTCCTATAGGAAATCCACAGGATTCCTATAAGAAATCTATAGAGAATTCCTATAGGAAATCTACTGAATTCTTATAGGATTCCTATAGGATTTCTATAGGAAATCTATAGAGGATTCCTACAGGAAATCTAATTCTTATAGAAAATCTGTAGGATTCCTATAAGAAATCGACATGATTCCTATAGAAAATCTGTAGGATTCTTATACATTCTACAGGATTTCCATAGCAAATCTGTAAGAATCCCCACAAGAATCCCACAAAAAAATCATAAAGCCTCGGATCGTCCAAAGATCTAAGTGATTAACAAGTTCAAGAACCTAAACTTGGAATAAATTGATTAAAAACTACTCGTTGGCCTAGGCCTAGTAAAATACGTAACATCGACCCAAAAAAACCACACGAAACTCAAAACATTTAGAACTTGTGAGAATTGCAAGTTTTTTGCATGTTATTATTTTCAGATAATACGACAGAACATAAATTACGCCGGTCCAATCCGATTAATTGTCAAGGTGGAGAATGGCCGGGTGAATGGCAGACCTACTTCAAATATTTACCTTTTAATCCAAATTTACATTACATTTGTTTACATAACTAGCATTAAAAACAAATAGAACATCAGCAGTTGCTTCAGGTTAATATTTCAACTAATTTCGGCAAGAATTTAATTAAGAATTTACTTTTTATGCGACAACTATAAATACAAAATGTGCTTTAAATGCGTTCAGGCTAGAATCGAGCTGAGATGGTATTTTTCATGAGCCTTATGACCGGGGTAATAATGTGAGAGCGCCTTGAGTGCCAGTCTTGGTAGTAGATACGTGCGCTATATAAGAACTGTCTATTATTTTGTTGTTTTTACTCCAAACTATTGTAACCAACCGAACTCGCAATCCGCGAATTCATTTGCTTACTTAATTATTGTTATTACTTACCTTCTGGCGTCCTTTTGACTATGAAAATCCCATCGAGAATGTATGAATATTCAGTGTCCCAGATACCGTCTTTAAGGGTTTGATTTATTTGGGAATCGAAAGTTGTGTGTATTGTTAGGGAATTGCAGAAATGCCATGCTTACTCATGCATGTGGTAAGGCGTGGTGCAAAGTGAAATTTGAAATCGTCATTCCTGCACTTGCCGCCGTGAGAGCGAGACGGGTCTGTAGAGCGCTGTTCTTTTGTTTTGTTTTCTGTTTCCTAAGTTCAGCCGTATTCATTTGACCCGAGTTCTGATATACTGGGAAGCTTCGCCTTTTCTGTCATTTACGGACGTGTGCTGAAAATCTTTCGGTGAGTTTGGGACATTATTTGAAGCAAAACTGCGTGTAATTTTGTGTGGTTGCATTTATGGGATCAAATGTTTAGTGTTTTAGTGTTTCCCACTCTGAATATTGTCCGGCTAATTGCCATGTATATGACATAAGTGACTGATATTGGATATTGCCGTTCAGATTATTGCTGTTTGAGATGTTTAATCATGGTTTACAATGTATTGGTAAAACGAACTAACGGTTCTTATACCGACTGTTGTGTATGTTGATGCAAGTTGCGTTATTTGACAATATCACAGACCTTTTGTAGCTCAGTTATTTAATGCACCTTAAATCTTCATGTTCTTGTGGACTTGTATTTATTAGTACAGTCATAATTTGTTTCAGTAATCCTGTATGTGGTACGGACATTTACGGCGGTAGCTTCTGCTACACGAGTTTGCACCACATTAACTTCTAGCAGGTACGATGAAGTTGAATTTGTTAATGTAAATTGTTTCAGAAAAATATATAAAAGTTTAGAAAATATGTAGAAGAATGTGAACTTGAGCAAACTTTCTAATGGACGTTGCCCTCTAAAATTGTTGGTCTGTTCATCAAAATAACTTTTTGTTGAATTTGTCTACCTTCCGCATATGCATTTTAAAGATGGAAACAATATTGATGAAATTGATAAGATTAGTATGCTATGATTATCTTGAACTTTTCAAATTATTCGTCCATGTATATGGAAGTAGTAAAAATTATAATTGTGCTTACATTTTTGTATTTTTGTTAATAGAATGTGTGATATTATTTAAACATCAATACTTTTTATTTCCACACAGATCCCGTAACTATATCTGGTAGCCTTGTTATTGCTGTAGCCTTGTTATTGCTGTAGCCTTGGTACTATTAATTGGTCATAATGATCAGTTATTTTGTCCAAATTAAATAAAACACCTTGTTGTCAGACCTGAAAGAAAGTTCCCATCAGATGTTGTTTATATCTTGCGTCTGCTTGGTTACACTATCTACTCAACAAAGTCATAACTATTTGGAGTATAGACCATTCAACAAGATAATTGTCAAAGATTTGTTTTACAATTTACATGAGAGCACTGTAACGGAACAGGGTATATGTCGACTCATGAAATCTAGGGATTATATACACGCACTAATAAAATAGGATAATAAATTCGACATAAAAATCACGTTGCTTCGAGGGAACCTATTCTGTATTATTCATCATGTTGAGTCTTGACTTAATCTTGGATTCCGTGTTCAGCTTGGCCCTGATTGCCTGCTTGACTGCCGATTCTTCAACCTTGAATGTTGACTTCATGTGAGCTGTTAAAAAGTTATTATAAAAGATAACAATAGTAAAACAAAAATGATGCACAATTATAGAAAGTTATAGAAAGTTATAAAACACATAAATGACTATCCCTCTGTTTTATTGGTCGCGAGTCAGATATTTGGGATGTCCTAAATAATAATTAAATACCAACGAAACTAAACACGTGATTAAATGCACATTGTCTTGGCTCTGCTCGATAGTCCGATCAAGGTTCGATAGTCCGACCAAGGTTCGATAGTCCGATCAAGGTTCGATAGTCCGATCAAGGTTCGATAGTCCGATCAAGGTTCGATAGTCCGATCAAGGTTCGATAGTCCGATCAAGGTTCGATAGTCCGATCAAGGTTCGATAGTCCGATCAAGGTTCATTAGTCCTTATTACTTTGTACAACACGGTCGCCACGCCTGCGTTATAGTGTTTTTTAGATAAATTATGTAGGCCTATTTGGCTTATTTTTGGTAATTGTATTTGCCGTCCCCTGTCCCCAAACATAATAGATTGACGTTTCCGCATCTAGTGCAATCACTTTGAAATTATCAGACTGTAAAGCCCAGTTCAATGTGTCTTTCTCCCCATTAGCACCTTTCCAGTACACCTCTAACGGTTAGTGTGTGCTTGTGTCAATTTTCCATGCAAATTAGCTTGGCCAGAGAAAAGCGGGCCGATTACGCATTAACTTTTGGGACCGCAGTATTGTGCTCATGAATACGTCGCCCAAAACACATTAGACTGGGCTTGGTCTTGCATTTAAGGTGGCGATTTCTTGGAGGCAGGAATTGTTCCAAAACCCATATTTTAGTACTTTGGGTCGGCCTAATAAGAACTCACCAATCAAGGGAAGGATGTCCTTTGGCAGGGCAGGCTTGACGTCTTTGTCTTTGTGGGCATTGCTGCAGGTACCTGACAAAGAAAAAGATGCCAGCTGCTCTCTGCTGAAGAAATACAAAAGCGCATCAGAAGTATACTTCTGCAGGTTCCCATGCGTCCACATGCTTTTTACAGCCTTCGGTACTTTCAGCTCGCCATACAAAGTAACCTAAGAATATAGACAAAAAATACAAACATGAAAAGCTCACATAGAACTATATTTCCAGTAGCAAATTAAAGACAGATAATAATACTAAAATGCTGTTTATGTATGACATGCGGCAAAGTATTACATAATACATTGTAGCTGTACCATTCTGCCATTACGGTACCTCTTCTGATTGACGAGCCGAATCTTTTGGTGGAGGCTCCGATGACATTGGTGAGGATGCCATCAACTTCCTCTTTGGGGCAAGCTCCTTCATCGTCTTCAGTATTGCTGGAAGCCTGCTTTAGAAATAAACTAACCCAATTAACATTTCTATCAAGATACTCTGGATCACACGAATTTAAACCTACTTCATACAAACCCATGCCTTAGGCTTCTTCAATCTTATTGAAACTGTTTGTGTATTTGGATTCCTATTGTGTGTATATAGTGTGAAATGATATACATAAAAGCAAGATAACAGGGCAGATGGAACCCACTCTTTTATGTTGATCATTGTGTTACCAACAATTAAGTTGTTAGGGCTGTTTAGGTAACAGTATTTCGGTCTGTGTATATAGGGACAAGAGGGATCCCCTCTGCTATTATCCTGAGTCGCCAAAAAAATATTGTAACAAATGTTGCTTTATCATCACAAGAGGTGCTACAACTGTTAATCTGAATGAGTGTATAATCTGAATTTTGTTTGCATTTTTTAATTAAGCCAAATTCAGATTTTTTTAAAGAAATGGGGTTTCCCATTATGTTTAGATCTTGCCAGCAGCTAGGTGTGTTTGATTTTTTCTTGTCAGACGAGTTTATTAACCCTAACGGTCCTCAATCCTTCACCTGTCGGAAGATTGAGGACTGTTAGTGTACTGTTAAGGTTGCAAAATCATTTTTAAATAAAAAAATGTATAGTATTTTTTTCTGAAGTT
Organism: Crossaster papposus; assembly: GCA_037893245.1. Lineage (NCBI taxonomy): Eukaryota > Metazoa > Echinodermata > Asteroidea > Velatida > Solasteridae > Crossaster > Crossaster papposus. The sequence goes on along the minus strand of JBAIAA010000429.1, from coordinate 938,755 downwards.
TGTCGCACACCTTCAAATTGTAAATGTTTAGGGTATTAAATAAAAATGTGAAATTGTATAAACTGGAGTTGTAATACAAGGGAATGAATATGTACACTCAAAATAACTTACTTTCTAAACAGGACAACGCGTCTGTGAGTCTTTCCACTTTTCTTTCCAATGTCACATTCTTGGTTCTCAGTTCTCTTATTTCTGTCTCCAGTTTTTGAACTGTTGTTGCATTGCCGGTGGAGGGCTGGGTTTGCGTCCTGAAGCTTGTCTGAAAATAATAATAGCATACATTAATCTTAAGAAGCGCGCACGCCCCTTAGTCTCTAAAATGTAATGTAATCCCATCCCTTTTATATTTTCATGTAGTGGTTCTAAAAGAGTAGACCTATTTATTATATCAAATTTTGATATGATTAACTGCATAACGAAACATAATTATGTTGACTAACTTATAAATTGAATCAAATATGATCAGGCTGTAAAATCTATATATCACCTAGGCTACAATTGCCACAATCAAAATTGTAACGATCCTATATAGCCTAACTTGTTTCAAGATAGGCCTAGGCCTATCTTCTAAAAAATATAACGTATTAATTATTCAGTTAACTTTTCTTTCTTGCCATTGTCAGGGAAACTATAATGACTACAATATAGACTTGCGAACTTGGCGAAGTCTAAAAACGGCGCTTTCAAATTCAAGACTACAGTCCCCCCAACCAACCAACAAAATGAATAACCGGTCAGGAGTTCGTCAAGGTTTTTACAAGCGCTATTTAGTCGATATAAATGTTCCTGTGCCAAGGACAAGCAAGAATTCATTGAAAAGGTTTTGTGATAACCTTCAACCTGTCTCAACACTGCAGAACAAAGCCGTGGTAAGTGTTATATAATAAGCGTAAAAATAAGCCAACATTTTCAGTTATAATTTGGTCAGATGTCAACAGCTCTATGTCAAACAGGTAAAGGTTCTCCAGCACATGGTCAGGGCTTTCTTAGTCGCTGAAATAGAAATAGAAAGAAAAGCAGTAAGGATGACTGATGGACGTAAGGTTTTTGTCGCACCTTTGCCAAACAAATTTGAAAGTGATTAATTTTTCATGAGAAAATGTGCAACATAAACCACGATACACAAATATCCTTGCATTAAACCAGAGAGTTCTGAATCCTCTAATTTTAATATGATTTAGCAACACATCCCAAGGGAGTTAGGGTTAAAGGTAGTACACAACACTTCAAAACAGAAATGCGCGAAAAAAGACAATACAGCCTATTAATTATGATATGTATTACTTAGCTGTATGAGTCAAGCATATTGGTGTGCCAGCTGCCATTGTCATAACAAGTTAAATTGCTGTATCAATTTTAACGATGTTACACTTTGTTGAAAATTAAAGCAAAAGTTGTATACTTACCATCCAGGAAGTAGCTATATCCCGACTAAAAAATAAACCCCTGCAATAAATTGAATACAGAATAACTATAACTATAAGTAATAAATAATTAATACAATAATCGCATATCTATGGAGGTGACACCACAGGCCAGTACGCACCCCCCCCCCCCCCCCCCCCCCGGCACCCCGAATTACCAAAAGGCCCACATTTTCCTGGGTAAATAATGGTATTCTGATGTAGAAATAACGGTACTGGCACACACAAATTGACTTCATTGGCTTAGGCGATAATGTCAACTAAAAACTGTACGCACCCCCATAAAACAATCCTGCGTACGGGCGTGCACTAGTACAGTATTCGTCACCGTCACCACGAAGTAACACTAATGTCACGTGATACGCGCGACCCCTTTCTGGCGTTTTCACGAAGTAACGCAAAGCCCATAGCTAATACACGCGGATAGCGTCACTTCGTGAAAACTCACAAATCAGATACGCCGTTTACGAGTTTTCACGAAGTGACGCTATCCGCGTGTATTAGCTATGGGCTTTGTGTTACTTCGTGAAAACGCCAGAAATGGCCCCGCGTATCGAGTTTTCACGAAGTGACGCTATCCGTGTGTATTAGCTATGGGCTTTGCGTTACTTCGTGAAAACGCCAGAAAGGGGTCGCGATTCAGCCATAACATTAGTGTTACTTCGTGGTGACGCTGACGAATATGTACATACCATTATTACCGCTGTAATCCTCAACGGTCACTGCACTGGATGACGCCTCCCCCGGCCATAGACAATCCAATCGCGTCGTGTTTATCGTGTTCACGATTTCACGAGTCGTATAATGGCGTTCTGTAACTCGTGTTTACCAGTGGTGAACTCGAGGTGAATTTTTTTTTTCATGTTCACGACTTCATAAACAAATGAAATATTCGCGCATGTGTGTTGGTTCACGTACGAGTTCTTGCGCGATAATGTCCTTATTGCACGACTATAACTCGACTGTGCTCGTGCGTCTTGCGCGTGCGTCTAGGTTTTGAATGCAACCTGCACTAGACACTGTGAACACGAAAAACACGATGTGATTGGAACGCAGCATTATAACGCGGGTCAAAGGTCACACACATGGCATCGCTAGCTAGCAAGCTAGCTAGCTAGCTAGCTGCACAGATTATGTCGTTCACACAGCAGCTGTACGTGTGGACATATGTATAAAAACAATATCTGTTCCTTGCTCTATGATTCAAGGAACCCAAAACATCTTTATTTGTGAGAATTCTCCCAAAAAGTGACAAGAAAGTTACACTCACCAATATGCCTACGGCCTCTTGTTCAATGGCATAGAAACCCTCAAAGGGGAACCAAAAGCAAGCGAGAGCTCTTGATCAAGAAATTGTGTAGAATGTGGTACCATTTGGAAGCTATAATACTTTGAACTTACAAATACCGTGCGAAGGAGTAATTAGTGTTTAATAATAGCGCGCGAAATGCGTTAATTTTTGACACGTGAGGGAGCATCATGATTAATTTTTGAAAATGTTTTTATAATAGTTCCTTTATCTGTTGCAGTTGAGGATGTTTATTGTTTAATCTAAGTTGGTATTTTCTTTTACTGTCAAAGATTATAACAAGTGCATTAAATTTAGATTAATAAATATACAAATATTAATGTTCGTAAATTAATAAATACTAAAAAAGAGTTAATAGCTTCTGCTTGGTCAAACCTCAATCACGTAGAGGGCATTATTTTGTATAGTAATTGCCCCGGCTTTCCAACAATTGAGCAAATTCACTGTTTATTCCCTAAATTAAAAAGGTATTTATTAAAGAGATTAAAAGAATGAGGACCCGGTCATAATTACTGCTTGATAACGTACCGGGTTTGGGGATGACCGCCGGTCAATCGGTCTGTTACCACGCAGTATACCGTGACCGGGTCCTCGCCCTGTTACTAGGCACTATGCCTTAATCACTTTACTGGACTTAGGGAATGACAGTCAGTGGTGTGCCGGCTGACATTTTCAAGTAAAGTCAAGTAAAGTGGTATTTTCGTACCAATTTCTAACGCTGATCCACGGACCAGCATCGGAAAAACATTTAAATACTGCTTCTAATTTATCATATTACGCATTTCTTTTGCAGTTGTTTACACATTACTAAGTCGTGAAGGGGTGAGCTATATAGCTGGACTGATTCCTTATAATTTCCCAATGTCTATAAATTGCTTCGCCGGTTTCATCTTAAGTCACATCTTAAGTCACATTTTAAGAACATGACGTTTTTTCTTGATTTTTCTAGCTAATAGGAACCTAAAACGTGAAACAAATCAATGTGATAATATTTGCTATAACATTAACGCCTAAAATCAACCAATTCTGAAAATTACAGCCGAACAAATTTCCTTTTAATTAAAGCCCATCTGCAAATATTTGAAAACCAGCTTACCAAATTATATACAAAAAACTCGTATATGCTGTAGACAAAGTATAAAAACATCCTGTGATTATTATATGCTGCTGTAATTTTGAATAAAACATGAAATGCATGTACAAATGTGTTTCACGTAAGTTACTTATTGGTTAGTCTCCTTTCTTAATGTGTCGTGCAAAACTTACTTATTTCCATGTTCAGGGTATTTTGTATATATATGTATGATTGCTATATAAAAGAATATTACACTGAGTGAAAGAGTCTTACAGGTCTCTATAGTTGCGGTTCCTATAGAACAACTAATTAGGTTCCTAAATCCTATAGAGATTCTATAGGATACAAAATTGTCCTATTATGAATCCTATTCAGGAAAGTCGAGTCCTATAAATATCCTATAGAAATCCTGTAGGAATCGTATAGGACAAAAAAATGTCCTATAAGAATCCTATAGGAAAGTCGAGTCCTGGAAATATCCTATAGAAATCCTTTAGGAATCCTATAGGACACAACATTGTCCTATAAGAATCCTATAGGAAAGTTAGAGTCCTTAAAATTTCTTATAGGAATCCTATAGGGATCCTATAGGATCCTATAGGATTCTATAGAATCCTATAGGATTCCTATAGGATTTTTTTGTAAGGGAAGTCCATGCATGGAGGTAGGACCTCCATGGTCCATGGTTCTACGCCCCAACGACTTCTCAGCCTATTGGAGTATTGCCTGTACCGTAGTATTGATATATAAGTAGTAAGTAAAAAGTTAAATTTTGATCACAAAAGTTGCCCAAAACAGGCCAAATACTTGACAAAATATCTTGGAAAGCGCATACTGGCTTCTATACATGTTAAAAGAACTGTTAGGGCTTTCATGGTACTCACGATTAATTTCGACCAGCTTTTCAAAAAACTGTTTTCAAATAATGCCAATGATATTTGCTGGTGTGTATCAGGGGGGGGGGGGGGGGCGGAGGGGGGCCCAACAAAGTGCGCCACCAACGTTGAAATGTATCTCATTCATTCTTCCACGCTCGTGAGCCACACAGCTCACACAGTAAATACGTATAGATCGCTACCTCAAGCGCACCATTGAAACACGTACAGATTTGCTCCGTGCGCGCTCCCCGAATTCAGTGATTTATACAACGTCCGCAAAGCCAGGTACACAGGCACGATCTACACGGAATGTTTTTGGGGAGATGTCATTTTTTGCCATTTTCGTTCGAAAACAACACGATAAAACGCAAGGGGTTCACAGGCATTTTTTTTTTTTTAATTCAGTATAACACTGCTACATCCTTTTTTAACGTATCCATGGAAAAAAATGAGTGGGTTCAAAGCACGATTTTTCACAATTTATCGATTATTATTGCCCTTTTTAGGGGAGGTATTTTGTTAACGTCGTTTAAGTATTTGTGCACAATCTCCACGCGCGTCAACGCTTATTTTTTTCGACTGCTTTTTTCATTTTCAATACAATTTTTGTCATTGGATGATAAAAATTAAGGTAAATAACAACCTTTTACAACTACAAAAGACAAAATGTTAAGATTGGATGCCAAAAACTCTTTATTTTTCGCGTGAGAAAATTGTCCCCCCCTATTTTGAGAATGGACGGTACCACAGCGTTTCGCAATCACATAATTCGGGCGATTCACAATGCAGTGCGCCACCAAGCGTTTGACTCAAAAGAGCCACTTTTAAACTTTACGGTCGACTTCTTCTGTATATCATACTGTAGTGAAATATCTATTCTTCGTTGTTCACGCGAGGTACAACACAAACATAAATGTATCCGGAAGCGTCGTTGATTAAAACATTGTTATTTGCAGAAAAAAGTTGAACTTTAATCGTGCGCGTCCAAAAAGACGTAAAAACTGATGAGTTCATGCAAAATGAATACCGTTTTTCAAACTGATGCCGACTTTTTCCTATGATGCACTGCGGGTATAGCAGGATTTGCGCCTCCAACGGCAGCTTCTAGGTATTGTGAATCGCTCGAATTGTTACGGACTGGTTCGTGAGCGATGATGGTTTGTCGCGAAAGCGCCCTCTCGTGGCTGCGAATTAAGCAATTAACGTCTTGCCCAAAGACTATATAAACCGACGCCACCGGACCACTGACCTCTATACATGGACAGATCCTCCATTGTTTCATTTTGAAGTCGGCATGCAGAGAAGTGCAACATGGCGTCACTGCTGTGAGCCAATGAAATGTCCAGGTGTAGAGTTCAGTTGGTTGGTAAATCCACTGACCTCTACAACTGGACATTTCATTGGCTCACAGCAGTGACGCCATGTTGCACTTCCAGTTCGCGCCGACTTCAAGTGTTAGCACAGCAGAATATGGACAATGATCTGTCCAGGTGTTGAGGTCAGTGCACCGGACTCACATAAAGAGCTAGTCTTGGTGCAAGACGTTCTAGTTGAGTTAGTAAAACCATAAAACCATAGGGCCTATGCACTCGGGGTGCACTGGCCTAATCAAGTCCCATTGAAAACAGTGTAAAATCAACAATGTTTAGGACCAAGTTTCATGCACACCGACATCACTGGGGTTTATCAAACAACAATCAGATTATTGTCTTGGTCTTTATCTTTCCATTTCTTTTCTATTTTTAGTAGGTTAGCCGATTACATTTTTTAATATTCACACCAAAAGAAACTCACCTTCCGAAAAGTGATACTTCCCGAGCCTGCATTACGAATTTCTCCCATTTAAAACTCTCTCAAAATTCCACACCCTTTTCGGAGAGAAGATTAATGGGAACGTGTCTCCTCTGGGGATAAGTATCAGTCTAATCACTCAATGCCTCATAAAACATGCCAGTTGTGATATGACAACAGTCAACCAACGTCACCAACAGGTGGTCAGTAGGGGAATGCCCAACTGACCACGCTCGGACTGGGTCAACTAAAGTCAAGCTATAAGCACTCCTCCGAGAGTTTCTGCAGAAACTGGAGGGCAATTATTATAATAAGTATAGCCCACACTGTACACAATGTACATGTACATGTAGGTCATAGCATTATGGTATGCACAGATACAGGTAGGATTTGTGCACACACATTTTGATCGTATTGTAACGGGTGAGGGAGTGCCCGTTCAGAGAATGACGATGTACGGCCACCGTACAATACTTACGGCTGGTCTGATCTGGCAGACGTCTACAGGAACTTCACTAGGGCGCTTTAGTAACGAGACGGTACGCACAGGAGACGGAGTGTTTAACCAACTGTGACGGGTCCCGCACTCTTGTTACCGTCGTGATATTTAAGCGCTTTCGCTGTGGTGCTAAAGGCGACGGGGACGCAAAGTGCACAGTGCACAGCGTGCAGGCACGTCATGCATTACGATGAAAAAGGGCCCCCAAAGTGGGCCTAAACGGCCAAACCATCAATTTATTGTATATAGATTGAGGTATAGAATAAGCTACTTACCGAACAGACATCGCCAACACTAATTGATTCCCTGTTGTTATCTTCATTCATTGTAGTACCCTCCATAGTCAGCATAGATATTTCTAGATACAAATTATTTTTTCAGCTCTCTCTCTCTTACGTCGTGTTTAGGGAACGAACGCTATGTTGGCCGAGTACCGTTCCGAAAATCAACGGGACGGAGAGATTTCAGGTTGGCGCATGCGCAGTTTGTTTTTTTCGCTGGCGTTACCGTCTCCTTGTGCGTACCGTCTCGTTACTAAAGCGCCCTACTAATCGTCAGAGGGCGCACTTCAAACGAGATCGGTCTCAGCCAGAAGATCGGGGATGGGCGTGGTTTTGGAAAAGGGGAGGGGGTGAAAGTCTTGAACCAGTCTAACTAACTCTGTGGGAACTGGGGAAGGGGAGGGGTGTAGGTAGCCAGGCTCACCAGGAAGATTCCACCGTCGTCAATCAAATGAGAAGACTTAAGAAAATCCAGTCTACTAATTAATAGACCTAATGCGCAGGCGCACGCATTAAAGAGTAATTCACTCGAGGAAACAGCTTTTATAATTCAAGAACTCGAACGCAACAAATAATTTATTAACAGTAGCGCTAAATGCAACTCTATTCACAGTAATTATTATTTACACTAATTATTCGCTTACAGTGAGTAAATCATAGCTGTTTTCACTGTTCAGGACTCATAAAATATACGCCGCAGCTAACAGTCTTGTAATTCTGACTGCAAGCTACACAAAATATTAATTAATATGCGCACAATTAATAGCTCACGCACAATAGCTCGCCGATGGCTTCGCAGTTGCACGCAACGCTAGCATGCACTGAAGTAGCGATACGTTGCTTCAGCACTTGCTATAGCTGAAGTTCTACCGTTGACTTTTATTCACGGCACTTCTTTGCCGACTTTAAGCTGTAATCTTCACGGCACCTCTTTGCCGACTATTCTTGCTGTACTATTCTTCACGGCACTTCTTTGCCGACTGTTCTTGTACGCAAGCGCCTGTCAGCCGCGCGCTTAGTCCACGGCACTTATACTAGCCGTCTGTTGTAGCGGACTCGATAGAACCGAGCCGACTGTTGTATGTAGCGCGCGGACTCGATAGAACCGAGCCGAACCAAATGCTGGAAATGCTCGACTTATATAGTTTCTGGCAGTGCAGAACTAGGTCACGGACCATATGCGCACTACAATTGGCTGAACGCGCGCCGCGTATGCAAATGAGTCACTCAAACTGATCAGCGATTGCCATTGAAATGTACAGTACTTGTTTTACGTACAAAGCCTATTACATGTAGTTGCTATACGTGTATGTACAGTTACAGTACACAAACGATAAGCAATGCCTACTTACACATTCTGCTATGAACCAGTTGTGCTATGTTAAACCACTGTCGCTAGAATCTGTAATAAATAAACAACTCTAAGGAAGTTAGTCATCATTGTCAGATAATTAAATGCTTTCTAGAAGTTCTAAATTCATCAACGATGTGCCATACATTCCTATGAACACTTGTAGTTGTAAGTACTATTGATGCTAGGAAAATTGTGTATTAAACAAAAGAGGGAACATTTGCTGTTGGTGTCATTTCTACATGTAAATTATATATGGTAGACTTGACTGAATAAAACATTCCAGGAATTTTGTAAAGGCAGAGCGATTTTTGTCACACTCTCCCCTACTTAAAATACAAATGCGTCCTCGCATTTCAGAGATCAAAAATAGACAAAATTCGATTAAATATAATCATCTAATTTTATCATCCAAATATTTAGTCTTTTTAAATCAACAACTTGAACATGTGTCAATCTTTATCTTTATCTCTAGACTAGTTATTGTCATGGGCATAGGTAATTTCCCTAAAATAAAATCGCAAGCGATCGATCAAAATGTTAGGCCTATGGCCCACGTATAAGTTTGTACACAGAACCACAACAGTCGTGACACAGTGGCAGTGCACAACCGATCGGTTACCGACAACAATTTTGGTCAAAAATTACTCTAAATGTGGCTACCTTACCTTACTCTGTATCTAAATACCAGGATCTGTCACTTGTTAATCATAAAAAACAGTCAAATACATCAACGTCAGCTCAAAAAGTTACTCTAAATCTACTTTTGTTGCACAAAATATCGACTTCACGAACTCGAAAACTGTCCGCCATCTTGTTTCTTACCTAATTTTTGGGCAATGTTTACCAATGCATTATGGGAAATCGTAAAAGGCGCTAAATTCAATAGGACAATTTTGGCCAATTTCACAGGTGTTCATGCATAAACTCAGTACAATGTATCAAACTTGGACTTTTCCCAGGTCAGTGTTAATAATTAATACAGTTTTATGCTGGCTAGCAATATAATGCACAGATGGAAATTACAGAAATATAATTCAATGGGGTTAATTTCCGTCAGCTAATAAAATAAAGATGATTTTGACATGAGTTTTTAAGGTCTTCCCTATAACTTTTGGAAATGAGGCAAACATTAAACGGAGCCTGAGGTTTCAGAGAAGCAAATAGTTATTAATTAAAACTTCCTCAAGCTAGTATTATAAGACAAATCTCAAGCTACTTTCTTTGTCTTATAGTTATATTGATCCTAAATAAATTTACATTAACGTTATACTAGTACTAGGGCCCAACAACAATTCAATTCAACTAGAAATTTAATAATTAGAATTATAGGGGCCTACAAAACAAATATTATAATTACGACTCATGAAGTCCTTGGTGGGTCCAGGTCCTTGGGTTTACAGGCTGGGACGGCAGGTTGTACTCAGTAAAACTGGTGGAGAAGATCCTCCGGGAAAGTGGCCGTCTCGGTGACCATTCGGACGGTCACGCCGAACTCCAGTGGGTGAAGAGTATCCTTGCGATGCCTTTCAGCGTTGCGGTCACTGCGGGCCTGCTGTCGCATCCACTCGACCTCTGCTCCAACCGTTGTCCGTGGCGCTGTGGGGCGGCGACTCCGGCCGAATCGGGGGTCGTTGCAGGGTAGGCCGCAAGCTGCGGATGGGGCTGGTGTAGCTGGTATGGCCGAAAATTCGGCCTTAGCTATAGGGGCCGAGGCGGGGGCCGAAGAGGAGCTCTGCACAGCTTTTTCTTGCCGCTCTTCTGGTTTTACCGGCAAACTTGGGGGTGGGGGTGGCAGTAAGGTGTCGATTCTTTTGGGTTTTGACTAATCGATTCTTTTTCCTAAATTATTTGCAAATCCTTAATCATTACTAATTATTGTTCCCGGTTCCTTAATAATACTACGCCCCAAACTTTAGTGGAACTTTTCGATTACGCTGACTTCTCCTATGCCTTGAGACTTCTTCGTCTTCCCTTCCACCAGTCTTCTGCGACATATTAGGTTTATTGTTGCTCAGTTCTTCAGTTACAACTTCGGTAGAATCATCATTCTCATTTTGTACGGGGTGTGAACTTGAAGATGTCAACCAAGTCGGCGGATTCTCACCACAATAAGGTTTCAAACGATTGTAGTGAACTATCCTCGGTTTTGTCTTAACTCCCTTCTGAATGCGATACGTAACATCACTGAGCCTTGTTGTTACTACATACGGGCCTTCCCAAGGGCGCTGTAATTTTGGGCAATACCCCTTTTCTTCTGTGGGTTGTGAAGCCAAACTGCATCACCAACGTGATATCCACCGGTGTCTGCTTTATGGTCGTAATTTCTCTTTTGCCGGTCACTCGCAACCTTTAGGTGTTCCCGTGCATACTCGTGTACTTGTTGAAGCCGACTTTTTAATTTCTCAGCATATTCGTCCTCTTTATAACAAAATCTGTCATCTTCTAGGCGTCCCATCAATAGGTCAGCGGGGAGTCGTACATCTCTTCCCATCATCATTTCACTAGGGGTGCATCCAGTAGTCTCGTGAACAGACGTCCTGTATGCCATCATGACGTAGGGTAAACACCTGTCCCAGTCTCTCTGGTTGTCCGACACAAACATCGCCAACATTGCCTCTAGGGTCCGGTTGAAACGCTCTATCATGCCGTCGGACTGAGGATGAAGGGCCGTTGTCCTAGTCTTGTCTATCTTCAGCACTCGACAGATTTCTTGAAACAATGCCGATTCAAAATTTCTGCCCTGATCTGAATGTATCTGTAAGGGAACTCCGTACCTGCAAACAAATTGCTCAATTAACACGGTGGCTACCGTCTTAGCTTCTTGGTTCGGTATCGCGTAGGCTTCAGTCCACTTGGTAAAATAATCACCAACTACTAAGATGTATCTATTTCCATCTTCTGTTTCTGGTAATGGCCCCATTACATCGAGTGCGATTCGTTCCATTGTAGCACCAACGTTATATTGCTTCATTGGACTCCTGTACTTCCTTAACGGGGGTTTACGTGTTGCACACACATCACATGTTTTGCATAGTCGGCTTACGTCTTGTCGCCACTCATACCAGTAGTATCGTCTCTGTATCCTGTCCAGTGTTTTAGTTTTTCCTAGATGACCGGAAGTCGGGTCACTATGAAGTCGCTCCATCAAATCTCGCCTCATCTCAGTCGGTAGAACTAACTGCCAAGTTATTTTATCACCCCTCTCAGATTCCCATTTTCTGTATAACACACCATTCCGCATCTGCAGGCGGTTCCACTGCGTCCAATATCGTTTAATTACTCCATCACTTGGGGAAACTTCACTCCATTTAGGTCGCACATCTCGGGACTCTTTCCATCGGATGATCAGTCCGATCGCCTTGTCCTTTAACTGCGACTGTCTTAAGTCTCTGGTTGTGCACTCTACGTCATCTTCTGACTTTGAACATGCTTCACCACGACAAACGTTCACGGCAACACATCCCCGGCCGTCCTGCAGCCCAACACCATTTTCGGACTTCTCTCCAGGGTCAAAGAATCCATGGTGGCGTGTGTATCATGGTCTACCTCAGACCAACAGCCGTTCCAGAACTTCTCTTGCCGAACATCCCACTGTTGGGCCTCTTCTACCCTCATGCCCTCTACCCTCGAGAATCAACATCTCTATTAATTACTGTATCCCCATCACTTGCAGATTCATCGCAGCGTTGTGTGTCATCTTCTATTAGGGTTCGTATGGGTGACTTCTTTCTTCTGTCTCTTTCATCGTAGTCGCGAGGAATTCTCATACTGTGTGTAATTTGTCGTTGCGCCGAATTACGCTCGACCCGGTCACACTGTTCACAGTCATCACAAGGCCGACGAGATAGGCCGTCTGCGTTCCCGTGCTTAATGCCTGCACGATGCTGTATATCAAACGTGTATGAACTCATAACCTCTAGCCATCTGGCTGTCTGTCCCTCTGGGTTCTTGAAATTCATCATCCATCTAAGTGCTCCGTGATCACTTCGAATTAGAAATTTTCTGCCATACAGATAATGGTGGAAGTGTTTTGTTGCTGCCACTACTGCGAGAAGTTCTTTTCTTGTGACGCAATATCGGCGTTCAGCTTTGCTCAGCGTTCGGCTGAAATACCCGATGACCTTCTCAGCTCCGTCTTGCGTCTGTGATAATACAGCTCCAACACCAACATTACTAGCATCTGCATCCACGATGAAACCACAGGTGTCATCACTCGTAGGATATGCTAAAATCGGCGCCGATGTAAGTGCTGATTTCAACTGTCTGAATGCCATCTCGCATTCCTCTGTCCATAGAAAATTACGGTTCTTCTCTGTCAGCCGGTGAAGCGGCTTTGCAACTTCGGCAAACCCTCTCACAAATCTTCTGTAGTATGAGCATAAACCCAGAAAACTTCTAACATCAGTCACGTTCCTTGGCGTTGGCCAGTTTTGAACGGCTTCCGTCTTGGAACTGTCTGTAGATATCCCCTTCTCTGAAACTTCGTGTCCCAAATAGGTAACACTTCGCTGAAACAGGTTGCATTTCTTGGGGCTCAACTTCAACCCTGCTGCTTTAAGTCTTACTAGTATTTCTTCAAGCCGCTCTAGCGCTTGTGGAAAACTTCGTCCGTAGGTCACAATATCGTCTAGATACAGCAAACATGTCTGCCACTGAAGTCCTGTTAGTACTCTCTCCATCAATCTTTCGAATTTAGCGGGCGCGTTGCACAGCCCAAACGGCATGACCTTAAATTGATAAAACCCAAGCCCGTTGCCTGCAACAAATGCCGTCTTCTCTCGGTCTTCATCGGACGTTTCTACCTGCCAATAACCACTTTGAAGGTCTAGTGTGAGAACCACGTCGAACCCGATAGTGCGTCGAGTGTATCATCTATTCTTGGTAGCGGGTATGAATCTTTGACAGTTACAGCATTCAATTTCCTGTAGTCTACGCAGAACCTTATTGTGCCGTCTTTCTTCCTGACAAGTACTATGGGTGATGCCCACGGACTCGAAGATGGTTCAATTATACCTCTCTTCAGCATTTTCTCCACTTCTGCTTCAGTCTCTGCCCTCTGGTAAATCGGCAGTCGTCTGGCTTGCTGTCGTATCGGTGTCGCTGTGCCTGTATCAATTCGGTGCCTACCGATGTCCTCCCTAAGTCTTCTGATGAACTGGCGAATGCGTCTTGATGTCGAAGCAAAAGATTATTGAACTGGTCCCGCTGTTCCTCATCAAGACTAGAGCTGCACTTGTCAAATAAATCAGTCAGGTTATTCGGGATGGGGGAATTTCCTTTTTCTTTATCTTCATGTACTAGGTAGCAAGCTGCAGTTTCTATGTCGTCTTCCCCATCAGTCGTCATTATTTCTTCTACTGGCTCGCACACAGCAACATTCGTCCCCTTGTGTATCTTGACGTACTCATCCTTCAAATTCAAAACCCGCACGGGAACATGTTCTTCCCGTGTATCTACTAACGCTTTAGCAACCATCATGTCGTGGTTTCTCAAAAACGTGAGTGCTGGCTCCATGATTGACACTCCAACTTCTCTAGCTTCAGTTATCTTGCCGGGTATAATTACTTCGCCTCTTGGTGGTATACACATCGTTGTATCTGCAACTACTCGACAACTCATCTGTGGTTCAACCGAGCCGACCTGCGTCCCTTGAAATTTCATCAATCTTTGTCCACATTCTAGTTGGCAATCATACTTGCATAAAAAGTCGTATCCTAAGATACCGTCGAGCTCTATGTCGGCTACCCATACTCTGTGTTCAACTTCTGCTCCATCTTTATTGTCAATCTTAATCTTAAACCATCCTTGACCCTTGAATGAAAGTGGTTTGCCGTCAGCCGTCACCATCTTGATTGTCTTGCTTTCTAGTGGCGGTCTATCTTGCTCTGGAATCTTGAAGTAAATATCTGGCTTGATGATCGTGATGTTGGCCCCTGTGTCAACTAAGAAAGTAACTTCTACGTTCTCTACATGTCCTCGTACGTACTGTATAACCCATCTACTCCCGTTGACAAAGATCGTGTCGTTACTGTTGTGCCGTCCGGTTGGGCCTTGCGTTGCCCAGTCGAGTGTCGACCCAGTTGCTCGACTGTCTCCCGTTTCCCTGCTGTCTTGCTTGGTTGAAGCTAGGTGGTCGTCTCCATTGCTGCGGACAATCTCTACTCATATGTCCAACGTCATGACACCTCCAACACTGAACTGGTCCGCTGATCTGACATTGGTCCTGTCTCTGGCGATTCGGAGTGCTTGTAGATCTATCCCGAGTTAGCTGTCCTTGTAGATTCTTAAAACCATCCATCAGAATCTTCTCAATATTCGTCTTCCATGATGCAATCTGGTCTTTCTCATTTACGTCGTTTTGTCGCGCATCAGCTGCGTTAACCACACGCGCAGTCGGCTTTCTTTGCCCGGTTCGTTGCCTATCAGCAACTTGAAATGCTTCTAACTCTACCGCAACTCGTACTGCATCTTCTAGACTTTCTGGTCTGGACTGGAAAACTCTCCATCTAATGTCGGAGTCATGTAGTGAGTCCACAAAGTTCTCCTTGGCAAGTGTCTCTCGAAGTTGGTAGTTGGCGTCACGCTTCCTCATTCTATTCTTCAGTTGAACCCGAAACAATTCCGTCTGGTTTTCTGGCCCGAATCTTTGTCCCAATGCCGCTGTCAATGCAGTATAACTTCGCCTTCTAATCTCATCCAAATCTCCCAATATTGATTGTGCCGATCCACGAAGTCTTGCAGCTAGGTAGACTGCCTTCGCCGATTCATCCCATTCATTCAGTTCTGCCAACAGCTCAAACTGTACTCTGTAATCTGTCCATGAAGTTGACCCATCAAATGTGGCCGGACGAACCTTTGGTTTTTTCTGTAACACCGCACCTTGCCTTGCTTGCTCCAAAATTTCCATTTATCATTGGGGTACTTTGTACTGGAATCAGATTCAGTTCACGTATCTTCAAAGCCTCAATCTCCTTCTTCAAATTTTCATTATCTTCTCTCATTTTCTTGATCTCATCACGCTCCTTCAGGAAAATTGACTGCGCCGACAAAGAAGCATCGCCTGCTCCAATAATCTGTGACTCCGCAGTAAAACTTTCGCCACCCGTATCATCTTCTATATAATTCTCTATACCCTCCGGAATGGGTCCGAATTGGATCTCGGGATCTGAAGTCTGCATCCTTCTTCTTCTTCTTCTTACTCTCGGTAGCGTAGCCTAATCTTCAAAAACTTCTTAAGTCGAGATCCCACCGCCGCTGCCACCAAAATGTAACGGGTGAGGGAGTGCCCGTTCAGAGAATGACGATGTACGGCCACCGTACAATACTTACGGCTGGTCTGATCTGGCGGACGTCTACAGGAACTTCACTAATCGTCAGAGGGTGCACTTCAAACGAGATCGGTCTCAGCCAGAAGATCGGGGATGGGCGTGGTTTTGGAAAAGGGGAGGGGGTGAAAGTCTTGAACCAGTCTAACTAACTCTGTGGGAACTGGGGAAGGGGAGGGGTGTAGGTAGCCAGGCTCACCAGGAAGATTCCACCGTCGTCAATCAAATGAGAAGACTTAAGAAAATCCAGTCTACTAATTAATAGACCTAATGCGCAGGCGCACGCATTAAAAACAGACTAAATAGAGTAATTCACTCGAGGAAACAGCTTTTATAATTCAAGAACTCGAACGCAACAAATAATTTATTAACAGTAGCGCTAAATGCAACTCTATTCACAGTAATTATTATTTACACTAATTATTCGCTTACAGTGAGTAAATCATAGCTGTTTTCACTGTTCAGTACGTGTGACTCATAAAATATACGCCGCAGCTAACAGTCTTGTAATTCTGACTGCAAGCTACACAAAATATTAATTAACCCTCAGTCAAACGGCCAGCCTCCAAAGGGTGGACAAAAACTATGTGTTTGTTTATATTTTTTTTTTTTTTCAGTCAATGGAGCTGTCCTTTTTTTTCATCTATCCCTAGACCCTGCTGAATGGACTGGGAAAAAAATTCTAACCCAGGAGGTCATTCAGGGGGTGAAAAAAAAAACACCATCCCTTCAAAATAATGGTTTTGGCCAAAAGCCATAGAGTTGTGCAAACAAATCGAAATCTGATCCCTTTGTGTATAGCCGCCGTCAAAAAAAGTCTCTGACATCTCTTTGAGCGGCCTTGGGGTAGATAACAAACACAGCTGTGACCCAGACATCCCCTGGGGGGTAGTTAGAGCTGTTGGTCGTTTTTATTTGTACAGTGTGTATCCTATTGCTGTTTCATGTATGTATTGCGCAATACTGATTTCAATGTTTACATGCTTGCAATGGATGTCCTTAAAAAAATACATAAAATAGCCAGAATGTTTAAATCTTTGATATGTGTGTCCAGGGTCCTTATATCCATCTGTTCAAACCATTAGAACAAGATTTGGGCCCCCCCAACACAGTTATTTACCCTCCAACATAAAATGCCTACCGATGGATCCCCGTAGTGCCTCCCTGAAAAAATTTTTAGGTGGTGCCTCCGAGGGTTAATATGCGCACAATTAATAGCTCACGCACAATAGCTCGCCGATGGCTTCGCAGTTGCACGCAACGCTAGCATGCACTGAAGTAGCGATACGTTGCTTCAGCACTTGCTATAGCTGAAGTTCTACCGTTGACTTTTATTCACGGCACTTCTTTGCCGACTTTAAGCTGTAATCTTCACGGCACTTCTTTGCCGACTATTCTTGCTGTACTATTCTTCACGGCACTTCTTTGCCGACTGTTCTTGTACGCAAGCGCCTGTCAGCCGCGCGCTTAGTCCACGGCACTTACTAGCCGTCTGTTGTAGCGGACTCGATAGAACCGAGCCGACTGTTGTATGTAGCGCGCGGACTCGATAGAACCGAGCCGAACCAAATGCTGGAAATGCTCGACTTATAGTTTTCTGGCAGTGCAGAACTAGGTCACGGACCATACGCGCACTACAATTGGCTGAACGCGCGCCGCGTATGCAAATGAGTCACTCACACTGATCAGCGATTGCCATTGAAATGTACAGTACTTGTTTTACGTACAAAGCCTATTACATGTAGTTGCTATACGTGTATGTACAGTTACAGTACACAAACGATAAGCAATGCCTACTTACACATTCTGCTATGAACCAGTTGTGCTATGTTAAACCACTGTCGCTAGAATCTGTAATAAATAAACAACTCTAAGGAAGTTAGTCATCATTGTCAGATAATTAAATGCTTTCTAGAAGTTCTAAATTCATCAACGATGTGCCATACATTCCTATGAACACTTGTAGTTGTAAGTACTATTGATGCTAGGACAATTGTGTATTAAACAAAAGAGGGAACATTTGCTGTTGGTGTCATTTCTACATGTAAATTATATATGGTAGACTTGACTGAATAAAACATTCCAGGAATTTTGTAAAGGCAGAGCGATTTTTGTCACAGTATATATAGCTATCCCTGCATTGTACTAGAGTGCAGTGTAGTACTGTGAGTCTAGATTCAGATTATACACACCCCAAATATGCAGAGAAAGTTTAAACTTTATATTGTTTTTTAAACACAGTGAAAGGGAATGCTGATTTCTATTTGTTTTTATTCAATGGACACAAGTAAAGTCCCCACCCCATTTTTAATTTTTTTTTAATTTTTTTTTTTTTTTGGGGGGGGGGGGAATTATATAAATTGTTTCCCCCTTCTTTGTTGATGCACCCTATTCAAAATGTTTTTATTTGTGGTTATCCCCATTTTTACAACCGTATGATCCATTTTATCCAAGGTGTGTTTGTATAGGGAAACAACTAGTAATAACGATCAGGGCGCCAAAATAACATTAAAAAAGCATTTTGTTCCCATTCAACTGAATATGCTTCTTGATTTTTTCTAGTTTGCAACAATAAACTGTTTGCGCAGCTATACACAAAATCAAAGATGTGGCATATTTAATTATGCAAGCACATGTAACACATTAAGCAGTTTTGCTAACATGTACAACCATATTAAAATTAGGTTTTTCTTTGGCAAAATGTTAAGTTTGAAGGGCTGTGAGTGTGAGGCTATTTCACAAATCAAGAACTTGCACAACAACTTAGGTATTTGAAACAGGGACCAGGGTCACTGATGAAAGTTAAAAAATTGTCGCTTCACGTGTTGTTTATTTGCACTCAACTAAGTTAACCAATAAAAGCAAACACTAACACAAGTTTGTTAACAGAAGGCCTAACGGTAGAGTTCAAAAAAAAAAATTAAAGCAGCCCAAAACACGGACAAAATCAAAGCGTACGCAAATAAAATTTCAATGCTGAAGTGAAAACTTTATTTAAACTATTACTACATGCAATTGTACAAAGATGCTCCAAATTCCAAATAAAAACATGGTGTTTTTTCTTTCAATGAATTTTCTAAGATTGTGTTGTGTTTAAACGAATAAAATAACTTGTTTGCATTTTGAATTTGTAAAAATCACATAATACATACATGTCTGGCTGTGCATTAATTTTTGGGCCAGTTTGCATGCACTGATCCATAGCGACTGGGAGCCGCTAAACCACACTGTACTGTCACGGTACACCAGAGGTCAAGTTACCCTCCCCACGCAAGAGTTTACTCCATAGAACTATACGTAGGTTCTCATCTAGTCTAGAGACTTAAGCCATGTTCCCATTGGTCTTAATTTTGTTAGAGTACCGCGACTTTTCTTTAGAATGACAAAATTAAATCCAATGGGGACGCACGGTAAACTGACCTCCCTGTCAATTTACCGCGACCGTGATGTAAAACTAACAGGCCGAAAGAGGTCGCGGAAGACTTCCGCGCAGCCACGGTAACTTATCAGGGCCGCTAAAAAGTCCAATGGGAACGCTCCGCGCTGTAAACCTACCGCGACCACGCTGTAAAACGCTATGCAAACAACAACACTTCCTGTGTACGTCACAACTATACACAGAACTCGCGCGAAAATGGTAGTATGGTTCCCTAGCTGTCTCGTTTGCATTGATGGCGGTGTGGTATCATCGTACCGTACGCAGCGTGTGTAGGATGCAATACGGTCAGCGCTTTTTTCAATCTCGTCCAGTTGCTAGTACAATGATCTTTGTGTGCTAGCGTCGCGTCGCGTCGCGTCAGTGTTGTTGTATGTTGTTGACGTGGCCGACGAATCCAGCGCGCGAAAAATACGTCACAGGCACGTCATATCCCGCATAGGTCAAAGGTGACTGTGCACAGCGCCCGCAATGTGTGACATTCTGCCAGTCTCGAACAGCGAATGAACCGTTCCGTCGCGGAATAGAAGTCCAGGTGGGAACGCGTGGTAGATTCACGCTAAGGAATGCCGCGGTAAGTTTCCGCGTGGCCGCGGAAGAAAAAGTCCAATGGGAACACGGCTTAAGTCTTGTGCATATAACCCTAGCTATGTACCGAGAAAGTTACCCCTTTCCCTTTCCTCGAGGATTACTCCCCGTAACACACCCACGAGTAATCCTACTTCACCCGCGCGCTCACCACAACTCTCGGACTTTCTCCTGCAAGAATGTCTAAGTCAGAAGGTGTACAAATCCTCCATCATCATCCCCATTGACTTTGTACACGTATGCATTATTCATAACTACCAGAATCCAATGCTCCCATTGGCTAAGACGCGCACCCAAAAGCCTATATAAATGGCGTGGAAATGGCGGAGTAGATTATATATCCGAGCTGAGCTCATACACAGAGCTTCGTTCCCAGCATGAGCTGTATGCTCTAGCCACAGAGAATTCACTCTCTCAATACTCAGATAACATGTAAGGCCCAAACTAGATCTTGTATATAGTGCGCCCTCTATTGTGATGTAAATACTTCCGAATAAACCAGTAGTATAGTGTGTGTAAGATGCTGTATCTTGACTCTTATTTTGATAACGGCTCTACCCGAGTGAGACGTTACAGTACCTAACTAATTATCAGCTTTGCCGTAGAACATGTGCAAGTCCGTGCATAAAATGGCGCCAGTTTACTGTACGGCTTTATGTAGCAGCATATATACATGTACATATGCATGTACAGTGTACATGCAGGGGCGGAGATTTCTTGTTACATGTGGGGGGGATGATTTTTTTCCCAGATGAAACATGCGAGCGCGGAGCGCGAATCCTTTACGGCGTGGGGTCCGGGGCCCGCTGAAGGGCCCCGTGAAATTTTGCATTCTAGATGCTCTGTAATGCAATCTGAGGCCATTTAGAGGCATAATTGATGGAGGAAAAAGATATAAAAAACTTCAAAATTTGAGTTGTAGAATTTGTGCCTTTTGGATTTGGGCAATACTTTTCTAATGTTCATTACAAGTCAGTGCAGTATCAGTTCAAAAAACATGCAACATAGTAGTCAGCATTATATGTCTTTCAAAATGCATTAATTACACCAGTGCAAAAAAAAAGGAAGTTGAGTTTCCGGTAAAAACGCCCAAAAAAATGATCGGTCGGTTGGGAATTTTGTTTTAATGCGGTACATGTACAGTATCTCCCGTGCATCAATTCTCATGGTCGGAGGCTGTTCCACCTATTGCACACGCCGCCGGGCAAAGGGGAAGCCCTCCATTCAATTTGTACAGGGAATTGTGTGTTTTCTATATTTTTTTACAGCAATAAAAAAATGAATACCTTTTTTTGTTGGTGTAAGGTGGGAGATTTTATTACTTTATAAAACAATAACATTTTGAAATATCTCGGTGTAGTGTTGGACAATAATTAATTATTTAGATAATTTCCACATAGACAACAACACTATTCATTCCCCTTTGAGTCCAGAGGGTGCGATAACTAACAGCCACCACTGACCACTCAGAGACAAGAAACAAAGCCCGGTGACGTCATGCCGACCACGAGAATGCAAGTACATTTTGTATTTGCATACATATTCGGAAAAATAGTATTTAATTCCCTCAAAATAAATATACAAGTGATTGTATATCTACTACTTTGGGGTATGACAAAATAACGTTTAAAACTTGTTACCAAGGCTGCATTCCACTTACGCGAACTGTTTGCGCGAACGTTCGCCTACGTTTTGAGTTTGCGTTAGTTGAAGTGAAACGATATTTTAAAAACTACGTTTTCAAAATGGCGGCGCCCTGTTACAGTGACATCGTTTGGTTGGCTGCTTTTTGTCCAACTCATTATTTTTCTTAAAAATATCCCTGTAACTGCTCAAAACAATCCACCATTTATAACATAAAGTATAAAACGTAAAAAGAAAAACTGTGAAAAGAACACTGCCGTCTGCTAACCTCTTCGCCATCTTTAAAATACGTCACTGGCCAATAGCGTACAGCTCGGAATGTCGTTCGCCGTTTTTGCTAGCGTTAAGGCCGGTTCATACTTCACGCGAAAGCGATTGCGATACGAATTTGACGTCACAAAGCTTTTGCGATTTCACATCGCGAAATCTCCTCCCGACGTCACATTTTGCTTTCGCGCCGAGTATGAGCCGGCCTTTAGCCAACATAATTGGCGCACATTGCGTTCCACTTAAGCGAACAACGCTAACGTTGGCCAACGTTGGCAACGTTCGCGTGAGTGGAACGCACCCCATCTTTCCTCGATACCCGTACCCAGGCCTGGACGCGTAATTGTTTTTCCTAAGAGGGTTAGGGGTAATTATCATAAATGGGCGGCTCTAGACCCCTCGCGTCATGATTATTCCATAGTTTTAACAATGACGCTAATACACTGTTATTGATCATTCAACTAGCCCAGAGGTACATTAAAGCACTTTGAAAAACGGCTTCTGTCGACCTCTCACGGTAGCTTAGTGGATAATGGGTTAGGTTATAGATCGTTCGACTGGGGTTTGAATTCGCTCGAATTTTTCATTGATTATTTTGGTCTCCAAGTTTATTGTTGGAGTGAGTTTAATTTAAGGGAAAATCAGGATCTGAGAACCTACATGTAAGTGTCTTCCACTCAGTGTGGTGTAGATACGCCCATTTATGATAATTACCCCTAACCCTCCTAGGAAAAAAAATACGCGGTCCGGACGTCCAACGTGGTCTGTCTGGTCTCCACGCGCTTCGTTCACATTGAGTAAACATGCGGGAGGCCAATCACAGACCGATCATTACAACAAGTTTGTGCACGCCGCGCCGCGAGTCTTTAACTGGGCGTTTATTCAACTTTACTAAGTCACTTCTTGATTATAATCCCAATGCAGGGAAAGTAACTTACGACACTCGCATTTGCTGGGCTGTGTGGTGCTGGCCTGCCAGGGTATTTGCATGTTATGGACTATACGCAAATTAAGACGCCTACCCGTAAAAAGTGGGGTGGGGGGGGGGGGGGGGGGGGGGGGGGGGTGATTACATTGGTCATCCCCCCCAGATCAAAAAGAGGGGGGGATATATCCCCCCCATCCCCCCGGGATCTCCGCCCATGTGTACATGCATACATGCATAATGTGAATGTGAATGTGCATGTACATGTACATGTATTTTATTAAGTTTACACTAGGTTAAGTTTTAGCTAAGAAATGGTAACATTTGAAGAATAGGTACAACTATAGAATACAGGGCCACTCCATTCTATATCCGCGCATCCATTATGGCTGCGTGGATGCGCGGTCACGTCAACCGCTTTATTTTGCTCTTAATCCTGCCCGGCCGAAATGTACACTATGTAGTATGTACCAATTACCTACCTGCATAAAAAATTATCGCGCGCCGCCGCCCACCACCTGGACCACAACGGAAAATATCACAAGAGGGCGCTGCTGCGAAAACCATTTTGAGTTTAATCATTAAACTCAATACGCGCGGAACGTATGAAGACCAACGACGGTTGACAGCCATAATTAATTCAAAATAAATGATAAATTATGCACCTTAATAATCGCATCTAGATAGAGTCTTATTAAAAAAAGGGTATTTCATCTAGATAGAGTCTTATAGAAAAAGGTATAAAAGTCGTGTATACGAAAAACTAGGGACTGTATACAATTAACTAGGGACTGTATCCATTTGTATTGGTTAATTATGCACCTAAATAATCTCATCTAGATAGGGTCTTATAAAAGTCGTGTATACGAAAATCTAGGGACTGTATACAATTAACAGGGACTGTATCCATTTTTATCCGTAAATTATGCACCTAAATAATCTCATCTAGATAGAGTCTTATAACAAAAAGGTATTTCATCTAGATAGAGTTTTATAGAAAAAGGTATAAAAGTCGTGTATACGAAAAACTATAGGGACTGTTAACTAGGGACATAGCTGATAAACTCTCGGCCTCCATGTCAGCGACTCAGCGGCGTACTACTTTGTAATGATAACTATTAGGTATTTGTGTGGATTTTGGCGACACTTTGATTTTTGAACCACATTAAGGAGATAATCATTCGTCAATATTCGTCTCGCTCGGCCTCTAGTAGCGCAAAATAATGCCCAAATGTTAAAAAAGCGATAACTAGAGGCCAGTAACTCGGTCTAATGTACTGTCATTGTGGGCTTGAATGGGAATTCAAGATGAATGGGAATGGCCTGGGACGAGTCCGATTGTTGTGTTCGTTCGTGATGTTATAGGCAATGAAAACATCGAAGTTCATTGAAGTTGTTGTTTAATACAAAAATGTATGTTCATTTGGCTGTTATACTTGAACCTAGGGCTAGGCTTCGTTCCGTGTATGGGTTCAGCGTTATTGCCAAACTGCATCATGACTGAAGCCAAAACTGAAACACAATTTCGTTTAACAAAACGGCACTCTTGTGACTGAACCTAAATTGTGACAAATCGGAAATACTGTGTTATGAGTCTCCATCGCCATCCAATCAGCGCTGTCATTACGCACAGTTTCTGACCCGTTGTACAACATGGCGGCTTCTGGAGACGGGAGACCGCGCCGATCTCAAAGACTCGCCTCTGTTTACATGCATGTTGCACATGTGATGCAGGAGCCAAAAGCAGTGTTTCACCATTTTCCATACAAAGCTGGTCTGAGTTGTCTCGCTTCCTCGAGTTTGCAGACAAATGAAAGATTTTGAAGGGGAAAAAATCGAATATAAAAAGAGAAATTCTGGCCAACGTTCACGGGTCTAGACTCCGACTAGTGCAGTGGCAGAAAGCGGATGGTTTAACATCGGCAGGCGGACCACCAAAGCAATGCTGGATATCATCTATCTTGCTACGCTTGGTTCAAAGATATGAATAAGATCGAGAAAGTCACAGCTGTCCAAGAGAAACGACAAAGAAAAATCTCCGAAACCGGTAAATGTCGCATTTGTACATTATGATAAACGCTTAGGGCCTAGGCCCTCTCTATGATTTTATTTTCTTCCTTTAAGAATACTACTTGAGACTTTTGACTTTGTCGGGGCGATTATGAAGTTCAAAACACCTCGTTTCTTTTGTGTGGCTCCTAAAAAGATTTTGACACTCTAATAAGACCACAGTCCTTATTCTCTTAACAATTGACCTCACTGTCTAGTGTGGCCCGGCCCCGGTAAGCCGTGCTTTTACGGGGCCACACATTTGGACACGCTTTGGTTAGTTAAACTGCTTGCTCTGCCGTGTGCAATTCGTCCGAGGAACTGTAGACTTGTAATTATACTGGATGTATTCTGTAGTGTAATCGCTCAGCTTTTTTACTATCTGCATTTGTGCTTAAATCTCGCCTCCAAAATTTAGAGAAATGTTGGCATCTGTTCTTCCTTGGACGAAATGCACCGTGCAATGTAATGGTAACTGTCATTTTGTAACCCCTTTTTTCTTAACCCCGGCTTCTATGTTTCTGTCCGGCTACATCACCATTGCCAAACTGCATGAATGAAGCCCAAAGTGGGGTTATATTGACCTTGTTTTTATTTTTTATTGTTTTTCTTGTATTGAGTAATTTGGCTAAAATCCATCATTGATTGTATATTTCCCTTCTTGTTTCTCTCCATATTCAACCTATATGCTAATCAGGAGACGAGCAGTGATGATGACAGACCTCCAAAGAAGACTTGTGTTTACTCAGATCCAGTGCCAACCTACCATCTAAGCCCCAACGTTAGAAGCATGTCCTGCCGGCCATCCCATGGGTTGTGAAAATTGTAACATTAATGTGCTTACTTCAGTGATTTTGAGATCGATATACATGTAATTCCTAATTTTAATAGAAAAGTTGAGAGAATTATTCTCGAACTGGTTTTTGTGTACTAACTGACAATATTTAGGACAAGTCGGAAGCATTTTTTTGACACTTTTCATTCTTTTCATTCAGTTAACTTGCACTTTTCCTGTTCTACATGGCAACTATTTTCAAGGCTCTTTCTACATGTAATTGAAAAGGGTAACCTAGTTGAAACTTAATGGAACTACATACTGAAATAGCCATTTTGGAGTAAGAATATCCCTCTTTTTGAGAAAATATTGTACTAAAAATAAGCATTTATACAAATTGAAATATAATTATCATTTCCCAATTGTTCATACAGTTCACCATTTCTGTCATTTCAAATGTTATTGCAACATTGACTTTAATCCCAAACAATTTAGTATTCCCAGTAAGGTTACAGATCCAGTGTCAAATAAAACTGTAGGGTGGTGCACAACAACCCAAAAGTCGGTACAGGGCCACAAATTGTGAACATTTTATTTGTTAATTCTTAAGTGATTCTATTTATTTTAAAGTGGTCAAAAACTGGGTACTAAATAGTTGAGCGAGGTACTGCTAAAAACCGCTGCACTACGCGTACTAGACTCCCCAAACATGGACCCTCTACGTCATTTTCTGTGGCTATTTTTATAAAAAAAGGGGGGCAACAAGTGAAAACCGCTATATATTCACGCAAAAAGGAACACCAGTTACTGTTTTTTAGTCCCTAACGGTGAGTTGAATCTGAGAAAATACCCACAATGTTTTCAAATGATAATTAATTATGTTTTATGTATATGGTCACTTTAAAATGAACAAGCCAAGCCCCTTTTAAGGGTTTCCCTGATTCTAAGTAGTACGCATTTTCCAACGACTATCAGTGCATGTGTTTGGATGCAAACCAGTTTGAACTTGTAGACCAATGCCTTGCCAACATTTGACATCATTTTAACGATAAATTAGTTGTGGGCGTGGTTTTTAAATTTAATTAATTTCCCTGATTCTAAACAGAACGCATTTTTCACTCCGATTATTGTTGCATGTGTTTTGGGTGCAAACCAATATACCAATGCGGCTTGCAATTTCGGAAACATTGGATACTACCATTTTTTCTAAACACATAATTGTGGGAGTGGCTTTTAAATTAGCAAACTGCGCCTATTTAGGTACATTTCCCTGATTCTAAGCAGTATACGCATTTTCAGCGATTATTGTTGTATGTGTTGTGTGTGCAAACCAGTTTGAACTTGTAGACCAATGCCTTGCAAACATTTGACATCATTTTAACGATAATTTAGTTGTGGGCGTGGTTTTTAAATTAACAAACCACGCCTCTTTAGGGGTTTCCCTGATTCTAAACAATACGCATTTTTCAAAGCGATTATTGTTGCATGTGTTTTGGGTGCAAACCAGTAGACCCAATGCCTTGCAAACTATTTTTTGAAACTTTGGACACCATTTTTCTGAGAAATTAGGGGCGTGGCTTTTAAATTAGCAAACTGCGCCTATTTCGGTACATTTCCCTGATTTTAAGCAGTATACGCATTTTAGAAATGGGCTTAAACCTGCGTCTACAGTAAAACACCTTTATATAACAGGATCCTTTGGGACTTTACAATTACCTTGTTATAACAGGTACTCTAACCTTGTATTATCAGTACTAAGATTCTCATTGAGTAAAAGCCACCATCTTCAATTTACCGCCCAACGCCTTGCTTTGGCATTAAAAGTATGATGTCGGCATAAATATTAAGAAAGGCGTATGGGTCAGAGGATTCCGCTTACTGAGACTTTTGATATGAATCATGCTACATTTGAACTGAATGGAATGGAATGGAAGCTCTTTTTAATCGCAATGCATTCATATTAGGGGAGTCTGGTTGGCGTAGCGGTTCTTTTCTCGCCTTCCACCACTATGACCCGGGTTCGAACCCCGCCTGGGCCAATATGTGGATTAGGTTTTCAGTCACTGCCTTTCCCGTGTTCCCCCCCCCCCCCCCCCCCCCACCACCGTTTTCAGTCCTTCCCTATTCTCCTGGGGTTTTCCTTCCACCTCAAAAACTGTACCTTCTTCTAATAGTCTTCTCTCAACAGGTTTCTTCAGGCTTGCGAGCTACAGTGCCTAGAGCGCTTCCGAGGGATCTTTGGTTTCAAAAACCAGAAATAATTAATAATAATAATAATATTCTATACTTCTTCATATACAAACACGTGTGCGTTTGTATTACAGTGCGCGTGCTTTCATATTCAAGGTAAATAGAAAATGTAGGATTTTTTCAAAAGCCACACCCACAACTAATTTCTTATTAAAATAATGTCAAATGTTTGCAAGGCATTGGTCTACAAGTTCAAACTGGTTTGCACCCAATCACATGCACTGATAGTCGCTGGAAAATGCGTACTACTTAGAATCAGGAAAACCCCTAAAAGGGGCGTGGCTTGTTAATTTTAAAGTGATATTATATAAATAAAACATAATTAATTATTATTTAAAAACATTGTGGATATTTTCTCAGAATCAACTCACCGTTAGGGACTAAAAAACAGGTGTTCCTTTTTGCGTGAATATATAGCGGTTTCACTTTTTGGCCCCTTTTTTTCTAAAAATAGCCACAGAAAATGACGTAGAGGGTTCATGTTTGGGGAGTCTGGTACGCGTAGTGCAGCGGTCTTTTCGTCTGTCGTAACCCATTTTGTACTCTATGAACTCAACTTGTTCATTTGGCATCATTTTTTAGTGGTACCTCGCTCAACTATTTAGTACCCAGTTTTTGACCACTTTGGGGGGCCCCCAGGGGTACATGCAGCTGGTGGTACCCGGCAGACTCTTATTTCCATTCATTTCAGATGACCTCCTACACACTCCCATAGTCAGATATTGGTACCTAGTTCATCTAACCAAATGTCCGTGGGCTGCCGGTCTATTATGGATGATACAGTATGTACTAACGGGCCGAAAATATCCCGATGTGGACTGGGTTCAACCTCCCTAAGCAGATTTTATTCATATATTTATTTATTACATTTCTTTACCCAGGGTGTGCGCTCAAACAGTTTTAAAAAATGGTTTTCATTTGGACCCTGCATACATCATTAAATAAATAACAGTACATATAAATACAGCAACATTTACAAAAATACAAACATAAAATTCACAGACGTACAAGGATATTTACAGGAATACAAAACCTTGATACATGTCTGTACATTAACTTTTAAAAAGGTCCGGTTTAAGGCCAATTCTGATTTTCGAAATGGCGAAAACCCGCAATAAAAAACATTTCGGGGAGAAAAAGAGAAGGGGAAATTCCCATCCGGCTCCACATTATAGTGGCAACCAAGTTATAACTCCGTAGATCAGCGCAATTGGCATAATATCGGCTCCGATTTAATTAAATGTGCTTAACCCTTTCAATCCCACCCACTCATGCAAGAGATTACCCTTGTTTACCACAGCAATAATTATGAGCTCAGTGTGACTCTAGCCCCAGCGGTTTTTGAGCAATTTCATTGGAGTGCGCCCTCAACACACTGTGTTTACATGCATACTGTACATATACACTGGCTGAGATATTTGTATGTAAAACTGATTGCAAAAAAAAGTGTACAAGGAAAACAAATTGTGTGCATCTATTTATTTTGTAAGTGTAAAAGCACAATAATGAAATAATTAGATACGTATTTACACTCGGGGAAAAGTAATACAAACGGATAATAATTCAGAACATGTGATAAATACAAGCAAATACGGCACATGTTTCAGATTTTGTTTACATGTGAAAAACAATAACTTGTATGAGAATTTTTGTTTTTAATTCCTTTGTTATTTTCTTGAAAATGAACCATTCACTTGTATTCGGTGCATATCATGCATCAAAAGCCATGATAAAAACAATTTGCCTGGAAACAAACTATTTACTTGTACATGTATTTACTGTACGGGATACATACATCATAAGTAATTATACCCCCCCCCCCCCCATTCAATGTTGGTTTGGAGTGTAATCTGCAGCGCGTATTTTCTCAACATTGGGCTTTTGGGGGGGGGGGGGGGGGGGGGGGGGGGGCACCGCTGTTTCTGCCATTGTGTATAGCGACATACAGTTGTGCGCATGTGCCATTTTTAAATCTAGATTAAATAAAATGCATTATTCATGAGCGGTGACCCGCGACAGAGGGACGATCAAAAAACGGAAATTACCGATGAATACTGACATTAGGGGCTTTTTTATTTTGATGAGTTCATTCATAAAAATATCCGTGATTTAATAAACCCCCCAAACCAAACAAAATTGGAATGACAAGCGCACAATTTAAACTTAAATACAGACGCTCCGTTTCTTTAGCAGATAGCAGATTTTAGCAGATAATGTGTTTTTAAAGAACATGAACATGTACATGTATTATAGTTTTCATTAATGTTTTAACGTGTATACTGTATGTTTATATATTAATTTTACGTATTGTAGGTATTTGAATTTTTATGTGCAAAGCGAGAAGGAAAATTTCATGCTGGCATGACGAATAAATTCAATTGAATTGAATTGAATTGAATTGTTAGTCATTAAGGAAAGGATGGTTTTCAGGACAAATTTAACAGTGAAGATGACTTTTTCCAAACTCAAAAAATGGTTTGTATAAAAAAGCAGATTGTGATCTCTTTGAATCATGTGTTTTCGAAAGAGCAAACCCAGCAAGTGATAAACAAAACTAGGTTTGAATATTTAGTTGTTTCCATCTTGAACGGAGTTTTCCGCAACGCGACATTGCGGTTTAGCA
Source organism: Crossaster papposus (assembly GCA_037893245.1). Lineage (NCBI taxonomy): Eukaryota > Metazoa > Echinodermata > Asteroidea > Velatida > Solasteridae > Crossaster > Crossaster papposus. The sequence goes on along the minus strand of JBAIAA010000429.1, from coordinate 908,262 downwards.
TGATACCCGTCCAAATGGGAATACGCATATCGTTTGGGAATACGCGGTTCTAGATTTCGAATCCAAGTTGGCAAATCTCGGGCCGAATACGCGGCAAATTAAAAATTGTAAACAGTATTCAGCCTGATATTTGCCGACTCTGGTTCGAAATCTAGAACCGCGTATTCCCAAACGTGTCCTTAAACAATATGCGAGACTTATTTACACGGGTATCATACTCCGACTAAGGATGGAGTAAGCCTTAATTTTTTCAGGCTGATCCTAAAAATCGGAGGATTTGGACAGCCAAAGTAAAGCTTACCAGAGCGAAGTGGTTCAGGCGGGCCTAGTGATTTTCGGCCCTCTGCAGCGAACATTTTGAGCAGTCGTGCTTCGACCTAGAGCGCCTAGAGGGACCCCATCTTTATCCTCGCTCGAGTCAGTTCAGTTCATTTATTTCCACTTATTCAATTCATACGAATTGGGAGTTGACAAGCTAGTTACAACAACTATAAGTGGAGGAGGTCTCCAAAAAAGCAAAGCTTGTAAACCGGAGATCCCCTTATGTGTACTTAATGACCTTTAAATTATAAATGTTCAAGTATGACATTAATAAACGTACACAATGAGTTAATTAAGTTACTATACACATCTAAGGACATACATGTAGGACAAACACGACAAAACAACATGAGGAGGTTAACATTAATCAAGAGTGTCAATTACAAAGATTTACAAAACAAGTAAATACAACTGGCATTAATCAATCTTGACAATATTTTTCCAGAAGCCATGATTTAAGTTTCTTTTTTAAAGCTTGGACACTATTGACTGTTTTGAGATTATCACTCAGAGAGTTCCAGAATTTAGGACCCTGAAAAGACACACAATTCATTGATTTAGAAAGACGTATACGGGGAATATGAAAATCTCTGGCAGATCTGGTATGATACGAATGAATTTGAGTATTTAAAGTAAACATATTCTGAAAAGATTTTGGTAATGTTTTAGCCTTGAATTGATGCATAAATGCACCAAGCTGCAACAAATATATATCACTAACCTTGAGAGTGTTGTGATTATAAAACAACGGGTCAGAAGGACTTTGAAAATGAACTCCATTGACAATTCTAAGAGCCTTCTTTTGTAAAACAAGAATTCTGTTCAATAAATATGCACTCGATTTTCCCCATGCAAGAATACCGTAAGATATATGCGGTAGTACTAGAGCATTATAAATGTTATACAATATATTTGAAGGAAAGAAATGCTTTAATTTATTAATAATGCCAATATTTCTAGAAATCAATTTGCATAAATAATTTATATGATTGCTCCAGTTAAGTTTTTCATCAATGAATAAACCAAGAAATTTAGTACAATCAATACGTTTAAGGGGCTCATTGTCACATATAATATCACATGGATTATTAATCGTTGAACCACTAAACAGCATAAAGAATGTTTTGTTAATATTAAGCGATAATTTATTGGCTTTAATCCAATTGGAAATGTGACAAAGTTCAGAATTCACAGTGTCAAAAAGTATGTCAACATTACTATGAGAATAAAATAAATTAGAATCATCAGCAAACATAATAAAGGAAATGTTGGTTGAAGAGGTCGGAAAATCATTAATATAAATAGAAAAAAGAAGGGGACCCAAAAGAGAACCTTGAGGTACACCGCAAGACAATAACTTAAGCGAAGATTTGTTACCATTGATACAAACATACTGGTGCCTATTGGAAAGGTAATCCCTGAACCACTCCAAGGCAATACCCCTAATACCATAATAGGAAAGTTTGGCCAAAAGAATGGAATGGTCTAAGGTGTCAAATGCCTTGGAGAGGTCCAGAAAAACGCCCAATGTATGCAAGGATTGTTCACGACCAGCAGTAATTTTATCAATTAACTGTAAAATGGCATGTGTAGTAGAGTGGTTCTTTCTAAAACCAAACTGAGAATCGGATAAAATATTATGTTTTTCCAAAAAATTAGATAAACGAATGTAAACCGCACGCTCAAGTATTTTTGAAAACGAATTAAGGATAGATATAGGACGATAATTATTAACTAATTGACGGTCACCTTTTTTAAAGATGGGTGTAACCCTAGCAATTTTCATGGAGTTGGGTACAATGCCAGTTGATAAAGATAAGTTTATAATGAAAGTCAAGGGCTTAGCAATAGCATAAAACACCTCCTTTATAAGAGGGCAATTAATGGAATCATGCCCAGAACTTTTCTTATTAGGTAAATTATATACAATGGTAAACACTTCCTGTTCGGTAAGTGGAGTGAAAAAAATAGAGGAAGGATTAGAATCCTGTAAAAACTCCTGAAAATTAGAATGGCAAGTGGGAATCTCGCTGGCCAATTTAGGTCCAATGTTAACAAACAAATTGTTAAAATTCTCGGCAATAAGATTAGGGTCGACAACGCTCTGGTTGTTGACATGAATACTTGTGATTTGAGAAACATAATTATTATTTAAGACGCTATTAATAATCTTCCAGGTTCTTAAGATTATTCTTTTCCTTGTCAAATTGCTTGGAATCAAATAACCGTTTGTCAGAACGCAAAATAGTTGTAAGAGAATTTCTGTACTTCACAAAATTTGAACGATTAAACTCAGAAGGAGAACAAAGAGATTTATGATACAGCTTGTTTTTATGATTAATAGACTTAAGAATAGCGGAAGTTACCCACGGCGACCTATTCGTTGGTATCATCACAAAATACCGCAGACCAGTCTGCAGAATTCAGATCATTTCGAAAATGACGCAAATTATCAATGGATTGTTTTCGAAAAGAATGTGGATTTTGATTGTACGTGGAGGGGGTAACAGGAAAGGAGGTAAAAATAGGGAAATGATCAGAAATATCACAAATTAAAATACCAGAATTTGGAGGGGGGGAAAAGTTAATAAAAATATTGTCAATAAGCGTGGCCGAAGTGCTAGTAATTCTAGTAGGTTTATTAATCAAAGGTAGACAAGAGTTGGCCAATATTGTGTCAAAATATTCCTGGGATTGACTATTAAAATCATTGTCGAGAAGATTAATATTGAAATCCCCAGAAATGAGACATGATTTGTTCTCAAATGTAATACGATTTTGAACATTCTGGAATGTCAACATAAAGTCATCAAAGGCGACCGATGGTGGCTTATAAACAACACTTATAATTAAATTCTTACTGTTAGCGTTATTTATTTCAATAAAAATAGATTCGAATGAGTCAGTACAATATGACATGTCTTGACGAACAACATACTGAAGATTTGTGGAGATGTACAATGCCACCCCTCCCCCCACTCTATCCTCTCTGCTGGTGGTCTCTAGCTGATAACCAGGAATAGAATACATACTAAAAGGCGATTCCTGCCGTTTTAGCCAGGTTTCAGATAGACCGACAACAGAAAAATTAGACTGAAGGGAGTATAGGTAAGTGATAAATTGGTCGTAATGTTTTGGAAGACTCCTAATATTCATGTGAAAAAAAGAAAACTGAGAAGGGTTATTCAAATCAAATGACGTATTCAGATCAGCTCCTGTAAAATAATTACAGGAATTTTGACTATAATTCGTATTGTTTGGATCGATCACAGATTGAAGTTTACTAACATCCATAGTTACAATTCACACGGTACCGGATACATGTTACATACAATAACCAGTATAGGCAATTTTCAATTACTGCCTTATAACATGTACAACACAAACAGAACAAGGATACTACACACACACAAGACATAGACAAATTACACAAAATCTCTCCCCCCAAAAAAAGGGAGACGAGGTAGACGATTATAAATAGAAAACAAATTATGAGTCCGAAATAGCGTCCAAACAGAGAGTTATATATTAAGGCCATATTGGGTTATGAAAATACAGATACATTTTACATACACTTGCGTGACTATTTCTTGGAAAGTTTCTGGAGATCTTCTTTACATCCTACGATGATTCGGGAACCGTCTTTCCGTCGAACTTCAATCCTTCCATCTTGTGACCAGACTTTACTTGTTTTGGGATGAGTCTTAGCGGTCCTGAGCCAGCTTTGACGTTCCTTGGTTAGACTTTCGTGAACGTATATGTTTGAGCCTTTGAACTTAGATCTTTGACGATAGAATTCGGCACGGGTGTTGTAGTCAATGAATTTGATTATCAACGGCCTAGCTCGGGGTTGATCAGTTCTGTCAAGGCGCGTTCCAATCCTATGCGAGCGGTCGATGGATTCAGGGCTGATCGTCATTCCAAGGTGTTGCTTGGTCGCCTCAATGATTGCATTGTCACTATTCTCTGGCTGTATAGATTCTGGAATGCCATGCACAATAAGACAATTGCGCCTCGAATACTGCTCGTGGGTGTCGATCGCCATGTCTGACAAATGGCGGACATCTTGTTCTAGTTGACCAATTCGTTTATCTCTAGACTGTAGCTCTAGCTCAAGGGCCTTGTGGATGTCATTACTAATGATATCGGCAATAGCTTCAGTCAAAGCAGGAATCAAAACATCAAGAAGTGCTTTAGACCTCAAAGCCTCAGAAACAGCAGCAGTAAGAACTGTGGGGTCGAGAGATGTCGGTTCGACCACGGGGCCAGCCACGGTGGCCGTACTCGATGTAGTTGAGGCATGTCCGCGTTTCGGAGGCATAGCCACGAAGACAAGAAGACCCCAAAATCTTCACCAAAATAAATTGGAAAGGTTCTAATATGTTGCAAGATTGATTAGCACTGTTGCTCAATAATATAACTTGCCTTGACTTGATCTATCAGCAATTTTAGACGGTCAAATGTGACCTCTGTCGGAGCTATAACGGAACACGTCCACCCTCGTCACGTCCAGGGGATAGATCAGTCCGTGTCTGAATAAGAAATACTGTGATTCGAATCAGACGAATCAGTACTGTTTTCGTCAAACCTAAGAAGAACTTTCACGATCGTCCATGTGAAATTCGATTGCCGTGCACAAAGCGTACGCGATTCGTACACTATGGGTGCATCAACACACATGTGCGTACGTGGCCCACTGATCTCTATAACTGGATAGGTCGAGCGGCTCTGCACGTGAAGCCATCAGCGGCCATATTGGGATATTAAAAACATTGCAGGCGTACACACGTTTGTATAGCGCAAGACCGAGAAAACGAATGTAATATCACAGGAAACGAAGTTAACATCACAAAAACAATCCAGTTTGATCAGGAAAATTAAGTTAAACATAATAACACCCAAGAATTACATGTATACGCCAAGTTTCAATGTTAAATAGGCCTATTTTTGGGAAAAGATATGAGACATTCGTGTGAGACGATGCAATGCAGTGCAAAGTCTATGGGATATGTCGGACAAGTATTTTCAAGAATTTCCAACTTCTAAAATAGTTTTTTTTGGGTTGTTGGGGTTTGGGGTTTTTTTGGGGGGGGGGAAGAATTCCACATCATAACCTTATGCACAAACCATAGGAAAAGGCAAAACGAGTTTTTTTTGGATTAAGGAAATTCTTGAAATTGTTGGTTTAATTTTATATCCAGACACTAAAAAGTGCGTTTTATGATAAAATCAAAAAATTTTGAAAAAATGGAAAAAATGTCAGTGTTTCAGGAAAATTTAATTGGCACATCATGGTTTGTTCGTGGGGTTTTAAGGCAGTGTTCAGATTTGGAATCAACCTAATGTTTAGTAATTTTTTTAGAAAGGGTCCCAAAAATTCTTGCTGGACAAGTGGACAAAAAAAGAATTATGTGGTTTTGAGCTTAAACCATAGAGCTGTATAATAAAGATACAGCTCTATGGCTTAAACTATGAACTTGAGAAACTTGAAATAAATCACAATTAAAAATATCAATCACATGTGTAAATAATGACATAAGTCACACAATGGATTCAATTTTGCTTAATGCTTTTATTTTACATTGATACACTACATATAACATGTAATAACTACTGCCATAGTAACAATATGCTTATTATGTATTGTTTACTGGTGTTATAAAACCAAATAAAAAACAATTAACCCCCGACTGTTTATGAATTTAAAACCAAAACAAAACTTGCGATGTCATTTTAGAATAATAATTGTTGATACTATGTAAAGATACATTTGGCAGCATTCTTCACAGGCCAAATTTTAATAGGACACCCTTGTACGGCTTTAACTTTGAATTGTGAGTGTTTCTAGATATTTGTGCGATATGAACACAATATTAAAGATTTGTACACCACAATTTTTGTTTTGTAACAAAGCAAAATAAAACCATGATTGAAAAGCAACATTTGACCGGGCGGCATAACATTTTAACAGGGCAGCATAAAAATATGACAGAACAGCGTAACATGTACACAGGGCGGCCGCTACCCAGTGATTGCGGAGAACACTGACTGGGTAAATCCATGTAATTTTAACATCTGTATAATTTGCTTTGAATATTAACAATACAATTTTAACCAGATTTGTCAGTTTTCATAAAACACATGTTCAATATATTTCCATGTTACAAAGATAGGTTTGTGACTGTTGCGACTGTTTTATTATCTGTACTTATATTGTTGAAACATGAAATGCCAAGATGCAGAGTTCTGCAATATTTGCAGCACATCTATAGGGATGTGGAACACCGAGATAGCTTATCTTGGAAAACGTAGTTGGTCAATTAAGCTTCCGTATTTACTGATGGTTAAACAAAATAAGTTTTGACATTCGCTGTCATCTGTTGTCCCTCTGTCATAATGGGAGCAGTTCGTCCTATGACTTGTCCTTGTCCTGCCGTAATAAGCTGTACAGACTGACATCTTAGTAGCAAGAAGTGGACTTGGGTAAACCAATTAGCTGTAGTGAACAAAGAAAGAAAATATACAGGTATAAATTAAATGCCAAGGAAAGAATGTTGTAACATGACGCTACATTTATTTGGCATACCCATTTCTTCAGAGAGTGAAATTTCATTTGAGCACTGTAAGGAATGTCATCAGGAATACGTTTTTAAGAGAGATTTGTGGGCGAAAATGAAATTGTTCTGAAGTATTGGAAATACGTGTCTACATCCTTCCACCATGATAGCCTTGGCCTACACCATGCATTTAATAATACTATTATTATTATTAATAGGTGGCTGTGATCATTGCGATATTGGGATAATTCTACAGAACATTAAATTTATGCACGTCAAATAGTTCATGACACAATGTTGTGTACGAATGTGTACACAAATTACCACCATGAACTGTTTGACGTGCAAGTCAACGGGACAGTCTTCATGGAATGGGTACAAAATTAGTCTGAAAATACCTGTATTGTGGATTTCAATCATATTGTAAGGGTATCCTAGACCAACTGATTCTTCTACTGTTCTTTCGAAATATCCCAGTTTTTCTTTCAGATAAAATGATGGATAGGACCACAATATGAAAAAATCCCGCTGGAATTCATGTGGAAACGAAAATATCGTTTTCGCCCAACAATGTTCTCCTAAATCTCTCTTAAAACCGTAGTCCTGACATTTTTTACAAAGATAGATACTGATCGCACTGTCTGCGAGTTTATTTAATAAATTTACTTATTTACAAAGGATTTTAATGCATTTTTACCCACCATCGCTGCTGCCACTGTCTCACTCTCGACGTGTCTACGCGTCTTTTGCATGCACGAAGGCAATGTTTTGAATACCCCAACATGGCCGCCGGTGACTTCACGGCTCGCTATCCCATCAATGTACGCTCGACCTATCCAGTTATAGAGATCAGTGACGTGGCCACGCGAACCCGTCTCGTACCTAGACGTCGCGTACCGACTATCAAGAATTTGTCTGGGTGCTGCCTCGGTTTACGTCACTCATTTATAGGGGCCGCGAAATTTAAAAAGGGGAGGCCAATTTTTGGACGGCAAATTACCGCACTAAACGTACACTAGAACCAGTTTTGCTTTTTATTCACATTTAATACACAACAATTGCGAATTGAAAATGTTAGACTGCATGTTTCCTTTATGGCCCTGTCACACCAGACCATTTTAGGCCAACGCGTGAGTAACGTGTTGTAATTTTGGCAATACGCTGGCAAACGCTGACCAACGCTAGGCCAGCGTTAGCAACACGCTGAGCGCGTTACTCACGCGCTGAGACATGCTGTCACACGCTGAGGAAAACTCACGCTGTACACGCTGGCGGAGCGTTGGAGGTTTGTTACTCACGCGTCCAACACGCTAGACGATCGTTATCAACCCGCTACTCACACTGGCGCACGCTGGCGTACGCTGGCGTACTCTGGCGACACGCTGGTTATGGCCCTGTCACCCCAGAACGTTTTAGGCCAATGCATGAGTAGCGCGTTAAAAATAGTTGATACGCTGGCAATCGCTGAACTTTTACAGAAAAAGTCAAGTGGAACCGTGATTTCAGCGTGTCTATACAGGTTGATAACGGGTTCATAGCGTATGCCAGCGCGTGAGTATCGTGTGAGGAACGCGCTCATGCGTGTGAGGAACGTATCACTGATTTATAGTAAAAATACGACAGCGGGTCGCCAGCGTGTGAGTAGTGGGTTAGTAACGATCGTCTAGCGCGTTCGACGCATGATTAACGACCACCCTGCGCGCCGCCAGCGTGTGCAAGCACACGCTGGCAAACGCTGAAAATTGTAGGTATGTTGAAAAATGTATTTTTGCCTCTGCGTGTGACAGCGTGTTCCAGCGTGTGGGTAACGCGCTTAGCGTGTTGCGAACGCTGGCCTAGCGTTGGTCAACGTTTACCCGCGTGTTACCGAAATTCCAACACGTTGGTCTAAAACGTTCTGGTGTGACAGGGCCATTAGTGTAGTAGCGCGTCGGCTTTTTATACAACTAACCATGTGGTCGTTGCAGTACGCTGGCGCGCGTTGGAACGCGCTACTCACGCGCTGGGCAGTCGTTCAACAGTCGTCGAGCGCGTTACTAACGCGTTTCTCACGCGCTGGCGAACGCATTGAACCCGTTAACAACGCGTTATGGACACGCTGAAATCACGTTTCCACTTGACTTTTTCTGTGGAAGTTCAGCGTTTGCCAGCGTATCAACTATTTTTAACGCGCTACTCACGCGTTGGCCTAAAACGTTCTAGTGTGACAAGGCCATTAAGCGTCCCTTAAATTTCAACATACTCTCGTCTGAAGACAGATTCTGTGCAGGTTTATACAGGTTAAGAAACTTCGGGATAATGACTTCTATCAAGGGCCGAACTTTGGAAAGTTTGTCTTGTTTAGCCGAGGATTCACGAGGAATTTGGTTATTGGAGATGTGGAGAAACCGAAGAATTGAACTGAAACGATTTCTCGACATTACCGACGGATAAAATGGAATTTGCAAAATTTCTGACGTTGACCAATACATCCTATATTGAGGTGATTTGTTTATGCCCATAGCAATGATAAGTGCTACAAATGCCATCATTTCGGGAACGTTGGTTGGGTACCAGGAGAACTGTTGTTCAGGATTTGAGTTCATTGTTTGCTGTGCATAGCGATTAGTCTCGTCGACGAGCATATCCCACACGAGTTGGCAAAAATACAGCTTGAAGATCTCCACTGCCGAGAGTGTTCCAAAGTCGCCAGTTGGGCCAGGATTTCCAGTGAACTGCACAGTCCCACAATCGTAGAGGTCTCGTCGTTCCCAACCAGATCGGAAATTGACTTTTCCGGTTTTTGATCTGGAAGAACTTGGATGGCTGTCATCTTGGTAGGTAGGCTGCAAAAGAACAAAGATCAAATTTTATTATCGGTCCTATATTTGTTAATGCTAATTTGCAGCACATGCCTAAAATGAATATTGCGCTGAGAAAAGAACGATCATGGTGGCCTAAATAGTCGTTGTAGATATGTCATGAATGTGAATGCCTTGTGAATGGTATTGAATGTGATTGACATAGTGAATCATCTTCCAAATTCTTGCCAAATATAATACAAAATAATACGGAGTCTAAATACCAGGCCAAACGGCCTACGAAGCTATTCTTGTTTGAGGTTAAGACTAGTGCATCTTTTTGGACGCAAAATTGCACGACAGGCTATATCATGTTTATGGGTGGAGGTGAATTTCTATAGGACTGTATTCATTTGATGTACATGCACCATAGTACATCAAATGAATACAGTTATACTCTAATTTCCGTTATACTCGAGGGTACCTACTCAAGCCTGCATCATGCGCTTACCTCTTGAAATTCTGCTGTGTTTTCGCCGAGCATGCATGCTCTCGTCGTCCGAAGACTCTTCAGTGTCATTTACGTCAGATCCGGAATCACTATCTGCTAAAATCTCAGCCAAAATGTCATCATTTAGGATTTGTTCCATTCCGATTGCAAAAACACAGCGATACGTATAACCTACTTCGGTGAATCCCTACTTCAACTGCAATGGATATGCATGGGACGCGACGCTATGTCGCGCGTCGCGTCGGTCACGTGTCCGGTAGCTAACCTAGTCATGAACACACGTACACAGCCTGCATGCAATGCATATGGCGCGCTAATTACTTCAAAAACTTTATTTCTATCAACAGAGGGCGCCAAACAAAGAACTCTCAAGCTATGTTTTCGCTGGTGAAATAAGTCGCCTTGGGCGTCAAGCGCATGGCAAATCCTGGGACTTTTTGTCGCCCACGGGATCCAAGCATATCACAACAAAGGCTCTTTTTGGAGCCCGTGGGATTGAAAGGGTTAAAGAGTCCAATATTCGCAATTGTCCGGGCAGATTTAACAGTTCAACAATACAGCATTCAAATTCACAGGAGCTTTTTCATGGCGCGTGTTAGGGGGCCTACACCATTCGCAGATATCGAAAATATTAACTACCGAATTATTAAGGAATATCTTACTTATTTAAAAGTAAATAATGATTATAGGCATCGAGCAAAACGATTGCGCTATAGTTATCCTGTAATTATTCCGAAAATGAAATTGTAAAAACCAAAATTGGCGATCGCAGGACGGCGATCGCGAAAAAACACAAATAACTGCCGGGAATAATGAGAATAACTGCCAGACGCCGGTTGAAAACAAACCTATTGTTCGTGCTTTTCTCGGCACCCATGATTGTAAAACTTCAGACAGGTAAGTTAAACGATAGTTACTATAAAATACGACCCCCTCCCCAAAACAGAAAAATTCCACCCATTCATGATAATTCAACAATATACCAATGGTGTACCCCACGTTTAAAATGGATGGTTACTATCAAACTATACGTGTTCCAGACCAATTTTAACAAAAATGAATTTAATCTAATACCCGGTTCATTCAATTTTGTTTAAAAATGAATTCTCCGTTGCATCAGCATTCAACAGTCAAAATGAATAATTCAATTACAGCAGTTAGCATTTACTGGCTTGTGGCGTCTACCTCCTTTAATGGTTGACCCGTCCGACAAAGGTCAACTGCAGTACACGGGTGCCTGTTGGTACCCTGTATATTAGTTAGCTCGACTTTTCGTATCAGTTTTAACTGGTGCGACTCCACGAGGGTGATTTTAGGCATCCATCTTGTTTCTCCACGTTGTCGGACTCGTTAGTTCGTTTAGCTCACCAAGTTTTCATCGTCCACGTTTGGACTATATCGTCGTAGTTTAGCGGGTTTCTTTGTGTATAATATCTTCGTCGTCATCGTCATTCTCGTCAAGTCTTCTGTCTTCGTCTGTCTTCGTCCTTGTGTGTGTGTGAACGTTGTAAATAAAACAAGTACCCGACTCCGCAGTTCGCGAAGCACGCGGAGCACCGAACATTCAGCGGTGTGTTTACCACCGTCCAGGTGCCGTGCGCTTCGGCCGCGGGCCAGTCGCGTCGTCGGAATAGCTGTCGGAATAGCCGGACTACAAGGTTAGTAGTAGTACAGAGTGAGTTTAATATAACATTAAATTCACCAAAGTGGTGACCCAGACGTGATCAACATGGCAAACAACCCTGAACCAGTTATTGCACCAGTCGCTGCAGTGGCCCTGAAACTGCCACCTTATTGGCCAAACGACCCAGTAATTTGGTTTGCTCAAGTGGAAGCGCAGTTTTTGACGCGGGGAATCACAACTGAGCTTACTAAATACTCGTATGTGATAGCCTCACTCCAACCTACTATCGCTCAAGAGGTCAGAGACTTGTTAATTTCGCCACCAGCTGATCATCCCTATGGAAAACTCAAGGAGGAACTCATAAAGCGTACAAGCGAGTCTGAGCAAAAACGCCTGCAAAAGCTCCTTACTACAGAGGAATTGGGAGACAAAAAACCCTCACAGTTGTTGCGTAAAATGGAACAACATCTCGGTGATCGTAAGTTGGAACCATCGATCTTCAAGCAACTGTTTGTGACCCGCCTACCAACCAACGTGCAGTTGATTTTGGCTTCTGCTAGCGATGGGGTGGACATCACCCAGCTGGCAAAACTCGCGGACAAAATTGTGGAGGTTCAACCCGCCTTCCAATCATGTGCCGTTGTGTCCAAACCGGATCCGTTGCCACAGGCGCATGTGCAGACATCCAATACGAGTGAGATTCAACAGTTGCGAGCGCAAGTGGACAAACTGACAGCACAAATGGCGGTCCTCATCAAGCAAGGTCGCAACCAGCGGAGTATTTCGCGTGGCCGTAGCGGGAATCGCGACCGGTCTCTCAAGCGAGAAGATCGTTCGCCATCATACACCGAGAATTCCGACACCTGCTGGTACCATTGGAAGTATGGAAGCAAGGCTATGAACTGCAAAGAGCCGTGCAAGTACTCGACCACGACCAATTTAAGCCCAGCACAGGGAAACTCCAACGCCAGCGTGTAAGGGCGACATGTCCGGCTGGCCCGTCAACTCAACGTCGCCTTTTCAATGTGTTTGACAAACTCTCGGGCACTAAGTTTCTAATTGATACGGGAGCCGAGGTCAGCATCCTTCCACCATCACCACAGGACAAGCAGCATCGCCGAACAGATTTCGTTCTTGAAGCCGTCAACGGAACGCAGATACCAACGTTTGGTGAACGTTCATTGACTGTTGATCTCGGGTTGCGACGCACGTGTAGGTGGATTTTTACTATCGCAGACATTCCAGTAGCAATTCTGGGAGCTGATTTTCTTCAACATTTTGGGTTAATTGTTGATATGCAAAACCACAAGCTGATAGACTCTACGACTAAACTGAGCATTCAAGGCATAACAACAAGTGCTAGGTCGCTCGCCCCGGTTTTCACAAGTTCAAAGCCCGAAACGCGTTTTTCTGCGGTATTAAACAAATACCCAGATGTCACCCGACCTAGTTTTCGCGACGCGGTTCCGAAACACGACATAACCCACCACATCGAAACGAAAGGACCACCAGTCGCTGCACGACCACGACGACTCGCAACGGACAAACTTAAGGCCGCCAAGGCAGAGTTCGAGCACATGCTCCAGCTGGGAATTGTTCGTCCCTCTAACAGTAGTTGGGCATCCCCGCTCCATATGGTGCCCAAAGGAACTCAAGGGGACTGGAGGCCCTGTGGAGATTATCGTGCCCTCAACAATGCGACTGTGCCGGACCGATATCCGATCCCGCACATTCACGATATAACATCATCGCTGCATGGGCGGACTATTTTCTCGAAGGTAGACCTCGTAAGGGCATACCATCAGATCCCCGTGGAGCCGAGTGACATCCCAAAAACCGCTGTAACTACACCGTTCGGCCTGTTTGAATTTTTGCGGATGCCTTTTGGACTCCGGAACGCAGCTCAGTCCTTCCAACGATTCATAGACCAGGTCCTCCGTGGTTTGGATTTTGTTTTCGCCTACATCGACGACTTGCTTATCGCCAGCACTAGCGAGAAAGAGCATGAGACTCACCTTCGTTTGCTATTTGAGCGTCTCCACGAGTACGGAGTGGTAGTCAACCCGGCCAAATGTGAATTTGGTGTCCCGTCCCTGCAGTTTCTTGGACATCACATCGACCGCCACGGCATTCAACCTCTCGACACCAAGATCGCAGCCATCCAAGAGTTCCCGATTCCGAATTCTACAACGAAGTTGCGAGAATTTCTCGGCCTCGTGAACTTTTACAGACGTTTCATTCCACAGTGTGCTAGGTTGCTACAGCCTTTGACAGACTTACTCAGTGGTAAGCCCAAGAAGGAGCTAGAGCTGCCTGACACCGCAAATTTTGCTTTCGAGGCGGCAAAAGCAGCATTGGTGAAAGTGACCCGGCTGACACACCCCGATCCAGATGCACAGTTGTGTCTGATGGTCGATGCTTCCAACTACGCAGTTGGTGGTGTCCTCCAGCAGTTGGCGCACAGTAGTTGGCAGCCCCTCGCTTTCTTTCTTCCGACGGCTGCAACCAGCAGAGATGAAATACAGCACGTTCGGTCGGGAGCTGCTAGCGATATACCTGGCCATTCGTCATTTCCGTCACAGTGTCGAGGGACGCGATTTCTTCATCATGACAGACCACAAGCCACTGACGCACGCACTAGCAGCAAGTTCGGATAGGTACTCCCCACGCGAAATCCGACAGCTTGATTATGTGTCGCAATACACCACGGACATCAGATATGTGAAAGGGCAACACAACGAGGTCGCTGACGCGCTCTCCCGTGTGAGCCTGAGTGCCCTACTCCAGACACCGCCTCCTCAGATCGACTTCAAAGTCATGGCAGACCAACAGCACACCGACGATGACCTCCATCTACACCGAGAAAAATCGGTACTTAAACTCGCAGACTACAAACGACGGTACCATCACATGTGACATGACAACCGGAACACCCCGTCCTTTTGTACCCCAGCAGATGCGACGAGCAGTTTTTGACTCCCTACATATGCTGTCTCATCCAGGAGTCAGAGCGACACTCAAACTGGTCAGCACGCGCTTCGTGTGGCCAAACATGAACCAGGAGGTGCGCTCCTGGGCAAAGACATGCATGCCATGCCAGAAATCGAAAGTCCATCGGCATTCCTTCACACCACTTGGAACCTTCAAGGCGCCAGACGCGCGATTCGACCACGTCCACATAGACCTTGTTGGTCCACTACCGCCATCGAACGGCTGCGGGTACCTTCTCACGTGCATTGACCGGTTCACGAGATGGCCAACAGCCATACCCATATCAGACATTACTGCAGAGACGGTTTCGCGGGCGTTCGTCAGTAACTGGGTCGCAAACTATGGTGCACCGTCAACCATCACAACTGACCGCGGTCGGCAGTTCGAGTCCGCACTGTTTACATCCCTCGCACAGTTACTGGGAAGCAAACGCGTACGCACCACAGCATACCATCCAATTGCAAACGGTATGGTGGAACGTTTTCACCGGCAGCTTAAAGCATCTCTCAAAGCACAAAGTGAACCTCACCGCTGGACTGAGACACTACCCTTGGTACTACTTGGCATCCGCACAGCCATAAAGGAAGACCTTGGGTGTACGGCAGCGGAACTCGTTTTTGGTACCACTCTCCGCCTACCTGGACAATTTGTGGCACCCGGGAACGACGCTGGGTTGGACCCCCAGGATTACGTCCACCGCCTGCGACAAGCCATGCAACAGCTCAAACCAAAACCGCCTCGACCGCACGAGCGTACTACACACATTCACAAGGACATGTCGTCTTGCACCCATGTTTTCGTCAGATGCGATCATGTGCAAAGACCCCTGGACCTGCCTTATAAAGGCCCGTATCGCGTATTGAATAGAGCAGAGAAGTACTATACGCTTGACATTAACGGCAAAACGGACACAGTGAGCCTGGATAGACTAAAGGTTGCGTACTTGGATACCGATTCAAACCTTTCTGACGTTCCCCCAGTCGAACAGCCCCCAAATCGTCGGGATTCTGACCAACACCAACCCGCCTTGACAGTCGTTGGAGAGGATTCGACACATGCAAACCAGGACTCAATGCCACAGCAGCAAACACGTTCAGGCCGACGCGTTCATTGGCCTGCCAAGTTCACACAATTTGACTGCGGATGAACATTACAGATCATCGTTCGCTTTCCTCTTCTCGCTCTCTAGGGGGGAGATAATGTGGCGTCTACCTCCTTTAATGGTTGACCCGTCCGACAAAGGTCAACTGCAGTACTTGTAAATAACAATATGTAAATAAGTACAGTCATCACGTGGCCATTTTAACCAATTGGCACACGGGTGCCTGTTGGTACCCTGTATATTAGTTAGCTCGACTTTTCGTATCAGTTTTAACTGGTGCGACTCCACGAGGGTGATTTTAGGCATCCATCTTGTTTCTCCACGTTGTCGGACTCGTTAGTTCGTTTAGCTCACCAAGTTTTCATCGTCCACGTTTGGACTATATCGTCGTAGTTTAGCGGGTTTCTTTGTGTATAATATCTTCGTCGTCATCGTCATTCTCGTCAAGTCTTCTGTCTTCGTCTGTCTTCGTCCTTGTGTGTGTGTGAACGTTGTAAATAAAACAAGTACGCGACTCCGCAGTTCGCGAAGCACGCGGAGCACCGAACATTCAGCGGTGTGTTTACCACCGTCCAGGTGCCGTGCGCTTCGGCCCCGGGCCAGTCGCGTCGTCGGAATAGCTGTCGGAATAGCCGGACTACAAGGTTAGTAGTAGTACAGAGTGAGTTTAATATAACATTAAATTCACCAAAGGCTAAATAGGATCATTTAAATTTATGAGGTCGCAAAGATCATTCACTTTAGTAAAAGCCAACAGCAAGAGGCTGGTCAACCATTCAATTTCATCAATTGGCCAACATTTTTCATATGTTTACATTCATAATCGTTTCTACAGTATGTGCTTTCTGTGTACATGTATATATTATATAAAAGTATTCTGATGAGAATTCATTTTCACAATAATTCTGCGTTATACACCCCTAAGTAGAGCGATTTGGAATAAAAAACCAAACTAAACGAATAGAAAAGACTTGTGAAAAATCTACATGAAAAACAACAAAATTTTGTTTGGGTTATTTTGTGTACGACCCCCTGATAATTTTAACCCTTTTGTTTATGACATACATATATCGTCACAGTTTTTACAAAGAGACACCCAGTGAATTTTGAAGCACAGTCCAATACTGGTCACGGTGACACTTTTTTCCTATGATCGGGTCTGAGCATTTTGTAGAGTTCGGTGCACTTTTGAAGTCATTACCAAACCAAACCGTATAGTAGGCCTATACTCACACAAAGCAAATTGTGTTCGTCCACAAATACATTTCTAGTTGACAATGTTTCTGACTACAATGGCATCATCACTCACTTTAGACAGAACTGAAATGCTTTTTGTGTTTGGAAATGAATAGACTTAGTACGTACCGAGTCCTTTCAAGCTTACTAAGAATAACGCCTTGTGATTTCTGAACGAGGAGAAGAATCTTAAATTGGCCTTTTGTCTTTTTTCCCCCCCGTTTTTTTGTGTGTTAAACTTGGGTGAAATCTGTTGGGGGTTTTCATTTTTTCCTCCCCCTCCTCCTCCCCCATTGATTCTTTTGTAAACATGTTGTTGCTGCGAGTCCTGTTTGCAGTTTGTGGGCAAAAATGTGTATTTTAGGTATAATCTGTACATTGTATGTTTTTCCTTTTGATTGTTTATTTTCTTAGATTTTTAACTGTATTACAAATTGTATTTGTTAATTGTCACGTTTGTGGTGTATTGACGGGGGTAATCGAGACTGGACTCGTTATTCTTTGATGCTCTGGAACCAACATGTTTTATTACAACAGAGGGCGCTATAACAGTTCACAGTGATAATACACTACACTCCTCCCCTACTAAAAATATACAGGGTGTCTCTAAAAAAAGTATACCCATTTTCAAATTCATATTATTGCAAAATTACTGAACATTTCAGAAAAAGGCAAATGTCTGTGGAAAGGGTAGAATGTCCTCTGTCCAATGGTATAAGGTTCATTATGTCATTGCCATGGATGACTGAACTAACAAGACAGTTATGAAAGGTACTGAAATAGGCACTGTGACAAGTTGGGACGATAAGTCAGGCATGAGACTAAGATGCCAGTTATGCATTAACAGGAATGGTGACCACCACCTTGCATTTGTCAGGAAAGAGACCCTGTCATAATTTTTCCAATTTGTTCAACCTCAAACAGCAAAAGAATTTGTCCTTAAAAACACCTGCCGGAGCTTCGTCGCTCAAGTAAAACCAACTTGTCACAGTGCTGATTTCAGTACCTTTCATAAATGTCTTGTTTGTTCAGTCATCCATGACAATGACATAATATACCTTATACTATTGGACAGAGTACATTCTACCCTTTCCACAGACATTTGTCTTTTTCTGAAATATTCAGTACTTTTGCAATAATACCAATTTTAAAATGGGTATACTTTTTTTAGAGACACCCTGTACATTTAATTTCAGTCTGGATAGATTCTTACACAATGTCAATTTTTGCCAATTTTTTAACATGGGTGCTTTTCCTTTTGTTCAATTACACACTCTTAATACAATGTAGTCTGGTTATCTATGTAACTGACTGAATTACTTGCTTTTTTCTAAATTTGTCACATTGAACTTAATTTCTTTTAAAAATGTACATGTACTTGCATGTTGCTTTTACAGAACAAAACCTAATTAGTCAGCACAACTCCACTTGAATTGTATAGTAAAATTGTTGATTTGACTTGCTTAGTTGCTTTACCCATGGTTTGAATGTTCACCCACGGAGTTTAATACAAAAAGATGAACTCAATACAATATTTTTCTTAAATGTAAAACATTTACATGGACTCAATCAGTCTATCAGGTTTCTTTATCACTCTTTTTGGGTATCTACCTCCTGGAGTCTGTGTAGTCTGGAGCTTTGGAGATGACTGAACTGGAGGTGAATCTGGAATGCCCTGCACATTTGACTGATTTTCCTCTGACCCCTCGGAACTCCCTGAATCACCCTGAACCATCTCAGACGGTGAACTCGGTTTATGAGTACCTGTCTCATGATCAACTCCTTTGGGAACAAGTTGTACTGGCTCAGGTGCTGTTTCCTTGGGTAATTGTGGTGATACTTGATCATCTACTTGTGAACCCTTTACATTTCCAGCTGCAAGTAAGTGATCGACATGACAATGCCTGAGTTTTTCTCCCACTTTTACAAGGTAAGTCAAAGGTCCCAGCCTTTTTGCAACAACTCCCACTACATATTTCTCCTTTCCACCTCGGAAGTTTTTTACCATGACTCTGTCCGATCTCCCAAATTCTCGAATATCCACTTTAGTAGTGTCGCTCTTAGATTTCTTTTTTTTCTCGTTCTCGAATGCTAGTGTTTACATCTGGCTTAAGCAAACTAAACCTAGTTCTTGGTGCATGTTTGAACAACAATTCGTAGGGAGAGTAGCCTGTCGAAGACTGAGGGGTTACTCGATATGACAATAAAAAGTTGTCAAGTCGATGATGTAATGACACTCTTTGATTTTACCCAAGCTTGTCATCCATCAAATACTTCTTCAGACTTTGTTTCACAATTTGTACACTCCTCTCCGCAGCACCATTTGAAGCTGGGTGATACGGGGGTACTAGTGTCTGTTTGATTCCATTTTTGCTCAGGAATACCCCAAATTCTTCTGACCTCAATTGCGGTCCATTGTCGGACACCAATTCTTCAGGTAATCCAAAAGTTGCAAACCAACCCCTCAATACTTCCACAGTCTTGGCACTGGTAGTGGTCTTCATGACCTCTACATTTATCCACTATCCACTTAGTGTAACTATCAATCATCACAAAGTAATTTGTACCCTCAAGTTCACAGAAATCAACATGCACTCTCTCCCAGGGTTTTCTTGCGTGTAACCATGGTACAAAGGATATCTTACTGGGGTTATTTCTCATTGCACTGCATGCTGCACAATCCTGTGCCATTTTCTCAATTTCATGATCCAGTTTAGGGAACCAGAAATAGCTGCGTGCTACAGCCTTCATGCGAACAACCACTGTATGTTCCTGATGCAGTTCATTTATGAGTCTTTCTCTGTACTTTGGTGAAATTAGACAACCTTGGTCCACACTTAGTTCTTGTCTCCTTACAAAGTAATCTTTAAGTTGTTCTTTCTCAATGTGGTTTGGCCAACCACGCTGTGTATAGTCAAATACTCTACTGAGTACTGGGTCTTTAAGAGTTTCTTCTCTTATTTCCCTGGCGGACACAGGTAAGTCATCTATGTAGGTGAAATGGTTCACCGGTAGCTCTGTTGCGAGATTTATCTTACTCTCTACTGGGAATCTCGACAATACATCTGCATTGGCATGCTCAGCTGATTTCCTATATTTGATAGTGTACTGGTGTGCCATTGGAATCATTGCCCATCTCTGCAACATAGCTGCAGCTAATGAGGGAACTCCCTTCTTTGATCCAAATATGATTGTCAGGGCTTCATGATCAGTCAACAGTGTGAACATTCTACCCTATAAGTACTTGTGAAATTTTGTTACCACATAGATGATTGCAAGTGCTTCCTTTTTCAATCTGATAATAATTGCATTCTGGTTTGGTCAAAGTACGGGAAGCATACGCTACAGGTCTTTCATCACCATTATCCATAGTGTGAGATAGTACTACTCCCACTCCATGTGGAGATGCATCGCAAGCCAGAATAAGAGGCTTTTTTGGATCGTAATGGACTAGCACTTGGTCACAGGTGAGTATGGTCTTTACTTTGTCAAATGCTGCTTGACATTCACTGTTCCATTCCCACTAGACCCCTTCACGCAACAAGTAGTATAGAGGTGCCAAGTCTTGGTTGCGGATACGTGTTTGTCTCTACTACTTCGTTTACTGTTTGTTTATAGTCACCACACATTCTGATACTCCCATCGGCCTTGGGTACAACAACTATGGGGGCTGCCCATTTAATTACTATGTGTCACTTTCTTGATGACTCCACTAGACTCCAGCCTATCCAACTCATTTTCCACAGCTTCTAACTGTGCATAGGGAACTGGCCTTGCTTTGCAAAATATTGCTTGGCTCCCCTCGTGGATTGCTATTTGTGCCTCATGATGTTTGATTTGATCCCTTGAACTTGCTGGTCTAAATACATGGTCATACTGAGAATTTGGTTGACCTCGGGCTTAGTGCTACTAATACTGAACATTTCTTGCCAGTTAAGTTGAATATCTTTCAACCAATCTCGACCTAGAAGTGCCACCTTATTTCCTGACACTACCACCAGAGGTAAGTTCCATGACTTTCCCTCATACTCTACATTAACCTTAATCTGTCCCAGCACAGGAATGGAGTTTCCAGGGTAACTTTTCAGTTTTACTGGCGTACTCTCCAGTGGTACTTGAGCCAAATATTTCTTATATTCTGTTTCGGAAATAACTGTCACTGAGGCTGCTGTGTCCACAGTGAAAGTTATGGGTGCTCTACACACTTTTAACTCAACTTCCAGTGCTGGAACAGGAACATCACTACTTTTACAGGTACTCATACATGTATCATCTAAGCTATTTGTAGCGAACAATGTTCCTTGCTCCATATAGTCCAAGTAGTCACTGTTGCCTTGGCTGCCTGTGTTTGTCCCAGCTGCTTGGTCTTGATTCACCACGTGGGCCTGTCCCCCCTGTCTCCATCCTTGAGCTCGTCCGCGTCCTCGTCCACGTCGTCGTACGGGATTCTGAGCACGGTCTTGTGCATTCCTCTTGCTACGGTTTGGGTCACATGCTCTCCCAATGTGCCCAATTTTGGAGCAATTGAAGCATTTTGACTTTAGGTGCGGACACTTTGTAGGAAAGTGCATGATCACCAAGGCATCGATAGCACTTCCTTTGGCTATTTGGCAGGCTTCTGTTCACATTCTGCTTGTACATTGACACTTTGTGCACTTCACCACTGGCACTAGCACTTGGATGTGTGGATGTAGCTTTTCCTTGCATATTGTTACATTCCTTCTCTGCCATTTCCATGGATAAACGCCCTTAATCTTGCAAATACACCCGATGCATTAACTTTCAAGTGACCTCATTCCTACAAAACCCTGCAATTTGCAAGGAGGATTTGGGAGGATTTGGGATGGTTAGGGTTAAAATACATTTAAGATAAAGAGCCAACACATTAATAATCAATTGGTCCCACAATACATTGATTTTTTTAATGATTTAAACCAAGTTGTATTGTGAATTGTATAGCCATATATACTTTATTGAAAAAATTATCACATGAAAAAGAACATTCAATTCGGGCCATGACACAATGATAAATTTATTTGCTGCGAAATTGATTGCACATTCTTAATAATCGGCCACGCATCCGTCAAACTGAAAGCCCAATCATGTGTTTGTAATAGTCACTTCGCCCATTTTCCACTTCGCCCATAACCACTTCGCCCACAACCACTTCGCCCACAACCACTTCGTCCATTTACCACTTCGCCCATTTACCACTTCGCCCACATACCACTTTGCCTACGCGCCACTTCGCCCATTTACCACTTCGACAAGGAAAAACGCGCCCGTGTTAATTCGACAGGCCGTTGCATGCTTGAGGCGGCAGGGCAGGGCCGGGGGGGGGGGGGGGGGGGGGGGGGTCGTTTGGTGGGTGGGCCCGGCCCGGCCCGCCCTAAACCATACATTTGGGAATGACCATGACGCGCGGTGCCTGTTTCAATAAAAGACATGACAGGATTATTACTATTCTGCAATGTATTCACTAAAGCAGTAAAGGTTTTTAAAATCTGTTTTCTTGGCGAATGCCAAGATCCAAAGAGAATGTTTTTATGAGAAAACCAATCAAATAAGCCAAATTTGGCAGCCAAATTCATAAATACGAGTCTCCCATTTTTTTGCATGAATTGTAGTGCAAGTTCATAATTAAACAGTCCGTTTTAAATTAAATATAAAAGCGTGCGGCTACACTTTTCAACAATGCATTTTAAATTCATTAAAAAACACACCAAACATTGGGTCATTCAAATTTAGTAGTTCACGTAATTCACATCAGGTTGGTTGTTCCATCCAATGTGCCATTACATGTGTTTGTGAGCTAATAATTATATAACTACAAGGGTTTTTCACTTGCATGCATATGCTGGCCCGCCGGATGCCCCGGCCCGGCAGCCCGGCGGCCCGGTTTAGTGGCGCAGCCGGGCCCGGCCTGGCGGAGACGTGGCCAGCCGGCCCGGGGATCAGGACCGGCCGGATACTACACATGTCGGTGGTCCGGCACGCCAACCCTGTTATGCATTTGGGATTGACCATGACGCGCCAATTAAGATATAAAAAAGGTAAAAGAGCATCGACATCCCAAAAGGGGGGAAGATCACCTATGTTTACGGAACTTTTGTCAATAGGTTTATTCCTCATTCGTCGACTTGTTTATATACTATTCTTCTACCAATTAGCACTGCGCTTCTATCCTGTGTAAATTTTGATGAAGTTAGAATTCTTCATCATTGTGAAGTGATAGCGTGACTTTCCTTAGATGGGCGAAGTGACAAATAAGCGAAGTGGTAAATGGGCGAAGTGACCGACAAGCGTTTGTAATCGTTTAAATGAAACGCTAAGCACATTCATTTATTTGAATTAAACAAAATAAAATTGAATGCTCGTTTTTGCGAAAATGTAACTCGAACATACATCGTTCTGAAAATCAGCCCAAAATTGAATGCCTCTTTTACAAATGAATGTGCACATTTTGCGATAGTTTTCTGTACATTTCACTGGCTGTAGGATTTGCTTACCCATGTAGGATTTTTTGTACTGTGTATAATGGTGTAGGATTGTAGGATCTCAACTCTCCTCGAAAATCATCTTTTTGGCTTTTTCGCAATTTTGCGAAAAAGCCTTTGTTTTTGTTCTGATTTGTTTTTTTCTTTTTGGCTTTTTCGCAATTTTGCGAAAAAGCCTTTGTTTTTGTTTTGATTTTTTTTGGCTTTTTCGCAATTTGCGAAAAAGCCTTTGTTTTTGTTATGATTTTTGGCTTTTTCGCATTTTGCGAAAAAGCCTTTGTTTTTGTTCTGATATTTTTTATTTGATTTTTTGGCTTTTTCGCAATTTTGCGAAAAAGCCTTTGTTTTTGTTTTGATTTTCTTTTTTGGCTTTTTCGCAAGTGCGAAAAAGCCTTTGTTTTTGTTCTGATTTTTTATTTTTTTTATTTTTTGGCTTTTTCGCAATTTTGCGAAAAAGCCTTTGTTTTTGTTCTGATTTTTTTTGGCTTTTTCGCTTAAAAGCGAAAAAGCCTTTGTTTTTGTTCTGATTTTTTTTTTCTTTTTTTTTTTTTCTTTTTGGCTTTTTCGCAAGTTGCGAAAAAGCCTTTGTTTTTGTTCTGATTTTTTTTTTTCTTCTTCTTTTTTTCTTTTTTTCTTTTAGTAACCTAAACCCCATAGACTTTGTACACGTTTTTTTGCACAAGTACTTTTACCAGAAAACAAAGTCGTATTTTTATAAAACTTAACCCAGGTGACGACCCTATAGTGAACTCGTGTCTCGCAGAAATACGTCATGGTGACGTCATCAGGGGTCACGTGACGTCATCTTAAAGGTGTAATTGATTTAATCTTTGAAATTAAATAACAAATCAACCGCAAAAGACCGAAACTTGATTTTTGTGGCAACATATAGAATAATCCAGGATCTTCATTTTATCTCGTGTGCGTAACATCACGTGACCCTTCCTTCCGGTCCAAACCGGAAGTGCCTTATAATTTAAAACTGGAAAATGATATGAACTTACTTTCAACGATGTTAGTGTCTGGCTAGAATAAACTTTTCAAAAAAATTACCGGCGACGTCATAATACGTTATAGCGCCCTCTAGCGGCAGGTTGAAAAATCGTTAAAATGCATAATTTGTTGATGTGTGTGGCGAAGTTTGCTGAATTCACTGTATAACCGGTGTATATAATCAGCTTCGTGCTAAGAACATATTGAAAAAGAGAAATATTGATGACGTCACCAAACCGGAAGTTACAATGAAAAGACCTTTAAACCTTAAAAAGTCGCTTAAAAATCAACCGCGATAGATATATTCCAGATTTTTGCTTCAAATAGCAAAGTTAAGACAGCTCTTGAGCTTTCTGTTAATTACGTCACGATGACGTCATCAAGTGTCAGATTATAAGCAACCAAATATTTATAGATTTAATCTTTGAAAATCAATATAAAATCAACTGTAAAAGATCTGATTTAGATTTTTAAGGGGGATTGATAGATTAATCCATGGTCTTCATAATTGTATTACATGCAAACAAAACCTGACAATTCCTTCCGGTCCAAACCGGAAGTGCCTTATAACTTAAAAGTGGAAAACGATGTGAACTTACTTTTAACAATGTTAGGCGCTGGCTAGGTTGTAAGTAACAAAAAAGTTAACGGTGACTTCATAAAATGTTAAGGCGCCCTATAGCGGCATGTTGACAAATGTTACGGCATATTACGATTATATTTGAATTGTTACGTTTTTAGACCTTGAAGCCATATCTCAGCAACGGATCTTGTTAATATACCACCTCATTTTGTATAGTTAGGTTATAGATAGTTGCAAACAAAGTTCACAAACGTGTGACGTCAACGTTTTAATCATTTTGAAATAATTGTAATCTGTTTAAATTAATTTAAATTCGTTTTTAATGATTTCAAATTGTTTTGATAGTAACAAAGTTCAAATTTTGAAAACAAATATTCTAAAAAATTCCGAATACGAAAAAGCCCTATGTTCTGTTCCTCGAACAGACGTAGTTCTAGTTTTTTCTTTTTTTTCTTTTAGTAACCAAAACCCCATAGACTTTGTACACGTTTTTTTGCACAAGTACTTTTACCAGAGAACAAAGTGGTATTTCCATAAAACTTAACCCAAGTGAAGACCCTATAGTAATCTCGTGCCTAGCCGACATACGACATGGTGACGTCATCAGGGGTCACGTGACGCCATCTTAAAGGTGCAATTGATTTAATCTTTGAAAATCAATAACAAATCAACCGCAAAAGACCGAAACTTGATTTTTGTGGCAACAGATAGAATAATCCAGGATCTTCATTTTATCTCATGTGCGTAAAATCACGTGACCCTTCCTTCCGGTCTAAACCGGAAGTGCCTTATAATTTAAAAGTGAAAAATGATATGAACTTACTTTCAACGCTGTTAGTGTCTGGCTAGATTGTATTTAACAACAAAAATACCGGCGACGCCATAACATGTTATAGCGCCCTCTAGCGGCAAGTTGAAAAATGGTTAAAATGAATAATCTGTTGATGTGTGTGGCGAAATTTGCGGAAATCACTTTATAACCGGTGTATTTAATCAGCTTCATGCTAGGAACAAGTCGACGAGAAGAAAAAATTATGACGTCACCAGACCGGAAGTTACAATGAAAAGACTTCTTTTCCTTTGAAAATTCCTAAAAATTAAACCTGACAGATATAATCTTGATTTTTGTTCTAAAGGTTAGTGTAAAAGTAGTTATCGAACTTTCCTGTGTTTTTTGGCAAAAAACGAACGTGAACATACCCTGCGGCACCCTTGAAATTTAATCGTTTTGGCCTAGGCGCATAAAGCATTGACCCTTATATGTGCATGGCACACGTATAATAGGGGTGTACATGCTTGTATGTACGTACGTATACACTGATAGTGTACTATGCATTGAGCGAATGTATCACTACTGACATCGTACGTGCATGCAAATGTACGCTCACCCAAGAGGACACTAGCCGCCAACAAGCGAAACAGGATGACGTCATCAAATTGCCTATGGGGAAGGGCGCCGTGTGCGACAGGTAGGTAAACAGGCTCTCGGCTACGCAGAATCCAATCCCATAGACTTTGTAAACGTTGTTTGCACAATTCCAAGCACTTTTAACGAAAAACAAAGTCGTATTTCCCTAAAACTTAACCCAGGTGAAGACCCTATAGTAAACTCGTGTTTCGCAGACATACGTCATGGTTACGTCCTCAGGGGTCACGTGACGTCATCTTAAAGGTGCAATTGATTTAATCTTTAAAAATAAATAACAAATCAACCACAAAAGACCGAAACTTGATTTTTGTGGCAATAGATATAATAATCCAGAATCTTCATTTTATCTCGTGTGCTAAAATCACGTGATCCTTCCTTCCGGTCCAACCGGAAGTGCCTCATAATTTGAAAGTGAAAAATGATATGAACTTACTTTCAACGATGTTAGTTTCTGGCTAGAATAAACTTTTCAAAAATAAATCAGGCGACGTCATAATATATTATAGCGCCCTCTAGCGGCAGGTTGAAAAATGGTTAAAATGAATAATCTGTTGATGCGTGTGGCGAAGTTTGCTGAAACCACTTTATAACCGGTGTATATAATCAGCTTCATGCTTAGACCATATTGGGAAGGAGAAATATTTATGACGTCACCAAACCGGAAGTTACAATGAAAAATCCTTTAAACCTTAAACAATCGCTTAAAAATCACCCGCTATAGATATAATCCAGATTTTTGCATCAGATAGCACAGTAAAGACAGCTCTCGAGCTTTCTGTTAATTACGTCACGATGACGTCATCAAATGTCAGATTACAAGCAACCAAATATTTCTAGATTTAATCTTCGAAAATCAATATAAATCAACTGTAAGATATCTGATTTAGATTTTTAAGGGAATTGATAGATTAATCCATGGTCTTCATCATTTGTATTACATGCAAAAAACCCTGACCCTTCCTTCCGGTCCAAACCGGAAGTGCATTATAATTTAAAAGTGGAAAACGATGTGAACTTACTTTCAACGATGTTAGGCGCTGGCTAGGTTGTAAGTAACAAACAAGTTAACGGTGACTTCTTAAAATGTTATAGCGCCCTCTAGCGGCATGTTGACAAATGTTACGTCATATTACGATTATATTCGAATTATTACGTTTTTCGACCTTTAAGTCATATCTCAGCAACGGAACGTGCTAACATAACATACGTTTGTATTGTTAGGTGATAGATAGTTGCACAAAAAGTTCACAAACGTGTGACGTCATCGTTTTAATCAGTTTGGATTCATTTTAATCTGTTTAAATTAACTTAAATTCGTTTTCAATGATTTTAAATTGTTTTTTATGGTATCAAAGCTCAATTTTTGAAAAATGTTATCTAAAAAATTGCGAATGCGAAAAAGCCCTATGTTCTGTTCCTCGAACAGACGTAGATCTAGTTGGCTTTTTTCGCAATTTGCGAAAAAGCCTTTGTTTTTGTTCTGATTTTTTTTTTTCTTCTTTTTTCTTTTTTTTCTTTTAGTAACCTAAACCCCATAGACTTTGTACACGTTTTTTTGCACAAGTACTTTTACCAGAAAACAAAGTCGTATTTTCATAAAACTTAACCCAGGTGAAGACCCTATAGTGAACTCGTGTCTCGCAGAAATACGTCATGGTGACGTCATCATGGGTCACGTGACGTCATCTTAAAGGTGTAATTGATTTAATCTTTGAAATTCAATAACAAATCAACCGCAAAAGACCGAAACTTAATTTTTGTGGCAATATATAGAATAATCCAGGATCTTAATTTTATCTCGCGTGCGTGAAATCACGTGACCCTTTCTTCCGGTCTAAACCGGAAGTGCCTTATAATTTAAAACTGAAAAATGATATGAACTTACTTTCAACGATGTTAGTGTCTGGCTAGAATGTATTTATAAAAAAAAATACCGGTGACGTCATAACATGTTATAGCGCCCTCTAGCGGCAGTTTGAAAAATGGTTAAAATGAATAATCTGTTGATGTGTGTGGCGAAGTTTGCTGAAATCACTTTATAACTGGTGTATTTAATCAGCTTCATGTTAGGAACTAGTTGACGAAGAGAAAATAAAATGACGTCACTAGACCGGATGTTACAATGAAAAGACCTTTAAACCTTAAATAATTGCTAAAAAATCAACCGCGATAGATATAATTCAGATTTTTGCTTTAAATAAAAAAGTTCAGACAACTCTCGAGCTTTATGTTAATGACGTCACGATGACGTCATCAAGTATTAGATTACAAGCAACCAATGATTTATAGATTTAATCGTCGAAAATCAATATACAATCAACTGTAAGCAATTTTTTATTTTACGGTAATTGATAGAATAATCCAGGGTCTTCATATTTCGTATAAAATGCAAAATGATTTGGCCCTTCCTTCCGGTCCAAACCGGAAGTGCCTGAAAATGAACCGCGAGAGATATAATGAAATTTGTTGTTTTAAATTTTCATTTTGTATGCAATGAAAATTAAATGAAAAGAATCATAAATGTAATGAACAATAAAAAAAAATGGCGAAAAAGCCATATGCTCTGTTCCTTGAACAGACATATTTCTAGTTTTTTTTTCTTTTCTTTTAGTAACCTAAACTCCATAGACTTTGTACACGTTTTTTTGCACAAGTACTTTTACCAGAAAACAAAGTCGTATTTTCATAAAACTTAACCCAGGTGAAGACCCTATAGTAAACTCGTGTCTCGCAGACATACGTCATGGTGACGTCATCAGGGGTCACGTGACGTCATCTTAAAGGTGCAATTGATTTAATCTTTGAAAATCAATAACAAATCAACCGCAAAAGACCTAAACTTGATTTTTGTGGCAATAGATAGAATAATTAAAGATCTTCATTTCAACTCATGTGCGTGAAATCACGTGACCCTTCCTTCCGGTCCAAACCGGAAGTGCCTTATAATTTAAAACTGAAAAGTCATATGAACTTACTTTCAACGATGTTAGTGTCTGGCTAGAATAAACTTTTCAGAATAATTACCGGCGACATCATAACACGTTATAGCGCCCTCTAGCGGCAGGTTGAAAAATGGTTAAAATGAATAATCTTTTGATGTGTGTGGCGAAGTTTGCTGAAATTACTGTATAACCGGTGTATATATAATCAGCTTCGTGCTAAGAACATATTGAGAAAGAGATTTATTGGCTTTTTCGCAATTTTGCGAAAAAGCCTTTGTTTTTGTTCTGATTTTTTTTTTGGCTTTTTCGCTTAAAAGCGAAAAAGCCTTTGTTTTTGTTCTGATTTTTTTTCTTTCTTCTTTTTTTCTTTTTGGCTTTTTCGCAATTTTGCGAAAAAGCCTTTGTTTTTGTTCTGATTTTTTTTCTTTCTTCTTTTTTGGCTTTTTCGCAATTTTGCGAAAAAGCCTTTGTTTTTGTTCTGATTTTTTCTTTTTTTCTTTTTTTTTATAGTAACCAAAACTCCATAGACTTTGTACACGTTTTTTATGCCCGTCACTTTTAATAGAAAACAAAGTCGTATTTACATAAAACTTAACCCAGGTGAAGACCCTATAGTGAACTCGTGTCTCGCAGAAATACGTCATGGTGACGTCATCAGGGGTCACGTGACGTCATCTTAAAGGTGCAATTGATTTAATCTTTGAAAATCAATAACAAATCGACCGCAAAAGACCGAAACCTGATTTTTGTGGCAATAGATAGAATAATCCAGGATCTTCATTTTATCCCGTGTGCGTGAAATCACGTGACCCTTCCTTCCGGTCTAAACCGGAAGTGCCTTATAATTTGAAAGTGAAAAATGATATGAACTTACTTTCAACGATGTTAGTGTCTGGCTACAATGTATTTTTCAAAAAAATATTGGTGACGTCATAACATGTTATAGCGCCCTCTAGCGGCTGTTTGAAAAATTGTTAAAATGAATAATCTGTTGATGTGTGTGGCGAAGTTTGCTGAAATCACTTTATAACCGGTGTATTTAATCAGCTTCATGCTAGGAACAAGTTGACGGGAAGACAAAATTATGACGTCACCAGACCGGAAGTTAGAATGAAAAGACTCCTTTTCCTTTGAAAATTCCTAGAAAATTAAACCTGACAGATACAATCTTGATATTTGCTCTAAAGGTTAATGTAAAAGTAGTTCTCGAACTTCCCTGTGTTTTGGGGCAAAAAACGAACTTGAACATACCCTGCGGCACCCTTGAAATGTAATCGTTTTGGCCTAGGTGCAAAAAGCATTGACCCCTTACGCGTGCATGGCACACGTATAATATACATGCTAGTACATGTACGTATACACTGATAGTGTATTATGTATTGAGCGAATGTATCACCACTGACATCGTTCGTGCAAGCACATGTACGCTCACCCGAGAGGACACTAGCCGCCAACCTGTGAAACAGGATGACGTCATCAAATTGCCCATGGGGAAGGGCGCCGCGTACGACAGGTAGGTAAACACGCTTTCGGCTACGCAGAATCCAACCCCGTAGACTTTGTAAACGTTGCTTGCACAATTCAAAGCACTTTTAACGGAAAAACAAAGTCGTATTCCCATAAACTTGACCCAGGTGAAGACCCAATAGTGAACTGGTGTCTCGCAGACAGACGTCATGATGACGTCATCAGGAGTCACGTGACGTCATCTTAAAGGTTCAATTGATTTAATCTTTGAAAATCAATACAAAATCAACCGCAAATGACCGAAACTTGATGTTTGTGGCAATAGATAGAATAATTCAGAATCTTCATTTTATCTCGTGTGCGTAAAATCACGGGACCCTCCCTTCCGGTCCAAACCGGAAGTGCCTCATAATTTGAAAGTGAAAAATGATATGAACTTACTTTCAACGATATTAGTGTCTGGCTAGAATAAACTTTTCAAAAAAATTCCGGCGACGTCATAACATGTTAATAGCGCCCTCTAGCGGCAGGTTGAAAAATGGTTAAAATGAACAATCTGTTTATGTGTGTTGCGAAGTTTGCTGAAACCACTTTATAACCGGTGTATATAATCAGCTTCATGCTTAGTCCATTATTGGGAAGGAGAAATATTTATGACGTCACCAAACCGGAAGTTACAATGAAAAATCCTTTAAACCTTAAACAATCGCTTAAAAATCAACCGGGATAGATATAATCCAGATTTTTGCTTCAAATAGCAAAGTTAAGACAGCTCTCGAGCTTTATGTTAATTACGTCACGATGACGTCATCAAGTGTCAAATTACAATCAACCAAATATTTCTAGATATAATCTTTGAAAATCAATATAAAATCAACTGTAAGAGATCTGATTTAGATTTCTAAGGGAATTGATAGACTAATCTATGGTCTTCATAATTTGTATTACTTGCAAAAAAAACCGACCCTTCCTTCCGGTCCAAACCGGAAGTGCCTTATAATTTAAAAATGGAAAACGATGTGAACTTACTTTCAACGATGTTAGGCGCTGGCTAGGTTGTAAGTAACAAGAAAGTTAACGGTGACTTCATAAAATGTTATAGCGCCCTCTAGCGGCGTGTTGACAAATGTTACATCATATTACGATTATATTTAAATTATTACGTTTTAAGACCTTTAAGCCATATCTCAGCAACGAAACGTGCTAACATAACAACTTTTTTTATTGTTAGGTGATAGATAGTTGCACAAAAAGTTCACAAACGTGTGACGTCATCATTTTAATCAGTTTGAATTAATTTTAATCTGTTTAAATTAACTTAAATTCGTTTCCAATGATTTTAAATTGTTTTGATGGTATAAAAGTTCAATTTTTGAAATATTTAATCTAAAAAATTGAGAATGCGAAAAAGCCCTATGTTCTGTTCCTCGAACAGACGTAGTTCTAGTTTTTTTTCTTCTTTTCTTTTAGTAACCTAAACCCCATAGACTTTGTACACGTTTTTTCTGCCCTTCACTTTTAATCAAAAACAAAGTCGTATTTACATAAAACTTAACCCAGGTGAAGACCCCATAGTGAACTCTTGTCTCGCAGAAATACGTCATGGTGACGTCATCAGGGGTCACGTGACGTCATCTTAAAGGTGTTATTGATTTAATCTTTGAAATTCAATAACAAATCAACCGCCAAAGACCGAAACTAAATTTTAGTGGCAATAGATAGAATAATCCAGGATCTTAATTTTATCTCGTGTGCGTGAAATCACGTGACCCTTCCTTCCGGTCTAAACCGGAAGTGCCTCATAATTTGAAAGTGAAAAATGATATGAACTTACTTTCAACGATGTTAGTGTCTGGCTACAATGTATTTTTCAAAAAAAATATTGGTGACGTCATAACATGTTATAGCGCCCTCTAGCGGCAGTTTGAAAAATTGTTAAAATGAATAATCTGTTGATGTGTGTGGCGAAGTTTGCTGAAATCACTTTATAACCGGTGTATTTAATCAGCTTCATGCTAGGAACAAGGTGACGTGAAGAAAAAATTATGACGTCACCAGACCGGAAGTTAGAATGAAAAGACTCCTTTTCCTTTGAAAATTCCAAAAAAATTAAACCTGACAGATACAATCTTGATTTTTGCTCTAAAGGTTAATGTAAAAGTAGTTATCGAACTTCCCTGTATTTTGGGGCAAACAACGAACTTGAACATACCCTGCGGCACCCTTGAAATGTAATCGTTTTGGCCTAGGTGCAAAAAGCATTGACCCCTTACGTGTGCATGGCACACGTATAATATACATGCTAGTACATGTACGTATACACTGATAGTGTACTATGCATTGAGCGAATGTATCACTACTGACATCGTACGTGCATGCAAATGTACACTCACCCAAGAGGACACTAGCCGCCAACAAGCGAAACAAGATGACGTCATCAAATTGCCCATGGGGAAGGGCGCCGCGTACGACAGGTAGGTAAACACGCTTTCGGCTACGCAGAATCCAACCCCGTAGACTTTGTAAACGTTGCTTGCACAATTCAAAGCACTTTTAACGGAAAAACAAAGTCGTATTCCCATAAACTTGACCCAGGTGAAGACCCAATAGTGAACTCCAGTCTCGCCGACAGACACCACGAGAAAGACGTCATCAGGGCCACGTGACCTTATCTTAAAGGTGTAATTGATTTAATCTTTGAAAATCAATAAAACATCAACCGCAAAAGACCGAAACTTGAATTTTGTGGCAATTAATAGAAAAAAATCCAGGATCTTCATTTATCTCGTGTGCGTGAAATCACGTGACCCTTCCTTCCGGTCTAAACCGGAAGTGCCTCATAATTTGAAAGTGAAAAATGATATGAACTTACTTTCAACGATGTTATTGTCTGGCTAGAATAAACTTTTCAAAAAAATTCCGGCGACGTCATAACATGTTATAGCGCCCTCTAGCGGCAGGTTGAAAATGATTTCTATATTTAATCTTTTAAAATCTTTATAAAATCAACTATGAAAGATCTGAGTTCGAATTTTACGCGATTTTATGGCATAATCGAGCGCCTTCATATTTGTGAACTCATGTCTCGCAGAAGGACGCCATTATGACGTCATCAGGGGTCACGTGACGTCATCTTAAAGGTGCAATAGATTTAATTTTTGAAAATCAATAAATCAACAGCAAATGCCCTGAACTTGAAGTTTGTGGCGATTGATAGAATAATTCAGGATCTTTATTTTATCGCCCGGGCGTAAAATCACTTGGCCCTTCCTTCCGGTCCAAACCGGAAGTGCAATACAACAAGCAGCGGCCTAGAGCTGAATATCTTAAAGCCGTGCACCAATTTTCCAGAGGAGCACGTACTGAATACAGGAACTTGTGTGTAGTAATTATACATTTCAAATGGGGGTCGGGGTAGTACCCAGGGGCGCACATATATCTCCAACGGGAAGGAAGGACGTCCTCCGTAGTTACGCCACCACTACAGCTATATACCAAGGGGTGTCAATCATATACTTTCATTAAAACAATTTATTTCAAAACAATTCCAATTTATTTCCAATAAGTTTTTGAGCTGTACGCCTATTTGTATCCTTTATTTGATCCTTGGACGTGTGTGACTTCGTAATGACGTCATCAAAAACATAACTTTAAAAAATAAACAAAAGAATAGGTCCGATCGTCATGAAACTTGAGAAGTTAGATACGATCATTGGTACGCAAAACCGAAGTGACGTATTACTGACGTCATCAATTCATTTTTAATGAATTTTTCTTTCTTTCTAATTTTATTCCACTTAAAAAATTCACACTTCCTTTGATCAGATTGACTGCAGACTTGGCACAGACCAATATCATAGTGACAATATGTGAATTGACACGTATTGTCGTGGTGACGTCATCAGGGGGCATGTGACGTCATGAACTTTGATTTTGTTTACATGCGTTTATATTCGTTTTATTTTATTTTCAATTCTTTAAAAATGTTGTTAATAGTTTAAATTCGTTCAAAATCATTTAAATTTGATTTAATCTGTTTAAATTCATTTTAATCTGTTTCAATTCAGTTAAATTCGTTTTGAAAGTTTTTTAAGGTATAATAGTTTAATTTCTTGAAAACTAAATCTAAACAAAATGTACATGCGAAAAAGCCCTATGTTCTGTTCCTCGAACAGACGTAGTTCTAGTTTTTCTTTCTTTTAGTAACCTAAACCCTATAGACTTTGTACACGTTTTTTCTGCCCGTCACTTTTAATAGAAAACAAACTCGTATTTCCATAAAACTTAACCCAGGTGAAGGCCCTATAGTGAACTCGTGTCTCGCAAACAGACGTCACTATGACGTCATCAGTGGTCACGTGACGTCATCTTAAAGGTGTAATTGATTTAATCTTTGAAATTCAATAACAAATCAACCGCAAAAGACCGAAACTTAATTTTTGTGGCAATAGATAAAATAATCCAGGATCTTAATTTTATCTCCTGTGCGTGAAATCACGTGACCCTTCCTTCCGGTCTAAACCGGAAGTGCCTCATAATTTGAAAGTGAAAAATGATATGAACTTACTTTCAACGATGTTAGTGTCTGGCTACAATGTATTTTTTCAAAAAAATATTGGTGACGTCATAACATGTTATAGCGCCCTCTAGCGGCAGTTTGAAAAATGGTTAAAATGAATAATCTGTTGATGTGTGTGGCGAATTTTGCTGAAACCACTTTATAACCGGTGTATATA
Organism: Crossaster papposus; assembly: GCA_037893245.1. Classification (NCBI taxonomy): domain Eukaryota; kingdom Metazoa; phylum Echinodermata; class Asteroidea; order Velatida; family Solasteridae; genus Crossaster; species Crossaster papposus. The sequence goes on along the minus strand of JBAIAA010000429.1, from coordinate 872,493 downwards.
ATTAGCTTCATGCTTAGACCATATTGGGAAGGAGAAATATTTATGACGTCACCAAACCGGAAGTTACAATAAAAAATCCTTTAAACCTTAAACAATCGCTTAAAAATGAACCGCTATAGATATAATCCAGATTTTTGCTTCAGATAGCAAAGTTAAGACTGATCTCGAGTTTCTGTTAATTACGTCACAATGACGTCATCAAGTGTCAGATTACAAGCAACCAAATATTTCTAAATTTAATCTTTGAAAATCAATATAAAATCAACTGTAAGAGATCTGATTTAGATTTTTAAGGAAATTGATAGATTAATCCATAGTCTTCATAATTTGTATTACATGCAAAAATACCTGACACTTCCTTCCGGTCCAAACCGGAAGTGCCTTATAATTTAAAAGTGGAAAACGATGCTAACTTACTTTCAACGATGTTAGGCGCTGGCTAGGTTGTAAGTAACAAACAAGTTAACAGTGACTTCATAAAATGTTAAAGCGCCCTCTAGCGTCATGTTGACAAATGTTACGTCATATTACGATTATATTTGAATTATTACGTTTTTAGACGTTGAAGGCATATCTCAGCAACGGATCGTGTTAACATAACACCTCATTTTGTGTTGTTAGGTGATAGATAGTTGCACAAAAAGTTCACAAACGTGTGACGTCATCGTTTTAATCAGTTTTAATTCATTTTACTCGGTTTAAATTAACTTAAATTAGTTTTCAATGATTTTAAATTGTTTTGATGGTTTAAAAGTTCAATTTTTGAAATATTTAATAAAAAAAAATTGTGAATGCGAAAAAGCCCTATGTTCTGTTCCTCGAACAGACGTAGTTCTAGTTTCTTCTTCTTCTTTTTGGCTTTTTCGCAAATTTTGCGAAAAAGCCTTTGTTTTTGTTCTGATTTTTTTTTTTCTTTTTTTCTTTTAGTAACCTAAACTCCATAGACTTTGTACACGTTTTTTCTGCCCGTCACTTTTAATAGAAAACAAAGTCGTATTTCCATAAAACTTAACCCAGGTGAAGACCCTATAGTGAACTCGTGTCTCGCCGAAAAACGTAATGGTGACGTCATCAGGGGTCACGTGACGTCATCTTAAAGGTGTAATTGATTTAATCTTTGAAAATCAATAACAAATCAACCGCAATAGACCGAAACTTAATTTTTGTGGCAATAGATAGAATAATCCAGGATCTTAATTTTATCTCGTGTGCGTGACATCACGTGACCCTTCCTTCCGGTCTAAACCGGAAGTGCCTCATAATTTAAAAGTGAAAAATGATATGAACTTACTTTCAACGATGTTAGTGTCTGGCTACAATGTATTTTTCAAAAAAAATATTGGTGACGTCATAACATGTTATAGCGCCCTCTAGCGGCAGTTTGAAAAATTGTTAAAATGAATAATCTGTTGATGTGTGTGGCGAAGTTTGCTGAAATCACTTTATAACCGGTGTATTTAATCAGCTTCATGCTAGGAACAAGTTGACGGGAAGAACAAATTATGACGTCACCAGACCGGAAGTTAGAATGAAAAGACTCCTTTTCCTTTGAAAATTCCTAAAAAATTAAACCTGACAGATACAATCTTGATTTTTGCTCTAAAGGTTAATGTAAAAGTAGTTCTCGAACTTCCCTGTGTTTTGGGGCAAAAAACGAACTTGAACATACCCTGCGGCACCCTTGAAATGTAATCGTTTTGGCCTAGGCGCATAAAGCATTGACCCCTTATATGTGCCTGGCACACGTATAATAGGGGTGTACATGCTTGTATATGTACATACGTATACACTGATAGTGTACTATGCATTGAGCGAATGTATCACTACTGACATCGTACGTGCATGCAAATGTACGCTCACCCAAGAGGACACTAGCCGCCAACAAGCGAAACAGGATGACGTCATCAAATTGCCTATGGGGAAGGGCGCCGTGTGCGACAGGTAGGTAAACAGCCTCTCGGCTACGCAGAATCCAATCCCATAGACTTTGTAAACGTTGTTTGCACAATTCCAAGCACTTTTAACGAAAAACAAAGTCGTATTTCCATAAAACTTTACCCAGATGAAGACCCTATTGTAAACTCGTGTCTCGCAGACATACGTCATGGTTATGTCGTCAGGGGTCACGTGACGTCATCTTAAAGGTGCAATTGATTTAATCTTTAAAAATAAATAACAAATCAACCACAAAAGACCGAAACTTGATTTTTGTGGCAATAGATATAATAATCCAGAATCTTCATTTTATCTCGTGTGCGTAAAATCACGTGACCCTTCCTTCCGGTCCAAACCGGAAGTGCCTCATAATTTGAAAGGGAAAAATGATATGAACTTACTTTCAACGATGTTAGTGTCTGGCTAGAATACAATTTTCCAAAAAAAAAGAGGCGACGTCATAATATGTTATAGCGCCCTCTAGCGGCAGGTTGAAAAATGGTTAAAATGAATAATCTGTTGATGTGTGTGGCGAATTTTGCTGAAATCACTTTATAACCGGTGTATATAATCAGCTTCATGCTAAGAACATAATTGAGAAAGATAAATATTGATGACGTCACCAGACCGGAAGTTACAATGAAAAGACCCTTAAACAATTGCTAACAAATTAACCGCGTGAGATTTAATCTAGATGTGTGCATGTACAGTACATGTACATGTACTTCATGTATTGGCCACTTCGGTCGGAGCTATACCTTCTACGAAAACAAATTATAATTTGTTTTTTGGCGCTGAAGAAATTACTCAGCGCAGAAGCAAACGCAGTCTTCAATACACTAACTTTGAAACATTCTTTTGAATAATTACTGCCTTCAATTGCCTCTAGGCCTACAGTATAGGCAAATTATAAATCAATCAAAATAAAATCACTAAAATTGCAAACTGCAGTTTTTGTACTGGAATTATCCGAAATATAACAATCAAATAATAAGCGCCTAATATTTCGATCTTAACAAGATCTTCACAGCTAGGCCTCCCAAGAAGATCTTGTTATGCCCTGTTAATTTATTTAATTTTCTTTAAATAATTACTGCATTTGAATTGCTTTTAAAGATGGACTACAACGAAAACTCACACATTAAATTTATTATCGGACCTTGTTTATGTTGTGTTCAGATAACACTTTATTGTTACGGTCATGTTTTTCTCTAAATAATTTTGTTGCAATTTGACTGAAAAAATTAGACCTCGATTCTTCGATTTTGAAATTTCCCGCCCTGTACTGGTTCCCGGCAAAGATCCACTGAAAACCACAATGAAATCCACGATATAGTACCAGCGGACTTGTAAACCAGCGAAAAGTGATGACGTACTACCCATGAACAACCGAGAGTAAACAAAAGACGCCATGTCATTCCGTGTGTATTATGTATGTATGGTGGCCCTGAAGGGACTACTCAGATCGTGAATATTGACGTCAATATTCACGACAAATTTCACGACTTTCCTCAAAGTCGCGAATATTGACGTCAAATTTGACGTCAATATTCACGACTTTCCAAAAAAGTCGCGAATATTGACGTCAAATTTGACGTCGATATTCACGCTTTCCCCAAAAGTCGCGAATATTGACGTCAAATTTGACGTCAATATTCGCGATCTGCGGAGTCCCTTCAGGGCCACCATATGTATGCGTTTTCATAGGTAGTACGTCACACACAAAGTATGAATTATTCATGAGTTAAGGGCTTTTGCTAAAACTGAGTTTTTCTGGGTCGTAGAACGCCAATCAATTTTGGTTTTTTTTTGCATGAAGGAATAAGATTTATTGAATACTAATGATATATTAGTAATCATTATACATTTTTCGAACAAAAAAAGGCAACAAAGCCTTTATTCCGTTGTAGTCCATCTTTAACTAACGTTAGCTGTTAATATAGCGTGGTGAAGTGGAATGTAAAGTTCCTTTAATGTTCAAATAACAACTATGTACCTGGATTCTCTTAAACCCCCAGGTTTCCTTTGTGGTGCTTAAAATGTGCATACTACTATCAACAAAACCTCTGAACTAAACAAACTATAAAACTAAACCAACTAAAATTCTATAAACATCATGTAAGCCAACTAGTTACAAAGTGTATTAATCTTGTACAACCTTATTAATCAGCAATTTTACAAACTTAAATCTTACCCATACACTGTCCAGCAGTCACTCCCAGCGGCATAGTCCTTGTTCTCTTCACCGAGGAGGGCGGCAAGTGGACTAGACAGGTGTTATAGTGGGAGCTACAGCACCCAACAGCTAGTATTTTTCTTAATAAATTGTTCCCCCAACTTAACAATGTCCTGTGGGAGCGGCTGTGCGACGATTTATTTATGGAGGCGTTACCCCCCCCCCCCCCCCCCCCCCATCTCATATACGCTGCTGATCTGTGCTACAAAAAGCAGCGGCCTAGAGCTGAATATCTTAAAGCCGTGCACCAATTTTCCAGAGGAGCACGTACTGAATACAGGAACTTGTGTGTAGTAATTATACATTTCAAATGGGGGTCGGGGTAGCACCTAGGGGCGCACATATATCTCCAACGGGAAGGGAGGACGTCCTCCGTAGTTACGCCACGACTACAGCTATATACCAAGGGGTGTCAATCATATACTTTCATTAAAACAATTTATTTCAAAAAAAATCCAATTTATTTCCAAGTTTTTGAGCTGTACGCCTATTTGTATCCTTTATTTGATCCTTGGACGTGTGTGACTTCGTAATGACGTCATCAAGAACATAACTTTAAAAAATAAACAAAAGAATAGGTCCGATCGTCATGAAACTTGAGAAGTTAGATACGATCATTGGTACGCAAAACCGAAGTGACGTATTACTGACGTCATCAATTCATTTTTAATGAATTTTTCTTTCTTTCTAATTTTATTCCACTTAAAAAATTCACACTTCCTTTGATCAGATTGACTGCAGACTTGGCACAGACCAATATCATAGTGACAATATGTGAATTGACACGTATTGTCGTGGTGACGTCATCAGGGGGCATGTGACGTCATGAACGTTGATTTCGTTTACATGCGTTTATATTCGTTTTATTTTATTTTCAATTCTTTAAAAATGTTTTTAATAGTTTAAATTCGTTCAAAATCATTTAAATTTGATTTAATCTGTTTAAATTCATTTTAATCTGTTTCAATTCAGTTAAATTCGCTTTGAATGTTTTTTAAGGTATAATAGTTTAATTTCTTGAAAACTAAATCTAAACAAAATGTACATGCGAAAAAGCCCTATGTTCTGTTCCTCGAACAGACGTAGTTCTAGTTTTTTTTTTCTTTTCTTTTAGTAACCTAAACCCCATAGACTTTGTACACGTTTTTTCTGCCCGTCACTTTTAATAGAAAACAAAGTCGTATTTACATAAAACTTAACCCAGGTGAAGACCCTATAGTGAACTCGTGTCTCGCATAAATACGTCATGGTGACGTCATCAGGGGTCACGTGACGTCTTCTTAAAGGTGTAATTGATTTAATCTTTGAAATTCAATAACAAATCAACCGCAAAAGACCGAAACTTAATTTCTGTGGCAATAGATAGAATAATCCAGGATCTTAATTTTATCTCGTGTGCGTGAAATCACGTGACCCTTCCTTCCGGTCTAAACCGGAAGTGCCTCATAATTTGAAAGTGAAAAATGATATGAACTTACTTTCAACGATGTTAGTGTCTGGCTACAATGTATTTTTCAAAAAAAATATTGGTGACGTCATAACATGTTATAGCGCCCTCTAGCGGCAGTTTGAAAAATTGTTAAAATGAATAATCTGTTGACGTGTGTGGCGAAGTTTGCTGAAAACACTTTATAACCGGTGTATTTAATCAGCTTCAGGCTTGGAACAAGTTGACGGGAAGAAAAAATTATGACGTCACCAGACCGGAAGTTAGAATGAAAAGACTCCTTTTCCTTTGAAAATTCCTAAAAATTTTAACTTGACAGATACAATCTTGATTTTTGCTCTAAAGGTTAATGTAAAAGTAGTTCTCGAACTTCCCTGTGTTTTGGGGCAAACAACGAACTTGAACATACCCTGCGGCACCCTTGAAATGTAATCGTTTTGGCCTAGGTGCAAAAAGCATTGACCCCTTACGTGTGCATGGCACACGTATAATATACTGTACATGCTAGTACATGTACGTATACACTGATAGTGCATTATGTATTAAGCGAATGTATCACCACTGACATCGTTCGTGCAAGCACATGTACGCTCACCCAAGAGGACACTAGCCGCCAACCTGTGAAACAGGATGACGTCATCAAATTGCCCATGGGGAAGGGCGCCGCGTACGACAGGTAGGTAAACACGCTTTCGGCTACGCAGAATCCAACCCCGTAGACTTTGTAAACGTTGCTTGCACAATTCAAAGCACTTTTAACGGAAAAACAAAGTCGTATTCCAATAAACTTGACCGAGGTGAAGACCCAATAGTGAACTCCAGTCTCGCCGACAGACACCACGAGGAAGACGTCAGCAGGGCCACGTGACCTTATCTTAAAGGTCAAATTGATTTAATCTTTGAAAATCAATAAAACATTAACCGCAAAAGACCGCAACTTGAATTTTGTGGCAATTAATAGAATAATCCAGGATCTTCATTTTATCTCGTGGGCGTGAAATCACGTGACCCTTCCTTCCGGTCCAAACCGGAAGTGCCTTATAATTTAAAACTGAAAAATGATATGAACTTACTTTCAACGATGTTAGTGTCTGGCTAGAATAAACTTTTCAAAAAAATTACCGGCGACGTCATAACACGTTATAGCGCCCTCTAGCGGCAGGTTGAATAATGGTTAAAATGAATAATCTGTTGATGTGTGTGGCGAAGTTTGCTGAAATCACTGTATAACCGGTGTATGTAATCAGCTTCGTGCCAATAACATATTGAGAAAGAGAAATATTGATGACGTCACCAAACCGGAAGTTACAATGAAAAGACCTTTAAACCTTAAAAAAAATGCTTAAAAATCAACCGCGATAGATATAATCTAGATTCTTGCTTCAAATAGCAAAGTTAACACAGCTCTCGAGCTTTCTGTTAATTACGTCCAGATGACGTCATCAAGTGTCAGATTACAAGCAACCAAATATTTCTTGATTTAATCTTTGAAAATTGATATAAAATCAACTGTAAGAGATCTGATTTAGATTTTTAAGAGAATTGATAGATTAATCCATGGTCTTCATAATTTGTATTACATGCAAGAAGACCTGACCCTTCCTTCCGGTCCAAACCGGAAGTGCCTTATAGTTTAAAAGTGGAAAACGATGTGAACTTATTTTCAACGATGTTAGGCGATGGCTAGGTTGTAAGTAACAACAAAGTTAACGGTAAATTCATAAAATGTTATAGTGCCCTCTAGCGGCATGTTGGCAATTGTTACGTCATATTACGATTATATTTGAATTATTACGTGTTTAGACCTTTAAGCCATATCTCAGCAACGAAACGTGCTAACATAACAACTTTTTTTATAGTTAGGTGATAGATAGTTGCACAAAAAGTTCACAAACGTGTGACGTCATCGTTTTAATCAGTTTGAATTAATTTTAATCTGTTTAAATTAACTTAAATTCGTTTCCAATGATTTTAAATTGTTTTGATGGTATAAAAGTTCAATTTTTGAAATATTTAATCTAAAAAATTGAGAATGCGAAAAAGCCCTATGTTCTGTTCCTCGAACAGACGTAGTTCTAGTTTCTTCTTCTTTTTTTCTTTTAGTAACCTAAACCCCATAGACTTTGTACACGTTTTTTTGCACAAGTACTTTTACCAGAAAAACAAAGTCGTATTTTCATAAAACTTAACCCAGGTGAAGACCCTATAGTGAACTCGTGTCTCGCAGAAATACGTCATGGTGACGTCATCATGGGTCACGTGACGTCATCTTAAAGGTGTAATTGATTTAATCTTTGAAATTCAATAACAAATCAACCGCAAAAGACCGAAACTGAATTTTTGTGGCAATAGATAGAATAATCCAGGATCTTAATTTTATCTGGTGTGCGTGAAATCACGTGACCCTTCCTTCCGGTCCAAACCGGAAGTGCCTTATAATTTAAAACTGGAAAATGATATGAACTTACTTTCAACGATGTTAGTGTCTGGCTAGAATAAACTTTTCAAAAAAAATATCGGCGATGTCATAACATGTTATAGCGCCCTCTAGCGGCAGGTTGAAAAAAAAATTAAATGCATAATTTGTTGATGTGTGTGGCGAAGTTTGCTGAAATCACTTTATAACCGGTGTATTTAATCAGCTTCATGCTAGGAACAAGTCGACGAGAAGAAAAAAAGACCGGAAGTTACAATGAAAAGACTTCTTTTCCTTTGAAAATTCCTAAAAAATTAAACCTGACAGATATAATCTTGATTTTTGCTCTAAAGGTTAGTGTAAAAGTAGTTCTCGAACTTTCCTGTGTTTTTTGGCAAAAAACGAACTTGGACATACCCTGCGGCACCCTTGAAATTTAATCGTTTTGGCCTAGGCGCATAAAGCATTGACCCCTTATATGTGCATGGCACACGTATAATAGGGGTGTACATGCTTGTATGTACGTACGTATACACTGATAGTGTACTATGCATTGAGCGAATGTATCACTACTGACATCGTACGTGCATGCAAATGTACGCTCACCCAAGAGGACACTAGCCGCCAACAAGCGAAACAGGATGACGTCATCAAATTGCCTATGGGGAAGGGCGCCGTGTGCGACAGGTAGGTAAACAGGCTCTCGGCTACGCAGAATCCAATCCCATAGACTTTGTAAACGTTGTTTGCACTATTTGTACCGCTCAAGACAATGAGGGCGACAGAAGAAACATCAAGCCATTCGTGATTCTAGTGCCACGCCAGCGGGTGCTCTTGTGCCTCGCTGGCGATATTTGTGATTCCCTGTGGACTTTATGATATTTTGGGGAAATGGGATCGGGAGAGTAATGTGTAGTTTGTCGGCATGTTGGAGTGGACCTGTTGGAAACAAATAGCTGGTAAGACTGTTCCTGTTATTGAATGGAAAGTGGGGTAAATCAGCTTGTCCTGCCAAAATACTTGGCGAGTTTTCTTGGTAAATTAAATGTTGTTTTGTGGGTTTCTACAGTACCAAAATGTACGGCTGATATGTATAGTTTGATCATTCTTGTTAGTTCTTATTATTTTAGAGCTGTCGCAAGCGTAAAGAAAACTCAACATTTGCCGCATTTCATAGCACAGTACGGCGCTGGTACATGTATATGGTGGCATGATTTTCCAGTTACGTCAATAACATGCTCGGGCGCTCGTTTTTATTGTGAGTCGACGGGCCGTGAAGTCAGCGCTGTCGGTGGGCACGCATGGTCGCGCTCGAGTAATCTGTTCGGCATTTGTCGAATTCCAACGGTAGGGCGTGGCCGCAGAGTGCGCTCCCTATTCCCCCTAGTCCCGGCTGCGTCGGCTGCTATAATTCTCTAGATCTCCGTTAAATGTTTCTGAACGCCAAACATGGACATCACGTACGATATTGTGGAGGTAAGATAATAATAATAATAATACACAGTTCTTATAAAGCGCACATATCCTAGACACTAGATCAAGGCGCTGAACAAATTAATTAAGATAGCCTCATTAAGATAGCCTCATCATTTATATTTCGAAGATATTCGATTTACGAATTGTGCTTATAGATTTCAAATTAGATAGGCGCAGGAACACAAGGCGTCATTGGCATGTGCAGAAGGTTAGCACAAAGTGGATAATATTGCATCCTCAAGGCTCCCGGTTGTACACAATAGCGGGTTGTGTTTACCCTAGCCTATATTTGATGCTCCATTGTTTTAAGATTTAACATATTTTTGCTAGCAAAAAAAAAAAAAAAAAAAGCCGACGAGCACTTTTGTGATTGTGATAGATGCCGATTTCATTGGAGATATATAAATATATATATATATGAAATAAATTCAGGATACGAGTTAAAATTCTTTGGCATATTTATTTCTGGACAGACTGTTTCGTACCGTGTGGCACTCATATATATACATGTAATCTCATTTTATGTAGGCAGGCGAAGTTTGGGTTCGGCTCCATTTGATCCCTATTTTATACATTCCAAGCCTAGGTTACGGAACATGTGTTTATCACAGTGCATAGGTTTTAACAGTGAAGTGGCTATATAAGCCCGTGATATTATTTAAACACTGACAGTAGTTGGCACTCTTAGCCATTCCGTTTTTCGCCCTTTTGTGTTCGTATTTCAATTATCAACGTCTTTCCCTTTCCAGGAGAAGCCGGGCGCCTACGAAGGCATGCATAGAGACTAAGGCAAGCCCCGCATTTAAAGGGCTTTGTGCTGCGTTCAAAATCTCTGCCAAGTATTTTGAGAACCTGAGTCAAGACGGCTGGGAAGACGTAGACCAGTTGTTCGGTTTGGACAAGGAGTGGCTCGGCCACCCTTTGACCCTGGCTCCGAACGGGGGTAAGCAGCGAAATTTCGAGCGGCTGATGGCTCGTGTGGAGGCCGGCCAAATCGATGAACAGTTTTTCAGCAGGCCGACCAAACTGCGTAAAACTCAGCAGTAGGATGACCAGGACAAGGGGCTTGACACACCGGCACTGCAAGGCTCGGGCGCCCGGGTCTGACTCGCAGTACGTCAACGGCTGACGTCGCCGTCCAGGGGAATGCATCCACCTCGGCCTTACAGGTGAATTAAGTATTTATACATTAAGTCTTATTGCGATATACATGTGTAAAATGGTGAATAAGGCAGTGGTTTATAGTTGTGGTATTCTGGTACGTATGTGACATTCGCAAGTAAGACCTTTTCAAATAGGGGCTCCCAAAAGAAATTGTATAAGTTCAGATGCCGAGGTTGGACCTCAAGGGGGCAAAGTGCAGGTTCCCCCGAAATAAATCATTTTAACAAATTGAGCAGATTCCGAGGTTAGACCTCGAAGTGGCAATGGGCTGGGTCCCCAACAGAAAACCTGTAAACCAGATTAAGTTCAGATGCCAGGGTTGGACCTTGAGGTGGAAAAGGGGCAGGGTCCCCGAAAGAAATCCATTTATATGTGTAACCAAATTTAGTTCAGATTTCGAGGTTGGACCTCGTAGTGGCAAGGAGCTGGGTCCCCGAAAGAAATACATTTATATGTGTAACCAAATTTAGTTCAGATTTCTAGGTTGGACCTCGTAGTGGCAAGGGGCTGGGTCACCGAAAGAAATCATTTAAACTAAATTCAGTGCAGATTCCGAGGTTGGACCTCGAGGTCGCAAAGGGCTGGGTCCCCCAAAAGAAATACATTTGACCAAATTAAGTTCAGATGGAGAGGTGGGACCTCTTATTAGTGCCACGGGGCTGGGTCCCCAGAAAGAAATAACTTAGACCAAATTAAGTTCAGATGTCGGGGTAGGACCTCGATAGGGCAAGGGGCATGGTTCCCGAAAGAAATCCTTTTAACTAAATTCAGTTTGGACCTCGAGATAGCAAGGGGCTGGGTCCCCCAAAAGAAATGATGTTGACCAAAGTAGGTTCAGATGCCGAGGTGGGACCTCGAAGTACCTCGGGGCCGGGTCCCCAGAAAGAAATAATTTAGACCAAATTGAGTTTAGATGACGAGGTGTGACCTCAAAGTGCCATGGGCTGGGTGCCCAGAAAGAAATAATTTTGACAAAATTGAGTTAATTTGCCGAGGTGGGACCTCGAAGTGCCACGGGACTGGGTCCCCCTAAAGAAATAATTTTGACCAAATTGAGTTCAGATGCCGAGGTGGGACCTCGAAGTGCCACGGGGCTGGGTCCCAAAAAAGAAAGCCCTTTTTATCTAATTAGGGTAAGATGCCGATGTTGGACGTCGAGGTGCAAGGGGCAGGGTTCCCGAAATAAATCATTTTGATCAAATTAAGTTTAAAAGCCGAGGTGGGACCTCGAAGTGCGAGGGGATGGTCCCCAGAAAGAAAGCCTTTAACCAAATTAAGTCTAGATATCGAGGTTGGACCTCGAGGTGGCAGCGGGCAGGGTTCCCGAAAGAAATCCTGTTAACCAAATTGAGTTCAGATGCGGAGGTTGGACCTCGAAGTGTCATCGGGCAGGGTCCTCTGAAAGAAATCATCTTAACTAAATAAAGTTCAGATGCCGAGTTTGGACCTCGGGGTAACAATAGGCTGGTCACCCCTGAAAGAAATGTGATATATCAAAGTAAAATGTCGATTTAACGGTTGAACCTCAAATAAATAGGTTGGGTTCCCTTTAAGAAATCTGATAAATTTGGTAAATCCGAGGATGAGCCTAAAGTACACTGATTAAGGTTGGCGGGTCTATGCCCTTTGGGTCTGCAATTGATGATATTTGCAGCGCCTTGAGTAAATACATTTTATGTACATATGCACAGTACCGATACGTGTGTGCGTCGGTGTGCGTGCATTGTTAGCGCTTCGGCTAACAATTCGGCTAAAAATTAACAATGTTTCAATTTGTTTACAATAGGTGATGGCATACCGAAATTTAGAGCCGAGACTGGGCCTTAGGATGCACTGGGCAGGAGGCCAAAATTGTTTGATTATTTAAGGTTGTGGGTCCCAATTTAATTCCCAAGGTAGCGTTGTTAAAGGCTTCAAGTTTTAGGCGCCAAGGAAGTAAGAGGACGAGACCCTATATTTGAGTTTAGAGTTTCATGAATTTTGGATCCGAGATTGGACCTCAAAGTATACTTGGGCTTTGCACGGAATGGGTTATGGTGAGGAGATAAATCCCCGAAGTTGACAGACAAATCATGAAGATCGGCCGCTACTGAGGAGTGTAAACGATTCTTACTGGTATTTACCGATAATATATTCTGGGGTAGGGTACAGCCATATTTTCACGAGAGGTATTACCATTTTTAAATTAACAGGTGTGCAGTGTACATGTACTCATAACAGTGATAATTACCGATTATACCGAGCTTAAAAGTCCAGAATGAGCTCTTTTAACCATTGTACCTTAGCTTCCGGCATATTCAATTCAAACCACAGAAATGAAACTTAATATAGAGCTGCACCTGCTTTAAATTGAGATGATGTATCTGGGCTCAAAAGGGCTGAGCCTCGATCAACTCATAGATTCATAGAAAATACATGAATTTGTGGGCTGGTCAATTACATTAACAATAAATATACAGGTGGTATTTGTAATATAAGGAGAATAAGATTGCATAGGCAGATGCATCTACATGTACATGTATTTACATTTAAAACATCATGTAAAGTAACTTAAAGAGGTTGATTATCACTCGATGTCACCAGAGTGCCCTTAGCACTGCAGGCAACATAATACATGTGGCTGCCCCCCCCCCCCTTTTCAAGTCATTTTAATTTGGGTATGCATGTAAGTAGCTCTGGTAGCCTAGGGATAAATGCAGGGCGGATGAACTCTTGTCTGTTTACTGGGGTGAGCCAAGACTGGTGTATAGCAATGAGATTACACTTGAAGCAATTTTGTAAAGAGCGATGAATGCGCTCTACATTGGTACGGTGGATACAACAGTATTATCCATCCACATTATTCTGGCCTGCTAGTGGCACGTTCCGTCGGCGTTTGTTTGTTTGTTTGTTTGTTTGTTTATGTGAATGCAGGCGAAATCCGCTTTGGAGGTCTACAAACTAAGCGTCGGTAGCTTCTCAAAGGTTGTACTGTCACTGGCTACATGGCATATGTGATGTCCATTTTAAGGAAGTATGTTGACAAATTCACGCCACTGTCTATCGCCGCCGACATCAAAGTAAAACAGATGTACGTAAATATTCTCACATAGTGGCACAAACAAAACCATGGAATCCAAGGTTCAGGGTATAGCTAAAGATTCTGACCAAGTATCGGGTAAAGATTCTGACAAACGGTCGAGGTTTGCCCTTTAAGCATTTAGGTTTGAACGCCCTTTTCGGCCAACACTAAGGCGTGAAAGGGGTGTGTTTAGACCCTTGAGACAGGGCTAACGGCCTAGAGAAAATTCTCGGCAGGGCCAACATGGTCGGGGTTACGGTCAGAGAGAAAAACGTGTTAAATTTCAGGGTTGGTCAATGATATAAGCATTGGAAGATCATTTTAACATAAAATGCTGACAGGTTTGGTCCATGGGATTTCGATGATGGGTTATTTACACCCTTTTGTAGGCGGAGAAAGTTTATGGCCTCTCCTTTATAGTGCATAGCCTTGGGTATTTTAATATTTGGCTGGAACATATACAATGCGTTAATAAACTTATTTATAAGCACGAGATGCATTTTGTTGGCCTTGGAGAGGCATAGAGATAGATATCAAAAAAAAACTATGAATGACGTAAAAGAATCATGTTTTCTAGTTGTCCTTTCTCGGGGCCGGGGGGCACATAGGTATAACGTTCCTACCCTTTTAATACTAATAGTAACTTTGCGATACTTAGCAGTACTGAAGCGTCACGCGTGGGAGAGGTCCTTTATTCGGTGTTTCGATCTCTTCGCAGCCCAAGCAGGAGAGCGAGGAAGAAAATCCTCAGTTGGGTGGACATATCCGGGAAACCCGTAAGTGTCTCTGCTTGTGTGCGCCAAACCCTCTGGATGTCATTTCAGGTCGTGCCTTACCAGATGTGCAAGCACTGCTGTTTAGAGATCCAGACCATTTAGTAGCTGGATAGCCTCGAATGTGAGCCCGGATCTTTGGGACTTCGTTTTTCGGTGAATCGTGGATGGTCCCGTTGTATCTAGATGGCAGCGTAAAGGGGTAGAGATTAAAAGAAAGACAAATATATATAAACAAATCTACAATTCGGCATGCCCCCACAAAAGTATTTCGCAAACGCCCCTTTGTGTCGTAAGTTCGTTCCCTTCATAAATGAGACCCTAACCAAGAGGCTTATACAAAGTTCCGTGGAGCTTTTAGGGAAGACGAGTGAAATTCAACCGCCCAGATGTGTAAATGTCCCATCCATTGAACCCCAAAAGCCAAGACTACATGTAGTTATGTCGATGAAGGGGCCAAATCTTTGGTGTAAAGACCACCTTTCAAATTAGTTCCCTTGGGCGAGATTGCCAAGTTCATTGACAATAATGGATTCTTTCTTTTCAGCCACTAATGATGCGCGAGGTTACAAGCAAATCTTTTTGTCGGGTTACTATTTTGTGGACAGCGCGTTCATCTACATAACTATTGGTTTGTGATTTTCATCATGGCTAAAGCACCGGGCTATCCACACTGAGGTTTAGATTGATGACTGTTTCACTTGTATTCGTTTCACAGTACTCGGAGAGTGCGTCAGATGGCAGGGCTTTCGACAGGGCTCTGATATCGCTTTGTGTGGTTTGCTACATAAACTCACATTTTGGGTTCTTCTTCAATCTGGAAAAAAAGTCATCTTCACCCATCCTCTAGCATGATTCATCTGGGTCTGGGAAAAAAATTTGTTTTCGCAGTCTGGGTTGTCTTAAGGCAGCTTCAACGCTTCTTTGGAAAATGTCAAAGCTTCACATTGGTTTTCCCAGCCGCATCTTTGTTTATACATGTAAGGGAGTGTTGCGCATCCATTTCGAGACTAGACAATGTCTACCTCACTCCGCTCACACAAGAAGTGCGAGCCGAAAATCCTTTCTGGCGTTTTATAGATTCATTCTCACAACCAATACCTTGGAAAATGGAACACCATGCGCCAGTGACTTTGAGTTCATACACTTTCGTTGGGGAGGAGTCTCAGTGGTGGATCCGTTAGGAAACGCTAGTTTTAGAGATTACTGGTCTCCGGAAATTCTGGCTGGGGCAGACATCTGCTGCAAGGAGGCCTTTGCTTTGTATTTTGTCCTGCAGTCAGTTTCAGACTCATTGTGGGATAGGCTTGTTGACGTGACAGCCGACTCTTTGGGCAACTGCACTTTGCATTCGAGATGGATCCCGTTAAAGCAAACCCAGCAGACGTCCATTCAAGATAATTATCGAGAGCTGACGCCCAGTTATCCAATTCAGTCTGGAAGCTGCTTCAGAAGGAGTAGAGAGGCGCTCGCGGCTTCATGTTTGACTTGATGGCACTTCCTTTAAATGTGCCGAACGGATCAGCGGGTCTGCATTACTCGAGGGATACAGTGCCCGGGTCGTCGGGAGTAAATGTATTTGCCCAGCAGTGCCCAGTTGGTGAAGAGCTTTGTTTTCCACCTTTCGTTATGATTGCTTCACTCATTCGACCGTAACAGGTATGGGGTAACGTGAAGGTTACTATTGTGGTGCCAAACACCCTCACCCGTAGCCATGGTGGCCGCGTCTGTCTTCTATTACGAATCGCTTGATACGTCTGTCTGAGGTGGGACATATGGGTCTCAGTGAATATTCATCAGTTAAGGGTTACAAGCCAAATATGGAGGGCCTGCCCTTTGAACTCCGGGCCTTTAAATTTTTCTTTCCCGACTCCAGAAAGGATCAGATAAAAATTCTGCCATCTAAGTTCAACAATGTCCTCCTCATGTCGGGCTCCATGGGTAAGAGCTTTAAAGGTTTCAGCTGGCCTTTAAATCTTAATGTGCAGATGGTCGCTAACTGGAGTTAGATTGCATCATTATGTAGAGCGGTGGCAGCTACATGCCGACAGCATGCAGTAGTTTTACACGAAGTAATTAACCATTTCAGCAGGTTAGCAATTGCCAGACGGGAGCACGAGAGGTCATAAGAGTCTTTCGCGCAGCCACCGTTCGGCTTCGAACTTCAGGTAGAGTTTTCAGACTGTATCTTCATCTTGTCACCAATCTGCCAAACTAAGCTGGTGAAAGTAAATTGTTCTGTAGCCATGGTCAACAAGGCCCTAAGACTAAGAGCCATGTAGTAAGACTGCCTGGGTCTTTCTCTCGAATGATTACATTATGCAAGTTGATCTAATAGATGACGTCCATCTGTCCATCTGAAGCTTCACCGCAGGCTACATATGGTTTTAAGATCAACTTTGCGCCTGCTTTCTCCCCCCGACATATCTTGTTTCTAGTAGTACACAGTGGCTAACATTTGTGCATATATTGGCTTCTTCAAGCATAATGGAGTATTGGCAAGGTTGAAGTCGCTGAACAGCCTTTTAGATAGTCGGGCATACGACAAGCAGAAAATTAAGTTTATATATTTAGTGGCATCACTCGAGGATCTATAATCATCAAGGCGAAGGATATCAAACAAAAGAAAATGTCTTTCACGCAGCATTGTCTCCTTCCTAGTAGATAGGGATTCTAAAGAAAAGAAGCAAGTCCACGCTGTTGGATGTGACAACTTAGGCGTTAGGGCTGGAGACTTCGGACGGACAAAGACGTGCGAGAGGGAGGCGACTTCTCTTCAACCACACGGTTGGAAAGACGGTTAGAGATTAGTCCAGTTATTCTTTCATTATCTTCCCAAAGTTAGATGATTCATCAACGGATTTATACCCAGCCTGGTGCAGTCAACAGCTTGGTCGAGGCGACAGGGTCCCACGGCTACAGCCTGAACGTTTTCGGCTGTCAACGTAAGACCGCAAACATCTCGTAAACAATATCTAAATAAACAATCATATCACAATTATTAATTGTGTAACACGTGGCAGTATCATCTGGTTAAAGCGGACAATCATGTGCCTTATGATTGAATTTTTCAATCAACATAAACATATTAATTATAAATGAATAGGTAAGTTACTATGCAACCCAGCCATTTGCATACACTTAAATGGGCCTGATGTGTCGACAATAAACACGTACATGTCAACAATCCATAACCATGTATTTCCATACAGTACACTTGGATAACAGAAACGCATCTTAAATGTTGCCTTATTTACCATTTAATTATCCCAACTTGTACAACATACACATGCGGGAGTGTCTGTTTATAACAATGGATAAGTTAACTAACCAACTGTTGCATTCCTCTAAGTTCATAGCGGCAACAATGACGGAATTTACATGAGCAATGATCGCAACATGTCCTGGCAGTGGCATGTACAGTTTCTAGAATACAGAAAGGGTACAGCCACTTGAGGGCGCTATTTCAACTTTCCGCCGTTACAAAGCCTTTTGTGGGTACCGTGCGGGGGTCGCTGCCACTTTACGCATCCGCGGAGCTTAGAAATAGGTGCAGATATGGATCACTGCAGATGGGCTTCCAAAAAACAAAACATATAGGCCTAAACGCTACACTGAGTTGTAAACAATAACCAGGCGTAAACAAACGGTGCAGTTCCTGCACGACGCAGTCTGGAAGGATCAGGGTCAACTACCATCGGCGGATTTTGCGGCCTGTTTCTTCAGAGGTCTCGACTCCTCTTTTTTAAAGTTCAGCGCCTTTCTATAGCATTCGAAAATTAAGAATGTTTTTTGAACTTACAAAGTGTCGGGCATCAAGTCCAGTAGATCCTTCTTAGAATTAAATAACAGTAATAATTTGAAGAACTTGTAGAATGGTAATATAGGTATATATAAGTAACACTTTCTTTTGACATATAGCCTAGTACAGGGACTACCCCATTAGAGGTCAAATCATTATCAAGATATAACTAAGATCATTATTCTTCACTACAATTTATTTACATTAGCTGGTGTTTGCAAATGAACATGTTTCATGTTGGCGACGCAGCAGGTTTGACAGGGTTCGAGACATGGTACAGACGCATAGTTTTCAAACGGCGCTGTCCTATCTTGCGGAGATAATACGCATATGTGGGTTTACGTGTATGTCTCTACATATATTTACATAAATAACATAGGTAGGCATATATCGAGATATGTATAGGAACCCTTTCTTAAAAAATAAATAAAATAATGATAATACTAAAAAACCTGACAAAGTTGTGGGGAAATGTTGCTGTCCCTAAACATTTTGGGTCTCTAGTGAAGGGGTCTAGGGGTAGAATTGGGTTAGGGATAATAACAGAAGATAAATTAGGGTGATGTTGAAAAGTGTAGATCGAAATAATTTTCAGAGTTTGAATGAGGTTTTAGGCACACCAACCTTCTGAAATGTCCCCATAACGTCATGTGCTAGAATAATGAGTGTGTATATATATATATGTATGTAAACTTGATGAAAAAAGACGGAAAAGAAGGTTAAAACAAAACAAACCCGGAGTTTGCAACGACTGCAACAAAGTAGCCCCTCTCTCCGTGCTCTATTTAAGGATAGGAGAGGCTTCTGTCTAAGAGTTGGGATGAGAGATGGGTGGAATGGTGAGTGTTATATTAAGGGTTTAGGGGACTCAAGCTCGGTTGGGGCTTCGGTAATAATCTATCAAACCCCTATCTAAGCAATGTAGATTCTGGAGCCCGCTACGGAACAATGGAGCGATATAAATTGTACCGCTCAAGACAATAAGGGCGACAGAAGAAACATCAAGCCATTCGTGATTCTGGCGGACCGATGGCGTGGAGTTCTCAGGGCTATGCGGGGTAAGAGTTCAGCTCGTCAGAGGTGAGTAACTATCTCTTGTTTGGCACACTTAGAAGTTGCAGTGTGGTGGTGAGTTTATCAACGGTTTTCCCACCCACCCAACCCCTTTTTCCCCGCGCGGAGTTCCGCCGCGGGTTCCGGTTTCTACGTAAAATCTATCAAACCCATATCTAAGCAATGTAGATTCTGGAGCCCGCTACGGAACAATGGAGCGATATAAATAGTTTACAATTCCAAGCACTTTTAACGAAAAACAAAGTCGTATTTCCATAAAACTTAACCCAGGTGAAGACCCTATAGTAAACTCGTGTCTCGCAGACATACGTCATGGTTACGTCGTCAGGGGTCACGTGACGTCATCTTAAAGGCTTGATTTAATCTTTAAAAATAAATAACAAATCAACCACAAAAGACCGAAACTTGATTTTTGTGGCAATAGATAGAATAATCCAGAATCTTCATTTTATCTCGTGTGCGTAAAATCACGTGACCTTTCCTTCCGGTCCAAACCGGAAGTGCCTCATAATTTGAAAGTGAAAGATGATATGAACTTACTTTCAACGATGTTAGTTTCTGGCTAGAATAAACTTTTCCAAAAAAAATCAGGCGACGTCATAATATGTTATAGCGCCCTCTAGCGGCAGGTTGAAAAATGGTTAAAATGAATAATCTGTTGATGTGTGTGGCGAAGTTTGCTGAAACCACTTTATAACCGGTGTATATAATCAGCTTCATGCTTAGACCATATTGGGAAGGAGAAATATTTATGACGTCACCAAACCGGAAGTTACAATGAAAAATTCTTTAAACCTTAAACAATCGCTTAAAAATCAACCGCTATAGATATAATCCAGATTTTTGCATCAGATAGCAAAGTAAAGACAGCTCTCGAGCTTTCTGTTAATTACGTCACGATGACGTCATCAAGTGTCAGATTACAAGCAACCAAATATTTCTAAATTTAATCTTTGAAAATCAATATAAAATCAACTGTAAGAGATCTGATTTAGATTTGTAGGGGAATCGATAGATTAATCCATGGTCTTCATAATTTGTATTACATGCAAAAAGACCTGACACTTCCTTCCGGTCCAAACCGGAAGTTCCTTATAATTTAAAAGTAAAAAACGATGTGAACTTACTTTCAACGACGTTAGGAGCTGGCTAGGTTGTGAGTAACAAAAATGTTAACTGTGACTTCATAAAATGTTAAAGCGCCCTCTAGCGTCATGTTGACAAATGTTACGTCATATTACGATTATATTTGAATTATTACGTTTTTAGACGTTGAAGGCATATCTCAGCAAAGGATCGTGTTAACATAACACCTCGTTTTGTGTTGTTAGGTGATAGATAGTTGCCCAAAAAGTTCAGAAACGTGTGACGTCATCGTTTTAATCAGTTTGAATCTATTTTAATCTGTTTAAATTAACTTAAATTCGTTTTCAATGATTTTAAATTGTTTTGATGGTATAAAAGGTCATTTTTTTGAAAAAGAATACTCTAACAAAATGCGAAAGCGAAAAAGCCCTATGTTCTGTTCCTCGAACAGACGTAGTTCTAGTTTTTTTTTTTTTTTTTTTTTTTTTTTTTTTAGTAACCTAAACCATATAGACTTTGTACACGTTTTTTGGCACAAGTACTTTTACCAGAGAACAAAGTCGTATTTCCATAAAACTTAACCCAAGTGAAGACCCTATAGTAAGCTCGTGCCTAGCCGACATACGACATGGTGACGTCATCAGGGGTCACGTGACGTCATCTTAAAGGTGTAATTGATTTAATCTTTGAAAATCAATACAAAATCAACCGCAAAAGACTGAAACTTGATTTTTGTGGCAATAGATATAATGACCCAGGATCTTAATTTCATCTCGCGTGCGTAAAGTCACATGACCCTTCCTTCCGGTCCAAACCGGAAGTGCCTTATAATTTAAAACTGAAAAATGATATGAACTTAATTTCAACGATGTTAGTGTCTGGCTAGAATAAACGTTTTCAAAAAAATTACCGGCGACGTCATTACACGTTATAGCGCCCTCTAGCGGCATGTTGAATAATGGTTAAAATTAATAATCTGTTGATGTGTGTGGCGAAGTTTGCTGAAATCACTTTATAACCGGTGTATGTAATCAGCTTCGTGCCAAGAACATATTGAGAAAGAGAAATATTGATGACGTCACCAAACCGGAAGTTACAATGAAAAGACCTTTAAACCTTAAACAATTGCTTAAAAATCAACCGCTATAGATATAATCCAGATGTTTGCTTCGAATAGCAAAGTTAAGACAGCTCTCGAGCTTTCTGTTAATTACGTCACGATGACGTCATCAAGTGTCAGATTACAAGCAACCAAATATTTCTAGATTTAATCTTTAAAAATCAATATAAAATCAACTGATTTAGATTTGTAAGGGAATTGATAGATTAATCCATGGTCTTCATAATTTGTATTACATGCAAAAAGACCTGACCCTTCCTTCCGGTCCAAACCGGAAGTGCATTATAATTTAAAAGTGGAAAACGATGCGAACTTACTTTTAACGATGTTAGGCACTGGCTAGGTTGTAAGAAACAAACAAGTTAACGGTGAATTCTTAAAATGTTATGGCTCCCTCTAGCGGCATGTTGACAAATGTTACATCATATTACGATTATATTTGAATTATTACGTTTTTCGACCTTTAAGCCATACCTCAGCAACGGAATGTGCTAATATAACACATATGTTTGTATTGTTAGGTGATAGATAGTTGCACAAAAAAGTTCACAAACGTGTGACGTCATCGTTTTAATCAGTTTGAATTTACTTTAATCTGTTTAAATTAACTTAAATTCGTTTTCAATTATTTTAAATTGTTTTGATGGTATAAAAGTTAAATTTTTGAAAAATTTAATCTAAAAAATTGCGAAAGCGAAAAAGCCCTATGTTCTGTTCCTCGAACAGACGTAGTTCTAGTTTTTTCTTTTACTTCTTCTTTTTATTTTTTTTGGGACCAAAAGCCATAGACTTTGTACACGTTCTTTTGCACAAGTACTTTTAATAGAAAACAAAGTCGTATTTCCATAAAACTTAACCCAAGTGAAGACCCTATAGTAAGCTCGTGCCTAGCAGACATACGCCATGGTGACGTCATCAGGGGTCACGTGACGTCATCTTAAACGTTCAATTGATTTAATCTTTGAAAATCAATAACAAATCATCCGCAAAAGACCGACACTTGATTTTAGTGGCAATATATAGAATAATCCAGGGTCTTCATTTTATCCCGCGTGCGTGAAATCACGTGACCCTTCCTTCCGGTCCAAACCGGAAGTGCCTTATAATTTAAAAGTGAAAAATGGTATGAACTTACTTTCAACAATGTTAGTGTCTGACTAGATTGTATTTAACAACAAAAATACCGGCGACGCCATAACATGTTATAGCGCCCTCTAGCGGCAGGTTGAAAAATGGTTAAAATGAAGAATCTGTTGATGTGTGTGGCGAAGTTTGCTGAAATCACTTTATAACCGGTGTATTTTATCAGCTTCATGCTAGGAACAAGTCGACGAGAAGAAAAAATTATGACGTCACCAGACCAGAAGTTACAATGAAAAGACTTCTTTTCCTTCGACGATTCCTAAAAAAATTAACCTGACAGATATAATCTTGATTTTTGCTCTAAAGGTTAGTGTAAAGGTAGTTCTCAAACTTCCCTGTGTTTTTTGGCAAAAAACGAACTTGGACATACCCTGAGGCACCCTTAAAATTGAATCGTTTTGGCCGAGGTGCATAAAGCATTGCCCCCTTATGTGTGCATGGCACACGGATGTACGTATACAGGGATAGTGTATTGTGTATTGAGCGAATGTATCACTACTGACATTGTACGTACATGCACATGTACGCTCACTAGAGAGGACACTCGCCGCCAACCTGTGAAACAGGATGACGTCATCAAATTGCCCACGGGGAAGGGCGCCGCGTACGACAGGTAGGTAAACACGCTTTCGGCTACGCAGAATCCAACCCCATAGACTTTGTAAACGTTGTTTGCTCAATTCCAAGCACTTGTAACGGAAAAACAAAGTCGTATCGCCATAAAACTTGACCCAGGTGAAGACCCTATAGTGAACTCCAGTCTCGCCGACAGACGCCATGATGAAGTCGTCATTAGGGTCACGTGACGTTATCTTAAAGGTGCAATAGATTTAATCTTTAAAACTCAATAACAGATCAACCACAAAAACCCTGAACTTGAATTTTGTGGCAATAGATAGAATAATCCAGGATCTTCATTTTATCTCATGTGCGTGAATTCTCGTGACCTTACCTTCCGGTCAAAACCGGAAGTGCCTTAGACTTTGTAAACGTTGCTTGCACAATTCCAAGCACTTTTAACGGAAAACAAAGTCGTATTCCCATTAAACTTGACCCAGGTGAAGACCCTATAGTGAACTCCAGTCTCGCCGACAGACGCCATAATGAAGACTTCATCAGGGTCACGTGACGTCATCAAATTAAAATAATTAAAGGTGTAATAGATTTAATCTTTAAAAATAAATAAATCAACCACAAAAACCCTGAACTCGAATGTTGTGGCAATAGATGGAATAATCCAGGATCTTCATTTTATCTCATGTGCGTGAAATCACGTGACCCTTCCTTCCGGTCAAAACCGGAAGTGCCTTATAATTTAAAAGTGAAAAATGATATATACTTACTTTCAACGATGTTAGCGTCTGGCTAGAATGTATTTAAAAACAAAACACCGGCGACATCATAACATGTTATAGCGCCCTCGATCTAGCGGCAGGTTAAAAAATTGTTAAAATTAATAATCTGTTGATGTTTGTGTCGAAGTTTGCTGAAACCACTTTATAACCGGTTTATAACATCAGCTTCATGCTAAGGCCATTATTGGGAAGGAACAATATTTATGACGTCACCAAACCGGAAGTTACAATGTCAAATCCTTTCAACCTTAAATAATCGCTTAAAAATCAACCGCGATAGATATAATCCAGATGTTTGCTTCAAATAGCAAAGTTAAGACAGCTCTCGAGCTCTTTTTTAATTACGTCACGATGACGTCATCAAGTGTCGGATTACAAGCAACCAAATATTTATAGATTTAATCTTTGAAAATCAATATAAAATCAACTGTAAGAGATCCGATTTAGATTTTTTAGGGAATTGATAGATTAATCCATGGTCTTCATAATTTGTATTAATTTGTATTACAAAAAGACCTGACCCTTCCTTCCGGTCCAAACCGGAAGTGCATTATAATTTAAAAGTGGAACGATGCGAACTTACTTTCAACGATGTTAGGCACTGGCTAGGTTGTAAGTAACAAACAAGTTAACGGTGAATTCTTAAAATGTTATGGCTCCCTCTAGCGGCATGTTGACAAATGTTACATCATATTACGATTATATTTGAATTATTACGTTTTTCGACCTTTAAACCATATCTCAGCAACGGAATGTGCTAACATAACACATCTGTTTGTATTGTTAGGTGATAGATAGTTGCACAAAAAGTTCACAAACGTGTGACGTCATCGTTTTAATCAGTTTGGATTCATTTTAAATTTTTGTACTGTGTATAATGGTGTAGGATTGTATGATCTTCATTCTACTCAGAAATCAGCTTTTGGGTTTTCTGTACATTCCAATGGCTGTAGGATATTCTTACCCATGTAAGTTTTTTTGTACTGTGTATAATGGTGTAGGATTGTAGGATCTCCACTCTCCTCAGAAATCACCTTTTTGGTTTTCTGTACATTTCAATGGCTGTAGGATTTTCTTACCCATGTAGAATCTCTGTAGGATTTTGTTGTACTGTGTATAATGGTGTAGGAATGTAGGATCTCCACTCTCCTCAGAAATCATCTTTTTGGTTTTCTGTACATTTCAATGGCTGTAGGAATTTCTTACCCGTGTAGAATCTCTGTAGGATTTTTTGTACTGTGTATAATGGTGTAGGATTGTAGGATCTCCACTCTCATCAAAAATCAGCTTTTTGGTTTTCTAGAACTCTAGGCCTATATTTCAATGGCTGTAGGATTTTCTTACCCATTGTAACGTAGATTTTGCCTGGGGTCGACACAACACACAAGAAAGAATCCAGACACAAGTGTTCCGTGATTTACGGTGAATACCTGCCGTTTATTGTGAACTCTCGCCTCAAAACACTGACATGAAGCTCACACAATCACGCGGTCTCTAGAACTGGTCAGAACTGGTTCGGCGTATGCGCGATCTGGAGACGGGTTTTCGGAGCGCACCAGCAGGAGCCACCAGGGCGATCCCACCACCGTGGAATCGCTCCAGCGCCCCCTACCGGCCAACCGGCACGGACGCTACACAGCCCCCCACGAAGACCTTGTTTGCCCCCAAACAAAACGGTGGGCGCTGTTGCCGCACACCCGGCTATAACCGCCCCGGAAAGCGCATAACGCCAACAATTACAACAGAACAAAAACTGGTTAAAGTTCTCGTCTATGAGGTGGGAGGTGGCCGCCGGATGACACCGTCCCTGTCCAAACGCATCCAGGTCCCGTCCGGTAGCTCCACTTGACACCCTGCCGGCAAGACTCAGGGCTGCCCACGCCATTGGAGCGTCGACATCGGAGGGGGCGTCGGGGGCTCCGTCTGCGTCCCTCCTTCCGCATGAGCTGGCGGGGAGGGTCTGGCGGTGCTGCTTCCTTCTGGGTGGCGAGAGCGGTGTCCGTGTCCCCGTTGTCCTGACCAACGGCCCGAGGGCGCAGAGGTAGCCTCTCCTGGTCCTGGCTTGGCTGGCTGGCCGACTCGTCCCGATCCGTGCGAGGAGGCCAGGAGGGCCGCTCTGAGTGGAGGTGGTTCCCCGGCTCCCCCGCTGGAACTGGGCCCCGTCGTCTCTTGGCCGGGGGCGGTGACGCGGGACTGGCAGCGGATGGGTGATCCCGCCTACCGTGGGAAAGGTCGGGGCTCTCCTGTCGGGAGAGGCGAGGCGGAGAACGTCCACGGCCGGCGGGATTGATGAGCTCTATCTCGTTGTCGCTAGGATAAATCATTAGGGCGTCCATCTCCGCCATCACCTCGGCCACCAGCCCCTCCCGGCAGTACCGATGGTGACGTCCCCGGATGTCGTCTCGGTAGAACCGCAGGCCGCAGCCCCGTTCGCACGCGTACGGGCGTTCCGCGTGGAGCTTCTTGCACGCAGTGCGGATGTGCCTGCGGCGGTTGCTGCTGCGGGTGAAAGCCTCCCCACAGTGGGGGCACATCACGGGAGCCCTCCTGCGGGGGGAAGAAGAAGGAAGTTTGGTTAACGCAAGACAATATCGGCTAGGCCGGACTACCTTCCGGCCGGCGCGAGTATACCTCCTGGCGTCCGGTTCCGTCGGTGGAGAAGGTGGCCGATCGCGCCCCGCCTCGTGCTCGCCTAGCCCCGGACCCGGTTTTGCACCCGTCTCAACTTTCCCTTCAGGGGCGGCATCCGCCTTCGCAATTGGTGGCGACGCCTCCGCCTCCGTCAATGCCGGTGGTAGTTCCTCCTCGTCCGACTGGTCACCCGTGTCCCCTTGCGGGGCTGGCCTGGCTTGACCCGTTGGTCCAAGAACAGGCGGTCTCAGCACTTCGGCCCCAGGCTGGGGCGGCGGGGGGCTGGCTCTTCCCTTTCGGCGGGGGCAGTCTCTCCTGAAGTGGCCAAACTCGTGGCACCTGTAGCACTCCACCTGAGCCGGCGCGTTAGGTTTGTACTCCACCTGGTGAACCGACTCAGGCTCTGCAGCAGAAACTGGAGGAAGCTGTCCTACCGACATCACGTCTCTGGCTCCGGCCTTCCTTTTCCGGCTATACTCATGTGACTTCATGAACGCCTCTATCTCGGTTGTGATCGTGATGGCTTCGGTCAGGGTTGCCGCCTTCCGGGAGAA
Organism: Crossaster papposus; assembly: GCA_037893245.1. Lineage (NCBI taxonomy): Eukaryota > Metazoa > Echinodermata > Asteroidea > Velatida > Solasteridae > Crossaster > Crossaster papposus. Next base: position 845,220 of record JBAIAA010000429.1, on the reverse strand, counting down.
CAGGTGACGCTGCAGCTGTTCCTCCCCCAAGGCCCTCCGAAACGCCTCTACGCCCAAGTCCTCCCGGGCCTGCGCAGGGATCCTTGGGTAGCTTTTCAGCACCAGCCGCCGAATAGAATGTCCCAGGCTGCTGAGCGACTCATCGCGGCCCCTCGTCCGCATGGACAACTGGCCCGATGTAATGGGACCTGTGCCGTCACGCCGAACTGGTGATCAAAGTTCTCCAAGATAGAGGAGAATTCCCCACGTGCCTCTGGCGCCATATCTGCCAGTGCTTCCAGAGCTGTGCTCTTCAGGTGAGCCGCCAGATACATCGCCTTCTCGGACTCACTCCAATGGTTGACCGCCGCGACGCTCTCAAAATGGATCAAGTAGTCCGACCAAGACGATACCCCATCAAACCTATCCGGAAGCATCAACGGTCTCCGGACACCCGTCCCCATTGGTTCCGGTCCTGTGGTGACTCCAGTTGCCGCCGGCCTAGGCACGGCTCCCCCAACGCCCATAGTGGGGGCCAGCCTGGGCCCCCCAGGGGCACCGAGTGGTGGCCTCCCCCGGCGTCTCCCCACTGGGACGGCCCCTCGCTGAGCACATCGCCGGCGCCACGCCGGCCTGCGTGTGCAACATCCCCGCTCCATTGGCCTGTGTGCGGAGCAGCGTTAACGGCTCCGCTCCATTGGCCTGCGTGCGGAGAAGCTCCGCTCCATTGGCTTGTGTGCGGAGCAGCTCCAGCTCCATTGACTTGTGTGCGGAGCAGCGTTGACAGCTCCGCCCCATTGGTTTGTGTGCGGAGCAGCTCCGCTCCATTAACACGTGTGCGGAGCAGCGTTTACGGCTCCGCTCCATTGGCTCGTGTGCGGAGCGGCTCCGCTCCGTTGACTCCCATGCCGAGCAGTGCCGACGGCTCCGCTCCATTGGTTTGTGTGCGGAGCAGCTCTGCTCCGTTGACTCCCATGCGGAGCAGTGCCGACGGCTCCGCTCCATTGGTTTGTGTTCGGAGCAGCTCTGCTCCGTTGACTCACATGCGGAGCAGTGCCGACGGCTCCGATCCATTGGTTTGTGTGCGGAGCAGCTCTGCTCCGTTGACTCACATGCGGAGCAGTGCCGACGGCTCCGATCCATTGGTTTGTGTGCGGAGCAGCTCTGCTCCGTTGACTCCCAGGCGGAGCAGTGCCGACGGCTCCGCTCCATTGGTTTGTGTGCGGAGCAGCTCCGCTCCATTGACACGTGCGCGGAGCAGAATTGACGGCTCTGCTCATTGGCTCGTGTGCGGAGCGGCTCCGCTCCGTTGACTCCCACGAGGAGCAGCTCTGATGGCTCTGCCCCATTATCTTGTGTGCGGAGCAGCCTCGTCCCGTTGCTTCCCGTGAGAAGCAACTCCAATGGCTCTGCTCCATTGCCCCGTGTGATGAGCAACCTCGACGGCTCCGCTCCACTGCCTGGTGTGCGCAGCAACTCCGCTCCGTTGGCTCGCTTGGGAAAACCCTGCCCCGTCGCCCCGGGGCGGCCTCCCGTCTCCCTGTGTAGTCCATCGCTCACTGAGGGGGCGCTGTTCTGGTGACCTGTCCCCAGACGACTCCCCGCCCCCGCTGCGTCGACAAACACAACCCGCGAACGCTCCGAGTGGAGCGACCCGCCGGCCGCGCCGCCGTCCACGGCCCTGGGCGGCCCCTCCTCAGGCTGAAACCCACCGGTCTCGAATATGGGCTGTAGGTGTCCTGGCGATGCCCCGCCCCCGCTGCGCTGACGGGCACGGCTCGGGCTCGCTCCGAGCGTAGCGAACCGTCTGCCGCGCCGCCGTCTACAGCACGGACCGGGCCCCCCACGGACTCGATAGAATTTGTATAGAACAACTGAGGGATGTCCCGATGAGGCCCCGCCCCCGCTGCATCGACGGGCACAGCTCGGAATTGCTCCGCGCGGAACAAAGCGTCTGACGCGGCGCCGTCTACAGCACGGACCGGGCCCCCCACGGACTCGGTAGCGACCCCAGACAATTTATGGGGAAGGGCGCCCTCACTCCGAATCGGAGTTGACGCACCGTCGCCCCCCAACCATTGGGACATGTACCGAAATTCCCCGCTATCATTTCCAAATTCCTCCCCCAGGAAACACCCTGAATTCCAGGAAACCACAGCCCCCCCAGAGCTCTCCGGTATAAGTCCTTAAAGAAGGCCTCTAACTCCTCCGGCGTGAGGCACGGAGTGCCTGAATATTCTCTAGACTGGTTCCCGTTTCCCGGGCCCATACCCTGGCCTGCCCTATCGCCGTGGGGCGAGTTGGCTGCCATGCCATCGTGGTTTTGCGAAAACATGAACACTTCACCTGGTCTTTTTTTCGTCCTCCTGTATGCCGACCGCTGCCACCAATGTAACGTAGATTTTGCCTGGGGTCGACACAACACACAAGAAAAAATCCAGACACAAGTGTTCCGTGATTTCCGGTGAATACCTGCCGTTTATTGTGAACTCTCGCCTCAAAACACTGACATGAAGCTCACACAATCACGCGGTCTCTAGAACTGGTCAGAACTGGTTCGGCGTATGCGCGATCCGGGGACGGGTTTTCGGAGCGCACCAGCAGGAGCCACCAGGGCGATCCCACCACCGTGGAATCGCTCCAACGCCCCCTACCGGCCAACCGGCACGGACGCTACACCATGTAGAATCTCTGTAGGATTTTGTGTAGTGTATAATGTTGTAGGATTGTAGGATCTCAACTCTCCTCGAAAATCAGCTTTTTAGTTTTGTTTACATTTCAATGGCTGTAGGATTTTCTTACCCATGTAGAATCTCTGTAGGATTGTTTGTACTGTGTATAATGGTGTAGGATTGCAGGATCTCCACTCTCCTCAGAAATCAGTTTTTTTGTTTTCTGTACATTTCAATGGCTGTAGGATTTCTTACCCATGTGGGATTGTTTGTACTGTGTATAATGGTGTAGGATAGTAGGATCTCCACTCTCCTCAGAAATCAGCTTTTTGGTTTTCTGTACATTTCAATGGCTGTAGGATTTTCTTACCCATGTAGGATTTGTTGTACTGTGTATAATGGTGTAGGATTGTAGGATCTCCACTCTCCTCAGAAATCACCTTTTGGGTTTTCTGTACATTTCAATTTATTTATTTATTTATTTATTTCATTTCTTTACCCAGGGTGTGCCCAAACAGTTTAAAACTGGTTTTCATTGGGGCCCTGCATACATCGTTAAATAAAATAACATTACATGTAAATACAACATTTACAGAGAGTTACAAACATAATATTTACAGACGTATACGGATGTTTATAGGGATCCAAAACATTGATATCAATTCTGATTTACGAGATAGGCGAAAACCCGTCAAAAAAAAATTGGGTGAAAAAGAGAAGAGAAATTCCCATCTGGCTCCACATTATAGTGGCAACCAGGTTATAACTCCGTAGATCAGTGCAATTGGCATAATATCTAACGACATGTCGGAGCTGCGATTTAAATGTGCTTAATGAGTCCAATTTTCGCAATTGTTCGGGCAGATTATTCCAAATATTTGCACCACTCACAGCGAAACTTGTGGTGTAGCATTCTTTTTGGGTCGATTGCCTTGTTTCGCGAATAACTGTAAGTGGTGTGAAAATATTTGTCATGTACAAAGGAGTCATTTTGTTGAGACTTTTGAAGACAAGAATAGCCTTTTTTGACTCGACTCTTTTTGAAAAAGGAGCCCAATTAAGACGAGCAAACATATCCTCTGAAGGGGTGAGGAAGGTACATTTGAGGATTATCCGCGCGGCTCTTATGATACATCTGTTTAACATATTATCGTGAGATATGTACCTTCCTCCCCACAACGTACAACAATACTAATGTTGGCATAACTAAACTTACAAATAGTGTGTGTAGGCTGTGTTAGAGAACACAATCACGGATTCTTCTTAGTATACCTAATCAATGGCTGTAGGATTTTCTTACCCATGTAGGATTTTTTGTACTGTGTATAATGGTGTAGGATTGTACAGGGTGGTCCAAAAAAAATTATACCCAACTTTGGAGGCCATTTTCTCCTAGATGATAACATATTTTAGTAATTTGGTTTGCATATTATTAAAGCATATATCGTTGAGCATTATTGGTGAAAATAGGGAAGATATTACATTAATATTTTTGGAGATATTCCTATTTTTAGCGAGTATGTGTAAAAATGGCTTTTCCACGGGAGCTGTCAATGCATCAACGTGTTTGAATATGATATGACACAATAATGTAATGACGCGATAGTCCTTTGACAAATGTTTTTGCGAGAGCTTCTTTTATTTACACTAAAATGGATAAATAATACTTTTTAATAGTTAGGCTTCTGGTTTTGTTCATTTCAGTTAGTTCAACAAATGATATAATTTCATGTATCTGGAACATCAATAGACAATTGTCATGATTTTTTGCACATAATATCGTCATTGCATAAGTTAAAGTCTGTTCCTGCGCAAATTCTTTGGCAGTCTAACCAAGTAAGAAAAATGTTTGTGAGATTGAAATCATGAATAAATAAAATCATGTAAATAAAAGAAGCTCTCGCAAAAACATTTGTCAAAGGACTATCGCGTCATTACATTATTGTGTCATATCATATTCAAACACGTTGATGCATTGACAGCTCCCGTGGAAAAGCCATTTTTACACATACTCGCTAAAAATAGGAATATCTCCAAAAATATTAATGTAATATCTTCCCTATTTTCACCAATAATGCTCAACGATATATGCTTTAATAATATGCAAACCAAATTACTAAAATATTTTATCATCTAGGAGAAAATGGCCTCCAAAGTTGGGTATAGTTTTTTTTGGACCACCCTGTAGGATCTCCACTCTCTTCAGAAATCATCTTTTTGGTTTTCTGTACATTTCAATGGCTGTAGAATTTTCTTACCCATGTAGAATCTCTGTAGGGGGCGCCACTTGCGTTGGGTCGCATCTCATTCCCTTCGTATACTAGACTGCATGCAGCGCGCACAAATCGCAGGCACGCACCGCAAACCCAATATGCAATGCACAACCTCGGTGATACAAAATGTACGGTATATGTACATGTACATGTACATGTATGTTGTGTAATAATACCTCACAATAACAAACAGCGTCGGTCCGTTTCATAGTTCCCTAGTTCAAAGCTACAGCCCATACTGATTGAGCCATTGCGCAGCGATGTTTTTGTGGTCTAGAAAGTCGGATAAGACGCGTCTTTACCGCAGGAAATTACAGTAGGCCCTACATGTATTATTTTCTGTTGTCAAGCACTAACAATAATGTTTTGCGACAAATCATTCAAAAATAATGCTTTACCTCAACTATCATTACAAATAACCACATGCACATGTTCGCGTTCAAGACTGTAAACAACTTTGCATGATAACTTTTTTCTGTACTCAATGGTACCCATTTGCTCAAGGGTGTACTTGTCAAAGTAAATAAATTTGCAGAGGCACACAAGCACCAATATCATGATTACAGTGTTTATCCAATACATCCGTACATAATTGTCCGGTTAATTTGTAACGCAAGAGTTGTACATGTGTTTGGATTCTGTACAGACACACTGGCGAATTAGAGTAATTACACAGCCATTTACTTATTTATGCTTCCAAGAGATTTTCTTTTGGGTGGGGAATATAACTGGCAGGGTTGTGGCCATGTAATAAATTAAGGACCGAGTCGAAGGTGTCGGTCATTTATCAAACGGCAACGACCCTGTAAGGTTTTAAACGGCCGTTTATTAAGACCAAGTCACTACTCTTTTATTCCCATTCATAAATGCCTTTTTTGTTACAAAGTGTAATAATGTAGAAAAATCTGTAAAGCATCCGTTTTGTAAATTTCTCTACTCTTTTCATTACATAGTTACATTGGCATGAACATAAAGATGATAACTATTTAGAAGCGTAAACACTGACTGTTACCATGATTTGGGTGTCTCATTGTGTTCAGATATCAAGCATATCGAGCAAGGAACTTACTGGCTATGATCGATTAACAACATCACAAGGATAGGCCGACCAAGAAGGATGCAGATGGCAAGGACAAGTAAGTGGTTATATTACCTTTGATAATAATTATTTTTCGGTCATAATGACCCTGGATGCATTTCTTTAAAAATCTAAAAAAATTACGGTGACCGGAAGCAGTGTAAAAAAGGTTACCGGCCAAAATATGGCAGGGGGCACATTACCCCCCCCCCCCCCCCCCGTCATGATAGGGTAAAGCATTAGCCTATTTTTGAACTGTCTTCCCAGTTTTTCATGAAATCATTGAATTATTAAACAAGCCTTTAAAAACAACACAAACGTTTGTAAAATACACCTAGATACGTGGCAAGGTGGTCAAAACGGGCAAGCGACTACGTGGCAGTAAAGCAAAGGGTAGACAAGAAGTCGGGGTTGGTTTGGGGGTCTAAAAGTCAACGGTCAAGGTCACAGTGGTACGAATAATGGTTTCTGGATGATAACTTGACTCCGGCTGAGAGGTTTCAACAGCAATGCTTCTATTTATTGTTATATCATGTGCAACAATAATATCTTGTATTTTATCCATATTCAAAGATGTAGGCCCTACATGTGTTTTATAACAATTTTTAATTAGTAGCCCAAAACAATATTACAGAGTTGAATTTGAAGACATTATTAAAGCATACGTTTCCATCCTTTTAGCATGCCCATTTTTGATTGAAGAAGACCATTTTTAGGTACATGGTCCGTTTTTCCTGTGAATTTGTTCAGTAAATCAAATAAAGGTTTGAAGTTAAAAGCTGTTTCTGAAACTTTACGTTTTGGGGTTCATGTCATCAGACTAACCGATCTTTCCGGAAACCCGTGTACTGCCCGTGTGGGTCCGGTTAAGTGTCGCTAATTTTGAACACCGCACAACTTGGAATTACAACACGGACGCCAGCTCCAAGGCGGTTGTATTGCCACAGTATGAATCATCTGTAGGCCGTGTGTCTGCTCTGGCGATTCTGATTACCCTGCTGGTTGGCAATAGGTTCGGCATTCAGTAACTCCCTCCACAGGGCCCGTTGTAGTGCTATGCCCATAGGATCCAGTATTTGATTCATGGTCTGCAAAACTAAAACCATGAAAGTAGTACATGTATTTATTACTGCATACTTCAGGTGATAATGAGAAGTGAATTTGCTTTGCGTGACACCCAATTTGGCATGTGCGGCGATCCCCGGAGGGGAGGAGGAGGAGAAGTTAACATGCCCCCCATATTTATCAGGGTGGGGGACCAAAAATGCAAATCAATAATTGTAAAATAGTTGAGACATGATGATGATGCGATATATATGCAAAGACAATGAAGTTTTATATGCACCTGTTTAGTTGTTAGTTGTATACTTACTGGATGCCTTGAAAGGCAGTCGTCTGGACTGTATCCGTAACAAACACACTCGTCGTCAGTAGGCATCGACCTGCAGTTGGTGCATAAGCACCAATCTAGTGCCTGTACAGGAGGGGGAGGTGGTGGTGGGTATAGACCCCCATTATGTCGAACAACATGCCAGGGTTCCTCTCGACTGCTTGCAACAACAGGTCCCTTGTCTGCTCCAGGTTCATCCCGCCAATGTCTGCCTTTAATAATATATTTAATAATAAACAATTATTATTATTATTATTATCAAATTTCTGACAAAGTCAAGGGTTGTGGACAAAACTATAACAGTTCAACTCAAACCACTCCCCGGATAAAAATTTAAAGGCTATATAACTAAATAACTATAATTAATATAACTAAATTATAAACCTAAAATGTAAAAGTAAAATGGGATAGTCTGAAAATATAAAAGAACTATATAACGATATACCAATATAACTAAATAACAAACAGATAATAAGACAAACAAACAAACAAACAAACACCCCACCAGGCAAACAATGAACAACAACCGACAAATACATGTATTAAACTAATAGTCTAGTGGGATTTCTGAAAAAAGGCCTTGTATAAGGATCAAGGGGCATTTTGGGGTAAAAGTTGGGAACCAGACTTTTTAGAATAATTTAGGTATGCTGAATCCGATAAACCCGGTTCCCAAGCGAAATTTTGAGTTTTTAACCGTCTAATTTGCATAATTTGCATAACCGCCAAATTGCCAATTTTGGACACTTTTTGAACCATTTTCTGCAACAACTCTGTATCCAGGCAGGTAAAAATAGCAAATAAAGTGTTTATACCTATGTTTTGAAGGTCAGGGATTGTGATAAATGCATTTTTAAAGTAATCAGTGGTAACCCTACTGCTAAATATGCAAACTAGCCGCCGCCATTACAGACAAATCGTTTTTCTCAAATATCTCTGTAACTGCGGACAAGTAAACACGACAAATGAAGTGTCTATACCTATGTTTTGAGGGTCAGAGAATGTGATAAATGCATTTTAAAAGTAATCAGTGGTATAACCCTACTCCTAAATATGCAAATTAGCCGCCACCATTACAGAACAAATATGTGTGTCCAATATCTCTGCAACTAGACAAGTAAATACGACAAATGAGGTGTAACTATATGTTTTGAGAGTGGGTGATGAGGTCAACTCTTGTGATAGGATCGAAGTATGGTTGAGTTAAGGTATACACATCACCTTTTCAAAGGTGAAATTCCTTAGAACATTCAATTTCTTGTTCCCAATTATTATATTTCAAACGCTAAGGAATCTAAAATATGCCCATTTTGCGGTATATATAACCCTAAAAAGTAACTAAATATCAATTAATTTGTACTAATTACCACATTTCCCACCAACAGTTTTTTCCAGCAACGACTTTATGCATATAGCTACAGATATTTTAAAAATAGGTAGGGGACAAATCCAGAAACTGTGTCAGAGAATCAGCCAATCACAGCAGGTTTTATATAGAGTATTATGAACCACACCTACACACATGAATAAGGTAATTTTCACATTTTCACATAAATGTTATATATTTATCTCTATTAATGTGATCATTTTGTGCATCCATTTATGCACCACATCTGTCCAATCAACAAATACTAACAAAAGAATCCCTGTACTTTCAATGCCAAAAGGTTTTTACCGAAAAGCCTTAAAATACGGTCAGTTTTGATCCGAAGATTTATTAAGTACAGAGAAAATGACTTCATCTTAGACGTGACTGACCTAAATTAGCTGCATAGGACATCAAACACCATAGTACAGAGTAGTTCTTACCCAGTTACTTCCATTTAGTTTGGTTCCCACTTTGTTTATTTCTGTACATATTGACTTTTATCTATACTATATAGTACTGGTCATTGCCCAATGTTACTATATAGAGATCCAAAAAACCGGAACGACCTATTTTTAGTACCTTTCGACTAGAAAAATTCTAGTTTGAATAGATGGTAAATCTTTCTAGATGAAAAATAATACCAAGATCACCCGTTTCAGTCCAGTATAGTTTTCATTCTAGGGACCTTTTTGGATATGCTGTCAACGGAGGCGCCATGGCGATGAATATAGGCTTATTGACCGTATTATTGGGAGGGATTAATGCTGCGTAAAAATCAATCGAATGTTTAATTTAATAACAATACAATGTTATTTTCTAAATTAACATCAAATGGCACATCATATCAAGTGGCTAAATAATCACAACTGTTCTGTTTTAAAATGTGTTTAAATTTATTGTGGTCATTTGGAACCACGTTGGTGATAAAAAATTATTGGATATGCCGTCAACGGAAGCGCCATGACAATGAATAGGCTTATTGACGCGCAACGGCTTATTTACCGTGCCTAAATCAATCGAACATACAATTTTGAAATAAACAATGAAATTGAATTTTATTTTTAAGACTAACATTAATTGGCACACCCATTCCTGTAATTGGCAGTTCCTACGCTGTTAAAAGGGGTTAATAAATAAATAAACAAATACATCTTGACTAAATAGTCGCAACTGTTTAGGTATCGCAATTTCTCAGGTTTCATCATATTTTATGGCCAAGTTTTCAATCTCTGTCTCCCAATGCGTCGCTCTACATGATTTTCTCCTTCGTAAATACAAACTTCTACTCTCTGGTACATGTTCATCATTGCTCGAACAATCAGTCCTCTAGGAATATTCCTAAGGGCCTTCTCTACTCGTTGTTGGAGGGTGTTAAGATCTCTTGCAAACAGTATAACATAAACGATGGATTTGACGTAACCCCAGAAGAAGTAGTCAATTGGTGTCTGGTCTGGTGACCTTGGTGAGAATTCAGTAGGGTGTCCTATGCCAACCACTCTACCTTAGAAAACATACTGAAGACAATCGCTGACCAGCCTTGTACAGTTAGCTGGATATCATCCTGAAACCACCAGAGGGTGGCTATATCTACTCCTAATCGCTCACATGTTGTAATTACGAATTCATTAATACGTTCTGGTATTGCTGGAGGAATCCTGGAGAAATCTTGGTCCAAGAAGGTCACCTTCCATGGTGAGACCACGCCAAATGTGCAAGGCATCTCTGACATCTATAGGTAAATCTGCATTGAAGTCAAGTGGCGGTTGTTCTATCTGGGTGTAGTCTCGGATGTTCTTGGTGTTGACCTTCCCATTCAGAGGGAACTTGCTTTTATCTCATACAAGAATGGACTTCTTGTTGTCCTGAAAAAACTACATGACGATAATCAAGTCTGCCCTGTGGATCTGTCGAAATGATGCCATGTTTGAGCTGCATTTTGTAAGGATGGAAGTGGAGCTAACGAGACAAACGAGTAAAGGATGTAGAACTCACACCAACATTGTTGGTCGAAGTTAAGCAATATATTCCTGTGAATGAACTGTGCGTGGTCTAGCTCCCGGGGTTCCTGATATTCCTGTTTAAACTAATTCCACGATACCTGTACTTTGCATGGTTTTCAGCACCGTACCTTTGCTTGCCTTGCATCTGGGAATTGTTTTTTTAAACAATCTGAGCAGGAAGATCATTCATGTTTAAGTATTTCAATCGGAGACTGTTGTCTATGCATCTTCTCTGTGATTTGTGGTGACTTGTGGTGACGGTAATAACTACCACAACCATTATACTTACGTTATGCTTTTGCTGTTACGTAACTTTAATCCCTTCATAATCTATTGTTTATTTCGAGAATTAACCCCTTTTGCAATCGCTAGAATGAAAACTACTGGACCGAATCAGGTGATCTTGGTATCATTTTTTATGTAGAAAGATTTTTTTAGTCGGAAGGTATTAACAATAGGACACCCCGGGTTTTTTTTTTGGGGGGACAACCCTGTATAGTACGGGCCACTTGTCAATATGTAACCAATGTTTTGCCGATATTGCAATTGTTTCCAATATAGCACAAGTGTTGTACCAATGAGCAAAACATACGTTGTACCAATGTTGGTTAAGATTGGCTTTCAAGATTAGCCTATTATTGCCACGTTTGGCCCAATATGTTTGTGCTGGCTAATGAACACATTAAACTTCGATGGCGCAATGTTGGTTCAACGTTAGTGGTCTAACGTTGAGCTAACGTCAGGCCAACCTAATTTGCATATTTAAGAGTAGGGTTACCACTGAATACATTTAAAATGCATTTATCACATTCTCTTACCCTCAAAACATAGGTGTAGACACTCAATTTGACGTGTTTACTCGTCTAGTTGGAGAGATATTTGAGAAATATTATATTTATGTAATGGCGGCGGCTACTTTGCATATTTAAGAGTATTGTTATCACTATTTACTTAAAAAATGCATTTATCACATTCCCTGACCCTTACAACATAGGTATAGACACTTTATTTGCCATTTTTACCTGCCTGGTTACAAAGTTAGTCTAGCAAATAGTAACAAAATGTCAGATACTGGCAAATTGGCGGCCATTTTGATTATGCAAATTAGACGGTCAAAAACTCAAAAATTCGCTTGGGAACCGGGTTTATCGGATTCAGCATACCTGAATTATGCTAAAAAGTCTGGTTCCCAACTTTTACCCAAAAATGCCCCTAGCATTCACATTTTTCAGAAATCTCACTAGACTATAATGTAGATTAACATTTAAAATGAATTTCTCAGTGAAACAAATTCAAAGAACGAACTTGAAATGGTAAGATAAACTTGAAAAATAAAACCCCACTAATCAACAAACATGTGTTAAAATAGAATAAAAATAAAAGTAAAATTGCATAGTAAAAAAGACTTAAAAATTAGAAAGTTAAAACATTAAAAAATGAACTTTTGAACACATTCAAAGATGCATTTTGGATGACGTGTTCAGGCAGACTATTCCACTCATTTGCTGTACGGAGGAAGTACGAGTACTTTTATTGTCTAATTCGCTGCGCTTAAACGCGAATACATTATTTTCTGACGCACCTGCGCACCTGAAATTGAAACAATGAAATACAATATTTGACCTTCTGAATAGGAATTCCGCTTTACCGCAGCAGCGCAGGACAGGTTCAGCTCGGTGTGTTTGTGACTGGGTGGGGCATGTCAACTTCGGGTATAGCAAATCGCTTACACGTCTCTATACCTACCTGTTTAATGAAGATCAATTACTTACCAAGTCTCTCCCCGTCTAGTTAGATTATACACTAGATACGGATCATAAAGTGAACTACAGCTTCCAGCTTTATGAAAGGTTTGTGCTCTCAAAGGATGTCCTGTAACTAAGAAAATGGATACATAATTTATTTCAACAAAACAATTAGTATGTCCTGACTGCGTATGCGAAAGGCGTGAGTGGCGCGAACGCATTCAAGCTTGCCACTTATATGCAAGCTATTCTATGACTTATTGTCATTTAAATAACATGGTTACACCTGCCTGCACCTGCCTGCACCTGCCTGCACCTGCCTGCACCTGCCTGCACCTGCCTGCACCTGCCTGCACCTGCCTGCACCTGCCTGCACCTGCCTGCACCTGCCTGCACCTGCCTGCACCTGCCTGCACCTGCCTGCACCTGCCTGCACCTGCCTGCACCTGCCTGCACCTGCCTGCACCTGCCTGCACCTGCCTGCACCTGCCTGCACCTGCCTGCACCTGCCTGCACCTGCCTGCACCTGCCTGCACCTGCCTGCACCTGCCTGCACCTGCCTGCACCTGCCTGCACCTGCCTGCACCTGCCTGCACCTGCCTGCACCTGCCTGCACCTGCCTGCACCTGCCTGCACCTGCCTGCACCTGCCTGCACCTGCCTGCACCTGCCTGCACCTGCCTGCACCTGCCTGCACCTGCCTGCACCTGCCTGCACCTGCCTGCACCTGCCTGCACCTGCCTGCACCTGCCTGCACCTGCCTGCACCTGCCTGCACCTGCCTGCACCTGCCTGCACCTGCCTGCACCTGCCTGCACCTGCCTGCACCTGCCTGCACCTGCCTGCACCTGCCTGCACCTGCCTGCACCTGCCTGCACCTGCCTGCACCTGCCTGCACCTGCCTGCACCTGCCTGCACCTGCCTGCACCTGCCTGCACCTGCCTGCACCTGCCTGCACCTGCCTGCACCTGCCTGCACCTGCCTGCACCTGCCTGCACCTGCCTGCACCTGCCTGCACCTGCCTGCACCTGCCTGCACCTGCCTGCACCTGCCTGCACCTGCCTGCACCTGCCTGCACCTGCCTGCACCTGCCTGCACCTGCCTGCACCTGCCTGCACCTGCCTGCACCTGCCTGCACCTGCCTGCACCTGCCTGCACCTGCCTGCACCTGCCTGCACCTGCCTGCACCTGCCTGCACCTGCCTGCACCTGCCTGCACCTGCCTGCACCTGCCTGCACCTGCCTGCACCTGCCTGCACCTGCCTGCACCTGCCTGCACCTGCCTGCACCTGCCTGCACCTGCCTGCACCTGCCTGCACCTGCCTGCACCTGCCTGCACCTGCCTGCACCTGCCTGCACCTGCCTGCACCTGCCTGCACCTGCCTGCACCTGCCTGCACCTGCCTGCACCTGCCTGCACCTGCCTGCACCTGCCTGCACCTGCCTGCACCTGCCTGCACCTGCCTGCACCTGCCTGCACCTGCCTGCACCTGCCTGCACCTGCCTGCACCTGCCTGCACCTGCCTGCACCTGCCTGCACCTGCCTGCACCTGCCTGCACCTGCCTGCACCTGCCTGCACCTGCCTGCACCTGCCTGCACCTGCCTGCACCTGCCTGCACCTGCCTGCACCTGCCTGCACCTGCCTGCACCTGCCTGCACCTGCCTGCACCTGCCTGCACCTGCCTGCACCTGCCTGCACCTGCCTGCACCTGCCTGCACCTGCCTGCACCTGCCTGCACCTGCCTGCACCTGCCTGCACCTGCCTGCACCTGCCTGCACCTGCCTGCACCTGCCTGCACCTGCCTGCACCTGCCTGCACCTGCCTGCACCTGCCTGCACCTGCCTGCACCTGCCTGCACCTGCCTGCACCTGCCTGCACCTGCCTGCACCTGCCTGCACCTGCCTGCACCTGCCTGCACCTGCCTGCACCTGCCTGCACCTGCCTGCACCTGCCTGCACCTGCCTGCACCTGCCTGCACCTGCCTGCACCTGCCTGCACCTGCCTGCACCTGCCTGCACCTGCCTGCACCTGCCTGCACCTGCCTGCACCTGCCTGCACCTGCCTGCACCTGCCTGCACCTGCCTGCACCTGCCTGCACCTGCCTGCACCTGCCTGCACCTGCCTGCACCTGCCTGCACCTGCCTGCACCTGCCTGCACCTGCCTGCACCTGCCTGCACCTGCCTGCACCTGCCTGCACCTGCCTGCACCTGCCTGCACCTGCCTGCACCTGCCTGCACCTGCCTGCACCTGCCTGCACCTGCCTGCACCTGCCTGCACCTGCCTGCACCTGCCTGCACGTGCCTGCACGTGCCTGCACGTGCCTGCACGTGCCTGCACGTGCCTGCACGTGCCTGCACGTGCCTGCACGTGCCTGCACGTGTCTGCACGTGTCATTGTGCTTCTGATTCTTTAAGAAAATACATTTATTGTCTAATTCGCTGCGCTTAAACGCGAATAAATTATTTTCTGACGCACCTGCGCACCTGAAATAAAAACAATGAAATACACTATTTGACCTTCTGAATAGGAATTCCGCTTTACCGCAGCAGCGCAGGACCCGCAATTTACCTCTGAGGATTAAAGAACGGGTTTGAAATAAACAACAGTCTGTTCAATATGCTGGTTTCTGTTATTTATTTATTTATTACTTTTTCATATTCCCAGATCTAAGGAGACTGACATCCTTGAATCAATTGAATCGTGTACATATCCGTCTTTGGCAGTTTCTGAGCGCCAACGTCCGTGCTTTTTGAACAGTCTATCTGGTACTCCACAATTTGCCGCTGCAGAAGCTCCACCCGATCTCAGGCTGTGCAAAGAATACTGTTTGGGATCTTCGCCGATAGCTTTCACCTAGTGTATGAGAGTTGTTTAGATTTAAGTTTATAAAAGTCATCTTTTTTACAATAGGACAGTCCTGGAAGAATAAACTGATCGGAATCTCTAGCTTCAAGTAGACCTGCCTTGGATAAATATCGTGAAAGCATCGAGATAGGGCATATGGGCTTCCCAGTGGAAGCAACAATAACATGTGCACCCTGTCTGTAAATGTCCGTCTTGCTTTTCTCTATGAAAATGCTAGCAAAATTATCTTCAATTGTAATGTCGCACCTTCTAATGGCTACCAGTTCATTAAATCAAAAAAATGCGGCAAAGGCCAATAGGCACATGGTACAGACTCTGAGATCCATAAGCGAGGATGTGAGTTTTCCATAACGATCACATATTTTCTTTAGCATATCAACAGTGATTGGAGCTTTCTTAGCTTGTGGTTTGGCTAACATTCGTTTTAATCCTTCCAACACTAAGTGAAGGAATTTTGTGTCACACGGATTAGTTGCATCGTATAAATCGTGAACCATTTAATTCCATAAAAGGATGATTCAATGGCAGAATACGGTGATCCCTTTTTGAGCAGGTGTACTAAGTAATCTGCTGTATGATGAGAAGAAGCTGGGAGTGGACACAGTTGTTGGTTTGTTGCCCAATCTGACCATTGTTCAAATGCTTTGTTGTACCTGCGCGAAGTGGATTGCGCTCTGGATGCTTGTAATACTGTATGGAGGATATCCTGATGGGATGAGCTAGATTGTTGGTGGGGAGAAGGGGTCACTGTAGGACAAACAAAAGTGACAGTTTTCGGGTATTAATCGACTGAGATTTTGCTTCGTTTATCAATTTATTTCATTTTACGTAGGGTAACAAGCAGTCTAAGTTACATTCTCATTCTCCTCTCAGGAGACATTGGTTTAATAATCTGTCATAAAGCTTTGGAATTTACAAGCAAAACATCTTCCCTGTTCTTCTCAGGAACAACTCCTTCAGTAAGGAGTTCAATATACATTGTGAGCGGACAGATAAAGCTTTCATGTTATTTTGATTACGTATACTACATTACATTATATTGTAGTTCACCAATCGGTATCAGTAAGAAGCATTTAATCTAATGGCCAATACTGGACTATTAAATGAGTCTGATCCAAAAATGGATCTCGAATTCCTGCCTTGTACAAAAACGCCTTGTGGATTATCAATTTTAATTACTTCCTTTACAAGTGAGCAGAACTCACTATGATCTGAAAACAGAATAGGCCAGAAAACTGCCGATGGCCAATGAGGTACAACTAACGTACCAGCTGCTCTACAGGCATTCATATGGAAAATGTTTGTTTTTTTGGAACTAAGTGTATTGGTGGGACTAACCAATTGTTCTCACTTCCCCAGTGGGAAGAAAATGCGTCAACTCCGGACGTACCTGGGCACCAGTATTTGGAATTAAATTTGGCTAAATTAGCATTTAAATTATCGGCAAACCTGTCAATGGTATGGGGACCAAAAATGGAATCGATAAATTTAAAGAATAAATGGGAAACGCCCCAGTCGTCGAAATCTATTATTCTGCTAATTTCGTCGGCGGTTTCATTAACGTTTCTAGGGATCCACTGAGGCATTAGGAAAATGCCGTTCTCTTTGCAAAACCTAAAGATATTTACGCTCAGCATGTGGAGTTCGATATTCATAGATCCGCCTTGCAAAATAGCGACAACGGCCTGGTTATCGGTAAACATTATCGGTAAACATTTTTACATTCATAGTGATAAAGTTACGTCTAAAGGCTGAAAGTGCAGCTGCAACACCTTCCAACTCTCGCCAAGTTGAACTTTTTCGTTCCTCTGTTTCTGACCAAGTTCTATGATTGATTACATTTGTGCCCTGAATAAACGCTCCGCAACCCGTGTTGCTTGCATCGCTAAAAACTATGACATGTGGAACCGTGTGAGTGATCAGGCTCAGGTTATTATACACCGTTAGGTTGGACTTCCAAAAGATTAATTCTTGTATGGCCAGGCTACCTGCAGAAATTGTAATGTTGTTGTCCCAATCTGTTCTGTTGTTGATTTCATGATGAAGAAACCTCGTCATTAGTTTAGTCATAGGACCGATCACGGGCATGCATGATATAATCTTGCCTGTGACTGATGCCAGAATTTTGACTGATGCGTGGTAGTGAATTTACCAGGGTATTTATTACGTCTAAGGTATTTCGGATTATTTTGTCCCTAATAGCAATTGTGCCGTTAGAACTGTCCCAACGTATGCCCAACCATTCTATGCTTTGTGTTGGGGACCAGTGTGATTTCTGTTTATTCGGAATTAATCCAGTCCTAATCAAATCATTCTTAATCCTATTAGAGGTAATAGTAGCCGCAGTTTCATCTGGGGCTCTACACCAGCCGTCATCTAGGTATACAACAATGAAAATACCTTGGGATCTCCAGTGTTTAACTAGCGGTCGGAGACATTTAGTGAAAAAGACATTTCGTGGCCTGCTGGTATTCTGGTCGTACGGTCTACCACAATCCTGGCACAAAATGCTTCGCCCCCAGTGTCTGTACAACGCACTCTCTCTCCGTTAATTACTAGCTCCGTCGCCTGGAAGTTTAGGGTTCCGCCAGTTGGAAGTAGAAAGTCCATTCCCAAGATTCCTTCCAAGGCGTCAAGCCTACCAAATGTAGCAAAGACCGGATACGTGGTCCTACCAATAGTCCGGTGGCTTAGTGAAAAAATCGTGACCCGCCGGATTAAAGCACCAAACTTGGCACACTTGTTCTATATGACCCACTGAACAATTCTAGAGGGGGGTGCCCGGCTTAGGTGACCTAGGTCAAGGTCAGCATGAGGTCAAAGGTCACGTGGCATGTAATTATGTTTGAATGCGGATATTGATGGCAAATCAAGGTTGAGAAGCAATTTTTTAGACACTAACTTGTGTAGAGTTGTTCTATAGGACCAACAGAACCATTGTAGAAGGGATGCCCGGCTTAGGTGACCTAGGTAATGGTCAGCCTGAGGTCAAAGGTCACGTGGCATATAATAATGCTGTTTAAATGCACATTATGATTGCAAATCAAGGTTGACAAGCAATATTTTAGACACTTAATTGTGTAGAGTTGCTCTATAGGGCCAATAGAACCATTGTAGAAGGGGTGTCCGGTTGGGATGACCTTTATCAAGGTCAGGCTGAGGTCAAAGTTCACAAGGCATATAATACTGCATAAATGCAGATCTATGATTGCAAATCAAGGTTGACAATTAAGATAGGCTTTAAATCTTATACTTGTTTTCAAGGACCTAAAGGACTATTCTTGATGGGGTCCCGGTTTGGGTGACCTAGGTCAAGGTCAGGCCGAGGTCAAAGGTCACATGGCATATAAAACTGTATAAATGCAGATATGATTGGTTAAGTGAAAAAAATCAAAGGTTCCACAAACATGGAGATTCTTACAAATTAAGCTACTTAACAATTTAAATCAAAATTTCAAATGTTTATTTGAATAAATCCAAGATGGCGGCCATATATTTGTGTTTATTGGGAAGCAGCGTAATCATACATGTCACTCAAGGTTTTTTAATTTTTAGAGCGATTCTCGGTCACCTGGGAAGGACATTAACGTGAAGGACGTGTAATACTGGGTTTTGTGGAATTTTCTTTCTTTTTCTGTGAGGCTATTAGGTTTTTAAATTCTAATGGAGTGCTTTTGCAAGAAGGTATAGCACAGAGAAACCGGTTTATGCAGGCATACTTCAAGGAATGATCAGTTAATTTTTTTTATATTTTTTTTATCAATTCCAGAGTTAGCTGCAGTGAATCAGAACTCATTCTATGTGGGAAGGAGAGGGTGTTTTATGGGAGTTTTCACAAGTCAGAACTTGTTCTCATCGTTTTCGTTATTTTTTTTGGAGATGCTGCGCAGTTCTGCTGCGTAAGGTATCATTGGATTTTAGGTAGTGGCTGGTCTACAGAGATAAATCTGCATGATTTATTGTGTGCTGGTATGCCAGCAGTGTGGTTGCGTAACTATCCCGCCCAGAGCGTAATTCATAATTTAAGTTTTTTTCCCAGTGATATACGCTTCATGGGAGGTCAGTTCAGGCCACTTTTTTTCGCGAGATTGCAGTCTGTAGGAATAGGGGGGGGGGGGGGGGGTGGAGGGGGTGTTTCGTGTACAAGTTTCAACAGAACCCATCCGTGCTTTTCGTTATTTTTTTGAGACGCGGATCAGGTTCTGCTGACAAGTATCATATGGATTGTATTTGTGACTGTTCTGCCGAAGATAAATCTGTAATTGTACGTTAACTAGTGGGTATGCTAGAAAGTGGCTGTTTGACTGTTCTCTCCAGAGCGTGATTTTTAACTCTTTTTTTCCTTTTTTTCCCGTAAGACACGCAATTGGGGGTCAGTTTTAGCCACCTTATCTCTGCTAGATGACAGTCCGTGGTTGGAGTTCGTGGACGGGCAAATACATCAAACGTCTGCAGGCCAATTGGGTTAGACATTCCCTAAACGCGGGAGTTTCAAACAGGGGCGTCAATCCCATTTCAAATGTGGGGGGGACATTACTGAAGTCAAGAATTATTAGAGGGGTTTAGCCTGCACATTATACAAACGTCAACGCGAGTGCACAAGAGATGTTGGCACGGCCAGCATATCATGCGGCCGGCATAATTATGACAAGCCCAGACGGCGAGCGTCTTCCTGCGAAGACCTAATATAAAGGGGCACTCTTGGAATCCTCGAAAATCTCATGTTTTGGATTGTTTACTTATCCTATTTCAAATGTCTGGTTGAAAGGAAACCAACCTCATGTTTTACCGTTCTCGAGAAAACCCCGTGGTTTACATCGGGGCGCAGTGGTCCCCTAACTCTAACACATACCTATTTACTCGATAACAAATTGTCAAGTCGAACATTTAAACATAGATAATTTGTTTAGGAATTAAAGTGCATTTAAAGGTAGGATATATACACCATTTGCAGATATCGAAAATATTTACTACCGAATTATTAAGAAATATCTTACTCAATTGAAAGTAAATAATGATTCTAGACATTCAGCAAAAGGATTGCGCTAGATATACTGTAATTATTACAAAAAAATTGAATTTTATAAAGAAACGGCGATCGCGAAAAAACTAATATAACATAAGAATAACGGCTCGACCCCGGTTGAAAACAAACGCTGTTTTTCCTGCTTTTCTCGGCATCCATGATTGTAAAACTTCGGAAAAGTCAGTTAAACGATATTTACTATGAAATACAACCCCCAAATCTACCCATTCGTGATAATTCAAGCAATTACCAATGGTGTAAACTACCTTTAATACTAGCTTGGTAATTTTAATTCTTACTTTTCTGGTGAAAATAATTCGCAAAAGATGTTATCCTTGGAAACTATTATTAGAAAACTATTTCCGCAAACAAAATGGTGCAAAGGATTTTGAATGTAGTTTAGAAACACAAGAAAACCTGGAATAATTCCCATCTGCATTTTTGTCGGTGTCCTGTAAAATTAATGAGATAAGGTTTTATCCGTTTACTTTTTCAAATAAGTTACGGAGAAGTATCTTGAAAAGTATTTATCAAGTATCTTGAAAGTATTAAGCCCAGATTCAATCGGAGGTGCCGGTAGGCCCTATTTGTTTTATTCCACCGTCGAATTAATTCAAATAATAAATCCTAAGTCTTTGAACTTTGATTGACGGCCAACTGATAACAGTAGAAATTTCCACGAAGTTATTTGTTATTGTTATGGTAAAATGAATGAACAACCACTATTAAAATGCAAGGGAAATGTTCGGGCAAAGATCTCTTGCGCCGCGCATTTGGTCGTCTGCTACGCGTACTTAAACCTTTGTTTCGCGTCTTCGGCTTCGGTTCGCCTGCGACTTCGGAATCACTGAGAAGTAAATACAAATGAAGGAAATAGAAATATCCGACTTTTGTATAGGTTCATATCAACTGATTGAATGTTTCTGAAGCACAACATGCACCAGAATGTGGCTGGAGTTCTCGCAGTAGCCTAAAATCCCC
Organism: Crossaster papposus; assembly: GCA_037893245.1. NCBI lineage: Eukaryota > Metazoa > Echinodermata > Asteroidea > Velatida > Solasteridae > Crossaster > Crossaster papposus. Next base: position 823,843 of record JBAIAA010000429.1, on the reverse strand, counting down.
TTGATCCTAAGACGAAGACAAATCCGAACCCAGAGATTAAAAAAGCCCTAAAAGTGCGCCCCCAAGATATTAGTTAATACTTATACTGCGATTTGATTGATTGTCAGCTTTGCGAAGGTTCGCTAGAGTTAATTTAAGTTGAACACGATCGATCAAGCACAGCCAATGGCACACGCACTTCACTGAACTTTTGTAAACACAAAACTTTCTCAAACTAGGCTACAACTTTACCAAAAACACAGATTTCAACCACAATCGAAGTCCACACACAGTCTACATGATACAGTATGAATATGGCTGCAAAACATCATTTACTGAATTATCGATTTCAGGGGCTATGTTACAGCAACAAATAATATAAATTTAGGACAAAAGTGGGATTACGTCTAGACGAGATAACGCCTGTTTTCACGCGAACAGTATGTGTTCACGTACACGTATGTACGTGTACAGTACATGTACATGTACACGCACACGTACGAACTACACGTAAAGATCGAGTTCGCGCGCGCACATACACCCCCACAGGGCGGCCAAACCCGCAGTATAGGGCGTTAACGTCAGGTTCTGTTGCCTCCGCAGCCGTTGTTGGACTTGGATGGACTCCGTGTAAATTCGTCACACTTACGCCACCGCTCCGCTATTCTTGACAGTTTCCGCTACAGTACATATTGCCCTATTATGAGATACACGAGTTCAAAAACATGGGGGGGACATTTGATATTGTGTCCCCCACCCTTCAAAATATGGGGGGGACGTGTCCCCCTGTCCCCCCCAGGATTGACGCCCATGGTTTCAAACACTGTCTCTGGTTTTGGCGACGCGATGACTGGTTTGTGTATTGCCACAGTGGTTCTTTTGTTTTTAGTTCACACAGTGATTGATTTTTACCGGTGATAATATGCCGTCCCCTCTTTTTTTTCCTTTTTTGGAAGGGGAGCAGGGCATATTTTCTGTGCTATATCATGCACTTCATCAGTCAACCTCTTATATAGTTCATTTTGCTTTCCTTGTTTTTATTTGTGTGTCGGTTTATATGACGCATGGCAAGGACAAGGGGGGGGGGGGGGGGTTGGGTTGGTGGGGTTTGACTTATTTATTTTGTTTTAGTCTTGAGATCCATTTCTTTGATCATTATTTTGTTCTTTCAATAGTTCCAATAGAATTTGAAGATTCTCCTCATCAAGATTTTGTTCCTCTTGGTTGGATTGTGGAGACGCTTTAGTCCTAGATCGAACAAGTTCATCTTTTATGTTTTTGTGCCGTTTGTATGCCAGGATGGGTTGGGTATCAAATAGCCTATTCAGATATTCGTTTTCGCTAATCAAGGGCCAGTGTTTGAGGATAGCCCGTTTCAGGGCTGGGTGCGCGACATATGGGTAGTATGGTAGGACGAACACCAGTGGGATATTGTTTTGTGTTTGTTTACGCTTAGGGTCCGCGGAAGTCTTTCCCCTTTGAGAAAGGAGAGCTAGGTCTTCGTTTGTGTATCCGCGCTTTTGAAGTTTGTCTTTGAAGAATTCAACCCTCTCCCCAAAGTCTTTTGAATGGGTACATATACGTTTGTATCTGGTCACTTCGCCCTTGATTAATCCGCCAAATACCGACTTAGGGTGTGCTGAATCTCGAGCTAGGTACTGAAATGTATCAGTTTTTTTGGTAGCGACTCGAGTATCCAATATCCCTTCATGTATGAATCGTTCGCCTTTGTAGATAATAAGGTCGAGAAAAGTGACTTGGCGGTGCGAGATCTCAGACGTGAACTTCAGCGTAGGGTGAATTTTATTAAGTGATTGCACTAGGTCAGCAGCCTGCTTTTCATTTCCGTTAAAGATTATAAGAACATCGTCTCTATATCTCATGTAGCTCACAATTGAGGGATTGTGAGGGAGGATTTTGTCTTGTTCGTATTTGAATAGAGTTATGTCACAAATCTCCGGACTGCATTCGCTGCCCATGGCCACGCCAATTTTTTGTCTGAAAAACTTGCCATTAAATTCAAACGTGTTTTGACGCATAATGAGTTCAAGGAGACGTCGCGCGTGGTCTGTCGTGGGCTTGGGTATTGCGTATAGTCTGTCATCGGCCATTGCAAGTGCGTCACAAACTGATTCAATTGCCTCATCTTGTGGGCAGTTAGTGTACATGGATACTAAATCCAGTGTTATCAATAAGTTATCTTGCTCCAATGTCAGGTTATTTAGTTTTTCAAGCACATGCCCAGAATCGCGTGTGTATGTGCTTTGCTGTTTGACAATTGGGAGCAAGAAATAGTCTATGTATTTGGATATGGATTGAGTCGGTCCTCCGCAACCACTAATGATTGGCCTCCCCACGAACCGTGTTCCTTCTGGTACTTTTTTGTGAACTTTCGGTAGGAGGTAAAGGCAAGGTGTTTTAATGTCGTGGTTGCGGGGGTTAAGAAACTCCGATATGTCTTTCGATATGAGTCCGTCCACGTAGAGTTGGCGTATGGCTTGAGAGACTAATTCCGCGGTTTCATCGGTCAAGTCCCTGTTAATTTCTTCATAGTGGGGGCCTGTTAATTGTCGTGTCCCTTCACGTATGTAGTCTTGTTTGTTAAGGACGCACACACCGCGGCCTTTATCGAATTGTTTGATGATAATATCCTGTCTTTTCTTAAGGCCAGATAGCGCAACACGTTCTGCTTTTGTTATATTTAGTTTGACATTTTTAATTTTCAGTCTGGACAGTTCCTCCAGAGTGCCTTCAATATATGACTCTAGGTTTAGATTGAAGGTAGGTTGGGGAGTCCAAGTTGAAGGTAGTTTGAACGGGTGTGAGCTTATAGGTCTGACTCTCCCTGCCATTCTATAAGTATAATTGGCACTTTCAGTCTCACTTTTGGTTAGAGGTGGTATGCACAAAAACTTTGATTTGCAATCATATCTGCATTGCTACAGTAATTTCTTCAGTAATATATGTCATATGAACTTTGACCTGACCTTGACCTAGGTCACCAAAACTGTACACCCCCTCTAGGGTGATTATGTTGGTCTTATAGAACACGTGCAAACAATTTAGTGCCTTCAAATCTAGCTTGGCAGCCTTTATTTGCAATCTTATCTGAATTTATAAAATATTATTTAACATGTGACCTTTGACCTCGGCCTGACCTTGACCCAGGTCACCTAAGCCGGGCACCCCCCTCTAGAATTGTTCAGTGGGTCCTATAGAACAAGTGTGCCAAGTTTGGTGCTTTAATCCGGCGGGTCACGATTTTGCCAAAAATTGGCGCTAAGCCACTGGACTACAACGCGTATCTCTACCCACGCACTACCAATGCTCTCCAGCGGAGTACCGTATGCGCTCTTAACTAGCGATCGGAGACATTTAGTGAAAACATAAGGTGCAGATGATAATCCAAAAGGAAGGACCGTGAACACGTAAAACCGAGTAATCTTATTGATTGTCCAAGAAAATCCAAGACAGGTTTGATGGGGGATAAAAATGTCTATATGGTGATATCCAGATTTGAGGTCGAAAGAGAACATGTAATCACCTTGACGTAAATACGACAATGAAACTTTCCAGTCATCGAACTTGATGTACTCTTTCCAAATATGTGCATTAACAAGTGTAGCGCAATTAACAGTTTGCTTGGGTAGCATGAGGCCACCGTAGTTGTAAACGAGCATCATGGCAAGATATCAGAACTGCTGAGTGACTACAGCGATGTCTTTTCCGAGAGTGACAGCGATATCGGGCGTACCGATTGGGTGAAGCACAGCATTAGCACTGGGGAAGTAAGACCAATAAGGGAGAGGCCAAGACGGTTCACACAGAGCGAGCAAGAAGAGATAAGTAGACAGGTGGAGAACCTGCTGATTGACGGAAGGATCGAGCCATCCGACAGCCCATGGGCAGCCAACGTAGTGTTAGTAAAAAAGAAGGACGGGTCAAAAAGATTTTGCGTTGACTACCGTCGCCTCAATGCCTTGACGTTGAAGGATGCATATCCGATCCCTAGGATCGACGACTCGTTGGACACCTTGACAGGCTCGAAGTGGTTTTCGACTTTGGATCTATCGTCAGGGTACTGGCAGGTAGAGCTGGACCAAGAAGCTAAACAGAAGTCTGCCTTTGTGGTACGGGGTGGCCTGTATTGCTGGCGGGTAATGCCATTCGGCTTATGTAATGCGCCTTCGACGTTCGAGCGATTAATGGAGCGTGTATTGAAGGGCCTACAATGGGAGACAGTTTTGGTATATCTCGACGATGAGATTGTCATTGCACAGACGATTCAGGACGAGCTTCAGCGCCTGGAAGTCGTCTTACAGCGCCTACGGCAGGCGGGGTTGAAGTTGAAACCTAAAAAGTGCAACCTCTTCAGAAGAAGCGTGTTATATCTGGGGCATGTGGTGTCGGGTGACGGCATAGCGACGGAACCGGAGAAAGTTCAAGCCGTGCGGGAGTGGCCTACGCCGAAGAACGTTACTGAGGTCCAAAGTTTCCTTTGGTTGGCTGGCTACTATAGACGGTTTGTCAAGGCGTTCGCCGATGTCGCCCGGCCGTTGCGTCGCCTTACTGAGAAGGGGCAGAAATTCCAGTGGAGCGGGGAGTGTGAGGCCGCTTTTCAGGAGCTAAAGGTTGCAAGAGGCGCCTATTTTGGCATTTCCAGAGCCAAATGCCGAGTACATATTGGATACAGACGCTAGCGACATTGGAGTGGGAGCAGTACTCTCCCAACTGATTAACGGACAGGAGCGAGTCATTGCGTATGGCAGTAGAGTGCTAAGTAAACCAGAACGCAACTACTGCGTGACTCGGAGGGAGCTGTTGGCAATTGTGGTGTTCTTAAAGAAGTTTCGTCAGTACCTGTACGGACGTCGGTTCACGGTTCGGACTGACCACGGGGCGCTACGCTGGCTCATGAATTTTAAGGACCCACAGGGACAGATTGCTCGTTTGTTACAACTGGTGAGCGAGCACGACTTGACCATTGTACATCGACCAGGGAAATCCCATGGAAATGCTGATGGATTGAGTCGGAGGCCTTGTCCACAGTGTGGACGAGAGGGAGTAGACGTGGAACAAGCCACCTCCGTAGGCGACAAGAGGGTCGGTCACGAGACAGAGGCAGAGAAAGAAGAACCGCCTACTGTGAGGATTGTTGCGATGGAAACGATAGGTGCACGCAACACATGGAGGGAAGCGCAGGAAGCTGATTCAACGATGAGTTGGGTTCTGTTGACAAAGGTGGACGATGGTGATAGGCCAGAGTGGTCCAGCATTACAAAAGCCGCACCTGCAGTGAAGAAGTACTGGTTGTTATGGGACCAGTTAGAGTTAAAAGACAATCTCCTTTGCAAGAGGTGGGAGTCGGACGATGGCCGACAGGTGAGGTACCAAGTTATCGTGCCCCAATCCAATCGAAAGGAGGTAGTGGAGGAACTACACGGAGGGCCTACTGGAGGTCATCTAGGTCAAACAAAAACATTGGCAAAAGTACGACACCGGTTCTACTGGTATGGGATGAGTGCAGACGTGAGGTCGTATGTCAGGCAATGTGAAGTATGCGCCTCCAAAAAGTCACCTGCCAAGGCACGAAGAGCTCCACTTCAGCAGTATTATGTTGGTGCGCCTATGCAGAGAGTGGCTTTGGATATATTAGGACCCCTTCCAGAAACCCAGCGCGGAAACAAGTATGTGCTAGTGGTGGGGGATTATTTTAGCAAGTGGGTCGAGGCATACCCAGTCCCCAATGAAAAGGCGGAGACTGTGGCTAGGACTTTTGTGTCGGAGTTCGTTTGCAAGTTTGGAGTCCCTATCGAGTTGCATTCAGACCAGGGGCGTAATTTCGAGTCGCGAGTGTTTGCTGAGACGTGCAATATCCTGGGGATCCGAAAGACGCGCACTACGGCATACAACCCTGACGGGATGATAGAGCGGTTTAACCGGACCTTGTTAGGAATGGTTTCCGTGATGATCGACCCCCACAAGCAGCAGCGGGACTGGGACGAAAAGTTAGTTTGCCTACAGAGCGACGCCACAAGAATCGACCAGAGAGACACCTAACATGTTAATGTTGGGCAGAGAGGTTTTCTTACCCCTAGACTTGACAACTCGAGTGGGTACAGAGGACAGTAAAGTGAACAAAGCGGAGGACTACGCTCTTCATCTGAGAGGAGCTTTGCAGTCGGCCCACGAACGGGCGAGAGAACACCTGAAGTCGAGTGCGAGAAGGCAAAAGCGGTGCTATGATAGAAAAACGATGACAACGATGCTGGAGGCAGGACAATTAGTTTGGCTTCATAATCCAAGTAGGAAGAAAGGTTTGTCGCCTAAGCTTTAAAGGCGCTGGGAAGGACCCTACATGATTATCAACAAATTGTCAGACGTAACCTATCGGATCCAGCGGAGGCCAAGGAATAAAAAGAAAGTCGTTCATTTTGATCGGCTCAAACCGTACACGGGTGAGATACCTGAGGAATTGACTGATCAGAGGACACCTGCGACAGCGAGACCACCACAGACTGGACAAGTAGAGGGACTTTCACCGGAGGTACCTGGGCTAGGCGCGGCTGCAGAAGTGGTTGACGGGCGAGATAAAGATCGCTCGAGTCTGCCAACTGGGGTGGAAGTACCAGCAACGCCTGCGAAGGAGTCCGTGGGAAAGCCAGCAGTACACAGTGGAGATAATGAGACAACGACTACTACCGAGCAAGGCTCACATGGGGTAGTTGCAGGGGAGTCCATGAATGTGCCAGCGCAAGCAGCTGTGTGTCCCTTACCGGCGCTAAGGCGAAATCCAAATAGGCAGCGCAGAAAGCCGCAGCAATATAAGCAGTGGTAGGAACAGGTGGCACCTATAAATCACCCAGAAACACATAAACAATAACGAGTCAATCGGAAGCATAAGGTGTTGACTAGGACCCGTGTGTTGTTTTGGCAGGTAGATGATGGGGAAAGACGGAGTGGACAAAATGACTCCAAGGGAGGAGGAGAAGCTCAAGTGCGTAAAGTGTTGCGAGACGTTTCTTCACCACCGCAGTCTTATTCGACACCTAGCCATTGAGCATGGGCCAAGGGTGTATTACCGATGCAGAAGGTGCGCTCATAAAAATAATAGGAGGGATAATCTACGCTACCACTACCGAGATTGTCACCCAGACAACTTAGGTGAAGTACCAGAAATCAAGGGGGAAACCTGCGAGGACATCGAAGAGTTCGAGCACCAAAATGAGACAGGTGGGAGCCAGCACAAGAGGAGCCAGGCGCCACCTAAGAAGGAAAAGCCAACCAACAAAGAGACACGAGCCTGTGGTAAGGCAACCGAGAAAAAGCCGGACAAGACACGAGAATCGACACATGGGAGCGACTCAAAAGGTGATCGGTCGAGATCAGCAGAATCGAAGCCAAAGAGCAGCAGGGAGCCGTCCAAGAAGCGAAGCAGGGAAGAACCTGTAGTGTAGTTGAACAGCGCCCTCTGTTGTTATATATCTGGGACCAAGGAACACTTTCACGTGCGATCCTGAATAAAACAGTTACTCTTAAATCCGTGTCCGTAGTCTGTTCCAAACATCACATTGGCGACGAGTACGGGATCGAACTAACAAAAAACTGATCCCGCTATCCATTGCATCAACCAGTATCAACGTGGTGAGTCTTACACTCGTTGAATAGAACGTTTCTTTTGAAGAAATAATCGGAAAGCAGAACTGTAAATCCATACCGTAACTGGTTAACGTGAACTCTGTTACACCAGCGCTGTACAGAACATTATCTCGACAGTTTCACAGTGCTCATTGAATATCGCTATCGCAAACTAAAGCATGGCACTGCTACCTGTTTTTCCAAGATTTGACATTCATCAAGATGCTAATGCTGGTCCTCGCTGGAAGAAGTGGCTCCAGAAATTTGAACGGCTAATGGTGGCCATGGACATAAAATATGACAATCGAAAACGTGCTTTACTGTTACACTATGCGGGTACAGATGTTGATGAAGTGTTTGAAACACTCAAGGATGTTGGAGATGATTACAACTCAGCAACTGAGCACCTGACAAAATACTTCAATCCTCGACATAACATAGCCTACGAGGTATATCAGTTCAGGCAGGCCAAACAGGGCAAAACTGAAACTCTCGATACGTACCATACTCGACTGCGTCAACTTGCCCAGACGTGTGAGTTCCACGATGTCGACAAAGAAATCTGTGCACAAATCATCCTCAGTTGCCAATCACAACGCCTCCGAAGACGTGCTCTGCGTGAACCAATGACGCTGGAAAACCTACTTTCCAGTGGTCGTGCCCTCGAGACAAGCGAACGAGAGGCTGACGCTGTAGAAGCAGGGAGAGCTGAAACAATAAATGCTATCACAAAGTCCGATGATGGTAGAAGCAGACGTGACAGGGCATACACAAGCAAGTCCTTCAAGCCCCGCCCTTCCCGACAGCGAAATGCATCACAGAGCCGAGGCCGATCCAAGTCCAGGTACCGCCATCCACCACGCCAAAATCAACCACAACGCCCCAACCGTACGTGTTACTTTTGTGGAGGAATCTATCCCCATACCGGAACCTGTCCAGCCAAAGGGAAAAAGTGTCGAAATTGTGAAAAAATCGGACACTTTGATTCCGTATGCCGATCAGCATCAGCAAAAGTCAACGTCATAGAACAAGATGACTCTGACAATGACTACATCTTCGCTAACCAACGTGGCAGCGTTTACGTCATTCATGTTGCTAATCTACCTACCTGCAAAATGACTATCGGCAACACTACCCTATCTGCCATGATAGATTCAGGAGCATCCGTCAATGTGTTAGACTCCAAATCCATTGATCTCCTTTGAAGTAGCGGGCAGACACTCAAGACACGAAAAGCTACTTCCAGAGTATTCGCTTACGGTACAAAAATACCCCTACCAGTGCTAGGTGTCATCGAAGCTGAAGTAAGAGTCGGTCCCAACTCTTGCTCTACCAAGTTCCACATTGTCAACACACACAGTTGCAACCTGCTATCTTTTGCAACTGCCAAACAACTGAAGCTGATCTCCCTCAATGCAGACCATGTAACCTGCAATCTCCAACCAGATCAGCCACAGCGACCACCAACCGCCACTGCCATGACACATGCTCAGATAATGCAGCAGTATGGCGATTTGTTTTCTGGCATTGGGAAAATCAAAGATGTCAAGATCTCTCTTCACATCGACCCTGACGTAAAACCGAAGCAACAAAAGCATCGTCGCATACCCTTTCACACACGCAAAGATGTTGAGCGTGAGCTCCGGCGACTGGAAGGTGAAGACATCATAGAGAGAATTGAGGGTCCTACCCCATGGGTGAGCCCAATTCTTGTCGTTCCAAAGCCCTCAGGTGAAATCAGAATCTGCGTCGATATGAGAGAAGCCAATCGCGCAGTCCAACGAGAACGACACCCCATGCCTACCCTTGATGACATCATCACTGACCTCAATGGGTGTACAGTCTTCAGCACACTAGACATGACAGCGGGCTACCACCAGTTTGAACTGGAAAAAGAATGCCGCAACATCACAACCTTCAGCACCCATGTCGGTCTCTTCCGCTACAAGCGTTTGATGTTTGGTATCAACGCTGCCTCTGAGATATTCCAGTCATCCGTGGCACAACTTCTTACTGGCCTGAGTGGATGCAGGAATGTATCAGATGACGTTCTTGTCTACGGCAAAGATCAACAAGAACACGATAGAAATCTGAAAGCTGTTCTTGACAGACTCCAGAGCCACAACGCCAGACTGAACAAGAGCAAATGCAAGTTCGCACAACCAGAAGTTAAGTTCTACGGACACACGTTTAGTGGAGATGGCATCGCACCAGACACACAGAAAATTGAGGCCCTCATCAATGCAACACCCCCCAAGAATGCCAAAGAAGTCAAGTCTTTCCTCGGTTTAGCATCATATGTCTCACGATTTATCCCCAACTATGCAACGGTCACTAACCCCCTTCGCGAGACTCCAAGTGGAAGTGGGAACAGAAGGAAATCTCGTCATTCAACGAACTGAAAAGTATCCTGACAAACACGAATGTCATGGAGTACTTTGACCCTCGCAAACCGACAGATATCATCGTGGATGCAAGTCCAGACAGACAACGGTCCTCCATTTCATGGACATGAGTTTGCAAAATTCGCATCATATCTTGGCTTTACACATCGACGAGTCACCCCACTATGGCCAAGAGCCAACGGAGAAGTAGAGCGACTAAACAGAACACTAGGAAAGGTCATACGCATCGCCGAGACTGAAGGTGTAAGCTGGAAACAACAGTTACATAAATTCCTTCGCCAGTACAGAGCTACTCCTCATTCCTCAACAAACCTATCTCCCTGCGAAGCACTCAACTCCAGAAAGCTGAAATGTGAGCTACCAGAGATCCAGTCTCCTATGCGTCCACACAGTCGCGATGACTCTTTGCGAGAACGAGATGCCCAGCAGAAATCGAAAATGAAGACACTCGCTGACACTCGCCTCTTTGCCAAACCGTCAAACATCCAGACAGGAGACGTAGTCCTTGTGCGTCAACCCAAACAATCCAAACAATCCAAACACACCTCACCATTCAACCCCAAACCCTTCCAAGTCACGATGAGAAGAGGAAACATGGTGGAAGCCACAAGAGGAGACAAAGTAACCAGACGAAACGTCTCTCACTTCAAAAAGGTCCCCCACACCCCAGAAGACGGCGAAAGTGATGACCTCACAGACGACATACCTGTAGTCACTGATCCGCAGTCATCCCAAGATCCTCAATCTCTCGTCAAATCTCCGGAAGTCCTTGAGGATAGTCCTAAACTGAAGTCCAGTCTTCGTCAATCCACACGAGTTCGCAAGCCTCCAGTGCGATTCAAGGACTATGTTCAGTGAACTCTGTGCAGACTGCAAATTTATTTGCTCATTTGCATCAAACCTATGCCAACTATAAAATAGGCCAAATCACACTCTCAGCCAATTTTTGGCAAAACCTTCTAAAGTTTCAAGTTTTCGAAGTTTAACAGTTTCTAAGTTCAAAATGTTAAAGTTAAAAGTTTCAACAACAAAAAAAACAAAAAAAAGATTTTGAGTTGTTAAAAAAAAAAAAAAAAAAAAAAAAAGATAGAACAGAAAAGTGTATTTAAATTAAATTAAAGGAGACGACTCATTCTTATTTAAAAAAAAAAAAAATTATTTCATTTCATTACTTCCAACTTATCACACTCGGACTTCAGTGCTCAACATAAAAAACAATCTTAAATGTTTTAACAGACTCAGTTTAACTTAAGCAGAAACCCTTTTGCAACTTTTCATTTAAATTATCCACTGGCACACCTTTTCAAGTTTAAGTGTATCCACTTATCTAATGAAAGAGGGTGAATGTAGTGTAGTTGAACAGCGCCCTCTGTTGTTATATATCTGGGACCAAGGAACACTTTCACGTGCGATCCTGAATAAAACAGTTACTCTTAAATCCGTGTCCGTAGTCTGTTCCAAACATCACAGAACCCACCGAGGAGCGATCGACTAAAAAGAAGTCTGCTCGACCAGTGACATGTACTGTGTCACGGGCACCTGATTCAGGTTCTGAGGAGCCAATCGGTGGAACACCTGGACAGGAGGAGCCGCGACAGAAAGCGGACAAACCTGTGACAACTCAGGGAGTTGTGCTAACTCAGAGGGAGCGAGGAGTTAATGACGAAACGGTGGGGAATGTTGCTTCAGAGGGGTTGAGAAGTCTACTTCCGTTGACTTCGGAAGACCTGCAAGAGATGGTGGAGATTGAGCTGTCACCAACACCTATGTCTGTCTGGGAGCAGGACGAGGATCTAGTGGAGGCGGTACCCAGGCCGACGAGAGGTGGAAAGTCCATCAGTCTGATGAAGAGGGAGATTGGCATGGACCAGCGTAAGGAGAAAGAGCAGGGCCACAACGGTGCTTCCACGGTGCAATCGTTGCTGAAGCTTGAGAACATTTTACCAGGCCAAGCTGTGAAAGTAAGAGAAGTACGAGAGACTTACCTGTACCGTGAGGAGTCAAAGGTGCTCCAAGGAGAAACTCACCGGGAGTTTGATGTGGTTTATCTCCGACCGGTGCCAATTACAGAGCCTGATGTGTCAGCGCCCGAGTCCAGGATCCGCCGGATCGTCCCGTACACTCAGACGGGAGAAGAACGCCTTAGGCCTTCATTCAGTGAGGAGGGACTGGAAAGCCATGGCAGGGAGGGTAACAAAAGTTACCGAGACCTCATCTAGAGTGTTGTATGAGGAGGGCCAGAAGATCATGAGGGAGAAGACTGAACGTGTATACGACGTTGCTTTCCTTGCCGGGATTACCGATGACAAGTAAAGAACTCTAGGAAAGACACCTAGTTTGTAGTATGCAAAACCTTCTGAGAAGCCTTCAGAGGTCTTTATTGTTTAAACCGCATAAGTTTTCCAAGTGTTTGAGCTAAGCCCTTATAAAGATGTTTAAATGTTTGAGTTTTAAAAGTTAAGAATTTACTTGTTGAGGACACCTTTTGTAACCTGTTGAGGACACCTTTTGTAACCTGTTGAGGACACCTTTTGTAACCTGTTGAGGATAACTTGTATACACCTTTAAAGGCACAAACTGTTTTGCTTTGTTGTAATTTGTAGGTTTAATCGGTCAAGGGACTGACCGAAACCTAAGGCGCGGCTGTGTAGCGCAATTAACAGTTTGCCTGGGTAGCATGAGGCCACCGTAGTTGTAAACGGAGCACAAACCTAGACGTCGGCTGGGGCCGATGTGCGTTGCGCTATGTAGCGCCAGCCTACTGCGTGCGCGCTATAAAAGCGAGAGAGGGCGCCACGCGAGCAGTTCCAGTCCTAAGTTTCGACCAGTTGGTACCACATTGGATCCAGTAGGACAGTCCCTTGCCTGAGAGCACGGTACCGGTAATAGCCATACCTGTAAGTAAAGCGACTTAGTATTCGACTGGAGTTAATGGGGATAAGTTTATAAGGAGGAATTCCATCCACGGGGCGTTAAAGAGGGTTTAGTGGATGTAAATCTGGCTAGAATTGGGGGATTCCAGCGTGAACACCTGTATAAGAAACCAAAACCTGTGTAGGTGCCATTCCAGAGCCCGTAGAGTGTACTGTTCATACCAATTAGCGCCTGTCGAGGCGTGTAGTTAATAAAAGTGCCAACCTAGAAAGGCGTGTCAGTGTGTCGATTATAGGTGCCCGCCTGTTTCCAACCCTGTTCCCTACTCGAGCGTTAGTGCTGTTTGGTTGCTGCGGGCGCATCGCCCGCCCGCTGACGCGTTGCTTCTTCCGCCGCACCTGGCGGTAGACTTCCCCAAAACGAGCCTGCTCTCTTGGCCTTGTCAGATCGACCGCTCGCTGGTATCCGTCAAGGATCGACTCTGGGTCGGTTGGCGCGTCCGCCACACAAGTCTTAAATCCAATATTAATCTGAGTTTACCAGAACTTTGAACAGAAACAGAAAGTGGATTAACAACTATAGGTGCGTGTGAAACTTCAGACACTAAGCCTGAAGTCACTAAGTCTTCTATGGTCTGTTCTACGAATTCCGATTGATCAAGCCCAGATTTATTATTTTTCTGGAGTATTGGAGGAGGTGTAGTAATTAGTGGTAGTTTGTATCCTTGTTCGATAACGCTAATGACATATTCATTTGTTCCAATGTTTCTCCAAAATTCTATAGCCGATTTAAGTGAGCCCTTTACATTTGGTTTTGAGAGTTCTTGTTCATATTCGTGGAAATTCTTCTTTCGGGCTTCGAAGTTGAGAATTCGGTTGTACTCGGGATCGTCGCGTAATTCACTGGCATCGGGTATTTCTGGTTGATCACGGACTATGAAAATAAGTTGAATGAACCAACAAAATAATTCGCATTGTAACATTGTTAGGCATGTATCATCTTTACCCGCCTATTTGACTCAATTGCCACTATACTGCTTCTCCGTACTATTTACTGATCTAGTAACTCTAGCACGACGCAGCTAATTCTGAATGCATATACAAACAATGTATCCACACCAACCTGTATCTCTCTCTTCCTTGCTTGCTGTTGTTGGGGTCTTAGCGCTTACTGGTGCTTGCCTGCTAGAGTGCAGACGGCCCGCGGGTTGGACGTCCGAGCGGGCAGAAGCGTCTCCAATGACCGGAACGGCCGCAGCCGAAGCAGATGTCAGATGTGTTGGCTTGTGTGCAGCCAAAGACCCTTCTGTCGAATTGTAGAGGGCCACGAAAAAACTCAGCAGTAGAAGTAGGCCGAGACTGAGATGGTGTCGTTGCCTGTCGTTTTTGCGACGCTGTTGTTTGGCTAAGTTGTCGCTTCTTGCGCAAGGCTCTTGTTTGGGCTGCTCGTATTTTCTTGTCATCGTCGCTATTGGATGCAAGTTCGTCAGACTCGTATTCTTCAACTGCGCCCCACCCTGCCTCACTCTTATCTGCTAGGCGTATCAATTTTTTTTTTCTTTATATCTTTAATTATAGGACCTAGTGCTTGCCCAACTTCGTCGTACTTTGCTTTAGAGACTAGGCGTTGTGCTTCCTCTACCTTGTCGGAAATCTCCTTATTGAATTCCCACTGCTTCTTGTTTCCCTTAAATTTAAACGTGGGTTGTGCAGCCGGTTTGGGCCGAGGTTGCATATCTTGTGAAGCCGGTGCTTGGTCCGTTATCTGTTTCTTGAAAGTGCTTAGTTTGTCGTCAAAATAGTTCTTGAAGGAATCAAGCAGGGCAGAGAACGCTGGTTGGGCCGGCACGGCCGAGGCGTGGCCTGCCGCAGTACTCGGGTGATTTTCTTCCGTCATCGGTTGCACGTTATAGTACAGCGAATTTGTTAGTATGTCCTGACTGCGTATGCGAAAGGCGTGAGTGGCGCGAACGCATTCAAGCTTGCCACTTATAGGCAAGCTATTCTATGACTTATTGTCATTTAAATAACCTGGTTACACCTGTCTGCACCTGTCTGCACCTGTCATCGTGCTTCTGATTCTTTAAGAAAATACATAAAACAATCAGTTCTGGCAAAAGGAATGTTTAGTTTTAGGCTATTATCCTTTCGCCCAATCCTAGATGCTGGGTGAAACTTTTTAAGGGAATTAATGTTGATACAACCCTTAACAATTTTATAACACATAACCAAACGAAACATTTTTCTTCTAGTTGGGAGATCAGTCCAGCCTAACTGATTTAACAGAGTGTCATAGTGTGAATGCCAGTCTCTGCAGATAAATCTAACACTCTGGTTTTGTACACGTTTTACAACAGAGGAGTGGTTTAGCCTGTATGGGTCCCAGGCTATGCAACAGTAATCTAGTCGTGATCGGATAAGAGAAATGTAGAGCCTCTTTAAAATATTGGCTGAACAACTACCAACATTTCGTTTGATAAGTCCTAACGTTTTATTGGACTTGGTATAAATGTCATTGCAGTGATCATTCCAGTTTAATTTGTCATTTATCATGACTCCCAGATATCTTTCACATTTAGTGGCGAATAATATATTATTTCCAATACAATACAAATGCTTGCTAGTATGGTGCTTTCTTGACATTTTCATGACCTTACACTTGTCAATATTAAAATTCAATTTCCATTGATCTGACCATTTACATAGTGAATTCAAGTCAGATGGTAAAATCTTAATGTCGCTATTGGCGGCAATGGGCCTATATAAAACACAATCATCTGCATATAAACGGATAGTGGAGTGAATATTCTCAGAGATATCATTAATAAAACACAAAAATAATATTGGTCCGAGAATAGTACCTTGCGGTACACCTGATTTTACCTTAGACCATAACGAGAAATTTCCGTTCATGGACACTCTCTGTTCTCTATGTATACAATTAGATGAATACTATATTATATTCATAAGGGTAAGGGGTTTGCACTTTCTCCAAATTGAAAAAAACAAACAATGAAATTAGCTGAAATACATTCTATAAATTACAATTACCCTCAAACTCTGCCTTCTCTGCTCTGGTAAATCGACTGCTGGCTGGCACTGTTGAGCAGGATGTAATGCTGCCACATATCGTCTTCCCCTTCCTCTCCCTCTGCCACGTACACCGCCCCGCCCTGCTGTACCACCTCTGCCTCGTGCACCTCTCCCTCCCCAACCTCTGCCTCGTGCACCTCTCCCTCCCCAACCTCTGCCTCGTGCAACACCCCCCCCCCCATCTCCCCCCTTGTGCACCTCTCCCTCCCCCACCTCTGCCTCGTGCACCTCTCCCTCCCCACCTCTGCCTCGTAGTCGTACTCCGCTGCTCTTCCTGTCGCCTGTCTTCATGTCGGCCGTCTTCCCCTACCCTGAGCAGCAGCAGCATTAGCCTATTCAAAGATAAAGTAGACTAGACGTCTTTAATTATTAAACGCGAAAGTTGTAATAGCAACAAGAAGGACAAATGTGAATTTGGACTTCAGAAATTTCTCTTTATTATAAGCAGAAACCGGTGCGATTTATAACGAGAGTAAAGGAATGTGTATTTGATGAGGATAGCAGTGTTTTAGTCAACGTTATAACTTAATTTATAGCCCGTGTTATACCTAATATCAACAAATATAAAGCACCGAATCGGCGCTCAATAACAAAAAAAAGTTAAATAGTAATTGAGTAAGAAGCGTACTTAGACTTTTTGTTGTACTTCCGTACGCACACTTCTCAATCCTATGCCTATTGAGTATATAAACCCCGGCCAACTTGCATAATACATGTACCTGTAATTGTTCTATGTCGGTTACTATATCGGAATCATCCGGTTCGTCATCGGGATGCTCACCAGGCCGATCGTCGGGCTTCTCTGGTTGATCATCGCGCTCCAGATCCGATTCATCATGTTTCATTCCAGGCATGAAATCGTCCGATGAACTTGCCATTGCTGACGTGACTGACAGCGCTCTTGTTTGAAACGTCTTCGTATTTTGTTTGTGGCCAAATTTACCCCTCCAAATATAAGTTTAGTTTACTCGAATAGCACGATTCGATTGTAACAAACTGAGATGGGGTTCAAAATCTTTATTCTCGGTTAATATATAAATCACACCAAGGTATATTCATCAGTGGGAAACCTGCAAATCAAATTTGCATTTTGTTATGTTGACCGCCGTGACATGACAAAGACCGAGCTTGTTGGTTTTTAAGCGTTTATTTTGGCGTAAATAAAAGTATCAAAGCTTTACAAAAGTACTGACAACGGCAGCACTATTAATTATATTCCTCCATTTATACTACCAAAATGATTTAGAAATGTGCAGGAAATGCATGGGCAAGTATATTAGCCCGGCGCCGATGATTTTAATTTCAGGGCACGGTGGGGGCGGGATCTAAAGGTAACCTCAAGAAAAGATTTACGCTTTTACAAAATGTATAATTATGACATCAATTGTTGACATCAATTGTTTGGATTTGTGGGCTGCGTAGGCTTTCCCCGTCTACAGCTAGCTGTGCCGGTTCATGTCTGTGGACCTTTAGTCGTCGTTTATTTAGTTCCCATTGTACCCATAGTGACAATAATAAAACAATGTTGACAAATTGTGTTTTTTGTGGACAAGTTTCACCATTGTCCTTCAGAAAGGAAGTGCTCTGGTTGCACTGAGCACGTAATGGGCTCGGGTATTCCCTAAACTGCATTGCATTTCAATGTAATTCAAAATACAAACGATCAAAACTGTTATTATGACTGGACTGGCTTCCGAATTTCTGCGCAGTGGCACAATCTAAGCGTGCAAGCGGTTTAGCGGTTTCTAATTTCACCATGCACGATGTACGTACATACGGGTACGTGTACATGTACAATACATACTGTATGTACAGCAGTAGCCATGCCCCGTACGTACGTACGCGCGTGCATGAACTAAGCGCCTTATCGGCCGGTGTCGACGAACTCTCTGCTCACACAGCCGGAGTTCGTGACCCCGTGTCGCTCGGGTTAACAATTGAGTAAACCCAATTTAAAAACTGCCCAAGTCGGTAATTTTACGATAATGATGTTTTTGGCGAAGTACACTTTCAATTGTCAATACCTCTACGGATTCTTCATCTGTGTGAAAATAACCGCTCCAGATTTTCGCAGATATCTCAAAAACGCTACCACTTTTGGACATGAAATTTTCACAGGTTGGTTTTATGTTATATATCTACAATTATATACACTTGAAACAAACGTACAGTTCCAAAAACCAAACGTGTACGATCCCTTTAATTTCGTATTCGATTTTGCGTAGTTCGACTCTGCGCTTGTTGTGCTGAGATAGGATTATTAGTGATCATAGTTGATCATTTTCCCACGGCTTTGTCTTTTGTATCTTTTGTAGAGTTTTTGTTTAGCTCTTGTGTGCCCTTCCTTGATGATCGCCTCATTGACCTGCTCCAAAATGTTGCCCAAATCTTAGACGTACCGGTACTATTAGACCAAGAGCTAGCTGAGATTTATTTGACAAAATTGTTACAAAAGCTTTGATGGCTGAGTGGGGTACAGCTACCTACCCTGTCTTCAAAAAGTCTTTTCTTAAGTTTGCCAAGTTCTGAGTGGGGTGGGGGAAACCCCTCGAAGTACCCTAAAATTTAGTTTTATTTGACAAAATTGCTACAAATCTGAAACCACATGGGAAATTTTAAGGTCCATACAACCAGAATCACCAACTTAAGACAAAATTATATTCTGGAAAGGTCACTTAAGACAAGGTCAAAGGTCCATTTGCACCAAATGACCTTTCATACAAGTTTGTGTGAGATAAAACCTAAAATAACCAAAACCACATGAACAATGTAGAATTTGATCCACATGTACAAAATAACCAACTTAAGACAAAATTAGGTTCTGGAAAGGTCACTTAAGACAAGACGCTAATTAGTGCTAATTAGGGTTTTATTTGACAAAATTTTTACAAATCTGAAACCACTTGGAAAATGTTAAGTGAGGTTCATACATCCAGAATCACCGACTTAAGACAACATTATATTCTGGAAAGGTCACTTAAGACAAGGTCAAGGGTCACTCTTTTAAACAAGTTATGTGTGAGATAAAAACCTACAATAACCAAAACCAAAACGAAAATGTACCGTGACATGTAGTTTGGTATTACCATTTGTTAAACTATTATAAAGTATCGCGTGCACCACTCACTATGTAGTTGGGTTGGAAGGAGGGGGTATTGTGCACCCTCGGAAATCAATTTCTAATTGGTGTCTCTAGGTCAGAAAAAATGCGTAGAAAACAATTTGCTATGTTAAACAATTCAAAAAAATGTCCCACGTATCATTTTTATGCAAATTAGTGCCGCCATTATCAAAAAATATATGTTTCACTATCAGCCAATATTGAAGTTAATTGAATAAAGACGGTGTCTAGATCCATGTTTTGAGGGTCAAAGATCACAATAAAAACTATTCCGGAAGTGACATGTGTCCGTGGGATAGGAATATTATCGAAAAATCATGTTTATACATATCGGCCAATAATGACATAATTGCACAAGTAAGGTGTCTGCACCCATGTTTTGAAGGTCAAGGATCATTAGAAGAATTCCTTGTGTAACTTTGTGTGTAAATAATGTAAATGCGCAAATGTTAAAGTGCCAGCATTACCTAAACATGTTTATGGTGTATCTCGGTATCCATCAGTCGTCATCGCTTTCAATGAAACCTTTAAGGTCTTCTTCGTCCGTTTTCTCTTCTTCCTCCCCTTCCTCTTCTGCACGATCTCCATTGTTTAGAATATCAACCAGTGAGGTTGGTAGGACCGTTATTTCTGGCATTGCATTACATAATTTCCGGCATTGCATCGTTATTACTATTAGACTGGGCCATACTTCAGGAAAAGAAAGTCCTGTAGGCATTTTTGAGGAAAAGGGGCCAAACAACTTTTTCTAGAGTGGTTTTTCGTGCTGAAAACGAATATTTTGTTTGGACATCTCAGTTTTGCCTAATTAGGTCAGAAATCGAGGTCAAAGTTCAATAACTAGGTCATTTACTATATTTGACCAAAAATGTACATAATCACATGGCCTAATGGAATATTGAAAGATTACTTTAAAAATACTAATAAATGTAAAGCATATTTATCATAAAATACCTCATAACTCCTTTATTACTGAACATTACACAAAATCATCACAAGTTCACTGATACATTTCTGTGGCCATTAACTTTGCTGGGAATAACAGTAGACACTGTTTCCAATATCTTTCTGACTATTTCCAATGGAAATGTGATGTTTGGTTGGCATCAGAATGGGTCAAAACTAGGTCAACTTTTGACCTACATGTACATGTATTTGCAAAATGACCATTGAACATGCGTGCCTAGTTTATTTTTTTGAACACTGCTAGGTACCTATTCTAAAGTGTGACTCATTGGTCAGGACTGTGAAGTTCCAGACGTATCCCCACACTAACCCCTTACCACTCCCCACCCCTCCCCACCCCTTACCACTCCCCACCCCCAATAAAGTTGACAACAAAATGCCAACTTACATAGTAGGCTAAATGTTTTGAAGAGTTATGACAAAATATCTGTCTTGCTTTCATTAGCTTACGTTTCATCAAATTGTAATGTACCACATTATATTTTGGCTAGGGATGGTTTGATTCCATTGTTTGTTGATACTTACTACGTTGTATAATATTGAACCAAAAATGACAATATGTGAATGCAATGATAAGTAGGCCCAGAAGTCTGACACTGAATTTGTAGGCATACATTGACACTTAAAGTTATATTTCGAATAATCGAAAAACTTGCATTAAACATGCATTTAGACAGGCTTGTTCATGCAAACTCTCTCACCATCTGAACATTTGCAGGCTCCTGTGCAATTTAGTTTTCCCTTTCGAATTTAGGTCTCGCACAGACTCTCCGAGGAAAAATTCAAACAGGTGAAATTCCTAGCAGAAAAAGTCAACATTTTGACAACTGCCAAGGAACACATCACCCGCCAAATACGGCTCCTTTCCCGGTCAATCGAGACTAACACACCACCATCCTATGATCACGGTAAACATACGGCCACCACACCCACATCGATCTCTGAAAATTCAGAATTCATTCCAGGATCGCTGGAGCAATCTCCAGAGAAGAACGTCGTTGCTGTTCACAAGAATCACGCTGGATGAGTACAAGCACCAACTACCAATCACCGAGGACCAGCTCACCAACGCCATACGATCAGCACAAGAACAACTTGCTGAAGATTTCCAGGGTCTAGACCATTCTACCGCTCAAAAACTCCTGAGCTTCTTCACAAGACCCAGCTATCAACCCAACAAAGGCATCAAGAGAAAACGACAACCCTAAGTCGATCTCTAACCACTACAAAACCAAACAGTCCTTTTCAGGACTACCACACCTTCTCAAAGGAGAGAAATCCGTAATCTTGCCCTTACTATATAATAAAGATAATAAATAAACTGGAATATAACCCATCCTATATTATCTGTTATATCCAAACCATAAATCTCTACCATGGCAAGAAGAAAGCTCAACCAAAAAACAAAGAGATCACTTAGCCAATCGAAATCCAACCATTTCTCGAACAAATGCAAACCGAAAACCAAACGAGCCAACTCCAATCATTTGCGTTCACTAGCAGAACAAAGTCAATCCTTCATATCAAACCTATCCAAAGCAACACTATCGCAAACCGAAATAATTGCTTTAGGAAAAGGTTTAATTTTCATACCTACTCCTGCTAAACCAAACCGCAAAACACTTGTAAGTGACATAAATACCTTCAATCCAAGACTAAGAATTACATTCTTAATGCGAAATAAACGCTCCAAAAACCACCATCTAACTGGCAACCTAAATCATCCCCTAGTGCAACACTAGAAGAATACTTGGAAGCCACAAAATTCGAACTGGCCCACATCAGGCTAAGGAAACGGCAAACAAACATAACAACGCAGGATTTATCTGCCATAAATAAACTCGAAAACAATCCTGACATCGTAGTCAAACCATATGACAAAGGCAGAGGCATTTGCATTATGAACCACTCAGATTATCTACAAGTGGGTTACCACCATCTTGAGTCCCATCATTATACCCAACTGGACCAAGACATTACCCCACAAACTATTACAATGGTTCACAACACACTCATAGAAATGAGAAACAACAAACACATCGACAACGATACTCTGAAATACCTTGACCCACTTCCACAAAACTGTCAATGTCCAACCATGTATTTTCTCCCCAAAATACACAAAACCGGCACCGCCACCGGGAGAACCTTTTGTTGGACGTCCAATTATAAGTGGTTGTACTAGCCCTACAGCAAAAATTTCAGAATACATAGACTACTTCCTTCTTCCCATAGCAACCGCGCAACCCACATATGTCCGCGACACAGCAGACATTTTGCGCAAACTGGAAGAAAGACATTTTTCACAAAATGTCCTAATCACAAGTATAGATGTCGTTTCTATGTACACCAATATCCGACAGACGGAAGCAATCCAATGTGTTTGCAATGCCCTCGAAAACACAAACCTTAACTATCCAATCACAAAACCACCTTCAATCTACATCCAAAAACTTCTGGAACTCATCCTTGGTCGCAACTGCTTCCAATTCGGAAATAAGTTCTTTCTCCAGAAAATTGGTTGTGCAATGGGCTCCACATCAAGCCCTGAAATCTGTGACATCAACCTACACGACTTCGAAAACAAAATAATCCAAAAAGCGGATAACATCCTTACATGGTGGCGCTATAGAGACGACATATTGGTCATCTACAACGGAACTCTAAACGAATTCCAAAATCTCATCACGGAGATAAACAAGATGCACCCGACTCTAAAATTTACATACGAAGCCTCTGAATCATCAATCAACTACCTTGACTTAACCATATTTAAAGGAGACCGTTTCCATAAAACAGGAATCCTAGACACCAAAGTCTACACAAAACCAACGGAAACCTTCCAATATCTCCATAAAACATCATCCCACCCACCCCATACTTTCAAAGCGTTCATATACGGAGAAACACTCCGCTACGCTAGAAACACCAACAACACGGATGATTTCCACAACAAAGTCAAAATATTCTCAGAGAAACTAACCACAAGAGGTTACAATTCCAATGAAATCAAAACAGCGACAACCAAAGTCTCACATGCCGACCGATCGAGACTAATACACAACACAAAGGATGGAGAAAAAACAAAACAAACTCCACTTGTCTTCACAACCACCTACAACCCAGCCATAAATCACGGTGACATACATCGAGCAATAAACCGAAACTGGAATTTAATCGAAGGCAATCAAATACTCTCGGAACTTTTTCCGAAACCTCCATTTATTGCCTTCAAAAAAGCCCAAAACATTTGGGAGAAACTAATAAGAGCTAAACTACCACAGTGAATACAAAAGCTCGAACCACTCCCAACAGACTCTGGCTTTTTCGAACAACCAACTGAACCAGACGAAACCCTCAACATATTGCTCTCCTTACTGGAGGAACAATCTGAAACCGACTAACAAACATATGGCTCAAACCAAACTTACATGATTGGAATATACCCAATCCCAACCACAACCTATCTGCGAGTCAGCCTCGATTCTTTTTGAATCACCCATTTGCAACTGACGAGTGCCACAGCAAGGCACGAAAGCATGCTATTGCTATCAAGAGGATTTGCAAACATAATCCTCTGCTCGCACCCATAATCCCATTTGATTATCCATCCAACTGAAGTCACTCAATCTCTTATGTCCACCCAATATACCTTTTAATTTGGACATAACTGGCCAAGACTAAAACATGCTTAAAAGCCATTTTAAGCCAAAAACAAGTCAAGGGAAAGGGTGTGTCACTGAATGGGATAGTGCCTTCTCATTTCTAAAATAAAATAATATCAGTGAACTTGTGATGATTTTTTGGAATGTTCAGTATTAAAGGAGATATGAGGTATTTTATGATAAATATGCTTCACATTTTCTATTTTTATTGTCAAATACAATGCTTACCACACCCCTAATGGTAAGTATTTTTAAAGGAACCTTTCATTATTCCATTAGGCCATGTGATTATGTACATTTTTGGTCAAATATGGTAATTGACCAGTTATTGAACTTTGACCTCGATTTCTGACCTAATTAAGCAAAATTGAAATGTCCAAACAAAATATTCGTAATCTGCACGAAAAACCACTCTAGAAAATGTTGTTTGGCCGCTTTTCCTCAAAAATGCCTACAGGACTTTTTCCAGGCACATTTCTGGATATTTGTTCCAGTCTATATCTGATATTATCCCATTTACCCAATATTGGTTATTATTAATATAACGATACTACCGGAACAATACTACAATGTATACACATATAAACATCAATGACTCTTCTGAGCTTGCCACTCCTACAATCTTGGTGTGTACTTAAACGCTATATATGTGCCCAATATCACCGCCGTCTGTAATCACAGTTTGCAATAAATTTTTTGTTAATTTATTGTGTGTTGGCTTTTTGGAAAATTTGTTTCTTTGAGACTTTGAGTAACTAAATATTACACAATTATCTCTACGAAAACACCCTAAACGTATCACTATTACGCAAAACATAATGTTCATGTAGAAAAAGTGACAAAAATGTTTCACTAAGGTTTATCACGCCCACTTGGGGTCAACATGTAAATTGAGGTCACCCGATATTACCCCATTTACCCAATATTACCAGGGAGAATGTAACTGATATTCATGGCATTTCCGTGATATTAATGGCGGCACTAATTTGCATAAAAAATGATACGTGGGACATTTTTTAATTTTTGTTAACAAAGCAATCGTTTTCTACGCATTTTGTTGACCTAGAGACACCAATTAGAAATTTATTTCCGAGGCTGCATGAAACCCCCTTCTTCCCACTAAACTAATGTTCTTTGCCTGGAGCAGGCAGTTCGCCTTAAGAAAATACAGTAGTCTCGCGTATACTCCGCCGCGGCGATTGGCGAGAAATGTCTGCGGCTATTGTTCGATGGGAATAAATGACATATCGATTGAAATTTGAAAATGTTTGGGCGATCGCCACGGCGAGACTACTCTATTTTGTGCGTTGTTTAAATGGATAGTTTAAAGACAAGGGGAATTGAATTTAAGAAACATAGATTCTGAAGAGTCGGTTTCAATTCACACATTGCCAATATAGTGAGGTGGATTAAGGAAAAAATCGTTACACGGTGGACAAAAGCACCATTTTTTCACCAAAGTATCAGTTTGACCCATAGATTTCAAAAAAGTCATGCTCCAAAAAATCTGAGAATTGTTAACCTTGAATTACGTCATTATGACGTCATAACCTCTTGTTATGTAATAAAGCAAACGCAAATGCCATGGTGGGATTTCTACATGCCAAAATTATGTTTCTGAGGTCAAGGAATTCAATGAGGGTGGTATTAGTTTGTAAAAAATTAATATCCTTTATGGTGACTACATGTATATTGATGTAAATATGACGTCATCATCGTCAATACTACACAAATAACACAAAATTTGAAAAAACCCGATTTTATTCCCGTTTTTTCACCAAAATGCTATTTTTTGTGTGTTCAAAATGGTAACAGTATAATTACCGTGGCACTGATCTACAAGATACCATGATGTCATTATGATATAATAAACAATAACTATCAACCAAAACAAAATCACATTAACACAATGAAACACAATGATTCTGACCGGATATAGGTTATGACAGGATATTTATTATATTGAATAGCGCATATAACAGTTAGTTTGTGTAGACGAGGGATTATAGTGTGTTACCATTTATTTAACTGCATCTTACAGTTACAGTTATTAGGTTTTTTTTACAGTTTATTACTATTAACCACCTACTTAAAGGGGCAGGATCGTCGCTCAAAAAATTGGCGTTCTCGGGAAACCTGTACCCAAGTCAATCAATGCTGGTCCATTTGTTTGACGTCACAACTGTTTAAGTCTAATATTATAGTCTAAAGATTTTCCCCGTTCTCCTGCACACCTCACTGAACAAAAACCTGACCGAAAGAAAACATTGAGTGTGCTTGAGAATGGCAAGGAGAATCAACAAAAACCAAAAAAATCACAAAACTAAAAAAGCAAGAGAAAGATCGTTCGAGTCTCGCAAAATAAGTAAAAAGCAAAACAAACAGACGAGAACGATCACTCTCGAAATGAGGGCCAAGAAAAGTATGCCTTATGTGAAAAATCTATCAGACGCTCAACTCTCCAACATTGAACTGGTAGCATTGGGCAGGGGCCTTAACTTCATCCCGACCCCCAAAAAACCAAAAAGGTCGACCATCCTTCGCCATTCCCGATCCTTCTTCAGAAAGATGAGATTACGGTTAAGAATGGCAGGGAGAGTCAGACCTATAAGCTCACACCCGTTCAAACTACCTTCAACTTGGACTCCCCAACCTACCTTCAATCTAAACCTAGAGTCATATATTGAAGGCACTCTGGAGGAACTGTCCAGACTGAAAATTCAAAATGTCAAACTAAATATAACAAAAGCAGAACGTGTTGCGCTATCTGGCCTTAAGAAAAGACAGGATATTATCATCAAACAATTCGATAAAGGCCGCGGTGTGTGCGTCCTTAACAAACAAGACTACATACGTGAAGGGACACGACAATTAACAGGCCCCCACTATGAAGAAATTAACAGGGACTTGACCGATGAAACCGCGGAATTAGTCTCTCAAGCCATACGCCAACTCTACGTGGACGGACTCATATCGAAAGACATATCTGAGTTTCTTAACCCCCGCAACCACGACATTAAAACACCTTGCCTTTACCTCCTACCGAAAGTTCACAAAAAAGTACCAGAAGGAAGACGGTTCGTGGGGAGGCCAATCATTAGTGGTTGCGGAGGACCGACTCAATCCATATCCAAATACATAGACTATTTCTTGCTCCCAATTGTCAAACAGCAAAGCACATACACACGCGATTCTGGGCATGTGCTTGAAAAACTAAATAACCTGACATTGGAGCAAGATAACTTATTGATAACACTGGATATAGTATCCATGTACACTAACTGCCCACAAGATGAGGCAATTGAATCAGTTTGCGACGCACTTGCAATGGCCGATGACAGACTATAAGCAATACCCAAGCCCACGACAGACCACGCGCGACGTCTCCTTGAACTCATTATGCGTCGAAACACGTTTGAATTTAATGGCAAGTTTTTCAGACAACAAATTGGCGTGGCCATGGGCAGCGAATGCAGTCCGGAGATTTGTGACATAACTCTATTCAAATACGAACAAGACAAAATCCTCCCTCACAATCCCTCAATTGTGAGCTACATGAGATATAGAGACGATGTTCTTATAATCTTTAACGGAAATGAAAAGCAGGCTGCTGACCTAGTGCAATCACTTAATAAAATTCACCCTACGCTGAAGTTCACGTCTGAGATCTCGCTCCCTCAAGTCACTTTTCTCGACCTTATTATCTACAAAGGCGAACGATTCATACATGAAGGAATATTGGATACTCGAGTCGCTACCAAAAAAACTGATACATTTCAGTACCTAGCTCGAGATTCAGCACACCCTAAGTCGGTATTTGGCGGATTAATCAAGGGCGAAGTGACCAGATACAAACGTATATGTACCCATTCAAAAGACTTTGAGGAGAGGGTTGAATTCTTCAAAGACAAACTTCAAAAGCGCGGATACACAAACGAAGACCTAGCTCTCCTTTCTCAAAGGGGAAAGACTCCCGCGGACCCTAAGCGTGAAAAAAACAAAAACAATATCCCACTGGTGTTCGTCCTACCATACTACCCACATGTCGCGCACCACCCAGCCCTGAAACGGGCTATCCTCAAACACTGGCCCTTGATTAGCGAAAACGAATATCTGAATAGGCTATTTGATACCCAACCCATCCGGGCATACAAACGGCACAAAAACATAAAAGATGAACTTGTTCGATCTAGGACTAAAGCGTCTCCACAATCCAACCAAGAAGAACAAAATCTTGATGAGGAGAATCTGCAAATTCTATTGGAACTATTGAAAGAACAAAACAATGATCAAAGAAATGGATCTCAAGACTAAAACAAAATAAATAAGTCAACCCCCCCCCCCAAACCCCCCCCCCCCCCTTGTCCTTGCCACGCGTCATAAGAAACCGAAAAAAAAAAAAAGGAAAGTAAAATGAACTATAAGAAGGTGGCTGATGACGTGCATGATATAGCACAGAAAATATGCCCTGCTCCCCTTCAAAAAAAGGAGAAAAAAGAGGGGACGGCATATTATCACCGGTAAAAATCAATCACTGTGTGAACCAAAAACAAAGGGACCACTGTGGCAATACACAAACCAGTCATCGCGTCGCCAAAACCAGAGACAGGGTTTGAAACTCCCGCTTTTAGGGAATGTCTAACCCAATTGGCCTGCAGACGTTTGATGTATTTGCCCGTCCACGAACTCCAACCCCGGACTGTCATCTAGCAGAGATAAGGTGGCTAAAACTGACCCCCAGATGCGTGTCTTACGGAAAAAAAAGGAAAAAAAGAGTTAAAAATCACGCTCTGGAGAGACCAGTCAAACAGCCACTTTCTAGCATACCCACTAGGGATAGTTACGCAACCACACTGCTGGCATACCAGCACACAATAAATCATGCAGATTTATCTCTGTAGACCAGCCACTACCTAAAATCCAATGATACCTTACGCAGCAGAACTGCTTCAGCATCTCCAAAAAAATAACGAAAACGATGAGAAAAAGTTCTGACTTAGTGAAAACTCCCATAAAACACCCTCCCCTTCCCACATAGAATGAGTTCTGATTCACTGCAGCTAACTCTAGAATTGGTAAAAAAAACCACACAAAAATGAACTGATCATTCCTTGAAGTATGCCTGCATAAACCGGTTTCTCTGTGCTATACCTTCTTGCAAAAGCACTCCATTAGAATTTAAAAACCTAATAGCCTCACAGAAAAAGAAAAGAAAATTCCACAAAACCCAGTATTACACGTCCTTCACGTTAATGTCCTTCCCAGGTGACCGAGAATTGAGTGACATGTATGATTACGCTGCT
Source organism: Crossaster papposus (assembly GCA_037893245.1). Taxonomy (NCBI): domain Eukaryota; kingdom Metazoa; phylum Echinodermata; class Asteroidea; order Velatida; family Solasteridae; genus Crossaster; species Crossaster papposus. Next base: position 794,800 of record JBAIAA010000429.1, on the reverse strand, counting down.
TCACAATAAACACAAAGTTATATATGGCAATTGCATTGTCTGAAACTGAAACAAAACCATTTCAATCCAAAACCGAGTTATAATTACAAATGTTACTAACATTGGTCTGCTAGCCATCACAACCATGAGCTGAAATTGAAACATGTTAAAATATTTTAATACAAACCACTGATTTTCCCACGGTGATGATGATGTATTTTATACCATCATATGCTAATATAGACAAATTTAATACAAAAATGATGAAACTGTTTGTTTCAGCGCAACACAAACGTTGCCATGCGATTCCTTGGCCTTTGATACATATAATTCGCTACTAAAATCACTTGCCTCGGCATTATATAACTAAAAACATGCCGTTTTAAGGAAATGGCGGCCATTTTGAATATATTACGTCATAATTAGGTCAAGGTCATTGCAATTTTTTTGGAGCATGGGATTTTATTAATCTACATACCCATAGGAGTCTTTAAAAAAAAATTGGTGCTTTTGTCCACCGTGTCACGATCTTCGTGTTTTTTGTCCTTAATCCACCTCACTAATATTATTGCAAAGGCCGTGCGTAATTAATTTTACGTTTCAGGTCCAGAGCGCGCACATATCGTCCGCGTTTTCACGAAGAGACGAATTTGGCCAAAATCATTTTTTTTTCAAAATTCGTTTTTTTGCCGAAATCGATTAAGTGGATAGCAACGAACATTCTGGCGAGGTTAATATTGTCAAAATCAGTCTGAATCATTAAGATTACGAAAATCATACAGGGGGAAATTTCACCCAAATCGTATTTTCAGTTTTCACGAACAGCCAACTTGTATTTTGCCCCTTTTTCATTTCATTTCATTTATTATTTGGCAGGATTACATAAAAATATGAAGACAATTACAAGAATTGAAATAAAATAATAAAACAGGACAAAGCAAGGAAGATTACAAAAGAAAACACCCTTATAACAAGAAAAACAACAATTAATGCACACCCCTGCAGGATTGCCAAGTAAGCAAACTAAATTACTATCGAGTGGCTCTCCCAAAGCGCGACTTCTAATTCTATAAAACAATATATAATACAAAATTTAAACAACAAATGTACATTATCATAAAAGAATACATATATATAAAAATAACCCTATTGCACTAAATTACTCAGAACAACATAAAACAAACAAACACACATCCCCAAAAAGGACAAACAGTAGATAGAAATAACGTTGCTCCGAGTGCAAAAACAACGCGCGTACAATGTATATACATTGTATATACATTGTATATACATTCACGAAGAGACAGATATCGGCAAAACAAGTTTTTAAGTTTTCACGAAGAGACGAATTTGTGCGCTATGGGCAAACAAGCCACCACCGTAGATTTGGAATTTTCACGAACAGACGAAATATAATTTGTGAATTTTCACGAACAGCCAAATTGTATGTTGTCCCTGCGTAGATAGAAATAACGTTGCTCCGAGTGCAAAAACAACGCGCGTACAATGTATATACATAGTATATACATTCACGAAGAGACAAATTTGGGCAAAACTAGTTTTTAAGTTTTCACGAAGAGACGAATTCGTGCGCTATGGGCAAAAAAGCCACCGCCGTTGATTTGGAATTTTCACGAACAGACAAATTCATATCTATATTAATTACTCGTCAATTAAGTTTGTTAGTGCTATTTAATAGGTATATTGTTATAGTGTTAGATCTTACCTCTCTGTACGTACCAAATATAAGTTAATATGTGCTTTACAAATAGGCGAAATCTCTTTTTCAAAAAGTGACCAACTTAAAACCTGATTTTCTTAAATCCAATGTGCAACTCCCCGTGGCCAAATTCGTCTCTTCGTGAAAACGCTGACGATATGTTGGCCTCTCAGCTTACAAACAACTCAAATGGAAAATGCACATATGTTGCTCGTCTATTTTTTGGGATTTTGAACATTTTCAACACAAACCTTTAATTTACGATTTCTACAAAACATGAACAATAGAAATGTACTATGTTGAAAAACAAGTTTGCGCACCAATTTTATGGAACCACGGGATCCGAAACATATAATTTATTACGCACAGCCTCACTAAAACATAGATGCAGAATATAATCTATTATCAGGAGTCCAAGATGTGCATTGCATCTGTAGTGTCTTTGACTACCACAGATATTAAAGGTAGTATACACCATTGGTAATTATTTGAATTATTATGAATGGGTGGAATTGGGGGGTTGTATTTGATAGTAAATATCGCTTAACTAACCTTGTCTAAAGTTTTACAATCATGAATGCCGAGAAAAGCACGAAAACCGGCGTTTGTTTTCAAACGGCGTCGAGCAGTTATTCTTATGTTATTTGTGTTTTTTTCGCGATCGCCGTCCAAATATGGGGATGGTTTGTATGGTGGGTAATAATCCTGCGACTTTTTCAACAATCCAATAAAGAAGACTAGTGAACGTATGGTAGCTTACTCGTCATCGATGATTCAAATAAGTGTGTCACGTTCACACTTCGTCCTCAGCTGCCATCGATGTTATACGCCTTTCTCCGTATACTAGCGCTATAACGCAAATTGACCGACAACAAGGTAATTAGCTGTTTCGGTTTTTCACCGAAACAGCTCTTGTAATCGTTAAAGTTTTTTCTTTCTTTTTAGCTGTTTCGGTTTTTCACCGAAACAGCTCTTGTAATCGTTAAAGTTTCTTTTTTTTCTTATTTTTTTAGCTGTTTCGGCAATTTAGCCGAAACAGCTATTGTTTTCGTAAATTTTTTTTTTGGATTAAATTCTACATTTGTTATGTGGTTTTGGTTATTTTAGGTTTTATCTCACACAAACTTATATGAAAGGTCATTTGGTGCAAATTGACCTTTGACCTTGTCTTAAGTGACCTTTCCAGAATATAATTTTGTCTTAAGTTGGTGATTCTGGTTGTATGGACCTTACTTAACATTTTCCATGTGGTTTCAGATTTGTAACAATGTTGTCAAATAAAACCCTAATTAGCACTAATTAGCGTGTTGTCTTAAGTGACCTTTCCAGAACATATTTTTTTTTTAAGTTGGCGATTCTGGATATATGGACTTTACTCAACATTGGCCAAGTGTTTTCAGATTACTAGTTGCTTGCTTGCAGCTTGCTAGAATGGTGTGGGGTTTGCATAATCGCCAAAGTACATGGTCAGTTTGAGTTAACAATAGGGAAAGAGTTCAAATCAGGTCATGCTGTGGGTTGTATTGTCAATGCATTCCTTTGTACCCTATTTAGGGTATGTGCATTTGTATCGGCCTAACCACATGTTTCAGAAATAAGGTTATCCTTGAACTTGCGCATAAGAATGTCAATACAAATTCCCAAAAGATAAAAGATTGAAAGTGACTTAGAATGGTGCTAAGGATTTAGACATACCCCAAACCTATTCTAATTTTAGCAAGCAACTAGGAACCTTGCTAAGCATATAATGGTTTTATGGAATAAATTTAGCAAGGAACTAGAGATAGAAAGGAAGTTAGCAACCAACTAGGCTTAGAATGCTTTTATGGAATTGGGCCCTGGCTTTTAGCTTTATCAAGATTTTGTTTGAATTTCTGAATTTACTCATTTGGTTCCAAAGTTACATGCATTTAAGTGAGCCTACCCTTTTTGCAGCCGTCCACAGTGCACCATGCGTTCTAACATTGTTGTGTAGTTACTGTGCGAGTGCTTACATGTAGTCTTAGCCTACAGCTGGATTTTGATTGTTTGTCTTCATGAATTCGATCCCACCAGTGCACAGTGCATATTGCATGCTTGCCCAAACACACGTGGCGCTATCGACTGACTTATCAAAATGTTTGCCAATACATTGCCCACTGTACAGGGTGAACCTAAACAAAAAAAAAACACCGGAAAATGGCCATAATTCCGAAAGTATATATTTCATGGAAAAACTGAAATCAATATCAGAAAGTAGGAGCTACAAGCTTTCTTCTACATCGCAGGCCTACGGTCACTGGTAACTGAGTACCATTGTCTTGAAAACCATAGGCAGATTTCAGAAATGTCCAAATAGGTGTGCGTATTGTTATCTTCGTGTAGGTCGCCTGGAAAAGAACAAGAACATAATTCCCTTTGTTATAACCTGTTTATTTGAAACAATAACAATGAAAACACTTATTTGGCTTTCATAAGCATCTTTCTCAGTCCTTAAGGTTCGATTCCTTCAACATGGCCGCCACCTCTCTCAACGCAAATTTCACATCGTCTTTGCATATCCTGCACTGCTCTCCTCACCATCCCCAGATCTTGTCGTAAAATGTCAACTTCTTGCTGAATCCTCTCCCGTAATTCCACAAGGTCCTGTGGGGGACTAGCGTAGACCTTATTCTTAAGGTATCCCCAAAGGAAAAAGTCACATGGAGTTAGGTCAGGGAATCGTGGTGGCCACTCCACTTCATGATTCAATGCAATCACACGGTGTGCAAAGAGTTCTCGAAGACGTTCCCTGACGGCGATAAGTCGATGGGCAGGAGCACCATCTTGGGCCCACCACGGACTGATTTGGACATTTCTGAAATCTGCCTAGGGTTTTCGAGACAATGATACTCAGTTACCGGTGACCGTAGGCCTGCGATGTAGGTGTGAGAAGAAAGCTTGTAGCTCCTTCTTTCTGATAACGGCTTCAGTTTTTCAATGAAATGTATACTTTCGGGATTATGGCCATTTTCCGGTGGGTTTTGTTTTTTTAGGTTCATCCTGTATATGGACCAACTGTACATCTACGAAAAAAATACTAATCGACTCTTGAGCCAAGACTAGCAAGTGTATTGTACATGTGCATGGTAATGCACAACCATGAATAGCTGGGTGTTGTTGGTATTATATTCAATCGCAAGTAATTTGATATTTGGATTTCCAAATTGTGTCATTTTTGTCACTGTAGATTAACAATTAGATGCTCTTTTATATTAATTTTTTTTACCAAAATAGTTATATAATTTATTTTTTATTTTTGGAAAGTTGAGGGAATTTTTGTTTGACTCTCCCTGTAGGTACGATATTCTCCAAAGGGAGTTCGAGTATTTTAGCCAGCTACAACGGGCGATGGTTGTTGCTATTTGTCTTACTTTCAGCATTTGTCTTACCTTCAGCATCGCCAAAAGCCTGTGGATTTGCTCCGTATGGTTGCGCTGAAATCTCTCAACAGTACTAGGTGGAACACATTCGGGGACGATTCTTTAGCTTCGCGTAGAATGCATCTTTCGTACTCTCATATGTTACCGGCTCTACAAAAAGGTGTATTAAGTCGCGCTGTGCTCTATCATGTAATGGCCCGCTCAACATTGAGAGGGTAAACATTTCATCAAAATGGGATTTTCATTTTTTTCCATAAATGACATCTTTAATACCTATAGTTACAGGTTTTGTTCAAAAAAATGTTGATTTTGATGAATAAAGTGGAATAAAATACCATTTTGTGTGCATCGTTCTGTTGCAGTACAACAGAGCCGGCTATTTTAAAGCCTAGCTGTTTTCTCAGTTGTATAACTCCAAGGAATTAATCAATATGCAAACACGTCATATCTCCAAAATAAAGGGGCTATGGAGCTATATTATATACCAAATGAAAGCTTATGTTGTGGGCGTTTCAACCATATATATAACTCAATTTCATATTTTGCCACATAATACACCTTTTTGTAGAGCTGGTCACATATGTGTTTTATGCCTTTCAAATGACCTCTGAATCTTAAAGATCAACTCCAAGGAATTGAGAAGAGGAATTGATTGTAATATGTGACATTTAAATTTCCTAAATATAACTTAATATAAATTTGGCTGAAATAGCTTGTAACCAATGCAGTATGATAACTATAACATATTAATCCGCCTTCTATACATGTACGAATTAGGAAAATTCTTTAAAATAACTGATTGTTTCTTCTGTTTGGCAAATTCCCTGACTCAGAATTTCTAATCAATTTACTTGTTGATTGTGCAACAAATTTAATTACCACATTGTTATGAAAGGGTAAACCCCACTAGTATTATTAGTTGATTATACAACACCTGAACAAATCCCTATTATCTGATTGGTGGATAGTTGATGTGTTGAATTATTCATCCTAATGCACGTCCCAATGCACCACGAAAAATGGAAGATCAATGATTCTATTCAACGGTGAATGTAACGCAGGCTTTTTCCCTAAGAATATTTGGAGGTGCGTTATGCCATGCATCACCCACATTATTGTTTGTAGACCACTGGAGGTCAATATTGTTCGCCTCAACCATGTGGTCTTTCTGTGCATGGTTTATATACATTGTTTCATGTGCGCGACTGCATGCAGTGTGGTACATGCATGGTACTAATTGATTTCGGCGTTTTGGGAGAGAAAATATGTCCCTACGTTTTCTGTTTTAATCACCGATAAATTACCTAAAGAAAACAATTAACCTGACGTCTTTTCTGTTTTGTGTGCTATTGTACAACCTGTGCTCAACAAAGTCTTGAGTAGTTGGATTTATGGCCGTTTATAATGTGTGCAAACTTTGATAGGATTTGGACTCAATTAGAAACCAAAGTTTGGGCAGACATGTTGTGGGAATAACACGTACGGGTGTAATAGTTGCTTCATGTCCTGATAGTTTTAATGATTTCTGTTCGAACTCAAATAACTGATTGTACTTCTCTTATGGTTATGTTAAACAAATGTACTATATTGTCTTGGTAACATATCATTTGCATGTATCGTTTTGATCTGTGTTTAATTTCAGATTAAACCTAGTTACATTCCACAAGTCAAGCACCTGCGTGGAAAGTGTCATTAATGATCAATGAGACTGAGAGTGTTCCAACGGGTTCGGCACAAAGGCAACAGAATTGCGTTACAGTTTAATGAATCTGAGCTATTCTCATGAAGTTATTGGAGATGCAGTGTTCCAGTCAACATTGGCATCCCGAGTGAGACAGCCCCCAACTGATGACCATCACCCATGTTCATCGTCCAGGGGAGTGCATGTATGCAGTGACTGACCCATCCTGCGTCCCGCTAAGTTAGAGCATGTCATCGTGGTCTTGCAGTTGCATTACTTACTGGACAACATTTGGATCATGAATCACGTCATCTTGGACATTTTGATTGCGGTCAAGTCACGTGTACAGCAACCTTTGAACTTTGGACGAGCATCTACCTGATTCCGTGTTCGTGGATAACCCAAGTTCATCGAACTGTGACCTGTGACCTTTGGACGAGCATCTACCTGATTCCGTGTTCGTGGATAACCCAAGTTCATCGAACTGTGACCTGTGACCTTTGGACGAGCATCTACCTGATTCCGTGTTCGTGGATAACCCAAGTTCATCGAACTGTGACCTGTGACCTTTGGACGAGCACCTACCGGATTCCGGGTGTGGATATTCCAAGTTCATCGAACTGTATACTTTGAACTGTGCAAATATTTGATTGATTGCTTGATTATTGTTTCATTTTCTTGCTTGATTACTCGTTGTAGTCTTTGTTTACTTCGCATAATTAATGTAGATTCATTGATTGACTGGTTGACAAATTCTTTTCTGATTTTCACATAATCTTTGTAGATCATACTGCATTTCCATTCCATTTTCACTGCTGTAATTTGATAATCTAAAATGTCAGTTTCAAACGCCAGTAAAACCAGTAAAGCCAGCAAAGCTGTTACTTCCAGTTCAATTAGCAGTGCTAGACTTAGAGCAGCCGCTACCTTAGCAAGTCTAAAGGTAGAATCTTCAAACATGGCAGCGATGAAAGCCATTGAAGAAGAAGAGTTTCAAATACAACAGCGTAAGCGAGAGTGCAAACTTCAGCTCGAAATTGCTAAGGCCGAGGCGGAGCAAAGGGCTCTAGATGACATTGATGGACAATCTTCACATGGAGACCAACCCAAGTTGAACTTAGCTGGGTCGACAGCTGCAGAGAAGGTAGACCAGTGGTTAGCTGGTACTCCGCAGCCATCTGTGCCAGTGCAACCGTCTGCTCCAGTGCAACCATCATCGCCCGTGGCAACGATGCCTTTGCAACGTGAGATGATTGACGCACTGCTTTTGCCGAAGTGCGAACTTGTCAAGTTCACTGGTAACCCACTCGACTACTGGATCTTCATCTCTAGCTTTGATGCAGCTGTTGGGAATGCCAGCGTTGGGGCCAGTGCCAAGCTAAACCGCCTTTTTCAGTACTGTGAAGGCGAGGCGCTGGCAGTTATCCGATGTTGTGCTGTCATGCAGCCAGACGAGGGCTACGCCAAGGCCAGAGAACTGCTACATGAACGTTTTGGCAACGAGTACAGGATTTCAGAAACCTGGGTCAGTAAACTTACAGAGGGCCCGCGCATCCTGCCTGGGGAACGCAGAGGTATCCAAAAGTTAGCTGATGATCTACGGAGTTGCACACTCGCTCTGACAGCGATGAAAAGGGTTGATGAAGTCGACACCAAGAGAAGCCTTAGCCTCATCGTAAAGAGACTGCCACAATATCTGCAGGCTAAATGGCGCTCTAAGGCTGTGGGCGTTCTAGACAACACTGGCAGCTACCCAAATATTGAAGAACTTGTCAAGTTTCTCAGCAGAGCAGCCCGAGAAGCAAACGATCCAGTTTACGGGTTGGAAGATCGAAACGTCATCAAAGAGAAACCATTTGTGAAAAGGGGATCTAACTATAACGTCCAAGCAACCAGTGAGTACGACCAGAGGTCTCGGGTTTGGACTGATGTTTCCAAGCATCGAGGTGGCAAGACTGAATTGGTGAAGCAGACAGCTTGTCCATTGTGCTCTGGGGTTCATGTACTCGCAGCATGTGATAACTTCAGGAAGATGTCTCCTTCTGATCGAGGCAAAGTGGCAAGTGATAACAAGCTGTGTTTCAACTGTCTCTCCAGTAGACATTTCTCAAGGCAGTGTAAGATAGCTCCCTGTGGTTTCCAAGGCTGCAAGGGAAAACACTCGAAGATGTTGCATGGTGTATTCCAGAGACCAAATTCTGGAAATGGCAGTGCTCCTCCTAAGGAGTCGTCTAATGATCAGGAAGTTGGAGCAACTAGTCTCGCTTGTGGGTCCACACAAGAACACTCCAAGGTAGCCCTACCAGTTGTCGCTGTGATGGTGAGGGGTGCAGGTAGTGGGGAGTGGCTCAAGACTCACGCTCTACTTGATCCCGGGAGCAACAGGTCGTTTTGCTCTATGGAGTTGGTGAAAATGCTGAGTGTAGATGGCACCGCACAATTCTTGTCTCTGGACACATTGACCAGGAATTCACAAGTGCGAACACTTGTGGTTTCGTTGGATATAACTGGAACCGTCGGCAAGGCCCACACCAGAAAGCCTCTCTGCATTCCCAAGATTCACGCTCTGAGAGAGTTTCCCACTCTGCGAGATTCCTGCGCTACCCATGAGGATCTAAAGAAGTTTAAACACCTGAGAGATATTCCTGTTCCATGCGTGGCTAGGGAGGGTGTGACGATTCTCATTGGACAAGATGCCCCCCAGGCCCTGGTTCCATTGGAGGTGAGACATGGCGCGGAAGGCGAACCCTACGCGGTCAGAACCTGCCTTGGATGGACAGTAAACGGACCGTTAGCCAGTGGAAGTCCGGCGGCAGCAGTGTCTAACTTTGTACAGGGCGGTCTTGAGTTGCAGGTCGAGCGATTTTGGAAGCTGGACACCACTGACCTATCTGATGACAGAACCGTGTCTCTGGATGACAAAAGGGCAGTCAAGACGTGGAATGACTCAATCACCCTCGTTGATGGCCACTACCAGTTAGACATACCGTTCAAGTCAAACCCTCCTAACTTGCCTGAGAACAAGATTGTTGCAGAGAGGCGCTTGCAATCCCTTGCCAAGCGGTTAACCAAGGACCCTGGTTTACACTCAAGATACTCTGCAGAGATTCAAAATCTGTTAACTAGAGGGTTTGCTGAAAGGGTACCTGAGCACGAGCTAGGGTCATCACCGGGGCGAACTTGGTACTTGCCTCATCACTGCGTTCTGAATCCTAACAAACCAAAACAACTTAGAGTCGTGTTCGATTGTGCTGCCAGGTATTGTGGTACTTCGCTAAATGAAAGAGTATTACAGGGGCCGGACATGATGAATAAGTTGATTGGTGTACTTTCCCGTTTCCGAGAGCACAAGGTGGGATTGATGGGAGATGTTGAGCAGATGTTCCATCAGGTTGGAGTCTCCAAGGAGCACAGAGATGTGTTACGATTCCTATGGTGGCCTGAAGGAGATGCTACTCGACCTCCTGAAGTGCTTCGTATGACGGTCCATCTCTTTGGAGGTGTATGGAGTCCAAGTTGCGCTACATTTGCTCTTCGGAGAACAGCAGATGACAATGAGACTACGTTCAGCAGTGATGCGGTCCTGGCAGTGAAGGAGAATTTCTATGTCGATGATCTTCTCAAATCCTTCAAGTCGGAGGACGATGCGGCACTCATGGTCAAGCAGCTGACGCAGCTTCTGGCTAAAGGCGGCTTCCACTTGACTAAATGGATCTGCAGTAGCAGAAAGGTCATGGACTCAATACCAACGACTGAAAGGGCCAAGACAGTCAGCGATTTGGACCTTGACCATGGACGTCTTCCTGTGGAGAGAGCCCTTGGAGTACGTTGGGACACCGAACGTGATCAGATCGGAGTCAAGATAAAGACAAGGCGTGGATGTCACACCAAGAGAGGCCTCTTAAGTATCCTGAGCTCAGTGTACGATCCTCTTGGATTTGTTTGTCCATTTGTTCTGACAGCCAAGATTCTGTTCCAGAATGAATGCAGAATAGTTGGAAAGAGCTGGGATGAACCATTAGAGGTCAGCACAGAATATCAGTGGGCCAGGTGGTTAGATGATCTTCCCAGGTTGGAGCAGTTTGCTGTTGATAGATGCCTGGTTCCCGATGGGTTTGGAGTTGTTAGTGAATGTTGTTTGCATCACTTCTCTGACGCGTCACAGAATGCCTATGGCAGCGTCTCGTATGCCCGTTTGATCAACAGTGATGGTGATGTCCACTGCAGCTTTCTGATCGGCAAATCACGACTTGCACCGTTGAAGACCATGACAATCCCTAGACTCGAGCTATCTGCTGCAGTTGTTGCAGTGAGGATGGACCAGATGCTCAGAAGAGAACTAAGGCTACAGGTGCAAGGGTCAACGTTCTGGTCGGATAGCATGGTGGTACTCCAGTACATCAGTAGCCACTCGAAGCGTCTGCAAACATTTGTTGCCAACAGAGTAGCCACAATCCATGATGGATCTACTGCCAGTCAGTGGAGATACGTCAACACACAGCAGAATCCTGCTGACGATGCATCGAGGGGACTTGATGCCCAGAGTATGCTTGACAAGGACAGATGGAGAAAAGGTCCAGACTTCTTGTGGAAGACTGAGGACAGTTGGCCCGTGACTCCGAAGGTCCCTAGTCTGCAGGAAAAGGACAAGGAAGTGAAAAAGGTAGCATTGTCCCGAGCCATAGAGGTTGTTGATCAGGATGACCCTGTTGATAGGTTGATCAGCAGATATTCGTCGTTGTATAGCCTCAGAAAGGCAGTCGCATGGATCCTCCGCTTTGTGAAATGGCTGCGAAAGCATAGACCCAGGAAGCTGGATGATGACAAGGGGCACCAGAGGTTGACTGTGGGTGAACTGCAAGATGCAGAGCTGGCCATAACCAGGAGTGTTCAGAGAAGACACTACAAGGTGGAGTTCCATGATTTGTTGGCCGGCAAGGCTTCTGTGCAGAGACAGAGTCCAGTGTATAGTCTTGAACCACGCATAGATGTCTGTGGGGTTTTGAGGATTGGCGGTAGACTTCGACTCGCTCCAGTGATGCCCACTTGCAAGTATCCAGCGATACTACCTCGTGATAGTCATCTAGCCACCTTGATGGTTCGTCATGCACATGAAGTATTGTCTGGCCATTCGGGCAAGGAGCATGTGCTCTCCTTGATACGACGACAGTACTGGATTCCCAAGGTGCGACCTTCGATCAACCGCATTCTAAAGGAATGTGTGCTTTGTAGAAGACTGCGAGGACTGCCTGGCGTTCAACGCATGGCCGATCTGCCTGCGTACAGAGTTACCTCAGGTCAACCACCGTTCACTCATGTGGGTGTCGACTGTTTTGGGCCGTTTTATGTCAAACGGGGCCGGTGCAGAGAAAAGCGATATGGCTGCATTTTCACCTGTATGAGTATCAGAGCAGTCCATCTGGAGAAGTTGCACACTCTAGAAACCGATTCATTCCTCAATGCCTTCCTGAGGTTTGCGGCAAGGCGGGGAACCCCTGAGAGAGTTTACTCCGATAATGGGACTAACTTTGTTGGAGGAGAAAGGGAGCTCAAGGCAGCCATCCAGCATATAGGAACAAGCAAACAGACGGAGAGCTTCTTCCTTGGTAGAAAGATCGAATGGCGGTTCAACCCCCCGGCGGCTTCACACATGGGAGGCGTTTGGGAGCGCCAGATTCGTACCTGCCGGAAAGTCCTGAGTGCACTCCTACGTGATCAGGTGCTTGATGATGAGAGACTCGACACTCTGTTCTGCGAAGTGGAGTCTATCGTCAATGACAGACCTATCACAGCAGTCTCCGATGATCCGAAAGACCTCGAACCACTTACACCTAATCATATGTTGAAGCTTGGACATGGACATCCAGTTCCACTTCGTGACTTGAAGGCAACTGACCAGTATGGGAAGCGATGGAAACACGTACAGTTCCTGGTTGAGCAGTTTTGGAAGCGTTGGACTGCAGAATATCTCCCCACGCTTCAACGTCGGCAACGTTGGATTGAGCCACAACCCAATTTCAAGGCTGGTGACCTAGTGTTGGTCAGGGACGACAACTTGCCCAGGAGTCAGTGGCCTCTGGCGAGGATCTCGAAGACCTTCCCTGGAGGAGATGGTCTAGTAAGGAGTGTGGAAGTGCGGACATCTGCCGGAAGTCTTGTCAGGCCAATCACCAAATTGTGCCTTTTGGAAGGTGTTAGAGGCTAGAAGCATCTCGTTCAAGCAATATGACCCAGTTGTTAGTTTTTGAGGCAACACGTTAAAGTTTCAGTGTAAAGTTTAATTGTTTATAAAGTTGGCTGTTTGAGCCTGGTTACTTGTAGTGATTGTAAATGTGCGTTGGTTACTCTTACATTTAAGGGGCCGGAATGTAACGCAGGCTTTTTCCCTAAGAATATTTGGAGGTGCGTTATGCCATGCATCACCCACATTATTGTTTGTAGACCACTGGAGGTCAATATTGTTCGCCTCAACCATGTGGTCTTTCTGTGCATGGTTTATATACATTGTTTCATGTGCGCGACTGCATGCAGTGTGGTACATGCATGGTACTAATTGATTTCGGCGTTTTGGGAGAGAAAATATGTCCCTACGTTTTCTGTTTTAATCACCGATAAATTACCTAAAGAAAACAATTAACCTGACGTCTTTTCTGTTTTGTGTGCTATTGTACAACCTGTGCTCAACAAAGTCGTGAGTAGTTGGATTTATGGCCGTTTATAATGTGTGCAAACTTTGATAGGATTTGGACTCAATTAGAAACCAAAGTTTGGGCAGACATGTTGTGTGAATAACACGTACGGGTGTAATAGTTGCTTCATGTCCTGATAGTTTTAATGATTTCTGTTCGAACTCAAATAACTGATTGTACTTCTCTTATGGTTATGTTAAACAAATGTACTATATTGTCTTGGTAACATATCATTTGCATGTATCGTTTTGATCTGTGTTTAATTTCAGATTAAACCTAGTTACATTCCACAAGTCAAGCACCTGCGTGGAAAGTGTCATTAATGATCAATGAGACTGAGAGTGTTCCAACGGGTTCGGCACAAAGGCAACAGAATTGCGTTACAGTGAATATAACTTTCAAAGGATTGAATTTTTTAGGCATTGTATAAAACAAATAATGAATGTTTCACGTTTGTGCAATGGAAATAATAATTTTATTCAGTGACATTGCTGTTATATGCATTCAATATAATTTTGTTGTTTTTACAGCAAGAAGCTGCTACCAGTGGAATGAGAAAGATTCGTTGTATGTTAATCAAGAGTTCAAGACATTTATCATGGACACATCATTCAGTGGAGCAAAGGGACCTCTGCCAAGTAAGAACAATAACAACTTGGTTTTTTTAAACCCACATTTGTGTTAGGAAAAACCTTGTGAAATGCACACACACTTGACATATGTACCTCTATTGTCCGATCCAACTTACCTAATATTGTTCTCCTTTGTTCCTATATAGTGCAAGTAAAAAACTATACACTTTAAAATTGGCCATAATTATTTTATGGTGTAAAAGTATAGATAAGATATGTACTTTTAGAGTAACTCTTGCTTCTTCTTTTGGTGACATTCTCACTGGATTAGTTGTCAGGCAGTGCACAGGAGACAATTACAGGGGTCGGGTGAAATCTGAGTTGCGCCAACTGTACAAGGCTGGATAAGAAAGAGACAATTTAAATAAACACAACCATTGTCTTAATAGCCCATTTAATTTAAATGTTTTAAATAAACACAAAGTTTAATAGCTCTTTGTTAGACAATGGTTGTGTTCTTTAAAATTGTCTCTTATCCAGCCCTGACCAGTTTGCGCAACTCGAATTTCACCTTATTGTTTCCTGTGCAGTCATGCATGGAAACTAATCCAGTAAAAATGAAACCAAAAGATGTAGGAAGGGTTAAAAGTACAAATGAAAATGTCTTATCCATATTGCTACATACTACAACTGTGGCCATGTTTAAAAGTGTATAGTTTTGTTTTTACTCGCCCTGTAGAAATCTCAAAATACATAGCGTTAAACTAGATTTCTAAAGGAGAACTTGCAGGGTACAGTTGTCTATATTGTTCCTGGTATCCAATAGGTGCACACATGCATAGATAAAATACTAAATTATGAGATTAAACATTTCATTTTCGTTTTGGTTGACGTGCAAAGCAGATGCAAGCCCATGTAATACACATTTCTGACGTGGTTTATTTCACGTGGGTAGTCGATAAATCCTAAATCTTGTTTTCAGGGCCCATAAACTTTGAAATCCCTTCTTTTTGT
Source organism: Crossaster papposus (assembly GCA_037893245.1). NCBI lineage: Eukaryota > Metazoa > Echinodermata > Asteroidea > Velatida > Solasteridae > Crossaster > Crossaster papposus. The sequence continues at coordinate 779,744 of JBAIAA010000429.1, read as the reverse complement.
GCAGCTCGCTGTGTGGCTCTACATGTATACAGAGAAAGTCCAGTATTTGAGCCTAGCCACATGTACCGTGCGTCCCAAAAAAACTATACACTTTTGAAATGGCTGCCGAATAAAAGATATCTGGTTCTGGGGGAAAAGTTTTATATGTATGGAAAGCTCATAAACTCAACTTTAATATGACACCAAAAAGTCCGAAAATTATTCATGCTTGGGTGAGCACTGCTCACTTTTGTAAAGGGTATGAAAATTAGGTTGCGCATGAATTAGCCTTCCAATTTGTGAGAGGTAAATCCTTTGGAGCTTACGGAATTGAGGATGATATGACCAATTTATGATCAATTGTGATGAGTTTGGGTTTGCTGAGTGAAATTTGTGGTTTACGGGATTAACATGGTATGCATGAGTGAACAGGAATTGCATTTGTTATTAGCGTATAGCAATGTAACTTTCCATGGTAGACTCAGTGGTGTGTTCATGGGAGTCAGGACGGGGTGATGGTACAGGGGAGGTGAAATGTAGGGTAGGACTTGGTTGGGTGGATGGGATAAGGGTCAAGAGGACATGTATGCCCCCCCCCCCCCTCTCTTTCTCTCTCTCTCTCTCTCTCTGCCTGGGTGTGCTTGTGCATATCTTGACAATTCATTAGACAATCAACATTCAGCTATCAATCACTTAATCAACAATGTATCAGTCAATCGGTCAATCAGTTAATCAATCAAGCATTTAATCACCATTCAGTATTTCAATCAATTTAATCATTCAATAAATCAATCGTAATTAATCAATAACTCAATATCAATATCAATTGAGTTTCGCACAAGAATTACGGTACAGTTTAACACAAATTCACAAATTTGTAAAATAAACATGTTAGTCTTTCTTTTCAGTTTTCAATTTTACAACTGTTTCATCCATCTTGTAAGAGAAAAAAAGGGGAGAAAATATCTGATAATGGAAACTAAAAATCGAAGTCTTCCAGTTCAATGGTCCACATGTCCACCTTCTCTTTCGATGCACAGTCTTGCTCTCTTCATCATGTCCCTTACAGCTCTCCTGACCATTGGTCTGTCTCGCCTGAGGTCATCCATCTCGCGGGTGATTCTTCCCCTGATCTCGTCCAAGTTGGCTGGAGGGGTAGTGTACACTTTCGCCTTCAGATATCCCCACAAGAAGAAATCCAGGGGCGTAAGGTCAGGGGAACGCGGGGGCCATTCAACATCTCGATGCAAAGAAACAACCCGATCACCGAACAGCTGGGTGAGACGCTCTGTCACTGCTCTCGAACGATGACAAGGAGCTCCATCTTGTGCCCACCATACACGCTGAAAGCGACCGTTTTGACGACGGCGGTATCTTGGAATCATGTCAAGGGCAGGGACAACTTCCTCATCTATCATCTGGACATAGGCAGCTCCATTGACATTATTGTCGAAGAAAACAGGTCCGATGATGTTTCCATTCCCTATGAGGCCGGCCCAAACAGTCACCTTAGATCTGCTATTACTACGTTCATAGTGAAACTCGTCAGGAGGGTGTCCCTGCTCTCGATATGCCCTCAGGTTGTGGGTATTCACTTGGGTATTCAAGGCGAAGCCAGACTCATCTCCAATGAGGAAGTCATCCAGGAAGCGGGCAGGTCTTTGAAGCAGCCACTGACAAAACCTTAAGCGACGCTGGTGATCACCATGAAGCAGTTCATGCCGCTTGATCATCGGATAGGGATGAAATGTCAGGTCTAGTCGGGTAATCCTGTTGAAGGTTGTGTGTGGAATCCCTATTCCATTACGGCGACTGCTAATTGTTCCATCCTGGTGATCTTGAAGAGCTTGGCGTACAGCTGCGATGTTGTCCGCTGATCTTCCAGTTCTTCTCCGCCCATACCTTCCTTGATTCTAGTTATGACTGGACCCTGTTTCCCGATATTTTCTGACATTACAGTAGACTGTTGCGCGTGTTGGGCATCTTACATTCGGAAAGACCTACCGGAACCTCCGAAGGACAGCAGTGGCACTGTTACTGCGAAGGTATTCTGTTACCATAAAAGAACGCTGCTGTGGTGAAAACTGAGGCCTCTCCATCTTTGGTTGTCAGTCCAAGATGAATGAGGACTGAGTAACAACTTACAGCTCTTAAATTATTCCTAATCCATTTATGTGTCATTTCCATGTTACACACTGTTACACACTGTTATTTGTTTACATCTGTGACTTTGAATACAAACCGTCACCCCACATTTCAATTATTGTAAGATTAGTTGAACATCTCATTGATTTACTTAATACCCAGGTAGGGATTATGTAAATTGAATATTCAAATACGGGGTTTTTTGAAAAAAAGGAATGTCCAAGATATCGGCTACTTATTCTTCAGGTAAATGGGTAACCTAAAGAATAAGTAGCCAACATCTGTGACATTCCTTTTTTCAACAAACCGTATTTGAATAATCAATTTACATAATCCCCATCTGGTTATTAAGTAAATCAATGAGATGTTCAACTAATCTTACAATAACTGAAATGTGGGGTGAAGGTTTTTATTCAAAGTCACAGATGTAAAAAATAACAGTCTGTAACATGGAAATTACAACATGTACCATCACCCCATCCTGACTCCCATGAACACACCACTGAGTCTACCAGGGAAAGTTACAATGCTACAATAAAAAATGCAATTCCTGTTCACTCATGCATAACAATTTGGTTTAATAAACCATGAAATTCACTCAGCAAATCATGAATGTATCATATCACCCTCGATTTTGTAAGCTCCAAAGGATTTACCTCTCACAAATTGAAAGGGTAAATCCCGCGCAACCTAATTTTCATACCCTTTACAAAAGTGAGCAGTGCTCACCCAAGCATGAATTATTTTCGGACTTTTTGGTGTCCTATGAAAGTTGAGTTTATGAGCTTTCCATACATATACAACTTTTCCCCCAGAATCATATATTTTTTATTCGGCAGCCATTTCAAAAGTGTATAGTTTTTTTGGGGACGCATGGTATGGGGAAAATAACAAGTAATATGGTTTGTGCACAGGATGTCAAGTGATGTCCAGGTATGAAATTCTTTCCTATTTAAAGGTGAATGTCTGCGACATTGTAGGGATGATGACATGTGTCACAGATAGTGGATCACGGTCAATCGTTGGGGTGGGGTGGGGTGGGGGGGGGGGGGGGGGGGGGGGGGGAGTTCTTAGTCTCAATTTGGTCACCGCAGGATTTTCAAAATGAAAAAAAAGTCATAGCAGTCGTAGTGAATTAGGTCGTAATCTTGTTAGGAGAGTTCGTAGGCATTCATAGAGTCGGAAATTGCCACAAATTGTGAACACCGAGTCGTACTAAAGTCGTAGTGATGTTTCGTGACAATTCGTGACCTGCAAATGGCTACGCCCTTACAAAAATGTCCTGTGGTAGTACCGCAGGACAGTATACCACCGGATATTACCACACAGATTCCTGTGGTTTATCACATGGCCCTGATACTGTCCTGTGGTAATACCACAGGACATTTTTGTAAGGGTGGACTCTCCAGAAAAGATCGAGTACGACTTCATTTATTACGACTGCTATGACTTCTCCACGACTGAACCACTTCAGCTCTGCGACTTATTCATGGCCAAATGTTTGATTTTGAACATTTAAAAAATCAAGCGGCGACCAAATCGAGACTACCAACTCTCAACAACACCCCCCCAAAAAAAAAACCCAAACACACCACCCTCGCGATTGACCGTGATCCACTATCTGCGACACATGACACCCCCACAACATCGCAGGCATTCACCTTCAAATTGGAAAGAATTCCATACCTGGACATTACTAGTGTTATTCGCCCCATGTGGCTTAAATACTGGACTTCCTCCGTATAGAGCGACACAGCGACCTGCACAAAAAGAAGGGAAAGGTCTGGCCCCGAAAACGAGATTCAAGATTTTGTTATAAGCATCATTAGACAGCTGAAGATACGGAATCTCCAATTTTCGAACATTAACCAGGTCATTAACTATACCAAAAATGAAATAAGATAAGAGGGCCTAATATTTCGATCTTAACAAGATCTTCCTCAGAGACATAATGGCTGTGTACAAGAAACAAACATAATAGGGCAACATACAGCATGATGCACATCATACTAGCTGACAGGAGAAACACAAAAGAAAAAGCATGTACAGAGTTCTGTGGAACAACAAAAGAAGGATTAGGCGGAAGGGTTAAAGGGAAAGGTCAGTGTGGGTAGGATCAAAGAAAGAACTAACAAAGAAGTATTAATAGGAGAAATGTGGAGGGGGGGGGGGGGGTTAGGACAATAGACAAGGGGAAACCAGAGGAGTGAGAACAAATAAGAACAAACTGCTGGCAAGGATTAAATCTGCAAATGGGAGAAAACAAAAGAAGTAATCATTTCCTAGTTGGATGTTGAGCCCATTGGGCTGAATATTCCGTAGACGATTCATCAAAACTTTCTCCCGGCTGAGACGGACTAAGTCTTTCCGATGGCCAAGTGATTCTATGCCCTGTAGATTCATATCAGAAAAGCAATGGTTAGGCTGATTAAAGTGGTGACCGACGGGGGTATCTAGTTTCTTGGTGTTGACAGTCGATCGATGACCGTAGAAACGCTTTTGTTAGTTTTTCCAACATACTGAACTCCACAGAACCTGCAAGAGATGAGATATACGACATTAGATGTACATATATAACGACTTTTTCGCGGATAGGATGACCAACGAAATTAGTGACCATATGACGACCGAGCCTTCAAAGCAGCCATAAAGGATTAAAGAGAAAACAAATCGAGGTAATTATTAAGGCAATTCCAATGGTTCATTGTCAACTATATTTCCACTAATTTTAAAGAATGTACACCTCTACACGAAAAAGTTATTTTTTTAAACTCAATTATACCGCTTCCCAAACGGTTTTTAGGCGGATATGAAGACCAATCAGAAAACTATTCGTAAGTGATATATTGAGGGCACTACAAAAGTACCCTTCAAATGGCAAGTTTTACGATTGTGCAGCCGCAAATGTTGAAGTTGTAAGGAATGCTAGTCTAAGAATGTAAAGCACATATGTCTAGCTACCAGGTCAAGTTGACCTTGCAGCATACAACAAAATAGACACATGTTCTCAAATGAGTAAAAATTGCCTCGTATCGTACCCGATCCAACTCGTATGCGACTAACTCGTTATCGTAATGACAACATTTTTAAAATGGCGGGTGGTTGAATTTCACCATGCCTTCATCTAAGGCCAATTGTTCACCAGGAGTGTACAGCTCTCTGAACTTATCCACCAACAAGTCATATACAGGTCGCACTTTATAAAGTCGGTCGTCACATGGGTCTGTGCGAGTGTCATTGTTGTTACAATGAAAGAATTTAGAAATATTTAGGAAGCGGTCTCTAGACATGACACTTCAAAAAAATGGTGTTGCAAGCATCGGATCAGTCGACCAGTACATATTTACACTCGGCTTTTTTACCACACCTGTGAGGAATACCAATGCTAAATATTTCCACATCTCCTCAGTAGTGACGTTGCGCCACTTTTGCGCACGTGATTTTTCTGCAATTCTCTTGTCATGTATGTACTGATAAGCATACAAATTAGTTTCATGTACCAAAATGTCAATGAGTTCATCAGTTACAAAAAGCCTCATATAGTCGATAGGTTATGCATTAGCAGCCATTTCAGTATTCATGCTTGGCTGACCTGTAAATGGATCAGTAATGGGTTGTACATCTACTCTACTCCATCCATCATCGCCTGCATTCCTGTTACCTCGTCCTCTGCCATGTCCTGGGTTTCGGCCACGGCCTCTCCCACGACCACCCCGGCCTCTGCCACGGTTACCACTGCCTCTGCCACGACCAGGGTCCGAAACCGCTAGATTCACTACCACTACTACTAATACTATGTTCATTAGCACCGATTGCCGAAACATCGTCATCGTCCGATTCCTCCGAATGATTCGATTCACTTCCAACGTCACTGGTATTACTATCCGATTCTGTACGATCAGATTCATCATCTTTTACAAAATTGCTTGCTTCAGAGTCGCTATCTGCGAATATTTCATCTATAACATAGTCTAAACTTACACGCTTAGAAGTAACCTACTAGGTGTGTGCAAATTCACGCTGTCTGAGCTGCTGCCACATTGAGAACGGCTCCAGAAAAGTGGATTATTTTCTGCGATTATACTGCATTGAATTAAACCTGATTCAAAACTAATACATGTCTCCGACAGCACTCCTTATGTAACTCTGTGGAACACCCACTCTGTCTGTAACAAATCATTGCTTGTATGCGACTACATACTTTCAAAAGACATAGACATCATGTTCCTGACGGAAACATGGCTCGGTACGGATGATCAAGTCATTATCAATGAAATCAACCCAGCTGGCTACACGTTCTTTAATATGCCACGATCCGCAGATCGCCATGGTGGCATTGCTGCCGTTTGCAAGTCAAACTTGAACTTGAGGCTTTTCCCTGTTACATTCGACGTTAGTACATTTGAATATTCAGTCATCTCAGACAATAGGCGGAGTATCCACTACGTCATCATATATAGACCACCACCTTCTGAGCAGAATCGATTAAAGACATCCACGTTCTTGACTGATTTTGACAATTTGCTAGATGGCGTGAATATCCTGCCAGGAAAGTTGCTCATCCTCGGTGATTTAAATATTCACTTCGACTGCCCAGAAAAATACGATGTTGCCCATGTACGATCATCGCTTTATGCTTGTGGACTTACACAACATATGTGTCAAACTCGTTGCTGACTTTGATACTTCCATCAGTAGTATAGGAAATAGGGATCCTGGAGCAGCACCATTTTTTTCATACTTTTGTTGTATACCTATACAACAAAAAAACAAAAAACGAAAAACCTAAAAAATAACGAACAAAAAAGTTGGTTTTTGTTCACGTGTACCTATACAGCAAAATGAATAATTAAAAAATAAAATGTAGTTGCCCAAACGTAGTATTTCGCACCTCTTTTAAAAAATGACCCCCACCCAGCTCGATTTTTACTCCCAATATTTAAAAAAATATTAGCTCTTATCGCCAATAAAAATGAGATTTTTATTTTTTATTTTTATATATATTGAAGAAAAGCATGAAAATATTAGCTGTTATCGTCAATAAAAATGAGATTTTTTTTTATTGAAGAAATATATATTGAAGAGAAGCATGAAGAATGTGAAAGGATTTCACAAGTGGAATAAAGCTACGTTGCGTGATTACGTCGAGACTAACAACCTTAAGGCCCGGTCACACTGCAGCGATAACGAGAACGGGAACGGACGCTATAACGAAAACGAGAACGATATATCGTTATGTCAGGTCACACCGAACGCGATAAAATACCTAAAAGAAACGATACATCGTCCAGGTCCAAAATATATCCATGACAACCAACAAAATGGCAGACAATGACATCGAATACATGTTGGTGCTATTGTTAAATAGGAGCCGTAACAGAAGATTGAAGTCAAAACGTGTCTGGGTGCATGAAATATTCCAAAGAAAAGAGTTGGGCGAATTCAGTACATTAGTGAGAGAACTTTCCTCTCACGAGGACAAGTTTTATCAGTATTTCCGAATGTCCGAGTGTCAGTTTGATAACATACTAGACCTAGTAGAAGATGACATCACAAAGATCACAACCCAGCTAAGATGGGCCATTGGAGCTAAAGAGCGACTTGCGCTGTCTTTGAGGTAAGAACTAAAATTATTCTTTATAGTTTTTTTTGTAGCTTTGAAGTGCATTTCTAATCATAGTTTCGCCGTCATATTGGCTTTTTTTCCTGCGCATTCAAATAAAAAATGGGGGAAAAAAAGTTTATTACATGTACTATAAATATTTACATATAGGCCTAATTTAATATTATTAAATTACATTTTGTTTGTCAGATATTTAGCTACTGGTGATTCCTACAAGACTATCTCCTTTAGCTACCGCATTGGAAAATCAACCATCGTCAGCATTGTTCCTGAAGTTTGTGAGGCTATCTGGCACAGAATGCCAGCACCAACAGAAAACGACTGGGTGAACATTGCACAAGGTTTTCAAGACAAATGGCAGTTTCCGCATTGCATTGGTGCTATTGATGGAAAGCACGTCGTCGTTCAAGCTCCACCCAACACAGGTTCAGCATTCTACAATTACAAGGGGACATTTTCCGTTGTCCTGATGGCACTGGCAGATCATCGTTACTGTTTCACTTGTGTTGATGTTGGGGCATATGGATCTCAGAGTGACGGTGGCATATTTGCTCTCTCTTCACTAGGAAATGCGCTTCAACACAATCAGCTTGCCATTCCACCTGCCAAACATTTACCTGGTGCACCTGAGCTGGGAAATGTTCCTTATGTCATTGTGGGTGATGAGGCATTTCCATTGAAATGCAACCTGATGAGACCCTTCCCAGGCCAAGACTTAGATGACAGCAAACGGATCTACAATTACAGGTTGTCAAGAGCCCGAAGAGTGGTAGAAAATGCATTTGGCATCTTGGCAGCTAAATGGCGGATCTACCAAAACCTCCCCCAGTGCATCAGGTCACTTAGAAGCTACACCAAGCCGCCTTCGGTTTCCTGTCTACGACCTCAGATCTACAGGAAACCATGCATCCCAAGAGGCACACGCTGTTAGGGAAAATCTCAGGCAATATCTCATGTCGCCAGCGGGAGGTGTCACATGGCAAAGGAGTGCCTGCTTTGGTCAAGCAAAATGAGTTTTGTGTAAGGTTATGTCCAATACGTAACGTGACAGTGTCAATGACTGTTTTGACTGATTTATTTCACGTGACTCAACCCAGCAAAACGAGTTTGAAATTTCTAGAGCAATTTCTGAGGACTATTTGCAGGAGTGCAATGAGTAATACAACAAATGAATTAAATCAAACCCTAAACAAAATTCACAGAAATGAGTTATCCAGACATTAATATTTAACATTATTTTATTAAACAAAAATATTCAATTAACTGAACAGTTTGATTAGGGCATGGCAGGGTGAGGACCCGGTCATGACTGCGTGATAACGGATCGGGTTGTGAGATCACCAATGGTAATTGGTAATTACAAGTGGTCATCCACCCATTCCGGTAAGTTATCATGCAGTGAATTACCGGGTGACCCTATTATTCCCTTTAATAAATACCTTTTTATTAAGGGAATAAACAGTGGATTTGTATAACAGTATTTGGTCAAATCACTGTAAACTACAGGTAACTTATCTGGTCCCATCAATAAAATACAGTTTTACATTTATCGGTTATATTTATATATTATTTGTTTTTAAAACTTGGATTGAAATATAAGCACCTCATATGTGATTATTAAATCTTACAATTAGCAAATTTAACAAGAAATGAGGTGTTGTTTAATGAGGAAAATGTAAATATATCTGAACAAAAATTGTCTTTTTTATTATAAATATAAATAATCAACAACCTGCTTTATGTACAGTATGTAAACTTGATAAATAGTGAAATAGCAGTGTTGGAATTTATGGTATATGTATATTGCAGATAGCTACGAATAAGGGTACTAGCTCACATAAATGCATGGTACTCTGGAACCAAAGGAGTAAATAAAAAAAATCAGAAATCTGCATAAATCTATTTATTTGCCTCAAATTTATTTAAACAAATATTATTTTGAGAGGGAACTTTTTACTCACTCTGTATGTATCACCCAAGGGTACTTCATATCTCACAAAATATCATTCAATTTGGATTGCTTTCATCTCTGCACTGTGGATAATTTGATGGATCTGAAATTTGACCTCTGCCCTTTTCTTTGGAGGTAGTGCTTTGACCGACATTGCCATGGCACTGAAAAAAACCTATCAATGTCATCAGGTTGATTTGATTGCTTGCTTTGAAGATAGTTAATGATTGACCTATCCACCTCTAGACTAGCACTTTCTCGTCTTTTCTTCCTAGTCGTTGGGACATTCACTTGGGTTATGACTGATGGCTGGGGATCCTGGGGGTAATGACACCATTTCCTCATCATCATTAGGAGCTTCATTTAAACTTTCTAGAAGACTGTTCAGATCATCAATATCATCTACTAGTGGCATATTGCTTGAAGTCCTAAATGAAAGGAACCAAGAAAAATAACGAATAACTACTAAAGTGTAATCAATCATCATAAGTCATGCACTTCATTATTTAAACAGTTGAGGCAAATATTACAAACAGACATGACCTACCTAGAATATGACTTGATTGATCTAATTTTAAGATTGTTTAATCTGCTGTAACATTGCGAGAGCCACTCGTTCACCACACAGACCATTAAGACCAACATGTTTGTTTGTTATAATTGCCTCGTTTTGATTTTAAAGATCGCATATTCTGATAAAGGTCTATTCATGAGCATCATCATTACCCTCATCATTGTTACATTAAAGAAATATAAAGTTTAGGAAGTTGACCTGAAAGCCAATGGTGATGACAATATAACTAATTCCAACTGCTGAATTAAAGATATTTCACCACTCTTTTAAACCTAAACCAGTTTGACTGCTATCCACTGTTTTGTGTTCATAAAAGCTGGGAAAACCAAGACAAAAAGTGTTGTTCTTACACTCTGGTTCCTTGACTTCCTTCAGACAAATGCAATAAATTGGGGGTGGTGTTTAAAATTAGTCAGCTTTTTACAACGATTATCAGGCGGCAATCGTTTAAAATTGATACAAAACCACATCACACCAGGTGCCCTGATTTCACAGAATGCTTAAGACTATTATTCACTTACAGTCAAGTAATTAGTATTTCATAATAATTCAATAGTTTTTTTTGTTTTTTTTGCAAAAGGTGTATACATGTTCTACATTTAAGCCACTACATGTATATTCCAGACAGGTAAAAATTCTTAGAAGTTATAACAGTGGTTATAATAATAAAAAAATTAATAAATCATAATTTGCATTTAAACTTACTCTCGGTGTTTGAGGTGTGGCCCAAGGAAGCCCAATATGTCAGCAAACTTATATTTCTTTAAGCTCTTTGCTGCATCACCGCTTTTGGAGGCCAATTTCTTCTTGTAGTTGTGGTAGGTGTTATGGCCCAGACGGATCGGTCTTTAATACATTCTTAAGTGTTGTAATTTTGTGTTAAACCTTTGTACAGTATTTAAGTCTGAAGCAAAGAATGTGCTACAACATATTTAAATGTGTTTTTCTGTAAACTTTTGTAACGTATTGGGGCGAGCGCACCTATCTAAACGGGCGAGCACACACACATTGTATTATTATGAATCGATCACCGATCACCGATCACCAGGGTATGCTGTGCAAAAATGCAGTTTTGTAATTCGCTGGATGCGCTGAATGTCGAGAATTCGGGATTCACTATATAAGTGGGATTGCCGTAATACTCGGCCCCCTCACTTTTTGTTTGTTCTTCAGTTGGGGCGGAGGTCTGCAGAGTGGCAGCGTGGGTCGAGAAGTCTCGATGGGCCCACGTTGGGGAGCGGCATATGTTTCTTTGTCGAACTTTGTTTTCGTCATTTAGTTACGCCGTTCCTGCACGGATTTTTGTCCGTGAAACCAAGTGAAGTCGTCGCTGTGGAAACCACGCAATAGGCCGCCACACCTACCGTGGTTCCTTTTACCTGGGAGTTTGCCCGCTGACGAGGCGAAGCTGAGACTCCGGGGTGCGTCAGACATTCACAACGCGCAGTGACTCGTGACTTGAGTCACTGCGCATGTCCCCTGATGTCGTCTGACCTGTGTGTACCGGTCGCATGAAGCGACGACGGTACGAGAGCACCGCGGCCGACCGAACTGTATCCAGTGGTGTTGCGTCTGACCTTTGTCCTCCACTGCCCTTCAAGTCACGCGCGTCCAATCGAACAATCCACGGAAACTTTTCGCGGGACATTCGTCTCCTTCAAAGGGAGACTGAGGTATTTTCGGTTGTGTTGTGGCTGCTCGCCCCACCCATAAGTAAAATGTGAATTCAATCATTATTAGTTGTAATTTGCATCACAACTAGTAATTTAATTGATAATTGTAATTTCCTGTTTCTAATTATTTTATTTATTAAATTTATAGAATATAATTTAACTGGCTTGTGTTCATCCATCTGTTCTAGAACTTTTGTTCCTCATTTTTCATGAGGCGTGGGTTACTTCTGAACCTCTGGCGTTTTTTGGAATTTGGGTCGTAACAGTAGGCATCTCTTATGTTTCTCCATCTCTTCTGGGCAGCTTCACCTGTTAAAATACAATGTACTAAAATATAAGTAAAACATACATGGATTATAGAGAATTTTAATTTTTGTGTTTAATTCAATGTACGCACTACACATTTTTGTAAAACACAGAGTTTTTAGTTTTTGAATTGACTTTAGACAATTCCAAAACTAAAAACTTAGTTTAGATAAGTATCCTTATCACCATTAGATTCTGAGACAGAAAACCAAACACATCCTAATAGCTACATTGAAGGCCAAGAATAAATAATAATAATAATAATAATAATGCTAGTTCTTATATAGCGCTTTTAGACTCCCACAAATGTGGGTGTATCAAAGCGCTTTATTATTACCCCGGTCATTGGGCCCATGAAACACTCCAAATACCATCTCAGCTCCCTGGGGAGTATACAGCTCGATGCTGCCATTTCGGCGCAAAGCAGCTAAATCAACCACAATAACCATCTTTGCCCTCACAGGTACCCATTTACTCCTGGGTGGAGAGAAGCAATGAGTGACAAAGTGCCTTGCCCAAGGGCACACGCACCGTAGTCCCAGGCAGGACTCGAACCCACAACCTGCAGCTTTACCTACAGATTACAAATTCAATGCTCCAGACCACGAGACCACGGCACTCCACAGAGTGAAAGGGAGTGAAAGGGAGTGAAAGGGAGTGACATTTGTATATAGCATATAGGGTGGGATGATGGTTGGTTTTTTTGAAATATTTATATTTTATCAAGAAATGCATACAACCTGCATTATTTTATATGTAAATGAGAATTTTCATTTCATTTTTCAGAAGGTTGTAGATGTCCATAAAAGTGGGAAAAAAGAGGTTTGTTTTTGTATAAATGACAGAGGAGATTTTAATAGTTGGAGACATGGAGAGTGAGTTTTTAGTTCCAAGTCCGCTGACATAATTTGATAAATATTTTGGCCATTCTATTTTAAGCACACATGTAGGCCTTGGAAAGTATCACAATGTATTAACAAAATATTCCGGGTAGGCAAGTTGGCCAGGGGGCGAGTTGGCAAGGAAGCGAGTAGTTGGCTAGGGGCGAGTTGGCCAAATGGCACTGAAGTTGGTTGGGTGGCGTGCTGGTATTGGGGCGAGTCGGCTGGGGGCGAGTTGGGTAATTCTGTTTGCATTTGACAGCCAATTCCAAATTTTGAAGCCTCAAAGTGGTCTCTTTGTTATTCAGATTAACAATATTAATTGTTAATATTGAGCTGACGCTCAGTTATCCAATTCAGTCTGGAAGCTGCTTCAGAAGGAGTTGAGAGGCGCTCGCGGCTTCATGTTTGACTTGATGGCACTTCCTTTAAATGTGCCGAAAGGATTAGCGGGTCTGCATTACTCGAGGGATCCAGTGCCCGGGTCGTCGGGAGTAAATGTATTAGCCCAGCAGTGCCCAGTTGGTGAAGAGCTTTGTTTTCCACCTTTCGTTATGATTGCTTCACTCATTCGACCGTAACAGGTATGGGGTTACGTGAAGGTTACTATGGTGGTGCCAAACACCCTCACCCGTAGCCATGGTGGCCGCGTCTGTCTTCTTTTACGAATCGCTTGATACGTCTGTCTAAGGTGGGACATATGGAGCTCCGTGAATATTCATCAGTTAAGGGTTACCAGCCAAATATGCAGGGCCTGCCCTTTGAACTCCGGGCCTTTAAATTTTTCTTTCCCGACTCCACAAAGGATCAGATGAAATTTCCGCCGTCAAAGTTCAACAATGTCCTCCTCATGTCAGGCTCCATGGGTAGGAGCCTTAAAGGTTTCAGCTGGCCTTCAAATCTTAATGTGCAGCTGGTCGCTAACTGGAGTTAGATTGCATCATTATGTAGAGCGGTGGCAGCTACATGCCGACAGCATGCAGTAGTTTTACACGAAGTAATTAACTATTTCAGCAGGTTAGCAATTGCCAGACAGGAGCACGAGAGGTCATAAGAGACTTTCGCGCAGCCACCGTTCGGCTTCAGACTTCAGGTAGAGTTTTCGGACTGTATCTTCATCTTGTCATCAATCTGCCAAACTAAGCTGGTGAAAGTATATTGTTCTGTAGCCATGGTCAACAAGGCCCTAAGACTAAGAGCCATGTAGTAACACTGCCTGGGTCTTTCTCTCGAATGATTACATTATGCAAGTTGATCTAATATACGACGTCCATCTGTCCATCTGAAGCTTCACCGCAGGCTACATATGGTTTTAAGATCAACTTTGCGCCTGCTTTCTCCCCCCGACATATCTTGTTTCTAGTAGTACACAGTGGCTAACATTTGTGCATATATTGGCTTCTTCAAGCATAATGGAGTATTGGCAAGGTTGAAGTCGCTGAACAGCCTTTTTAGAAAGGCGGGCATACGACAAGCAGAAAATTAAGTTATATATTTAGTGGCATCACTCGAGGATTTGTTATCCATAATCATCAAGGCGAAGGATATCAAACAGAAGAAAATATCTTTCACGCAGCATTGTCTCCTTCCTAGTAGATAGGGATTCTAAAGAAAAGAAGCAAGTCAATGTTGTTGGATGTGACAACTTAGGCGTTAGGGCTGGAGACTTTGGACGGACAAAGACGTGCGAGAGGGAGGCGACTTCTCTTCAACCACACGATTGGAAAGACGGTTAGAGATTAGTCCAGTTCTTCTTTCATTATCTTCCCAAAGTTAGATGATTCATCATGGGATTTAGACCCAGCCTGGTGCAGTCAACAGCTTGGTCGAGGCGGCAGGGTCCCACGGCTACAGCCTAAACGTTTTCTGCTGTCAACGTAAGATCGCAAACATCTCGTCAACAATATCTATATAAACAATCATATCACAATTATTAATTGTGTAACAAGTGGCAGTATCATCTGGTTAAAGCGGACAATCATCTGCCTTATGATTGAATTATTCAATCAACATAAACATACTAATTATAAATGAACATATAAATCATAGGTAAGTTACTATGCAACCCAGCCATTTGCATACACTTAAATGGGCATGATGTGTCGACAATAAACACGTACAGTCATTGTCAACAATCCATAACCATGTATTTCCACACACGTGGATAACAGAAACGCATCTTAAATGTTGCCATATTTACCATTAAATTATCCCAACTTGTACAAAATACACATGCGGGAGTGTCTGTTTATAACAATGGATAAGTTAACTAACCAACTGTTGCATTCTTTGAAGTTCTTAGCGGCAACAATGACGAAATTTACATGAGCAATGATCGCACCATGTCCTGGCACATACAAATTGTGAAGTTTCTAGAATACAGAAAGGGTACAGCCACTTGAGGGCGCTATTTCAACTTTCCGCCGTTACAAAGCCTTTTGTGGATACCGTGCGGGGTCGCTGACACTTTACGCATCCGCGGAGCTTAGAAATAGGTGCAGATATGAATCACTGCAGATGGGCTTCCGAAAAACAAAACATAATAGGCCTAAACGCTACACTGAGTTGTAAACAATAACCAGGCGTAAACAAACGGTGCAGTTCCTGCACGACGCAGTTCAGCGCCTTTCCATAGCATTCGAAAATCAAGAATGGTTTTTGAACTTACAAAGTGTCGGGCATCAAGTCCAGTAGATCCTTCTTAGAATTAAGTAACAGTAATCATTTGAAGAACATGTAGGAGGGTAATATAGGTATATATAAGTAACACTTTCTTTTGACATATAGTACAGGGACTACCCCATTACTAGAGGTCAAATCATTATCAAGATATAACTAAGATCATTATTCTTCACTAAAATGTATTTACATTAGCTGGTGTTTGCAAATGAACATGTTTCATGTTGGCGACGCAGCAGGTTTGACAGGGTTCGCGACATGGTACAGACGCATAGTTTTCAAACGGCGCTGTCCTATCTTGCGGAGACATATATTGTACGCATATGTGGGTTTACGTCTCTATATATATTTACATAAATAACATAGGTAGGCATATATCGAGATATGTATAGGGACCCTTTCTTAAAAAATAAATAAAAAATGATAATACTAAAAAACCTGACAAAGTTGTGGGGAAATTAACTGTCCCTATAACATTTTGGGTCTCTGGTGAAGGGGTCTAGGGGTAGAATTGGGTTAGGGATAATAAACAGAAGACAAATTGGGGTGATGTTGAAAAGTGTAGATCGAAATAATGTTCAGAGTTTGAGTTTAGAGAGGTTTTAGGCACACCAACCTTCTGAAATGTCCCCATAACGTCATGTGCTAAAATAATGAGTGTGTATATGTATGTAAACTTAGAAAATATTTTAAAAAAGGAAAAGAAGGTTAAAACAAAACAAACCCGGAGTTTGCAACGACTGCAACAAAGTAACCCCTCTCTCCGTGCTCTATTTAAGGATAGGAGAGGCTTTTGTCTAAGAGTTGGGATGAGAGATGGGTGGAATGGTGAGTATTATATTAAGGGTTTAGGGGACTCAAGCTCGGATGGGGCTTCGGTAATAATCTATCAAACCCATATCTAAGCATTGTAGATTCTGGAGCCCGCTACGGAACAATGGAGCGATATAAGTAGTTTACTATTTGTACCGCTCAAGACAATGAGGGCGACAGAAGAAACATCAAGCCATTCGTTATTCTGGCGGACCGATGGCGTGGAGTTCTCAGGGCTATGCGGGGTAAGAGTTCAGCTCGTCAGAGGTGAGTAAATATCTCTTGTTTGGCACACTTAGAAGTTGCAGTGTGGTGGTGAGTTTATCAACAGTTTTCCTACCCACCCAACCCCTTTTTCCCGCGCGGAGTTCCGCCGCGGGTTCCGGTTTCTACGTAAAATCTGTCAAACCCATATCTTAGCATTGTAGATTCTGGAGCCCGCTACGGAACAATGGAGCGATATAAATAGTTTACTAAGCTTAGTCCGTCTCAGACTAAAAAGCTTAATAAACAAAATAAGAAACATATGACAACATCTCTATACAATGATAATGATTAAATAATTGTTCTCAATAAAACCATGTGAGGTTTACTTAAAGTCCTGCACACGTGAGGTTTACCTATATATGTTCACACGTAATTTATACAGTGCTGTATAATTTATACATTTCCTATAACCCTCACTGTGGTGAGGAAATCTACTGCACAGTCTACCAATTATCTATGTCCTTCTTTGTATAAAACACAACTCTTTGAATCCAGAACTACTTCATAACGACTTCAAATTATACAAAGTGGTGAAATACAACAATATATGAACTTTTCAACAAACATCTGGCAGGAAATATATGTACTACTAAAATCGCGCACAATTAATCAAAATCAAGAATATTCTATACATAATTTCAGAGTCATTGAGTGGATTAAGAGTTCATGATTTTTCATTTGCTCTACGTCGAAACATGGTAGCAGTTGGCGTCGACCGGTTTCCGATACTTGTTGTGGGTGACCTCCTCGTGGACCAGTTTGCCGTCCAGGTACGCGCAACGGGAGATCTTCTCCTTCACGATGGCTATTTTTATCTTCTTACGCGGGGGATCCTCGCTCACTGGTTCTGGTTCGGGGTTCGCTGTCATGGGTTCCCCGCTCACCGTCGTCATGGGGCTGAGGGGTGGCAGAGTTGCTGGGGACCCTGGGGCTGACGTACTCAGCGCCCCTCCCATCATCCGGCTCAGAATAGACGACCTCGGTTTCCCGCTGAGTCGAATCATATGGGACGACCGCCCCACCAAAGGGGATATTGGGCAGGGGGACAGACTGATTACTGCCTCCCTTGGTGGACTGTCTAGTGGCTTACTGGCGGCAGCTGGTGCTGAAGTCCCTGTTCGTGGCTCGCACCCCGACTCCTCGGTGAACAGCTCTCAGTCCAACGCCACCGGAATGCTGATACCTCGCTGTGGCCCTCCAAGTGGTACTTTCTGGATGTAGAAACAGTCGTCATACTGTCGGAATGACAACACCGGTAATGTCGGGTCAAGTTGTCTCGACGTTTGTCTCTGTATTCTCAGTGCCTGCAGCAAAAATACAGAGGGGTGCCGTGTGTCAACTTCCGGTGACGCCAGAGGCCCTGCTTGGTGCGGAAGACCTGTTGACACTGGAAACACTTTACACTTATCTTTGGTCTGTAAATAAAATAAAAAACCGGAACGGTTTGGTCAGCAACACACCCCCTTAGGTGACTAACCTACTATCTGTACCTAGCGGGAAGTCTATGTTCCCTCAGGGGATACCTTCTTTTGGTTACTCTAGGGATATCTACCATGGCCTCCCTTCCCCACTACTAGTACTAGGAACGACATTTTGAGCCTCAAGAGGCTCATCACTTAGTCGGTCCTCGAGATTAGGCATGGACTCTAGCACCTCGAACACCGGTTCATCGACTAATGGTTCTTCCACCATTTGTGGCTGATATTTCCACGCCTTTAACGCCTCACCAGCGTACGGCTTCAGCCTGTCCCCATGGAATACCCAAGCCTTACTCCCAGGCTTTAGCTGAATCCTGTAAGTCACATCGGAGAGTCTCTTGACCACTTGGTATGGTCCTTCCCATCGAAGTTCTAGCTTCTGAGATCTCCCCTTTTTCCTGGACTTATTGTACAGCCAGGCGAACTGGACTTGCATCGGGCCTTCGCCATATACCTTGCGGTCATAATTTCGCTTCCGGTTCCTGGCCCTCTGCCTCAAGCATTCTCTGGCCCGGCCAAGAGCCTCTTGCAGATTCTGCGGCAACCTCTGAGCGAAATCCGTTACTGTGGTGTCCTCTACTGTGGGACACTCAACCAGCAAATCGACGGGGAGCCTCGCCTCCCGTCCAAGCATCATCATGTTTGGAGACTCGCCAGTTGACTCTTGGGGAGTGCACCGGTAAGCAAAACATGCATACGGCAGGCACTCATCCCAGTCACGCTGTCCCCCCCTCGGCTCAATCATTACAGCCACCATGTTGACCAATGTATTGTTAAAGCGTTTAACCATCCCAGCAGACTTCGGGTTGTACGCTGTGGTCCTTGTCTTGGAAATACCCAGGACCTCACACATTTGGTCAAACACGGCCGACTCGAAGTTTGTCTCCTGATCGGAATTCAATTCCAAGGGAATTCCAAACCAGCAGACACACTCACTGACAAATTTGTTTGCCATCGTCTCTGCCTTAGCATCAGGCAGAGCATACGCCTCCATCCACTTGGAACAGTAGTCCCCAGCTACCGTGATCCAAACATTGCCACTGTCACTCCGGGGCAGTGGCCCTAGCAAATCTACAGCCACTCCCATGGGCTCGCCCACCAAATACTCCTTTTAGCAGGAGATTTTCTTCTCCCACATAGCTCGCAACATCTAATGAACGACCTCACATCCGCGGTCATTCCCGGCCAATAGTACCGCAACTTAACTTTGGCCGAAGTCTTCGTGACACCTAGGTGGCCACTAGTCCGACCAATATGTAGCTCCCATTGTACAACCTTTTTCAATTTGTCAGGAAGTACCAGTCGCAACCGCACGGACTTTCCATCATCGGATTCTGTACAGGACACCGTCACGCACCTCTTGCTGATCCCATAAAGACCAGAGGGTCTTGTTTGCCGAGGAAGCGGCTAACACAGTCTCCCAACTGAGACGACTGCCCGACTCCTCTATTTTGATTACCAAGTTGAGCCTCCTTGACCCCATTTCTAGGCAAGTGTGGTTGGGCAAAAATACCCCTCACCCTTGCCTTAGAAATCGGCATGTCAGAGTCAACCTCATGGTAACCCTCACCAACCTCATCGGTCTTGGTTTTCTTTGGTCTCAACGGTCCCTGACGCTTCATCAGCGTCAGCACGACCACATTGTTTGCAGGCCTTCCGGGACAACCCATCAGCATTTCCATGCTTACGCCAAGACCTGTGTTGGATTGTCACATTGTACTCGCTGAATACTTAAAATACTTAAAATTAAGCAACCACCTAAGAGCAGCATGATCGGTTCGAAGTATCACCTGCTGACCATACAGGTACTGTCTAAACTTCTTAAGGTAGATAATTACCGCCAGAGGTTCCCTTCGAGTAACACAATAGTTCCTTTCCGCCTTGCTGAGTTTACGGCTCGCAAAGGCGAGGACCTTCTCCTCCCCATCATGGATCTGAGACAAAACTGCCCCGATACCATCTCCATTAGCATCTGTATCTCAGATGTAGTCACTGTCTGGAATGGGATACGCCAAAATAGGTGAGGTCTGCAGCCTCTGTTTCAGTTCCTCAAACGCTTGCTGACAAGCATCTGACCAGATGAACTTTCGTGACTTTTCAGTCAGCGCATGCAGAGGCGACGCCACCTCGGCAAATCCCCTGATAAACTTCCGGTAATAGGAAGCGAGGCCTACAAAGCTTCAAACTTCCTTTACAAACTTAGGTGTGGGCCAATCGGCCACGGCCCAAACCTTTTCAGGATCGGTAGCCACACCTTCAGACGACACAACATGTCCCAAATAACCAACTAATCTCTGAAACAAGAAGCACTTACTAGGCTTCAACTTCAAACCAGCTTGCCTCAACCTGGAGAGAACGACTCGCAGTCACTCAATCTCCTCCCTCACGGTCTTGCCAAACACAATGACATCATCCAGGTATATCAGCAGGATGTTTCACTGAAGACCTGCCATCACCTTCTCCATCAACCTTTCAAACGTTGCAGGGGCGTTGCAAAGGCCAACAGGCATGCAGCGCCACCTGTATAAACCGTTCCGCACTGTTGACTTCTAACTGGCGTCCTCATCGAGGGCGACCTGCCAATACCCGGACGCTAAATCTAGAGTAGAAAACCACTCTGCACCCTCCAATGCATCTAGTGTCTCGTCGATACGAGGGACAGGGTAAGCATCTTTGATTGTTACCCTATTTAGACCTCGGTAGTCGACACAAAATCGCTTAGTGCCGTCCTTTTTTTCGGACTAGCACTACATTTGCAGCCCAGGGACTATCGGATGGCTCGATAACCTCTCGTTTCTGCAATTCACTAACCTGTCTCATTATTTCCTCCTGGTTACACAGGGGATGGCGCCGGGGCCTCTTCTTGATAGACCTCGCATCACCCGTACTGATGTCGTACCTCAGTATTAATCTGCGCACATAACGCTCGTGCACGCGCGCGTTGACAAACTTAAATTCAATGTTAATGCGTAAAAATAGGACCGCGTGGATTTAGAGGGTCTGACGATACATCATGTACACATGTATGATGTACATGTAATTTGTGTAACAGTAGTCCGAGTTACTGGACTCTAGTTATCGCTTTTTTAACATTTGGAAATGATCTGGCGCTACAAAAGTCCAACCTAACAAATATTGAAAAATGAAAATCTCTAATCCCTAAAATCGTGCCCACCACAAACATACTTAACAAAATACTTAACAAAATACCACTACATCGTCTAAATAGACTTTCATACGTGCCCTACTAGACTTAACGAGCTTCGGGGGTAATCACGATCAATTCTTGACCTGCAAATCAAGGAAATTCGACCCCAGTTTTCCAGCGCGTACTGAACTTCTGCATGGCCGCCATTTTTTGATCGAGCATTGTGGGATGCCTGTGACGTCACTGCCAAAGTCTATCGATCGTCTCGTAAACAAGCGTAAACATGCACACGGCCGGGTTGCAGGGTATAGTTATAATTATAACTAGACATGTGTTTGTGGACCAACACATAGCTTTTTCGAGTGTCAAAAATTAATTTCAATATGTGTGTGGTGGTCTTTTGTGTGTGCCAAGTTTGAAGTCTATAGTCTTAAAAAACGCGTACAAACCCTATGGGAAAAAAAATTCACGTTTGACGTGACGCCCCGTGACCTTGAATGTCATAATCGTGCCGAATTTCTTCTAGGACCATCTGTGGGTGGTGGTCTAGGTGTGTGCCAATGTGCCAAAGATATATTGGTAAAATATTTGTACAAATCCTATGGGGAAAACCTACACCTTTAATGTGACGTCACATGACCCATTTGGACATGACCCACAATGACGTCATCGTGACGATATTTCCTCTTGGCACTCCTGGGGATGGTGGTCGAGGTGTGTGCTAAGTCTCCAGTTGATCGGATATACCAAAGTGTCAAAGTAAATAGTTTGAAGAAAAACGTGTACAAAACCTGTGGGGTAAAATTTCACCTTTAACGTGAAGTCACGTAACCTTGAATGAAGTAACCGTGACGTTGGTGGTGGTCTAAATGTGTGCCAAGTCTGAAGTCGATCGGAATTTACAACAGTGTCAAAGTGTATTGTTAAAATAAACATGTGCAAATCCTTTGAAGAAAAGTCTGAAAAAAACCTGTTTCGAGTGTCTAAAATTACTTTCAATATGTGTGTGGTGGTCTTTTGTGTGTGCCAAGTCTCAAGTCGATCAGATTTACTAAAGTGTCAAAGTCAATAGTCTAAAGAAAAACGTGTACAAAACCTATGGGGGAAAATTGAACCTTTAACGTGACACCCCGTGACCTTGAATGACGTAATCGTGCCAAATTTCTCCTACGACCGTCTGTGGATGGTGGTCTATGTGTGTGCCAAGTCTCAAGTCGATCGGATTTAGTGCCAAAGATAAATTGGTTTACAAACCCTAGGGGGGAGGGGACATTGAACCTTTAACGTGACCTTGAATGACGCAATCGTGCCGAATTTCTTCTTGGAACATCTGGGGGTGTTGTTCTAAGTGTAGGACAAGTTTCAAGTCGGTCGGATTTACCAAAGTGTCAAAGTCAATAGTCTAAAGAAAAAGTGTACAAAACCTATGGGGAAAATTTCACCTTTAACGCGACGTCAAGTGACCTTGAATGACGTAATCTCTTCTAGGACCGTCCTTGGGTGGTTGTCTAAATGTATGCAAAGTCTCAAATCGATCGGAATTACCAAAGTGTCAAAGTGTATTGTCTGAAAAAACGTGTACAAATCCTGGGGAAATAAGTCTAGAACTACGTCTGTTCGAGGAACAGAACATAGGGCTTTTTCGCATTTGTAGATTTTATATATCTCGTTTTTCAATAATTGAACCATTGTACTATAAAACCATTCAAAACTATTCAAAACGAATTTAAAATAAATTAATGACTAAAACGAATTTAAATTGGTATTCAATGTGAAGTAATAACTTATATAAAATCTTATGATGACATAATCATGACGCCACTTCAACTTTCATCTTAAACATAGAAAAATAACCTACATGCCAAGTTTGAACACAAATGGGCTTACAGTTCTCTTTGTAAGACCTTGAAATATATTCCTTCAAGATGACGTAAAATGCCCGGTCAAGTGACGTCATCAATCTTTCTCCCCCTCAACTTGTTCTTAGCAGGAAGCTGGTCACATACATCAATCATAAGGTAATTTCAGCAAACTTCGCCACGCGAATCAACTCTTTTTTAATCAATATTTTTTTAAACATTTCTCAACATGCCGCTAGAGGGCGCTATAACATTTCATGAAGTCATCGTTAACTTGTTTGTTACTTACAACCTAGCCAGAGCCTAACATCGTTGAAAGTAAGTTCACATCGTTTTCCACTTTTAAATTAAAATGCACTCCCGGTTTGGACCGGAAGGAAGTGTCAGGTCTTTTTGCATGTAATACAAATTATGAAGACCATGGATTAATCTATCAATTCCTTTAAAAATCTAAATCAGATCTCGTACAGTTGATTTTATATTGATTTTCAAAGATTAAATCTATAAATCATTGGTTGCTTGTAATCTGACACTTGATGACGTCATCGTGACGTAATTAGCAGAAAGCTCGGGAGCTGTCTTAACTTTGCTATTTGAAGCAAACATCTGGATTATATCTATCGCGGTTGTTTTTTAAGCGATATTTTAAGGTTTAAATTTTTTTTCATTGTAACTTCCGGTCTGGTGACGTCATATATTTTTCTTCTCGTCAACTTGTTCCTAGCATGAAGCTGATTAAATACACCGGTTATAAAGTGATTTCAGAAAACTTTGCCACACACATCAACCGATTATTCATTTTAACAATTTTTGAACCTGCCGCTAGAGGGCGCTGTAACATGTTATGACGTCGCCGGAATTTTTTTGGAAAAATACAACTAGCCAGACACTAACATCGTTGAAAGTAAGTTAATATCATTTATCACTTTTAAATTATAAGGCACTTCAGGTTTAGACCGGAAGGAAGGGTCACGTGATTTCACGCACACGAGATAAAATGAAGATCCTGGATTATTCTATTTGTTGCGGTCTTTAGCGGTTGATTTCTAAAGCTTTCTCAAACTTTCTATTTAAAGCAAAAATCTGAATTGTATCTATCGCGGTAATTTTTTTAGCAATTATTTAAGGTTTAAAGGTCTTTTCATTGTAACTTCCGGTCTAGTGACGTCATATTTTTTTCTCTTTGTCAACTTGTTCCTAACATACTGGTTTTTTTTCTATTTTCTTTCAACATACCCATTTATTGCCCTTTAGTATGGGCCCAGTTATGATGCAAAAGAAATGCAAAAAAAAAAATGTTTGACACGCTGTAGATCCTAAGAATATTGTGAATAGTTTGGGATAATTATTTTTCTTTCAAAAATGTCGTTTGTTGGGAATTAACTTGGGATATCCTACTGTGAGATACACATGGTATACATTTAATCTAGAGGGCGCTGTTCAATGTACATGTACAGTAGCTGGGAAAAACATGTTTAGTTGAATTTAGCTGGCACTGGCTAAATATCCGCGAGAGAGGCACTTTCGTTGGCCTGGAAAAATGGGAAGGAGGGGGGAGGGTGGTCTGAAGCATTGAATTTGTAACCTGTAGGTAAAAGCTGCAGGTTATGGGTTCAAGTCCGAACCCAACCCAGCTGAACCCAACCCGGATGGCCCCGGATGTATTTCCCCTGTATACAAACCTGCGTCTTAAGGCGACCAGCGCTGGGTTCGGGGAGTCTGTTCTTTACACGCGTAACTCGTTCTCGCGCTCAAACGGCGGGAACGCGACCCACGAACATTGCACTCGGAACAAGAACACATACCACCTCTATCAGGGCAAGAAAAAGTTACGCGTGTCAAGAATAGACCGCCCGAACCCAGCCAGGATTTCTAACATAGCCAGTTGCTCATTTATGCAAAATTTCGGCACCCTTTCTGTAATGGCCCATACCCTTGCATGTCTGCACACAGCACGTAAATCACTACCTATATGTATTTCCCCCATAGGCCGACCAATATATACAAACCTGTTCTTTTACCGACGAATCGTACAAACCTGCGTCTTAAGGCGTTCGTTCTATGATGGGAAAATAGTGAATCACGCGCAGTGTGCAAACATGGAAGGATATGGACCATTTTATGCAAGATTTCCACACTCCCTGGTTGAGCAACTGGCTATGTTACATATGCGGTCGCCTTAAGACGCAGGTTTGTACGATTGGTCGGCACAAGAACGGATTTGTATGTATTGTTCGGCCTATGGGGGGAAATACTGGGTTAAATGTTCGAGCGGTCAGTTCTTGACACGCCAGTTGCTCAACCAGAGAGGGTGCGGAAATATTCCAGAAAATGGCCCCATACCCTTGCATGTCTGGACACAACACGTGATTCAGTATCTATATGTATTTCCCCCCATAGGCCGACCAATACATAAAAACCCGTTCTTGAGCCGACCAATCGTACAAACCTGCGTCTTAAGGCGACCGGATATGTAACATGGCCAGTTACTCAACCAGGGAGTGTGTAAATCTTGCGTAAAATGGGCCATACCCTTGCATGTCTTTGCACACTGCGTAACTCGTAACTCGTTTTCGCCCTCGAATGGCGGGAACGCGACCCACGAACATTGCACTCGGAACAAGAACAAAAACACCTCTATCAGGGTTTTAACTTGCAAGAACAAGTTACGCGTGTCAAGAACTGACCGCTCGAACATTTAACCCAGCCCGGATATGTAACAAAGCCAATAGCCCATCCAGGTATCAAGGGTGTGGAAATCTTGCATAAAATGGCCCATACCCTTGCATGTCTGCACACTACTTTAATGTATTTCCCCTATTGGCCGACTGATATATATAAAAACTCGTTCTTGTGCCGACCAATCGTACAAACCTGCGTCTCCAGGCGACCGGATATGTAACATAGCCAGTTGCTCAACAAGGGAGTGTGGAAATCTTGCATAAAATGGTCCATACTATTGCATGTCTTTGCACACTGCGTAACTCGTAACTCGTTTTTGCGCTCGAATGGCGGGAACGCGACCCACGAACATTGCACTCGGAACAAGAACACACACCCTCTATCGGGGTTTTAACTTGCAAGAACAAGTTACGCGTTTAAAGAACTGACCGCTCGAACCCAGCCCGAATGTGTAACAGACCCAGTTGCTCATCCAGGGATCGAGGGTGCGGAATTCTTGCATAAAATGGCCCATATCCTTGCATTGTCTGCACACTGCACGTGATTCGCTACCTATATGTATTTCCCCCCATAGGCCGACCAATACATAAAAACCCGTTCTTGTGCCGACCAGTCGTACAAACCTGCGTCTTAAGGCAACCGGATATGTAACATGGCCAGTTGATCATCCAGGGAGGGTGGACAAAATTAATAAAATGGCTCATAGCACAATGCACGTGATTCTATTTTTCCCCATAGGCCGAATAATACATAAAAACCCGTTCTTGTGCCAACCAATCGTACAAACCCTCGTCTTAAGGCGACCGGATATGTAACATAGCCAGTTGCTCATCAAGGGAGGGTGAAAAGATTTCATAAAATGGCCCCATACCCTTGTATGTCTGCACACTACACGTGATTCACTACCTATTTCCCCATAGGCCGACCAACAAATAAACATCAAATCCCTAGTTTTGGTAAGTACATATAGGCCCGTATGCATGAAAGCGGAATAGCGGCAGAATAGCTTATACCAGGTATAAATGAATGGTTTTACCACTGTTGGTATGCATGAACGGGGTATAAGTTAAACTGTGGCCTAACTTTTAACCTCGAATAGGGAGTCGTATGCACAAAGGTGGAATAGCTTATTATGTGGTGTAAATACGGCAGATTTCCTGGTGTAACTTACACCAACCAGGGGGTATGTTTAAGGAGTGGATTAAGTCAATTTGGAGTTCGACTCCAGTGGATGTCTCATAACTTTGCCTTCTGTTTGGAGGATACTGGCGTAAAATGATATTCCAATTACTCTGCAATGCCTTTGTTTTCGTCAATTATACTGGAGTTCTTTGTCAAAGAGGGATAGTGCCCTGCATTAAAGTGATATGTTTGTTAAGTTGTTCTATTTTGTTCGTACTTTTTAGCATCCGAAATATATAGGATCATCCAAAATATGGTCTTGTAGGTTTCTGATAGCATGTATAGTATATTCATTATTTGTTAGATACCTTTATATTTTATATTTTATAAAAACGTGGTCCGTTAAACAGTCCAACATGTATTCCTTTTCAGTACTTTCCCAGTTTTTTGCCCGTTTCCGTTGGTCTTTAGGCTTACATATCAACGGCGCTACGATATTCCCAGTGCTTGGCAGATCTCCCTTTGACGCCATGTGGCCAGATCTACGTGTAACCCATATTGTGATTCAGAATAGTAGCGCGAAGACAGTCCTATTAATAGATTTCTTTGGAATCACAAATCAATAAACCATTGCATAACCCTAATACCATGGAATAGCTTATTCGCATGATAGTTATGCCTGGAATTGTTAACATACGTTTCGTGCATACCGATTTCATTATACCACAATGACAGGAATAACTATTCTCTGAATAGGCTTACTTTCAGTATAAGTTATACCTCTTTCATGCATACGGGCCTTAGTGTTTAACAATGTATACAATGTATAACACGTGGACGTGTAATCTCGCACTGGGTGCTGCACTTAAAAGCCATATTAACGTGTGGGAACATACATTCGCATTTTTGTATCACTGTGGAGGAATGGCTTTGTTCTCGTGTACAAAATGGTTAGAAAGTCGAGCACGTTTTTCTAAATGCTCCCATTTTAACCATAATTTTTTTCCTGGGTTTTTTCGACCCAATATACCCTATATTATACCCTAACCCAAACACTAACCCTAACCCACATCCTAATCCTAGTTTTTGAGTAATTTAAGTAAAATCCAAAAATCTAATTCGTGAAATTCCCAGTGGAGACCTATTTATCTATAGAAATTTACCCTCCAGAGACGTTTTGTCTCCATTGTACACATTGTGTTCATGTCTCCAGAGGGTACCGTATTTCGCACCATAGGGGTGTAACCGCTGTAGCATGCATGAGTCTTCCAACTATTGCGTATTTTGTCACCAAGGAACTGTGGGTGCTGAACAGCATTCTTGCTTTGTGCAAAAAGTTTACAATTCATGGCGTTTGTTCGTGCTACGGTGGCGACTATTTCGTGATTGTGTACGATGAGCTAGAAGCTTCTTTTTTATAATTCAACGTGGTGAGAAAAGCGTGGCCATGTCTAACGTACAAGGTAAATTATAATAAATTCACTGTTTTTCTCTTGTCGATACTGTAACGGAACAGGGTATATGCCGACTCGTATTTGAGTCTAGTTAATCTTAATATATTGTTCATGCAGGATCACGCGCTCATGCTGCGTGATACATGGCGCAGTGGCCAATCATTAACGCGCGGCTGCATGATCGGGGTTAAGCAACCAATTACCGGCGCGCGTAGCTTCTGCCCGGGTAATGCACATATAATTAGCGCGTGGTGACCAATCGCCGTAGCGCATTGTCGCGACTTCTGGGGCCTTTCGCGTGGTTTCCAGTCAGTTCCATAGAAGGCGTCAATGCTAGAACAAGTACCTGAAGTACCCGAAGAATTATAACAGAGTGTTGCCGTTAGCGGATTGCTGGCGAACGGGATTGACCGGTGAGTCAGCGTAGAAGTTGTTTGTTAGATTACTGGGGACCAGGGTTAAACGTGCGAGGTAGACCGCTTGGTTTGGGGATTTAGCGAAGCTTAGAGGGATCGGAGGGCTTGCACGCTGGGTGTATGTTTCATGCCTGTTGGCGTGGCGTCGGCTGAGCAGTCCTGGTTGTTGAGCTAGTTGTTCCCGTAGAGGTTTACTGAGTTAGCGGTTTAAGTGTCCCGTGTGGTCTAGTCATATTTCCTTGTGCTATTCTTTGATCACTGTAGTTATTCAGGTGTATGGTGGAACCTGCGAGGTTTACCTGTGCTCGCTGCCAGTGAGCTGAACCTGGTCAAGGTGCGTGGTACCTCGTGAGGCTTACTCTGTGAATATTTAATGAGGTTGCCTGTTAAGTGTTTCATTACCCTGCTTTACCTTGTGTTTTTTATATTACTATAACACATATAAGGATTATAATTGTATAAGCTGTGTGAGGCTTACACTGTATAAAGATAACTTGTTGTAAAGATATTATAATTGTATAAGCTGTGTGAGGCTTACGCCGTATAGAAAGAGCTTACTGTGAACAGGTTATATTGTATAAGGTTATATTGTATAAATTATAGTTAACGTGGTGCAGTTGACCACGTGAGGCTTACCGAGCCTTGTGAGGCTTACTGAGCTTCGTAAGGAATATTAGGTGGTGCAGTTGTGACCACTTTTATTCTGTATAAACTAACTGATTGTTAATTAACGCTGATTCATTGACAAGAGAAGAATAATAAGAATCATAACTGTCCTTGGAAATTCTTGTCGCTGTGAGGATTATTTGCACTGCGGCGCGTGAGGGCGCTAGATAAGATACTGTCAGTGTTAAGTCTGGTTTCGTCATGGCCGGACGTGCTCGTCTTCGCGGCCGGACCGCGCCGATAGCCAGCCTTGGGCCGTGTTTTACACCGCGGCATGGCAGCAACCTAGGATTCAAGAGGGGTCATTTTTGGGAAGGTTTTGTTATCCCAGTAAAAGTCAATCGCACTTGTGTTTGCGAGTTTGGACATTTGTGCTAGTTTGAAGACCCTTTCTTGAATTGTATGGAGAATTGAGGTAGGATCAAACCACTTTTTAATTTATTTTGTTGGTGCAGCTCAAAACTGAAGGAGCCCCCCTTGAAAAGGGGCGTGTCGATTTGGTTTAGGGAGCCGTGCTCTGAGACAATTGTATTCCTATAGAAGTGCAGGTATTATTGTTTTACCTCACGTTTTGCGTTTGCTTCGGCAGAGTTTAGAAAATGTCTCCAGGGTGCGCCAGCATATAGGTTTGAACGCTTGCTATGCTTAGCGGTATAGAGTCTTCGTACTGAAGACAACCTTTGCACGGTTGGGAGTGGCTGCACTGATGCGTGACAATGGAATGTGAGAGCGCCACAATGGTCTATGCAAAAGGCTGGCCTATTTGTTTAACAATTAGGGCCAGGAATGCAGGGTTTAATATCGTGTCCAAATGAAGTTATGTTATTCAGGCTACTTAATGTTTGCATACGTTTTTAGCAATGAATTTTCAACAACAACAAAAAGACAGATGAAGACATTGTTCACCAGTAGAGGTATATCTCTTATCGCATTTAAAAATTCACTTTTGTATTGAATTCATATAATGCATTTTTACGTAGAATTCGCCGTGCGATTAAATCAGGTGTATAGTATATTGCAGTATATGCTGGTGTAGAGGCAGCCGCCCTATAGCACGCACGCATGTTCTCCGCATTCAAATGTCGTACAGTGCTCTTAGTGTAATCAGTGTAATCTTCGTTGATTGCTCTATTTCGGGGGTGTTTTTCTACAGATCTGATTTTCTGGTTTAATTGAGACCTTTATAAACCTCTACCCAGCTAATTATAGGTTGAGTTTTATTAGAAGTCTGTGTTGCAATAATATATTTCCGCTGCATATCTGTAGGAAAGCCCGTATTATCTAAATGTTGGGACTTCGGTGCTAATTCATACAATGGGAATGAAATATCGTAGAGCCTGATGGGTGCTCTCGCATCGTATGGCCAGTCAGAATGCAGCGTAGTCTTTATAATGAGGTGCGCAGCGATGTATTGAGCAGGTTGGCGGCTCACATAGCCGCAAAAATGCGAAGGAGTGCCCCGCAGTATAGTAATGTTCCTTTTGGCAGTGGTGTTGGGCCAACATGGTGACTCTGACTGTTTCGGGATATTAAAAAAAATATATATATATTATAATTTCAATATAATTATAATGCATACTCGTACCTATTGTTATATTACTGTGCTTTATGCTCACGTTTTGCATGTGATGTTTGTTTTAGATAGTCAGAGTGCCACATGTTCTGGTTGGGCGCCTTTGCTCTGCTCTGGTATGGGGCAGTGGTTCTGACATGTGTTTCGCCTTTGAGTTTAGTACAGCAACGCAGGTTTGGTCGGGGTGTTAGATCGTTTTAACCTTTGAGGTCAGTACACTTTTAATGATGCATTTATGTGCTTTTTGCGCGGCATTATTTTTGTGAGCCTGCTTTCGGATTAGACGACATTTTGAGTGTTCCTAATTGTTTTAGGTAACTAAAAAAGAACCTCACATTTTGAAGATAGGTAACTAAATCACATATCTTGTCGCCAAGCCGGCTCAGTATGCTGCTCAACTCTGTTGATGAAAACTTGATAAGTCTCTCTAAACAATAAGACGATACTAGTATTTTTAGCCCTTTTGTTGCAAGCAATCGTCGTTCAAAATTAAAAAAAAAAAAAAAATCAAAACAAAAAAGGAATCCGGTTTGAAATTGAAGCTTTTGGTTTTATTAGAGTCCAAGAACACTGCCGGTTATGTCAGCATGTCTTCACTGACTATAAGTGCCTCCTTCGACGGTGGCGGATCCGTTTCAATCATAATTGTAAAATTTAACCCGTGTGTAAAATATGTTTGTATATAATAATGCGATGCAACCTTTTTCAAATTTTGGGGAGGAAGCTAATTTAAGCGCTATTTAAGCAGAAACTTATTCAAGCCTTGCTTATAGGGGTTTAACCTGGGAGAAACAACCAAGGGGCATGTTTGTTTCAGGTCATTCCGCACAATATTATTGTGACCTAAGTCACGGAAAAGCCGGCATGCGTAATCGCCATGGTCCGTCCCAGGACAGTGCCAAGATCCCGTATTTTGCATAGTAAAAGTGATCAGGCCCGCTCTGGGCAAACCTTATACGTTCTAATTACAAGGTAGTTCTCCATTTAAGTCAAGTTCATGTATATGGAATCCGCAAAAATTGTACAATTTAAAAGGGTTCTTGATCATCTCGGGGTACCCGGATCAGTATATGATATGAACCGTGTAGTTTGTGAGCACCCTATAGCAGTACCGGATTTGTTAGCCTTATTATGGATCTTCGATAAAAGATAACAATTATTGTGGGCAATTAACTTCTTTGAGGACCAGGGCCGATTTGATTATTTGATCGATTGAGAGTTTGGCCGCTGCTGTTTGGTCACCGCTGTTATATATAATACAACCCCGATAAGTTATGGCTGTCATTGCCTTGCTTTTCATTTACAATCTCGTTTCGGTCGGAGATGAAATACTGCTATCTCACTATACGAGAGTCGTTTTCAAATTCAACTTCTGAGGTCGAAGGCCATCTGGGGTCAAGTTTTAAAATGGGCCGGAGTTTAAAACCCTTTTTCATTTGAAAACTTGGAGTCCCGATTTCAATCTAATGTGGCATGTATGTGTTGAGCCTTGGTGTTTGTGTCAAAGGTGAGGTGTTGAGGTCAAAGTAATTTAAGGTCAGTGGTAACAATGTAATTGTAATAATGTTCTTATTTGGGTTTTATCACAGTCACCTGACTAATACTGTATATTGACAAAGACGGTTATGGAAGGAATACCAGGGGGGAAAAAATATAAAAATAAAAAAAATAAAAACATTAAAAAAAAGAGACAAGGCTGAAGACGGAGGGGCAATCTAAGTTCACAAAATGGCATGACACTACATCAGACGGCTCGGGCTATAGCGAGATGAACATTTAGTGAATAGGCTTTTCTCCCGCTGTGGTTCGGAATAAAAAATAATGGGAGTTTGCATGTTAGGATGGTTTTAATAGTTCCAGGTACGGTTTTTCCGACTTAATTGAAAAGCGATTCAGGTACGTGGTCGGAGAACCCTTGGTAAGTGCTCCATATTTCCGGTCAGGCCTCCGGATTCCTAGCAAATAGTCTGAGTATGTCAACAAGTCCAACATTACCCTCACCAGCACAGGTTTAAACAACTGTAATTGTTTTGCACCCTTAAGATCCTTCCCCAGGAAAAGGTTTTTAACCTCGCAATATGTTAAGCGCGGAGGGTTTTGTTCTGTACCATCTGAAATTCTCATTTTCGGTTTGGGGGCTGTAGTGTGTTACGGCTCGTAGATGTTGGTAGCGTTATTGGTTTTCAAATATCAGTTGGTCGTTCGCGCCCTATTAGCTCGGCGTATCAGATTTAATCATGATTGTCCATAGTGAAGAGCTATAATGCATTCTTGTTGGCAGCATTCGTGTTTTAGGACGAGCCTAAACAAAGGGGGGCCTTGACATTCAAACAAAACGGGGAGTGGACCCTCAAATGAGTCGTAGCGCCTTGAGCGGCGTGTGTACTACTTAGGCGAATGGCAGCTTCGCGGCACGTTTCTTAGTGCTGGCTGGCTTACGACTGCAGTCTTTTGAACGCATTTACGCGTGGAAATGACGCGCATTGTTGTTTAGCATCAGGTTTATCAGTCGCTGACCCTTTTGGTGGCGCGTATAATGCAAGAAGGTGTGACCGACTTCTGTCTGTGCAGTTGTACTAAAAATGCTAGCTAAAACGCACGATTTTACGCTAGACTAGCGTGGGTACTTCTACTTCTACGTTAATAATGGACAGTGCGTCCAACTGGATATCTCGTCAATTTGCTTGTCGTGCACGGTGCGGACCAGTGTAGATAATACTCATTTACATAGTGTGGGTGTAGGTGCATATATTTACAGTGAAATCTGGACTTTGTTTAGTAAGCCACATTGAGCTATCCAGTCCTGAATGCTCAAGACTGGGTGATGCATGTACTGTGACTGGGATGGAATTCCAAAGTGGGATTGTGCTGGGCATTAATGAATACCTGAATGCATCTATCCGGGTTTGATAGGGTAAGCAACTGTATGCCGAGGATCTTCTAGAAGTTGTGTGGCTAGGGATTGGAAAATGTGTATGTAGAACTACTGTGCACTGCAGTTTGCCAGACGGGGTCGAACTAGTGACTGATGGGCAGTGGTCTTGACTGACTGTGGTGTGTACTGCAGATTGCGACGCAGAAGACCTAGTATTCTGTTGGCCTTGGATGTTATGACGTCGTTGTGTTGATTCCATTTCATATTCTTGGTCATTGTTACCCCGAGATAAGGTGTTGACTCGGTCTGGTTAAGATCAGAGGGCGGGCCTGTGCCTAAGAAAGAACAGTGAATGGGTCCTGTGGGTTCAAATTGTAATCTAACATGGTTAAGATAGTAGGGTGCCGTGGCCTAGTCGATAAGAACACCAAACCCAAGCTCTGGTGTTTCTGTTCAGCAGAGTGTGGGTTCGAGTCCCAGTCGTGACACTTGTGTCCCATGAACAAGACACTTAACTATAATTGCTTCTCTCCACCCAGGGGTACAATGTGTACCTGTGAGGACAGAGATGGTTATTGTGATTGATTTAGCCTAGTAGCGCATATATTGCAGCACAGGCTGTATACTCCCCAGGGAGTCGAGAGGGTTTAAGGATTGAAAATTGCCCAGTGATCAGGGGTAATAATGTTGGACGCGCTTTGAGTTGCCCTTCGCGCGTGAAAAGCGCTTTATAAATCCAAGATATTAGTATTATTATTATAATAAGTTAAGCAGCGGACGGGCCCTGCGTTTTGGATTTTAATCTAGTGTAGTTAAGATCAGAGGATGAGAGATAGTTATAAGTTACGCAGCAGACGCGCCCTGTGTGCTGAATTTAAATCTTACATATTGTTAAGATCAGACGATAAGAGAGAATATAAGTTATGCTGTGGTCAGGTTCTGTGTGTTGAACTTAAATCTAGCAATGGTTAAGATCAAAGCATAAGAGAGAATAGAAGTAACGCAGTGAATGGGCCATGCGTGTCGGAATGTAAATCTAACATTGTTAAGATTACAGAATAAGAGGTAAAAGAAGTTGCGCAGTGGATGGGCCCTGCGTGTTAAATTTAAATCCAACAATGTTAAGATCATAGGTTAAGATAGAATATAAGTTCCGCAGTGCTCGGGCCCGGTGTGTTGAATTTTAAATATAACAATGTTAAGATCATAGGATAAGAGAGAATATAAATTCTGCAGTGGGTAGGCCCTGCATCTTGAATTTAAAACTAACATTGTTAAGATCAGAGGATATGAGAGAACAACAGTTACGCAGGGGACGAGCCCTGCGTGATGAATGTTTATCTTACATGGATACCATCAGAGGTTAAGAGAACATAGAAGTGACGCAGTGGACAGGCCCTGTGTGCTGAATTTTTAATCTAACATGTTTATTTTTTGATCAGAGGTGGGGCCTCCGCGTGAGAGGCAATAGAAATTCCGCGTGGTCGGGCCCTGCGTGTTAAATTTGAATGTATCTGATTAAGATCAGAGGATGGGCTTCTGCATTTGAGATATAAGGAGTTCCGCCGTGGAAGGGCCCTGCGTTTTCAATTTGAATTTAACTGATTAAGATCAGAGGACGGGCCTCTGCCTTTGAGACAAATAGAAGTTCCGCAGTGGATTAGGCCCTGCGTCTTAAAGGTGGTATACACTATTGGTAAATGCTTGAATTATCATGAATGGGCGAATTTGGAAGGTTGTATTTTATAGTAAATATCTTTAAACTGGCCTGTCCGAAGTTTTACAGTCATAAATGCCGAGAAAAGCACGAAAAACAGCGTTTGTTTTCATCCGGCGTCGAGCTGTTATTCTTATGTTATTTGTGTTTTTTCGAGATCAATTTGCTGGACGCCTAGATCTTTATTTACTTTCAGATGAGTAAGATATTTCTTAACAATTCGGTAGTAAATGTTGCGGGTTTTTTTTTTCTCTCCATATCTGCAAATGGTGTATCCTACATTTACATTTTAATGTAACTGATTAAATCAGAGGACGGGCCTCTGCATGAGAGACAAAAGTAGTTCCGCAGTGAATAGGCCCTGCGTGTTAAATTCGTATGTATCGGATTAAGATCAGAGGACGGGCCTCTGCATGAGAGACAAAAGTAGTTCCGCAGTGGATAGGCCTTGTGTGTTAAATTCGACCGTGTATCGGATTAAGATCAGAGGACGGGCCTATACATGAGAGACAAAAGAAGTTCCGCAATAGATAGGCCACGCGTGTTAAATTTGAATGTAACTAATTAATTATTCTGAAATTATTCTCATGTAGGGACATGAGAGACAAAATAAGTCTCGCAGTGGATATGCCCTGCGTGTTAAATTTTGAATTTAACTGATTAAGATCAGAGGACGGGCCTCTGCATTTGAGACAAATAGAAGTACCGCAGTGGATAAGCACTGCGTGTTAAATTTTGAATTTAACTGATATGATCAGAGGACGGGCCTCCGTATTTGAGACAAATGGAAGTTCCGCAGTGGATAGGCCCTGCGTGTTAAATTTGAATTTAACTGATTAACCCTAACCCCCTAGGGCAGGCCTTACTCTGGGCCGGTTAAAGAACTGAGTACTACAGAATATTACTTAGTATTTTGTAGCTCTGTTCCTTTCTCTACAGTCTCTCCGTGACTGATGATTGGGTGTGTATGTCAAATTACAGATACTGCCAACCACAAAATACTAATAGTGGTAATACAGGTCAGTAATGTTAAATTCGTATGTATCGGATTAAGATCAGAGGACGGGCCTCTGCATGAGAGACAAAAGTAGTTCCGCAGTGGATAGGCCTTGTGTGTTAAATTCGACCGTGTATCGGATTAAGATCAGAGGACGGGCCTATACATGAGAGACAAAAGAAGTTCCGCAATAGATAGGCCACGCGTGTTAAATTTGAATGTAACTAATTAATTATTCTGAAATTATTCTCATGTAGGGACATGAGAGACAAAATAAGTCTCGCAGTGGATATGCCCTGCGTGTTAAATTTTTAATTTAACTGATTAAGATCAGAGGACGGGCCTCTGCATTTGAGACAAATTGAAGTACCGCAGTGGATAGGCACTGCCTGTTAAATTTTGAATTTAACTGATATGATCAGAGGACGGGCCTCCGTATTTGAGACAAATGGAAGTTCCGCAGTGGATAGGCCCTGCGTGTTAAATTTAAATTTAACTGATTAACCCTAACCCCCTAGGGCAGGCCTTACTCTGGGCCGGTTAAAGAACTGAGTACTACAGAATATTACTTAGTATTTTGTAGCTCTGTTCCTTTCTCTACAGTCTCTCCGTGACTGATGATTGGGTGTGTATGTCAAATTACAGACACTGCCAACCACAAAATACTAATAGTGGTATTACAGGTCAGTAATACTTACCTGGCAAAAAATGCAGTAGTCCAGCCTTGACCCATTGCCGTGTCCCAAGTGACAATCTTTGCTGTAGAGGTTAGAACACTCCACGCAGTATACACATGGGCCATGAACACTCAGCAAGCAGAGGGACCCAATGCTTAGTACTATGAGTGCAATTAGGGGTGTACATGTACCAAATACTAAAAATTACTATAGGCATTGTACACAGGTAGGTGAGAGTTCTGCATACTACATTTTACTGCTAGTAGTCAAAAGCAGCATTAGGTAGGGTTAGAGGACTGGCCTCTGTATTTGAGGCAAATAGAAGTTCCACAGTGGATAGGCCCTGCGTGTTACATTTAAATGTATCTGATTAAGATCACAGTATGGGCCTCTGCATGGGAGACAATAGAAGTTGCGCCGTGGACGGGCCCCGCGTGTTAAATTTTAAAATTTAACCGATTAAGATCAGAGGATGGGCCTCTGCGTGAGAGGCAATAGAAGTTCCGCAGTGGATAGGCCCTGCGTGTTACATTTGAATGTAACTAATTAAGTTCAGAGGACGGGCCTCTGCATGAGTGACATAAACAAGTTTCGGCCAATCCTTGTCTATTTTTTATTTTGTGGTCATCTTTATTCCACTTCTTAAAAGTCTTATTTTGGGATCAGAACTTTTGCCTAAAGACCTCAAAAGAATTATAAAAAAGGAATAAGCGGCACGTAAAGTAGTTGCCATAATAACCAGATTGGCCTAAATTGTTTTTAATCGAAATGTTCTTTTGTTTTTTCTTTCTGTTTCCTAAATGACGTTTAATGATTGATCGAAGTCACATTTTTTCTTCACAGATCCTAAGAACCATTTCGATGGTGAAAAGCTATGTTGTTGTTTCCACGGTCGCCGCTGAACTTGGCGAAAATTGCGTGTCGACTGGTCTGCAACTGTCCATCGGTGCAGCCGTTCTGCAACACTGCCCGTTTCCAACTCATAGATGAATCCAATCGAACATGCATGGACATTGTGGGGGCCCTGTATCCCTGTAGTAAATTAACGTCTCATGGTCTTCCTCAGAATGAAACAACCTTTTCTTTGTATTGTTATCTGTTTGTGTGTGAACAAGTGCCTGAGGAAAGTGGTAATGGCAATAATTACAATAAAATAGATATTAACTGTACACAGTTGCGGTAGGCTTTGACCCACAGGGGGAAATTTGAGGAAACGGGGCGCTTCATGCATGCAATTCGGCGTCGAGAAAAGTCCCACACGCAGCACTTCTGTTTGTTGTTGTCCTGCGCATATTTGCGGACTTGTGAAGCTCATCTGCAAAATTAATTTATTAACTAAATGAACAGCGTTAAAGGTAGGGGGCGGTCTTGTAGGTTCATTCAGGACGCATTTCCCAGTTCCGCGCTATTTTTCTTCCCGTGCTCGCAAGTTGGCGTCTGCAAGTCTGTCGAGATGTTCCCGAAAGCGAGGGCGGAGTTCTAAGCGAGGAGTGACGACACGAGACCCCATAATATTATACCCGTCATTAACGCTCCTTGACACCGTGGAGCATGGAAAATGTACATGTATGTTTAAGATATCTTGAAGGTCGCAATTGCGCCGGATGGTTCGAACTGTCGCTCATTATGTAGTATTCCGC
Organism: Crossaster papposus; assembly: GCA_037893245.1. Taxonomy (NCBI): domain Eukaryota; kingdom Metazoa; phylum Echinodermata; class Asteroidea; order Velatida; family Solasteridae; genus Crossaster; species Crossaster papposus. The sequence goes on along the minus strand of JBAIAA010000429.1, from coordinate 740,549 downwards.
GCCCTAATAACTCGCTTTTGATGCCTCGGTATGTCCGCCCTCTGCCCACTTACAGTGTCAAACTGCAACGCGCTACTCGCAAATGTCGGATATTCTAACTCGGGTGCTGGTCCGTCAGAACCTGCCTCCGCCGTTCTGGTTAGCATCGATAGTCTGAATGGCCTCGCGCGCCCCCGTCTACAAGGGGCGGCTTTCAAATACAAGTTGGTTTTCATTGCACGCATTTCCACCGAGTCTGTCGAATAATACGTTAGCAGTTACGGCAAACGCCATCAGATAGGCGTGGACTCCCCGGCTTTACCGGATGAATTGCGGCGTCGCGTTGTGCGTGTGGCGTCGTGCGGGTGGCGTCGTGCGAGTGGTGTTGTGCGGACGGAGTCATGTAGGCGGCGTCGTGCGTGTGACGCGTTGCGACGCGGTACGGGCCACGCGGTACGGGTGAGGTACGGGTGAGGTATATGTGAGGTATGGGTGGTATTTGGGGCGAGATATTGTGGGAATGGGTGAGGCTTCGTGGTCCCGGTCCGGAGCGAAGAATCTCCCCATATCTAAAACTCTAGTATAGATTCTGGGGCCCGAACAAAGCAGCAGTGCAAATAGAGTACTATTTGCACTGCGGCGCGTGAGGGCGCTAGATAAGATACTGTCAGTGTTAAGTCTGGTTGAGGCAAGGATGAACGGTAAGGTGTAGCCGGTAGGTACAAGTAAAACTGTATGTGTACTTCAATATATCTGGACCCAGACTCGAGTGGACAGCAGCTGTTACTTACACTTTTTTTTTTGTTCTCCCCCTCTTTCACCACCCTACCGCCTTACCACCCCATGTTGGTTTGTTCGGGCTCCGGTTTCTTCACTCGAATCTCCCCATATCTAAAACTCTAGTATAGATTCTGGGGCCCGAACAAAGCAGCAGTGCAAATAGAGTACTATTTGGATCACTGTGAGGTTTATTATAATTATGTATTGCTCTTCTATTATATATTTACAATGAGCACCTTCGGGGGACATTTTAGCGTATTTTGTAGGTGGTTGGGAGACATTGGACTTAGGGAGACATTTTAGTGTCTCCCTAATTCCCCAGCTACCTTAAAAAACGATATTTTTGGTTTTTTTATATTTTTGATTGATTTAGTAGGGTCCAAAATGCTTAAATATGAAATTTAGTAAAAAAAGCTCTAGGTTAAAACGGGTTAGGTTACAATAAAGAATGAAAAATGCTCTGTACGTCTCTATGGAGATGTCTCCCAAATGCCTCATTTTCGTTCGTTAATTGTCCCCCCTTGCGTCTGGATAGCCGCTCATCTTTGCTCGAGGTTAATAAATATATTTGTTGGATAATAAGAGTTGGTTGGAGTCCTGGGATAATAAGACCAGTCCCCATCTAGAACGTGTAATAAAGAGAAATACAAATTGCATTTGATTGTTGTTGGTGGGTGCACCTCTGTGAGGTACACAACGAGGCTTAATTGGTAACGAGGTTGGCAGGTAATGCTGATCTGGGTCGTTACTGGTTTAGGAATTGTGTTGTTTGTTGTATTGTTGGTTGGTGTGTGGATTCTGTTGAGGATTTGGGCTGAGTTGCGAACTTTGCGACGTACTGCAAGACAGCAACTGCCGATCCTGTTAATAATTTACCAGGTGGTAGTCGGTACGCAGTGCTTGGTAGATTCTTTCTTCGGAGTTAGAGGCTGTCAAGAAGGGGGAACAGCCAAAAATGGTCGATGAGGGTACCCCTGAAAGAAGGGATACACCTCTGGTTAAGGTGGATTCTGATATTAGTTGGAAGTTGCCTGAGGATACCACAGGGTATGCCTCATTGAAGGCAAGGGAGCGTTCCAGTGTTGGCACGTCAACCTAATTTGGTTTCAGAGGGAGCAAGGCACGCGGAGAGTACACCTGTGAGGTATATTCACACGAGTACTCCTTGTGCCAATCCCTTCAAGGACCATGATGATGACTGTGTTGACAGGGATCAGCGAGGCTTACATAGTCAGTTGTTGAGTTTTGCAACTTGTCCCGCTGTGGGGAAATCCAACGAGGTTTGTAGTGAGGTTGACTCGCCTGGAGGTGGCCTATGGCCACTTAAGAGGGAGTCGAGATTAGTGGGTAACGAGGTGTGCGGTAAGCCTCACGGTGGTAAGCATCACAGGCCTACAATTACCCCCGACCGGTACAATGGTAAAGTCCTTTGGAACGACTATTATCGCCACTTTGAGGCGTGTAAGCAGGTGAATCAGTGGAGTAAGGAGCAAGCAACCGAGTTTTTGGCTGCTAGCCTCCAAGGCGAGGCACTCCGAATTCTAGGTGATGGGTCAAAAAGGTTCACTTATAGTGAACTTGTAAAGGTGTTGTCAAAGAGGTTCGGTCCTGGTCGGCAGGCTGAACATTATTTAGTTGAGTTGAGGCATCGACGTCAGGGTCCTAAGGATACTCTGCAGGAGTTGGGCCAAGCCATACGTGATTTGACGTTTAAGGCCTACCCTGAAATTCCCGAAGAGGCGCGAGAGCGCCTAGGGAAGAACCATTTCATTGATGCGATGACAAGTCACGTTGTGAGGGAAGGCGTATATCGCGATCGCCCAAAGACATTGGACGAAGCAATACGTGCTGCCCTTGAGACGGACAATTTTGAGAAGGTTGAGTGCGAACGAAGAGCTGAGGGGAAACCTGTGAAGTTTGCGAGATCCGTTGACTCTGACACCTAGAAGCGGCTTCTAAAATTAGAAGAAATTGCCGGTCAGCAGTCACAGAAAATAGACAAAGTAGTCGAGCTGCTGGAAGGGCTCACCAAGCAAGGTTTGAGTTCGGTTGACCAGGCGAGGTTTCCTGAGAGGCAGGCGAGGTTTCCTGAGAGACCGTCGCCAAAGCCTGCGAGGAAAGCGCCTGGTGGGTTGACCTGTTTCAAGTGTGGTGAGGTTGGCCATTTCGCGCGGGAATGTGCTAAACCTCGTAGAGAGAGATGGCAGCAGGAAAACGCCAGCCAGCCGACCGGTGGGCCCGCGGGCAGGTTGGACGTTTCCTAGGGTCCAAACGAGAGTCGGGGACAGACACAACCGGGAAGAAACGAGACTCAAAAGCCAGAGAGCCAGTAGGCACTCGGCCAATAAGTGGTCCTCGTCCTAGGTACGGGTTGTTTGTTAATGGTGTGGTAAGAGGAGCGAAATGCAGGTTTTTGGTTGATTCTGGGTCAACAGACACTTTAATCAGTAGTAAAGTCTACCACCGAATGGCCAAAGAACAGAGGCCGGTGCTTGAGGCAGAAGAGTCCAACATTCAGCAGGTAGACGGAAGTCCTTTGGCTGTGATGGGAGTTGCCTGGGTGGACGTACAGATGGGTAAGACAGCTTACCCACTTCGAGTGATTTTTGCTGATGTCAAGTATGACGGTATATTAGGCATGGATTTCTTGTTACCTACTGAAGGTAGCTTATATTTCGGTACCCTCTAGTTGAGGTTAAACGGGGAACGAATGAGGTGTATGAGTGGTACCGGTGAGCCGTTCATCGGAAGAGTGATAGTGGCTAAAACCACCGAGATTCCGGCAGGCCATGAGGCTGTTGTGCTGGGTACAGTAAGCGGTATCAGTGAGGCATTTGGACAGCCGGCAATCATCGAGCCTGTGGAAGGTGGAGGCGAGTTGGCACAGCGAGGCTTACTGCTAGCCCGGTCACTGGTTGAGCCGCAAGCTGAGGATATACCGCTGCGGATACTTAATCCGAATGGGGAGAGACGGGTTGTTCGAAAGGGAACAACGGTGGGCACAATTGCGACAGTTGAGGTTGACTCGGTAGTGGTGCCGGGTGAGAGTCGTGGGTGTGAGGTTTATGGAGGCCTGCCAAGTTACCTGCATGATATATACGACCATAGTACGGTCAACCTTGCTGAGGAATACCATGAGGAGGTGAAGGCATGCCTGGTAGAATTTCAGGATGTATTTTCGTCTGGTGAGGGTGACATAGGGCGGACTGGTGTGGTGAAGCACCACATCAGTACGGGCGATGCGAGGCCTATCAAGGAGAGGCCTCGGCGCCATCCCCTGTGTAATCAGGAAGAGATAATGAGGCAGGTTGGAGATTTGCAAAATCGAGGGGTTATCGAGCCATCTGATAGTCCCTGGGCTGCAAATGTTGTGTTAGTCCGGAAGAAGGACGGAACTAAGCGATGTTGTGTCGACTATCGGGGTCTGAATAGGGTAACCATCAAAGATGCTTACCCTGTCCCTCGTATCGACGAGACACTAGATGCGTTGGAGGGTGCAGAGTGGTTTTCCACTCTCGATTTAGCGTCCGGGTATTGGCAGGTCGACCTCGATGAGGACGCCAGCCAGAAGTCAACCTTTGTGGTGCGTAACGGTTTATACAGGTGGCGCTGCATGCCCTTTGGTTTTGCAACGCACCTGCGACATTTGAAAGGTTGATGGAGAAGGTGATGGTAGGTCTTCAGTGGGACATCCTGCTGATATACCTGGACGATGTCATTGTGTTTGGCAAGACTGTGAAAGAGGAGATTGAACGACTGCGAGTCGTCTTCTCCAGGTTGAGGCGAGCTGGTTTGAAGTTGAAGCCTAGTAAGTGCTTCCTGTTTCAGAGGTCAGTTGGCTATTTGGGACATATTGTGTCGTCTGAGGGTGTGGCTACCGACCCTGAGAAGGTTCGGGCCGTGGCCGATTGGCCAACCCCTAAGTGTGTCAAGGAAGTTCGAAGCTTTTTAGGCCTCGCCTCCTATTATCTGAAGTTTGTCCGGGGATTTGCTGAGGTTGCTTCACCGTTGCATGCGTTGACAGAAAAGTCGCGTGAGTTCCAGTGGACAGATGCCTGCCAACAGGCATTTGTTGAGTTAAAACAGAGGCTGCAAACAGCACCGGTGTTGGCATACCCCGTTCCAGACAGTGACTACATCTTAGATACAGATGCTAGTGGGGATGGGATTGGGGCGGTTTTGTCTCAGATCCATGATGGGGAAGAGAAGGTCCTCGCCTTTGCGAGCCGTAAACTCAGCAAGGCAGAGAGAAACTACTGTGTTACTCGAAGAGAACTTCTGGCTGGAGTTGTCTACCTCAGAAAGTTTAGACAGTATCTGTATGGTCAAAAGTGCTACTCCGAACCGACCATGCTGCTCTCAGGTGGTTGCTTAATTTCAAGGACCCCGAGGGTCAGCTTGCCAGGTGGCTGGAAGTGATCAGCGAGTATGATTTGACGATTCAACACAGACCTGGGCGGAAGCATGGAAATGCTGATGGGTTGTCCCGGAAGGCCTGCAAACAGTGTGGTCGTGCTGACGCTGATAATAATAATAATAATGAGATTTGTAAAGCGCACATATCCACCCTGCAGGGTGCTCAAGGCGCTGTAGACAACAACAAGTAAAGCAAGTAAGTAAGTAAATTAATCCTTGAAAATTTGTGACATCAAGTAAGTCGCGATTTGAACCTAGTTGTACAATGGCATGATCTGAGTTCAAGTGGCAATGAATTCCAAAGTCGAGGAGCTGCAACAGAAAAAGATATGGCGCCCCATGTTCGTTTAGCAATTGGTTCCTTGGGAAGTTGCTGGTTACTTGATCTAAGAGTTCTTGCTGGAGAATATTCATGTAGTAGTTCCTTAATGTAGTAGGGAGCCTTGTTGTTTAGAGCTTTGTGGACCAGAAGCATGAGTTTGAAAACAATCCTTTGGGAGACAGGAAGCCAGTGTAGTTCCTTTAAGTGATGAAGCGCCACAGACCGTTGAGGCATCGGAGGGGGCCCAGGTGACAACGACTAGTGAGGTTGATAATGGTCGCCATGAGGTTGACTCTGACGTGCAAAACCCAGAGATAAGGGTGAGGGGCATCTTTGCTCAACCACACTTGCCTAGGGATGCAGTCAGAGAGGGTCAACTTGGTGACGGAAGTATTGGTTGGATGATTAGGGCAAAGGAGTCGGGCAGTCGTCCCAGTTGGGAGACTGTGTCAGCCGCCTCCTCGGCACACAAGACCCTCTGGTCATCTTGGGATCAGATGGGGGTGCATGACGGTGTTCTTTATAGAAATTGGGAGTCCGACGATGGGAAGTCCGTGAGGTTGCGACTAGTACTTCCTGAGGAATTTAGAGGGGTCGTACTTCAGGAGCTGCATGGTGGCCGGACGAGTGGCCATTTAGGGGTCAATAAGACTTTGGCCAAGGTCAAGTTGCGATATTATTGGCCGGGAATGACCGCGGATGTGAGGTCATTCGTCCGATGTTGCGAGCTGTGTGGGAGGAGGAAATCTCCTGCGAAGAGGATAGTTTCCCCGCTCCAACAACCCGAGGTCTGACGGAATGGTTGAACGTTTCAACAAGACATTGGTGAATATGGTTGCTGTGATGATTGAACCAAGGAAGAGACAGCGTAACTGGGATGAGTGTTTACCGTACGCATGTTTTGCTTACCGGTGCACTCCCCAAGAGTCAACTGGCGAGTCTCCAAACATGATGATGCTTGGGAGGGAGACGAGGCTCCCAGTTGATTTGCTAGTTGGGTGTCCTACAGTGGAGGACACAACAGCGACGGATTTTGCCCAGAGGTTACGGCAGAATCTGCAAGAGGCACATGGCAGGGCCAGAGAGTGCCTGGAGCAGAGCGCCAGGAACCAGAGGCGAAATTACGATCGCAGGGTACATGGCAAAGGCCTAAAGGAAGGCCAGTTCGCCTGGCTGTATAACAAGGCGAAGAAGAAGGGGAGATGTCAGAAGCTAGAACTTCGATGGGTAGGACCATACTTGGTGGTCAAGAGACTCTCCGATGTGACCTACCGAATTCAGTTAAAGCCTGGAAGTAAGGCTTTTGTAGTTCACGGCGACCGACTGAAGCCATACACCGGCAAGACGTTGAAGGCGTGGGGGTACAAGCCCAAGATGGTGGAGGAACCCTTGGCCGATGTGCGAGAACAAGTTCCTGAGACCGCGTCTAGTAGTCCAAATGTAGAATTGGGTGTAGGGCCAGAAATTAGGCAAGAGTCTGAGGAGGCTCATGCAGTTATGGGTCAGGAAATTGTGAGGGAACCTGAAGTTGTGAACTCTAGGAAACCTGCAAAGAGGTATCCTCAGAGGACACATAGGCTTCCCGCCAGGTATAGGGATTAGGTTGGTTACCTGTCATGTGGGGGTTATGCTAACCATTTGAACTGATATATTTTGTTTTGTGCAGACATATTGATGGCTGTGAAGTGTCTGCAGTGCGTGAAGGAGTTTTGACGAGCCGACAGAGCTGTGCAAGGCACCGCCAGCTGATACACGGGCCTCCGTTGTATCTCTGCTGCGGCCAGTGGAACTATCGAGACAAGCGCCGTGACAACTTGCGCCGGCACTATAAGTACTGCCACCCTAAGAAGATGACAGAGTGTGAGGGCTTTGGGAGGGTCGAAGTAGGAGAACCTGGGGGAGGTATGTCGCTTCCAATCTCCATCGATAAACGGCTGTTGACCGGCAAATGGGGGCTCTGACCCGAGGGACGAGAACATCATCCGACTACTGTGAGCAAGGCACCGGAAAGCCCATCCAGAGACGCCGTCATCTCGCTGTCTCCCTGCCCGATCTCCCCGCTGGTGAGTATGGCCGCCTCCCCGATTCGGCACCCTCAGCCAGGCGGGAAACCGAGAGCTTTCATCTCCCTGATGAACAGAAAACATAGGGAGTCACCGCCGCAGCTGTCCAGGTCCCCGCCTCCACTGAGCCCAGTGAGGAGTGAAGTTTCAGTGCCACAGGTGGCCGAAGAACCTCCGGCAAAGAGAATGCGGCTGGCCATCGTCGAAGAACGGGTCTTACGGAACACCTATTTGGACGGCAAGCTGGTGCAGGAAGAGGAGACCCACACCAAGTTCCAGAAGGCCGTCGATGCCAACAAGTACAACCTCCACGCCTAGCCGAATATAACTACGTAAATATGCTTATCAACCAACAATTATTGTGTATATTTTTAATTCTAGATTATGGCTCTTGATTTTTCTAAGAAGTGATTAAGCTCAGTTATTCAAAGTTTATACCGTCCGCGTGTACATGTTTCGTCTATTTTTGCTACCGTAAAGTTTTATAAAGGTTTTATATAGTTGTATAAGTATAAAGTTTGTTTTAAAAAAAACAAGGACACCTAGATTTGATAAATAACAGTAAGTTTAGTCGAGGACAATTCGACTACGCGACAGTGATATAATTGTATTTAAGGAGTAAACCTCACCATTGTGAGGTTTACTATGAGCCTCACACGGAAGTAGTCGTGTGAGTAAGCCTCGCACTATTTATAACTTGTATATTTAAAATTGTATAAACTTAATGTTCGCCCTGTTCCTCAAATTGTATTTAAGCTATTTGGTCCGAGACGAACCAAGCTTAGCTGGGGCCTGTGTAACGGAACAGGGTAAATGCCGACTCGTATTTGAGTCTAGTGAATCTAAATATATTGTTCATGCAGGATCACGCGCTCATGCTTCGTGATACATGGCGCAGTGGCCAATCATTAACGCGCGGCTGCATGATCGGGGTTAAGCAACCAATTACCGGCGCGCGTAGCTTCTGCCCGGGTAATGCACATATAATTAGCGCGTGGTGACCAATCGCCGTAGCGCATTGTCGCGACTTCTGGGGCCTTTCGCGCGGTTTCCAGTCAGTTCCATAGAAGGCGTCAATGCTAGAACAAGTACCTGAAATACCCAAAGAATTATAACAGAGTGTTTCCGTTAGCGGATTGCTGGCGAACGGGATTGACCGGTGAGTCAGCGTAGAAGTTGTTTGTTAGATTACTGGGGACCAGGGTTAAACGTGCGAGGTAGACCGCTTGGTTTGGGGATTTAGCGAAGCTTAGAGGGATCGGAGGGCTTGCACGCTGTGTGTATGTTTCATGCCTGTTGGCGTGGCGTCGGCTGAGCAGTCTTGGTTGTTGAGCTAGTTGTTCCCGTAGAGGTTTACTGAGTTAGCGGTTTAAGTGTCCCGTGTGGTCTAGTCAGATTTCCTTGAGCTAGTCTTTGATCACTGTAGTTATTCAGGTGTATGGTGGAACGTGCGAGGTTTACCTGTGCTCGCTGCCAGTGAGCTGAATCTGGTCAAGGTGCGTGGTACGTGAGTGAGGCTTACTCTGTGAATATTTAATGAGGTTGTCTGTTAAGTGTTTCATTACCCTGCTTTACCTTGTGTTTCTTTATATTACTATAACACATATAAGGATGATAATTGTATAAGCTGTGTGAGGCTTACACTGTATAAAGATAACTTGTTGTAAAGATATTATAATTGTATAAGCTGTGTGAGGCTTACGCCGTATAGAAAGAGCTTACTGTGAACAGGTTATATTGTATAAGGTTATATTGTATAAATTATAGTTAACGTGGTGCAGTTGACCACGTGAGGCTTACCGAGCCTTGTGAGGCTTACTGAGCTTCGTAAGGATTATTAGGTGGTGCAGTTGACCACTTTTATTCTGTATAAACTAACTGATTGTTAATTAACGCTGATTCATTGACAAGAGAAGAATAATAAGAATCATAACTGTTCTTGGAAATTCTTGTCGCTGTGAGGATTATTTGGATCACTGTGAGGTTTATTATAATTATTTAGTGCTCTGCTATTATATCAAGTTAATCATGCAGTCATAAAACGGTGGTATATTTCCACAAAACGAGCTGCCCCTAGATTAAGTCCGCCGTTCGTTAATTGTCCCCCCTTGCGTCTGGATAGCCGCTCATCCTTGCTCGAGGTTAATAAATATATTTGTTGGCTAATAAGAGTTGGTTGGAGTCCTGGGATAATAAGACCAGTCCCCATCTAGGTCCTCCGCCGGTTCCGCCACAATACCAACCTAATTCCGAGTCAAAAGTCTCAAAACATTAACATGGCCATGGGTTTTTTATCTCCGCCTAAAAACTGGACTGACATGAAATTAGAGCTTAATGGTATTGAGCCCAGTTGTTCTAAAGGCCTTTCTATTGTTTGTGAACAAGGTGCGCCATTTTGTTCTTAACAAGTAGCAGCTGCGGTTGACATGTTGTTTTACAAAGAAACACCCTCAGAAGAAAAAGGCACGTTTAGAAATTATTTTGTAGCGTTGGCTGAATGTTTGTATTTTCATCATCCGATGCACAACTGCAGTGAACTTATCAGAAGTCTTAGGAATATACACTGCCAAAAAGGTATATGGCATTGTATATAAAATATTCTTCAAAAATGTTCACAAAAGGGTATTCTTGTAAAACAATATTTTGCACTGCATGCGGAATCAAATATTGTGAGATGAAAGTTCATCACAAAAATCCCAATCCCCTTTTTGAAAAGAATAGTGTCGGACGAAAATAAGATCTTAATTGTGGAGAAAAATATTTTTTCTTCAAGAATTACAATTTGCAAACAGGGGGGGTGCTCATCTTTATAGATGCTGCATAGTCCATGCCGTTTTTCAAATATGTTTATCAATATTAAATCAAAACTTTTGTTACATCCAGCTTGACAAAATAGTGACCATGTTTTGACTGTTGGCTTCAATGGCTTCAGTGTTTCCACCAGTTGTTGACAGAAGTTAATGTACTTAGTGCAATACCACAGGTACCGTACTTTTTGTATCCTCCTTTAGTTATACATTCAGTGAAATGCATAGCAATGATCTCAATTACTTTGCTGTGGTTGGCATCTACATAGGCCTACTATAGGTAACAAAATACAAGTACAAGGGAAATGGCTATAATCACACACCTTCCACCCCCCGTTTTGGCAGAGAATAGTGTTTTAGGAGAATATAATTTTCACACGCATTTTGAAAATCTATCGAGCTAAAAAATATGGCCCTCACCATACCCTAAAAGCTAATTTGTAGCATCCTAAAATCAAATCCCTAGGAGTAAAAATAAGGATCTGACACTGTCTTCCCTTTTCAAAATAGGCTAGCACAGATGCTTATTTTACATAGGTGTTCAAGAGTAATCATTCATGTAGCAATTGTTGTGATTGCAAGCTTTGTAACCCCCAAAGTAGGTGTACATGAACTTAATTTTTGACCTTGTTTTATTTTATTTTTAATCTGGCTCCTTAAGATATTAAAAACGCCGCTATATTCCAAGCAATTTAAATTGTAGCAAATCAACTTCTAAATATTTCTCAAGTTAATAATTGTGTTTGAATCTAGTCACCCACTGAAGTAGGTTCTGTTGACTGTTATGTAAATTGAGGTGACCATTATCGCAAGAGAAAACACAACAAAAATCAACAAGTGCGTTAATTTGCGTCGTTTTCAGATGGCTGTATAGGGCTTTACTTTCTTTTTTCTGTTCATTTGCAATTTTGCTGCGCTTCGAGGTAGCGATCTATACATATTTACTGTACGAGATGTGTGGCTCGTGAGCGTGGCCGTGGAAGATCAGAATGAACGAGATACATTTCAACGTTGGTGGCGCATTTTTTAGCGAGGTATAATGCCCACTGCACGGATATGCACACAATTTCATCGCGATCGAATGTCGGACGACATGGTACAAACGCCGACTGTTTCAGACTGTTTTATTATTGAAAATAATGAAATTAGCGATAATAAAGTTGGTCCAGCAGTACGTACTGCACGACCGGTGACGACGTTAACGTTACCGGTCGGCGCAAGAGTGCGCTCTTTCCTGCCAATGTCATGCATGTTGTTTCCTACACCAGTCCGATACCTAGTACTACGACCTCGGGTGCAAAATACGCTATAACGCCATTGTCGTCACTCATCAGGGACCAATTTAAGCAAGCGTCCGTTATAAAAACGCAGTGGCTATCGCTATAGCAACTGTAATAATTTTTTTCAATGAGGCCTACAATGTACGTGGCATATTGCAAAGACAAATGCAACTTTTTCAGCGGATAATGCAGTGCCACACTGGCTATACTCGTTACCGCAGTTAGATGTAGGACTGTACGGTGTATACCTATGGAGGTTCAAAAGTGTACATCTGCTTTTCTGCTGTCAGAATGGCAGAAAAGCAGATTGAACCTTTTTTGTAAAATGAATTTTCTACTTTTTTACTTTTCTGCTACCAGAAAAGCAGATTGAACGATTTGCCAAAATGCATTTTTCTAATTTTCTACTTTTCTTTTACCAGAAAAGCAGGTTTTACTTTTTGCCATACACTGGCGGTTCAAAAAAGGACATATGCTTTTCCACTTCACTAGAAAAGCAGATCGAACTTTTTGAACAAATGTGTTTTTCTACTTTTCTGCTTTATAAGAGAGTAGAACGAACGTTGTAACCACAGTGGTTCAAAAGTGGACATCTGCTTTTCTGCTAGCAGAAAAGCGGATTGAACGTTCTGTTACAGTGGTTCAAAAGTGGACATCTGCCTTTCTGCTACCAACGCAAAAATGCCACCCACCAACAAATGGACGGTTCCAAGTGACTCCGCCTTTATTCAAATACATTTCTTATAATTACTTAGGTCATCCAATCCATGGACAATTTACCGACACATGCTGTAATCTCGTGACGGGCTCCACGCCAATGGTATAGCCTTTTGAGGCGTGGGCCAGTCTGGATGTATGGCAAACTAAGGCGGCATACACAAAAGACAGCCTTAGATCATATATAGAAAGGAACAGTGCTTAGATGCAGGCCGTATACCTCGGCCTTTCTCTATGGGCTTACCATGTATTGGCCTGGCATTTGACGTGGTGACCATATTTGTTTCTGTTGTTTTTTTCCCTGAGCAAAAAATTTAATAAAAAAGAAAGGTGGGAGAGGGACCCCGTGGGATTGAGGAAGGGCATAGAGATACAAAAGTACACAGCCACCTGCTTTCATGCAATTATTATTATACAGGATGGCCGATGAAAAATAGGACAAGCATACTTCCACTACCCTGGGGCCAAAGCTACCTATACCAATGAATGGAAACTTTTAGAAGAATTTGTTTATCAAGATATCTCAATTTAGACCAGTAGTTTTAACTCTAGACCCTATTTTGTGAAGCACAGTCAGGGGTTCTTTTGCGCAGAGAAACCGCACATGGCACAGTTATTTCTCGGTGCGAAAGGACCACTGACTACACTTTACAAAATAGGGTATGGAGCTAAAACTACAAATCAGATATATTGGTATCATTTGTCTTCTAGAAAGATTCTCCATCCAGGCAGTTTTGGCCTCGGGGTAATGGAAGTGCGCTTGTCCGTTGAGATACGTTTCTTATGGGCCACCCTGTATATTTTTTTTCAGTCAGTGTACAGTGCTTTTAATGTAATGTAAATCGTTTTTTAAATGATGTATTATTATATCGTCAACAAAATTGAAGATCACAGCATTCTATTCATGTTATGAGCAATGGGTCATACTTAGAAAATTATTTATTCATAACTAATAATTAATAATAACAATAAAATGCTGGTTGTTTTTTCAGGTAAAGAAATTTAAGCTGGTTTCCATAATTATTTGAACACCACCAGGAAGTTGTAAACGTGCCGTAATAAGCGGCGCCCTTCCCAATGGTGACCCTGTGTTGTGCCCGCAGCTTTCTGAGTGGGAAATGTACACTGTACATGCCGCGGGCCGTAGTGACTAGTGGTCCGTACACGTACAATGTACACATGGGGCCTACATGGCATGCGTGGTATCTTCATGGTTTTTGGTAGGCCCTATACAGTATTAATTAGAATAGTAGTACATGTACAGGCGATTGCCTTTTTCAGTCAAACTGTCATCTGAAAATAGTTTATTAGCCAAGTATAAAAGGGATTTGTCTCTGTAGCTGTTATGGATCGCAGACTTGATCCAAACTTTTTGCGTGGCGTGAGAGAGGCGGTTCATCGTGGAACATCTTACAAGTGTGTTGCCAGATCGCTTCAACGTCGTTTTCCAAACTTAAGAGGCTTCTCAGTAAAAAGTGTCCGGTGTTACTGTAAGAGATTCAACATATCTCACATCAGCGACAATGAACTTGATGGAACTGTACGACGCTCCACTGTAGAGGTAAGGTTAGCCCACCAGGTTGGACCGTTGGACGACGTTCTTCATTGCATTACGACTGACAGACGTCTAGGGTATCAATTTATCCTGCCATAGGGAAAACATGCATTTACAACTATTTTTTTATATTTTTACCTGATATGATGAAGGAAGCTGAAATTTCGTTTACATATTTCTTGTGTCTGGAATTACAGATCGTCATGGGTTACAAAAAGCGAATGTGTCTTTGGGCTACTTATTTACAGAAAATAAATAGGAAATCCATGTTTTTGGACGTGAACATCATGTACTAACTAAAGAGCTAGCTCCATTTCACCCAAAAGGTTTTACCCCTTAAAGTTACTTAGGTTGTCCATAGAGAGGGCGCTGTTTGGGACACTTTGTGTGTGTGTGGGGGGGGGGGGGGGGGGTACAAGGGTCTGACCACACCTTCCCAACTAGTTATTTGGTCAGTTTTTCTTTTTTTGTAATATACTATCATACTGCTTTGTTTTGACAAAGTTTGGTTCATGAATTAGATGGGGTGAAATCAACTAGGGTGTCTTCCCACAATACAGAGGTTGTCCAGTGTTTGAGCCTGAGGTCATACATTTTGTGAATACATGTACATGTAATTGTTCTAACTGTTTCTTTCTATTTTTGCAGGTTGGTCCACTTTATGGGCGAAGGATGATGGCTGGGTACTTACAAGCCAATGGAATAACTGTCGGTCTCCACAGGTTATCACAGTCGCTTGAGAGAATAGATCCCCATGGCTATCACATCAGGCGTACCGATGCTGGTGACAGGACAAATCCACGCCTTTATACGGCCAACTATTATGGCCATAAGCTCCATTTAGATCAGAACGAAAAACTTGCAATGTATGGTGTTACACATGTATGTGCCAGAGATGGCTACAGTGGTCGCATAGTGGACCTTATCACCATTCCACGAAAATGTAACATTGGGATCGTGGATAAACTTTTTAGGTAAGTACATGCGTGGAGGAAGGAAAACAAAGTCATTTGTGTTAACATTTCTTTGCTTGGGGTTAAAAAAATATACACTGTGTGATGAAAAGACATGTAAGTATTGTACACATTTTTAACTCCACATCAGGCCTATTGCTATTGAAACGGGCATTGTGTGTTTTGGCAATTTTGGGCCAATTGTGAGACTACCAACATTTATTTTTCACATGGTCATCCAGCCTAATTGCAAAGGAATGTCACAAAAGTAATTATAACACCTCGACCACATATTGTGTGGCAGATAACAAGTCGCATGGTATTTTCTGTTTTTGCTGTTTCCCTGTGCATGACCAGCAAAAGTACATAACATGTACATGTACATGTACATGCACACATGTAACCAAAATACTTGCCATTTAATAGCCACTACATGTACACACAGCTTTACCTTACATACGCACTGTGGACAATCCTTTGTCTTCGTGTAGTTAACTTTGACTAAATACTCATTTTTCTCGCTTCCCCAAAACAAATTTACCCTCAAATTTGGATTATGGGCCTCTCAGCTGTCCCTTCTATCTTTTCTATATATAACCCTAACCCGTTTTTCCTCTAGCGCTCTTTTTCGGAAACTGAAAAACGGATTGTGGACGTGTGCAAGTCCACAAACCGTAACCTCTTCCCGCATCGTGTGGACCTATATTGTTCGGAGGTCCACAGTGCGTATGCAAGACTAACTCACAGTGTATACATTTGTATTGATGGCACAGTTTGTGTGCACAATGCATGCTGGTGTGTGCATTGAGTGTAGCACATCATATACATGTAGTGTATTCTCAAGATCCATACATTTTCAACCAATTTTGTATTAAAATAGAAGTTTCTTTAATAACTGTATATTACAACCAAGCAGAATTTCTTTAATTGTTTACTTCATTTTGATCCTTCCAAAAAAATGGATAGGACACTCATAATAATTTCCTTTCTGCATTGATGTGGGTCCCTTATGACTTATGGGTAAATTATTGCGAATTCCCTTTGTTTGTATTTAGGCCGTTACTTATACGAGAAGGTGTATGGACCCAGCTCCGGGTGGACCAAGGAACATAATTTGTTCTGACAACCTTTATTCAAGACTGCCTTGAAGAATTTAGACCAGAACGAAACTGTCTGTCATGGGTTGCAACATCGTCTGTTCATGTGAGTGCTTCAACTCTGCAGTTCGAGGTCATCATCAACCTCTTCAACAAGCAATTCTCGGTTGCATCAGAATAACTCTCAACATTGTCAGTACATTGTAACTGGTACACTGTAACTCCAAGTGAGGTGCATGCAGTGCGTTTACATCACTGAGAAATGTAGACCAAAAGGTAGTTTACACCATTTGCAAACATCAAAAACAAAACTACTGAATTATTATGAAATACCCTATACTTGACTGTAAGTGAATAACAGTCTCCAGCATTCTGTGAAATCAATGCACCTAATATACTGTGGTTTTCAAGAAAAGTGAAATTTTGTATCAGTTTTTCAACGATTGCCCGCCTGCAATCATTGGAAAATTTGCACGACTATTTTTAAACACTGCCCCCAATTTATTGAATTTAGTAAGACCACATTGTATTTACAATGCACTTACACACCTGTGAATGGGTGCAAACCAACTAGTCCGGTTTCCTATTAAACTCGATAAGTCCCTGATGTCTATAGATATTGCTCTGTTTTGTCTGAAGGAAGGAACCTACAAATATAGCATTAATGTTTTTGGTTTTTTTCTGCATCTATAATCCACAAAACTTTAGAAACAGGTCAGCGTCACATTATTTAATATAAATATAAACCCCCTAACCCATCCAAATTTCAGCAAAAACAAATAAGTTTAAAATGATAAATCTGGTACAGTAAATCCATATGACGTAAATGAAGGCTCTAGCTTGTTACATTTTCAAGCAGAACTGATTTCAAATTTTGATATAAAAATTATAAAAAAATCATAATAAGTCCATGTACATTTTGCACTGAATACATACGGTATGCCTATAAAAAAATGCGAGTATTTTCCTTTGCTATATTATATTTTAATTTATGCACGTTTTCATTTTGATACATGGTTCAAGTTGTCAAAACTATTTCCGGTGGTCAACATATACATGTAGTTACATGCATACATTATGTATGGCCTAATTCTCCCGTGTTTAATAATAGCTCCGCCCATCTCTAGTGGCGGAGGGTATTCACCCCTATCTGTCGGGCTGTTTATAGTAGGATTACAGACCAAAAAATGGGAGATTTGAACGAAACTTGATGGGTAGATAGTAAATGTTATGTATCCAGATCAAAAATCTGGGTCACTTTAAAATTTCTGTATGGCTTAGCTTTGGCGGAGAAGTGCCCTTTTTCTATTTGTTTTTTACACGAATTTTCATTCAGTCTGACAATAAATAGTTTGAACTCTATGGAAAACTCAACATTTTGTACGGCTTTTGTACGGCTATTTGCATATCCGCGTTTGTATTCTATACAGTGCGTAACTTAAGCCGATACGCCCAAAACAAAAACGCACAATCAGCAAATGAGCGTTTCATTGTTTTCCCTGTGTAAACAGCGCAAATGCGTGATGTGCGTATTCGCTGTAGTAGATTTTGTAGTGCCGTTTTTAACTGGTATGACGCATCTGTTCTAAATTCACGCGCGTGGCATTTAGAGTATACGGTAAAAATACATTCCATCTGGTTTTAAGGGGTCCGCTCGTAAGTCCGACGCCTCATAGGTCCGACGCCTCAATAGTCCGACAAAATACAAAATAAGGCCCATAAGTCCGACGCCTCATTGGTCCTACGCCCCATAGGTCCGACGCCTCATAAGTCCGACACCTTATAAGTCCGACGCCTCGTAAGTCCGACAGTCATGAATACAACTTACAAGCATTGCGCTCGAAAAGTGTGAAAATAATAGCGCCACCAAGTGTTACAGTAAGAGTTACACAATGAGTTCCAGACTACTGGGTCCAATTTCAGAGAGCTGCTAAGCATGACAATGTGTCCTTGGCAAAAACAACGTTACAGACCAAATTTTAAGGTGATCTTTATTGTTTTCGATTGATAATCAGCTGGTTTTGGGCTTAGCATGAAAAACCCGTAGGATTTCGGCTGATAACCTGTTTTTAATGAGCAAGACTTTTTGATGCTAAGCAAATTTTTGTGCTTAGCGGCTCTACGAAATTGGCCCCTGAAGTTCGAGTAGATACATGTACTCAACCTCGTTACTACGGGTACGATCTTGCTGCGCCATGTTAATTCCCACCATGACTTGCGCGATCATAACCCCTGTAATAAACCTTTACGACATTCTCAAAGCATCATGGGAAATAATTGAAATGCCCGGATGTGGATGACAAACAAAACTTTGTCGTGTGCGTAATCGAACGGCGGATCACGTAAGTTGGCAAGTTTTTCACGTTTTTCTTTAATATTTTAAAGAGTTTAGTCGTGATGTTTTCAGAGTTTTTCACTCTTAATACAAGAAGTATAATGAGTGGCTGATTTGGTATAAATATAGGTGAATCCAGAGAAATCATTGGGGATCCACTCGGCCAGTGCTGCCAACGAATAGTTGTCGTGTGTGTACATGTACAAATGTACCATGACCGGTCGGTCTCTTCATAGCTCCATGGTCCTATACGCTGTTTGTATCCAAAGTAGTCCTTGCTCTGTTTTCTTATGCAAAACAACGGTGACATTTTCAAGTTTTTCTTTAATTGGGGGCCTACTGTACTACACTTGGCCGTTATTTTTTTAGATACAGGTTTAAGAAAGAATGGGGATTTTGTAATAATATAATTTTTTTTAATGGAAGACTAGCTGTGCCTGTAGTACTGTACCTGTACTACTGCAACTAACGGCCATGGAGAAATTCTCCATGAACTAACTAAAACTAGGCCTAATGATTTTTACAGTAAGCTATACTGTATACACCCCACAGGTCTACAGGATTGCCTGACTAGTGTCTGCATGATATGTGATCCTTTAATTTCCTAATCCTCAAAACCCAATGTTTTCTGATTTCTTACTTATTATTTTATTTGTTTGTTTTATTTTGCAGCTGTTTCATCTTCCATAATAATGCCTTACAGATGTTGTGTTGGCGGTTGCAACAACGACTCTCGCTATCCAGGCAAGAAAGTTAGACGAGGCCATGTGGAGACTCTCAAATTTCACAGAATTCCCAAAAATGAACAAAAAAGAAAATTATGGGAGAACAAAATCAGCAAAGGCCGGAAGTTTTTCAAAGCTTCAGATTTTATGAGGGTATGCTCTAACCATTTCAGAGATGGGAAACCAACAGTTGAGGAACCTAATCCATCACTTTATTTAGTTTCAAGTGAGAGCAGTGTGAAAAGCCCACGTAAACGGAAACGAAACCTGCAACAGAAGCAAAAACAAATGCACCACACATCAAGCCAGCCTAAACCGCTCGATGCTGAGCCACCTAATCTCAAAGCTCAGCCACCTAATCTCAAAGCTTTTGGTGTCGAACCAGTGGAACCGCCTATTGATCATGAACCACTAGCTCTTGGTGTCAAACCAGTAGAACCACCTATTGATCCTGAACCGGCCCGTGCCCATGTGCCACACTTAAGCTTTAGATTAAGTGCAACCTTTGAACAAATTACAAGAGACAGTGATGTCAGGTTGTTTACAGGGCTTAAAAACTCAAATGTTTTTCATGAACTTTTTAAGTTTTTGCAAGATAAAGCAGTGCATATGCAGTACTGGTATGGAGACAGCCGATATGATGACACTTATGAACCCGAGTTTTCAAAGCATGAGCATTTAGGGAAACCTGGGCCCAAAAGGAAGTTAACACTTGAGCAAGAGATGCTTATGACTTTGATGCGCCTCCGTCTTGGATTACTCACCGAGCATTTAGCATTTCAATTTGATGTGTCAGCCAGTCAAGTGACTTCTGTGTTCAATTCCTGGATAACTCTGATGGCAAAGGAACTTGCATGGCTCATACACTGGCCAGACAGAAGAACAGTTCAGAGGAATTTGCCAGATGCTTTTCGTACATTTGCTCCAAAATGCAGATGCATCATAGATTGCTCTGAAATTTTCATCGAGACGCCTCATTCCCTCAGGTCCCAGGCCCAGTGCTGGAGTAATTATAAGCATCACTGCACTGCAAAGTTTCTTATTGCTATAACACCAAATGGTTCCATCAGCTTTTTGTCCCAGTGCTTTGGTGGTCGTGCTACTGATCTTTATCTGACACAAAATTCAGGATTCTTAAACATGCTTCAGCCAGGGGATTCTGTTATGGCAGATCGTGGTTTCAAAATTGAAGAACTTTTGGGCTTTTACCAATGTTCTTTGTTTATTCCTCCTTCGAGTCATTCTAATCTACAAATGACAAGGGTAGCTGTTAACAAGACATCTAGAATAGCAAATTTACGCATATTTGTTGAGAAAGCAATAGCACGGATTAAGAAATTTAGACTTATTAAGTTTGAAGTTCCTATCACACTTATGCAGAGCATTGACGACATTTTGACAGTTGTAGCCATCCTCACAAATTTGGATGATCCATTTTTATAGTAGATATAAAAGGTTTCAAAATATTGTTTTTCCATTGTGCAACCAGGATGTTAACAACCACAATGGATTCCAAGAATACTCAGTATTTTTCTTTTACTACACACATGCATAACAAAGATAAGGCATTACAGAGGTGTATGTTGTTTAAAGCAATCTTGTATTTATTCTTTCTTCATGGAAACGATTGTCAACGACTCACAAAAAGATAGGCCAACAATGAATGTGTGGCTCATGAAGATGGTCCTTTTTTTGGCCATCCTAAAATATAAATTAATAAATATATTATTATATAAATATATATATATATATATATATTTAATACATTAATCAACTGTCTTTGTATAAATAAATTAAAATATGACAAGTATGTACATGTGCACACAAAACACCACAATTTTGTTATATAAATTCTTCCAGACTGCAACAATTGCATACAAAATGAGAAGGGGGTACATTGTTACAAGATGGCACTGTTTGTTTTTTAAACATATGCGAATTGGCTTAATGGCACTTTGAGAGCCTTAAATGTTGAAGTGGAAACCACTTTTCATATTTTTTTTGCAGCAGGGACCTAGATTAATCTCCCATAGCTTATTACAAATTCTACGACTTTCGTTTATGTGTGCGAGGTATTGCTGAACAGCCAGGCTGAACTATCTGTACTGTTGTGATAGAATGATTACATCTTCCGTAAACAATCTTACCCTTTATTTGACTTGACAGAACTTCCTGGTTACCCTATTCTAAGGCCTAAAAAGAAAATAGCATTAAGTTGTTGCAATGATGTTGTTCAAAACTGTTGTTCATCAAATTTTCCGTAAACAATTTTGTAACGTTCAAAACAATCTTAATTTTAAAGTATCAGAAAACAAAAGAATTGCAGACCCTATTTATTTCAAATTAAAAGAAGGTCACGGTAGCTTTCCTTCACAGCATAAATTAATGCAGTATCTGATTGCATTATCGCAGTATCAGCAAAACAGTGTTTTAAAGGTAGTATACACCATTTGCAGATATCGAAAATATTTACTACCGAATTATTAAGAAATATCATACTCATCTGAAAGTAAATGTTGATTCTGGGCATCTAGCAAAATGATTGCGCTAGATATCCTGTAATTATTCCGAAAAATTGAATTTTATAATGAAAAATTTGCGATCAAAATAAGAATAACTGCTCGACGCCGGTTGAAAAAACCCGCTGTTTTTCGTGCTTTTCTCGGCATCCATGATTCTAAAACTTCGGACAGCTCAGTTAAACGATATTTACTATAAATCCACCCCCCCCAAAAAAAAATCTACTCATTCATTATAATTCAAGCAATGACCAATGGTGTATACTACCTTTAAGTGTGTTGACACATTTAAATTTTTACCCTCTTGGTTGACATATATGGTATATAATGTTTTAAAAAAAAGAATATGCTAACAATATTGAGAAGTTCAAGTTGCCCCTTTGATCGAAAATGTATTAATATAATTGCATAAATAAAGTAAAATATGATGTTATTTATTTATCAGATATAATTTCTTCCAGACTAGAAATTTTACAGCAATAATTGCATATGATAGGAGATCACATAATAATTATAACAAAGTTCAAGTTACCACTTTCTCTAAAAAAAGTGGAGCTCATAACCCTTGCCCCCGCCCCCCCCCCCCCCCCCCCCCCCCCCCCCCAATCCATGAAAATGTCTAGTTATGCCACACTGTGTACATCACTTTAACTGTTTCACTTAGTTAAAACTAGCTTTCCTTAAGACGTGGCTTGTCGCAGCTTGGATTGGTGTAGATTTGTGAAATACCAAGTAATAGAGGTGCAAAGTGCAGTCTATAGAATAGTACCAAATTTCTCAGCACACGTTCCCAGTACTCCCTATTGAAGTGAACAGTGTCAACAAAAAGAGGCCCAACCTCACTCCACACAACAAAGTAAGCTTTTTTACAACCAAGAAGTGCCATCTGACCGATAACCTGTGTGTAATACTTGTGTTTTTGGTTGACCTGTAATTTACCCTCATTATTGACAAGGAAGTCAAGGAATTTGTGGCCCTCCTGTACTGACATCTTCCTTGTTTTCAACAGATAGGGGCATTTGTACTCTATTGCCACTTTACCACAGCACTCACAAGTGAGAACATTATCTGGAGATGCACCCAGATATGGGTGCCCTTTTGAGACAACTACACCACTCATACAAAGTTTTCCATTAACATGTTTTGACACTTCTAAACTTGCAAATGCTTGTCTTGCATCAGATTCATGCTTTTTGCCATATTTAACAGCATCAATGTGGTCAAGGCTTGGCGGATTAAGCAGATTAGCTAGAAGAGGTGTGGTCTTGGGCCTGATTTGTCCTTTAGATGCATTCAGAGAATTAACTTTGGTATAAACGTCATGAAATCTTGATGAAGTGATTCTCCCTCGTCTTTGAGATTTCCACTGAAATGATTGTGACTGACTTCTGGTTGCCTTTTCAATTTCACCCAGTTGGTTGTCATTGAAAGAGACCGCATCAAGAAAACCGGAAAGCAATTCTTCATTGGTTGCATTAGGATTTGCTTCTTTGACATTTGATGCGATAATCTCAAGTGGAGGAGGTAAATCATCTTCTGGAAGTGGCCTGAAAGTTTGATGGACACCAGCCCCAGGACAAACTTTTTTCAGCTGTTTTAACAGATTCTGTTTAGCTTCATCAGTGACAGTTCTTTTACTGACAGGTCTTGGATCATACAGACCCCTCTTTAGTGATTTGCTTGGATTGGGATTCATTTTCGAATGTTTTTCAAAGCTAATTTCCTTTATTGTCATTGGAGCAATTTCTTTGTCTGATGGTTTGTTCCATTGACAAGGAAGACTTGTGCAAGAACTTTGTGTCATGCCTTGAGACACAGCATGCTCAACTTTATACAGTACTGCTATTACATGGTTGCAACACCTACACAAGCCTGCTGTGCAGCTGCAGTACGCACACACTATTTCACCTGATTTATTGATAAGCACCCACACCTTTCTATGAGGATCATTGACTCTTTGGGAAGGAAGCACTTTAGCTTTTATTAAGATTCTTTGCTTTTGTGTGTCATCAGAGTTAGCATCATGACATTCTACCTTTCCCACAAACCCACTTTTAAAATAAGAATAAGCCTTTTGTGCCTTGTACTGTCCAATGTACTTTGTGTCAAATGCTTTGTTATCCAAAATGTATTGGAAAATGTTCCCAGTGTTAACTGCAGGCCATTTCATGATGTCATCTTCCCAAGAGTCAATTTCATTGGGATCTTGTATTTTATATGTATTAAGCATTTCTTTGTAATCAGCTTGCAGCTGTTTTGCCAATGTATTATTAGAAACACTGATTGGTATATTATGTTCACAAGCAACCAGAGCTCGGGCTGACAGAGCCAACTTATTCCCTGATATAGGTTGCCCACGTTGTTGTAGGTAAAATTTTAGCTCACCAAGAGTCCAATGTAAAAACTCTTCCATTTTTACCTGGATTTGCCTAATCAGTGTTTCTAATAATACATGGATTTACCCGGACATCAGGTGGGGGTGAAGAAACAAGGAGCGTCTTGTTTCGAAAGTACATGTAGTAAGCCCAAGCTTTTGAGTCTCTGTTCATAGGGCAAGTGTAACTGTTGAAGAACATTACAAAAACAAATCCAACCTAAATTATTTAGTAACACATAACGTTTACAAAATCATTATAATCACTTTTCTAATTCTTGATCCCCATCTTTTTCATTTAAACATGCATTCCATTTCTGTTTTTATCCATGTAAATTCTGACAACGGCTGATGTTTTTGGTGAGAAAAAAAAAGAGAAAAAAAACCAACACTTTTAATTTCATTTAACAAAAAACATTAACCCTAACGCTCCTCAATTCTCCAAAATCCTCATTGCAGTTTTTGAGGATTTTCGAGGATTGAAAACAGAAAGAGAAAACAAAGGTTTTGTTTTGCACCTAGCAAATAAACAGCTTTCTCCCACAGGGGTAGTTCTTACCTGTTGGCAAATGAAGAGAAACCTCGGCGTGCAGAGACAACTACATGTATTGTTTTTAAGCTCCTTACTCACTTGAAGCTCCTTCAGGAGGTTTGTGACCGTTGGAATTAACTTCTCCCTAAAAAATCAAACAACATTATCTTCATTTCAGTTTTAGATGTGGGAGGAAAACCCCAAACTGTGGGGAAAACCCATGGAATCAGGTACATGTAGGGACTGAAAAGTCAAGCAAGGTTCCAGTTCCAGGTGGGATTTGAACCAGGGTCCACAGCGGTTAAAGGCAGGAAAAGAAAACCAGTGCACTAATGATGTTAATAAAGACAAACAGTATTACCTCAAACTCTCCAGAGCTCTAAAAAACTGCAGGTAGCTAATGTCAAAGGTGTTCTTCAAATGAAGTAATGAACAACCTGGAAAGTAAAAAAAACAACAACAACATCCAGTCACTATTTTTTCCTTGCACTTATTCATCTTCAAGATCAAAATAATAATAACTAATTTTTTCTATAGCGCTTTCACTACGCCTACGGGCATCTCAAAAGGCTTATTTTTTTCAAGACAGGTTTTTGAAGTTTATAAATGATGAGACCCATTTACGTACCGTAGCACCAATTATAACTTAAGGGTTTATAAGGTGCTGCGGCGCATTCAGCAGCCACTGCCAGAAACATCGGGACAAACCCCTTCAATCATGTAGACCTGTGGGGTGTATAGCTTACTGTAAAAATCATTAGGCCTAGTTTAGTTGCAGTAGTACAGGTACAGTACTACAGCTAGTCTTCCATTTAAAAAAATTATATTATTACAAAATCCCCATTCTTTCTTAAACCTGTATCTAAAAAAATAACGGCCAAGTGTAGTACTAGTACAGTAGGCCCCCAATTAAAGAAAAACTTGAAAATGTCACCGTTGTTTTGCATAAGAAAACAGAGCAAGGACTACTTTGGATACAAACAGCGTATAGGACCGACCGGTCATGGTACATGTACATGTACACACACGACAACTATTCGTTGGCAGCACTGGCCGAGTGGATCCCCAATGATTTCTCTGGATTCACCTATATTTATACCAAATCAGCCACTCATTATACTTCTTGTATTAAGAGTGAAAAACTCTGAAAACATCACGACTAAACTCTTTAAAATATTAAAGAAAAACGTGAAAAACTTGCCAACTTACGTGATCCGCCGTTCGATTACGCACACGACAAAGTTTTGTTTGTCATCCACATCCGGGCATTTCAATTATTTCCCATGATGCTTTGAGAATGTCGTAAAGGTTTATTGTGTAATTGTTTTATATTTCTTTTGCATAGGCCTAATTAATCCTTTTTAACATGAGATCTTATTTTGGAAAAGAACGCGACTTCATATCCATCGTACAAGCATCACGCAGACTTTAAAAGAAATGTTCGTACCAGGGGCTAATTTCGTGAAGCTGTTAACAATTTGCTGAGCATTAAAATGTCTTGATTATTAAAAACAGCTAGGTTATCAGCAAATAATCGACGTGATTTTCACGATAATCAAACAACAGTGCGCCCTCTTACGTTCGTAAATGGACAACCTCGCTCACATCGCCCGTAACAAGCTTTAGTAAAACTCGATTTTGCGTTGTCGGACAAATGAACCTTTTCTTATAATAGTCTATAAACTCCGACGCCCCAACAGTCCGACGCCTCATTTGTCCGACGTCGGACTTATGAGGCGTCTGACCAATGAGCCCGAGTGTATGATGAGGCCAGTGCCTCAAAAGTCCGACGACTCATAATTCCGAAATTCGGACTTATGAGGCGTTGGACTTATGAGGCGTCGGACTTAAGATACGGCCCCGTTGCAGTCATTGTCACCAGACTATAAGTATTATAGTCTGGTTCTGTCACGTTCAGGTGCTATACTTAACAGTTAATATTGGGTTGGGAACCAGACGCTCTAAACTGACACGCGTATGAATTCCGAGATTCAAAAAAATACGTGTAAATTTTGTTCGTGATATATTGTCAAATTTTAGAAAAAAAAATTCAAATATATTGAAAATACAAAATTAAAATAACAAAATAGATATAAGTAATTAATAGAATTACATGTTTTTATAAAGTGAAATGCTCTTTTGAAAATTTGACCTAAAATTGAACGACCGGTGCACACGTTAAGCCAAATTAAACGTGTACATGCGCTAAGACAAATGCGCCTTTAATTCAATAAACGACAAACAAAACAAACACATTTATTCCATATTTACTTAGTTTACATATTTAATTATAACCATCCTCCCCACTAAAAATAATAATAAGACACAGACAACAATTAAACAACCCGAAGAAGAAACAAAACAAAACAAACCAAAACCAAAGAAAGTGAAATAAATAGTGGTACCCCAACTGGCCCAGCACTGGCCACAGCCAGTTTATTTTAAAATGGTGCCAGTGGGCCAGCACTGGCCCAGGGTTGGCAGTACATATTTTAAGAAAAATCTAACCAAACTCATAAACATTCTGCATATGTGTCAATGAGACAGAAACCTATGCACATTGACATACTTTGAAGTACAATGTATCTGGAAAAACCAATTAAGAAAAAAAATCTTGGTTTTAAAAAAAATCTGATTTATTTTCTAGTTTTCTAGCAGCCAGTAAATATCCAACAAAAAATCTTACGTCCAAGAAAAATGTTTTAGTTTGAGAAATTACAAGAATTTTTTTCCTTTAAGAAAAAAAAAATTATGGTACAAACTTTAAGAAAATTGTAACTAAACTCATAAACATTCTTTATTAAAAATAAGAAAAACAATCTTGTTTTGAGAAAATTTCTGATTTATTTTCTAGTTTTCCATGCAGCCAGTACATACCAAGAAAATCTTTCCTAAGTCCTAGAAATGTTTTCCAAGTTTCTTAAAAAAAATCTTGAAACAAGAAAATATTAAGAAAATACTAAGAAAATATCACGACAAATTTTCTTGCAGTGCACCTTGCCAATATTGATATTTTTTTCAGTGCACCTTGCCAATTATAGGGGTGCGGTGGGGTCATGTTAAGTTGCACTTTTAATAATTATAATTACAGGAACGTTTTCGACACCCATTGCACCTCGTCACCACAATACAATTACATAATTTGCAGAGCCTCGGGGTATACAAAAACACCCACAAAACAAACAAACAAAACCCCACAAAATATTCAACCAACTAATGTACAGTATATATCTTTTATTTTCCACCCGTTTCACACTTGTGTACATAACTTCTGTGTTATATAAGCATCATGC
This sequence comes from Crossaster papposus, assembly GCA_037893245.1. Taxonomy (NCBI): domain Eukaryota; kingdom Metazoa; phylum Echinodermata; class Asteroidea; order Velatida; family Solasteridae; genus Crossaster; species Crossaster papposus. The sequence continues at coordinate 712,802 of JBAIAA010000429.1, read as the reverse complement.
ATCATACTGAATTATCATCTGTGGCTCTATTCAACTGAACGGCATAAGGAAATAAAGTAATTCCATCACTGTAACGAGTGTATAGTTTTACATTTGATTATGACAAAAACTACAACCAAGAATGCATATTATAATCTATTATACATTACAGGGGCCAAGATTTCAGAGACATATACAGCCAAGTTGGTGAACTTCGTAGCATGTTGGGCAATGTCCCAACGTTAGTTATGACAGCAACATTAATTACAAGCGTTATATTGCAGTAATGTTATGAAAACTCTACACCTTAATCCCCCAAATACCACAACTGTTGCTGAAAATCCAGACAGGTGAATTGTGCAACTTTTGAAGATTAATTACACCAAGGTAAACTATAGTTTCTTATATGAAAATCATAAATTATGGTTCCAAAATTGTATTGTAGGTTAGGTTGAATTAAGTTTGTTTCCACAAAAACGCACGATTTGGTTTGGTCCAAGGGTAACTGGATAATATTTATTTCTTGGTCTTGGCATTTGTCCCCATAAAGTATTCACTGTTAAAATAATGCACATGGCATGGTGACATTTTTAATAAAATGAACATACATATGCAGGGAAACACACTTTTCTTTCTGTTAACAATATATAATGAGGGAAGTGTGAACAACACGGTCATGCATTCCGTTCAATGTTAACAGTGCAACTCTGACGAAATTGAAAAATGTTTGATTGTCACTTAAACTTGTACATGTAATAACAAAATCAAGACGCAGTGCCGCGTAACTATACGTGTACTGATAGGAGTAGATGCATAGGGGATTGAACATGACAGTATACTCGTCAATCTTGCAACTATATAGGGGCAACAGACAGAATACAGATAGACAGGGGGTGTTCATCTGAATTACACCACTGGGTTGCGGTACATGTATATGCATGTTAATTTATAAAATTAAATCTCAATGTCAAAGCTTATACAATGTGAATAAATGCAGATACATTGTGAGTGCATGCAGTACACATACTGCTATTTTAGAACTTAACTTCAAAATGAGTCGAGTTTCACATTAAATTCTATACTCCATAACTTTTAAAAGGCCAAACATATTCCTCAAGTTTGTCCCAAGGAACAAGCCAGATCATGGAGGTGGTGTGCACTTCAACCTTGAGGGCCAAGTTGGCTGCAGGACTACGTTGAGGAGCTGCGACAAGGAGGTGGCAAGGCACCGAAAGCCATCATATTGTGATGGTCTCTCTCCGACGATGCCTAAGGCTTGCCCTCGGCCGACCCAACGAGCGGATGTAGAGGCGGCCAGGGAGACAGGTCCGTTTGGAGGCAGTCTACCTCTAGGCTCCAAAGCGACGACTGAAGGGACAGGATTTACTCTTGGCGGCGGGGAAGGCGGGTCGATCCAGGGGGTTGGGTTGCCTGGGGGAATTCTCGGGTATAATAAATTATTACACCGGAACAGATTTGTGGGACTGACACTTCTTTTAATGATCGGTGGTTTCTCCTAATTAGGTGATCTACTTTGATTATCTTTGATTCAATTATTGAGTTAATCAATAAATCTCACAAATCAGCTAAATAAACCCAGGTGTGGCCCTTCTCCGCAACGTGTCACTGTTGAGTTCTTAACCCACCTCAGAGGTACGCCAACTCCACATAATTGTAGACTCAATTAAGCGTGTTTACTTGTACTGCACAAGAATGATGTTTACGTGGGCAAAGCAGAGCAAAAAGGAGCGAGCCACCAGCGTGGTCTCCTTACATACCGTACCTGCGCGCCAGACAGAGGGCGCTAACACAAAGCAAATATTAAAGGATAATTAAAAGAGAGGGCGCCCTATTAACCCCAAGTTCGCTACAATATTGTAACGCAATGCGTCTTTAGCAATGTTATAGCGTGGCCGGGAGGGCGCACTTCAGTTCCTTGCTGGCTTCCGGCAATGCGCCTGCTCAAGCACGGGGTGCGGGGGCCACCAGTTGGCTGTGCGCGCCCCATAAAGGCCGCTGGCATGCCTAGCGTCGCTCTCTTTTTACGGTGACTAGTGGCAAGTGCTGTTGCGTGCGAAGGGTAGGTAATTGCACGGAGTCCCTGATCTCAATCACCTACCAACCATTACTAAGACACCGTGGGGGAGCCTCATACGTTTGTGTGGGTCGGGTTAATTTTCCAACCGATTCTGTAGAGTAATGTATCGGAAGGCCAATCTTGTATCGGAAGGCCTGAAATATTAGCTGTGTGTCCTAAGTAGGGGAGAGTATCCCGAACACCTGGGTAGGCGAATAAAAATCGTCGTGATCTCATAGATGCGTGTCAGGTACCCATCATTCTCTAGTTTTCCCATCTGCCAGTTCATTGAGAGCGTGTGAGGGTGATATTTGGTGGTGTGCTACGGGCCCGGCGGTATACTTCCGCCAAAACGGATCTGCATCTCAGGCTGTATGTTACCTTTCACCGATCTTCTGAGACAGAACCGGGCAGTCGTCCGAGGGCAATACTGCCACAAATGGTGTCAGAAGAGGGATAGGCGCCGTTGCTTCACTACTAGTAATTACCTACGCCTGTGAAATCACCTACCTAGGAGTCTTCACCAAAATCTAACCATTTACATCTTTTGTTTGTGAACTGTTTTGTGTACCAGATGTACCACTCGTGTCATTGCAGTTATACGTTGTACATATACATTCTCATGTGGCTGCAAAAGTTGTCGATTATGTATATTTCCCAAATCATATTCAGACAATTGTGGCAAAAACTGCCCAAGGAGCTCTTCCTGCAAGATTTGGGAACCCCTGAGTGATGCCCCAAATATGCTTCAAGCACTTGTACTTATGGCAAGCTGACCCACCTGTTCAGAAAAACTGGTGTCTTGTGGCCAGTCTGTCACCGACTGAAGGCAACCCCAACTCGATCAGAGCAGTCAAAGGCACAATCAACTAAGGTTCCATTATGCAACTGGACAACGCATGGATATTTATGCTATGCTGTACCTGGCAATGACCCACTTGCTCTGAACGTTGTTCTGGGATATCTCGACAAACCCAGGGCATGAAGATCGCCATTGAATATCTGATCACAACTTGTCATGTCAAGCGGCATAGCTGAACAATTGTTTACTTTTGTCTAAAAGCATGACATTTGGCACACATGGACACGTGACCATCACTGTAATGTAAGTTCGCACAGAAAACATAACGTCTTTTATACAGGGTGGTTAAACAAAGCAGATAACCCAAGCTAACGGTGATTGTTACGGTGGCTGATCTCCGCCCAAAACATATCTGTTTTAATTACGGCGTTATAACGCCCTATAGTATAGTACAGCGTTACGACGCCCTAAATTTGCGGCGTTATAACGCCCTATTATACCGCGTTTGGATATTGAGCCCTTTGGAATTTTGCCCATAAGAGCCGTGGCGGCCATTTTTTCAAAATGGCCGCCCTTAGTATTGATAGGGGGTTATGTGAATATTTGCATCATTATTCAAAAACATTGGAACATAATACACAAATATCATTTTGTCCAAATCAATCAGTATGGCTGACATTTTTTGTTAAATGGCCCCGCCGTTTAGTATTGTAATAATAGAGTTTTATTGAATATAGGCGTTTTACTGTTCTTATTTGTTCTTAACTAGTCTAATCAGGGTTCAAAACATTAGGCCAGCATCAAACAAAACAATATGTAAAAAAAAAAGTTATTATGACGGCCATTCTTAATAAAATTTGGCCCTGTTCTGATTAACAGGGCATAGGGTTTGTGTAGAAACATACATCATTATCGTAATTTATTTGGCTTAATAATTAGAATATAAAAATGCTTGGAATGGGGTTTGGATGGAAAAAGTGTCATTTATTCTGTCCACATCAATCAATATCATGGCGGCCATAATACTGACCATGAAGTTACATAATGGCCAAACAGAGGCGTAGGCTGTCTTGATGAGATATCCAGATGTCTGGAGGAGGGAAAGTAACTACCGGGATTAGGTGTGGAATGTAAGTGACCTAGGAGAAAAGTTTATGTGGAGATTAATGAAACATATAATCTCTCTGTTCTATTCCCAATAAATGTCAAACAACTGCATGGTCTTGTTGTTACTTATTCAGATCTTGTAGCCTAATAGATGCTGATCGAACCCCCCCCCCCCCCCCCCACCCCCATCATGGTTGATTGTCCTTATCGATGTACAATGTATTTAGTCAATGTAAACGAGAAGTCTGTGCGAGACATATTTGTAGCTCCGGGGGGGGGGGGGCGGAGGGGGGGGGCCCTTCGAGACTGTGATTGCGCAACGCTGACGTACCGTCCATTCTCAAAATAGGGGGGAACAATTTTCTCACGCGAAAAATAAAGAGTTTTTGGCATCCAATCTTAACATCTTGTCTTTTGTAGTTGTAAAAGGTTGTTATTTACCTTAATTTTTATCATCCAATGACAAAAATTGTATTGAAAATAAAAAAAAGCAGTCGAAATAATTAAGCGTTGACGTACCGTTGATGCACGTAGAGATTGTGCACAAATACTAAAACGACGTTGACAAATACCTCCCCTAAAAAGGGCAATAATAATCGATAAATTGTGAAAAATCGTGCTTCGAACCCACTCACTTTTTTCCATGGATACGTTTAAAAAGGATGTAGCAGTGATATACTGAATTTTTAAAAAAATCTGCCTGTGAACCCCTTGCGTTTTATCGTGTTGTTTTCGAACGAAAATGGCAGAAAATGACATCGCCCCAAAACAAATTCGTGTAGATCGTGCCTGTGTACCTGGCTTTGCGGACGTTATATGAATCACTGAATTCGGAGAGCGAGCGCGGAGCAAATTTGTACGTGTTTCAACGGTGCGCTTCGCGGTAGCGATCTATACGTATTTACTGTGTGAGATGTGTGGCTCATGAGCGTGGAAGAACGAATGAGATACATTTCAACGTTGGTGGCGCACTTTGTTGGGCCCCCCCTCCGCCCCCCCCCCCCCCCCCCCCTGTTGTAGCTATTGATACAGTATAGAGCTCTATAGAGAATTATGGCATATTTCTACATTAATGAATGGCGGCCATTTTCATTCAAAATGGCCGGCATATTGTTTTTGACATGTTGACATTTTCTTTATACTGGCCCAATGTTTTGAACATCGATTAGACTAGTCAAGAACACATTAGAACAGTAATAACTCATATATTCAATACAACTAAATTATTACTATACTAAATTGCGGCCATTTTGGAAAAAAATGGCCGCCATATTAATTGATTTGGACAAAATGATATTTGTATGTTATGGTCCAATTTGTTGAGCACTTAATAGACTTGTTTATGAAGAATGTTATGAATAATGATGCATATATTCATATACCCCCTATCACTTCCATACTAAATGGCCAAGGCTCCCCTGGGCAAAATTCCAGAGGGCTCAATATCCAGATTTGCTTAAACGATGTTTTTTGGCGAAGCTACGGCAATAATTTTCCCTTCTCCTGGCTAATGTATCAAGTATGAGAGTACAAGCACCATCATAATGATCACAATCCCATCCTAAAATAATTTTGCAAACCCTTTTTGAATTCGTTTAATATCACTACCTTGCTTAGTGGTTAACCCCGAATGCCAAATAACATCAGCGTATTCTAACACCGGTCTAATGTACCCACTGAACACTACTCGTAATTTTTCACTACTAAACCCAACATTTTTCAGTGACCGAAGCATGAAAAGTCTTTGATTGGCCTGAGACAACATCTTGTTGACATGGGTATTCCATTTCAAATCGTTTTGTATCCAGTGTCCTAATATTTTGGCTTCTGACAGTGCTTAATAGACCACCTGCCATGGCCAAATTATTGTGATGACAACTTTTGGATTTGCTGAAATAAGCTTGAAGAACCTGACACTTAGAGGGGTTAAGCTTCAAATAGTTATTATCACTGTAATAATGTTACAGTTTACTGTTGTTGCTGTTAAACAGCCCCCTCTTGTGGCGGAACAATAAAAAGAGGCTGGAGAGTGTCGTATGCAAAATGGCCGCCATGTGAGATTTGACTTTCTTAGTACCCGTTCCCTAAAATACCACAAATTGGCGACGATGATGGGATATGGAAGTACTCAAGTCTTATATTAAATGAAAACAAGTTGTAGATTGAGATCGTTATAAGATGGCAGCGATCATCGGGAAAGTGGATGAGTTCGACCTTCACGTCGAGGAAACCTTCGCGTGCTATTTGAAAAAGTTGGAACCGTTCTTCATCGCTAACGACATCAAGGATGCAAAGGCAGTGAGTGTTTTTCTTACGGTCATCGGGCCGAAATCATACTCGCTGTTGAAGTCGATGGTATCATTAGACAAAGTGAGTAATACAACACTGGAAGAACTGAAAACCTTGCTAAAGAACCACTACTCGCCACTACTTTTGACAATCGCAGAGCGCTTCAAATTTCACAAAGGTGACCAGAAACCAGGGGAGTCTGTCAAGGAATCATTTGTACTCAGAACTAATGGTTGGAATCGAATGAACACCCCCAAAGAACCTATAGTTAAACATTTCACAAGCTAATATATGCAAATTATCATTGTTTCACCCAAGCCATCCGGGTACCCAACTTTGATTGGCTCCTATAATGTTTCACAAGGATTTGAGATGGAACAAATTCAGAGGTGTTAGTAGATTTTAAGCAAGATAATAATACAAATATACTTAGCAGGGCCCTAGAACAGTGTTTTTTTGTGGTTTCTTCTCCATATTACTTATACAATTTCTGGCCAAACTATTACTTAATCAACAATTTGTTTCCATTTTGGTGGCACTTTGGCCACCATCTTAGATATAAAGCAAGATAATAAAACATATGCTTAGCCAAAGTTCACAATTGTCCTAGAACAATGTTTTTGTGGCTTCTTCCCCATAATCTATACTATAAAAGATGTTAAATTGTCCCTGGGCGCCGCCATCTTGAAACACAGGGCCGCGCCATCTTGGCGCATGGTTGGCGCCATGTTGGCTTTTGGTCGGGCGACTCGTCGCCGCGCGTGTGTGCCGCCGGCGTCGGTGCGGCTGGGTGCCGGATCGTTCGCGATGGGGAATCCCCCGGGGAATAAGATTTAAAAAAAAATCGTATTCGTCCGAAGTGAGATTTAAAAGAAACGGACGTTACCGATAAACGCGTAATCGCTTTTCGATTGCCTGTTGATGTCTGTGGGCCTTTTTGCGTGAACTATTGCGTTATTTTTGCATTGTCCTTGCCCGGAGTTCGGGCCGAAGCCTTCCCGAAATCGTACTACCGTAACTCGGTTACCAAATTGTTGGCTGTTTGCGATTAAGCGGCGGCTACATGCGTTACACGAAGCCTTCGCAAATTAATTGTATCCGCCTTGCTTGCGCGGTGGCCGAGTTGGTGCCGAGTTTGTTATTCGCGATTGGGCGGCCCGTCCCATGTGTTATTTGAGCTGGTGCCCCGATTTATACTTCCTTGGTTATTGCGGAGTAAACATAGTACCAGTTGAGCGCGGGCTTCGTTTTCGGGTTCGAATTAGTGCGCGTCGACCACGTTTCTGTCACAGCTTGGGAACGTTAAAAAATGATTTATTCCTTTCGTGTTGCCTTTTGGGCAAATTTCTTTGCTTCACATTGTCGATACTTAAATATTACAACATTATCTGAGTAGGCCCCTATTATTAATTCGGAAGTCGGGAATATTTTTACAAAGATAGTTTGTTATTCAGAGTCGATGGTATTCTACGGAGCCCCTAAAGGGACATATGACGAATAAAAATCACCGTTACGAAATAATTTGAGTATTTTATTTCGTGCACTCAAAATAACTTATTTCGTGAGCTCGAAATGTTTTCGTGGCCACGAAATGACTTCGTGCGCTCCAGGAATATATGTTCGTGAGCTCGACATAATTTCGTGCGCTCGAAATACTTTCTAGCTGGTTCTCTACTCGCTAAGTTTCGCGATTTGTTTATCATACAATCCATTATGTTTTTAAGACGTCAACAAGGTGTATCTATAAGTTACGATTTCACCCAGCTAGCAGGTGCCGCGCAAAGCGCGGCATCCTGCTAGTCTATACTATAAAAGATGAAAAATGCGCCATCTTGTTCCTGGGCGCCGCCATCTTGGACCACAGGGCCGCGCCATCTTGGCGCATGGTTGGCGCCATGTTGGAAAGACGCGGCGCTTTTGGTCGGGCGACTCGGCGCCGTCCGCGTGTGCCGCCGGCTTCGGTGCGGCGGGGTGCCAGATCGTTCGCGACGGCGAATTCCCCGGGGAATAATATTAATAAAAAAACTCGTATTCGTCCGTGGTGAGATTTAGGAGAAACGGACGTTATTGATAAACGTGCAGTCACTTTTCGATTGCCTGTTGATGTGTGTGGGCCTTTTTGCGTAAACTATTGCATTATTTAATACATGTAGTAGTAGTAGTACTAGTAGTAGTATTTTGTATTTAGTAATTTGTATTAGTATTTAGTGTTTACTTGCACTATTCATTGATTTGTTTTTTATCTTTCCTCCCTTTATTGATTGCCTTATCTAGCATATCTAGTAAAACAATTGTGTATGTATTTAGCTGTTTCGGCATTTCGGCCGAAACAGCTTTTGTTTTCGTTAAATTTTATATTTTCTTTTAGCTGTTTCGGCACTACAGCCGAAACAGCTATTGTATTCCTTCTGATTTTTTTTTTTTAGCTGTTTCGGCAACTCAGCCGAAACAGCTATTGTAATCGTTAAGATTTTTTTTTTCTTTTTTCTTTTCTTTTTTTTTTAGCTGTTTCGGCTTTTCAGCCGAAACAGCTTTTGTTTTCGTTAAAGTTTTTTTTTTCTTTTTTTGGCTTTTTCGCAATTTTGGGAAAAAGCCTTTGTTTTTGTTCTGATTTTTTTGGCTTTTTCGCAATTTTGCGAAAAAGCCTTTGTTTTTGTTCTGATTTTTTTTTTTTCTTCTTCTTCTTCTTTTTTTTCTTTCTTTTCTTTTAGTAACCTAAACCCCATAGACTTTGTACACGTTTTTTCTGCCCTTCACTTTTAATAGAAAACAAAGTCGTATTTACATAAAACTTATATGTGCATGGCACACGTATAATAGGGGTGTACATGCTTGTATATGTACGTACGTATACACTGATAGTGTACTATGCATTGAGCGAATGTATTACTACTGACATCGTACGTGCATGCAAATGTACGCTCACCCAAGAGGACACTAGCCGCCAACAAGCGAAACAGGATGACGTCATCAAATTGCCTATGGGGAAGGGCACCGTGTGCGACAGGTAGGTAAACAGGCTCTCGGCTACGCAGAATCCAATCCCATAGATTTTGTAAACGTTGTTTGCACAATTCAAAGCACTTTTAACGAAAAACAAAGTCGTATTTCCATAAAACTTAACACCCAGGTAAAAACCCTATAGTAAACTCGTGTCTCGCAGAAATACGTCATGGTTACGTCATCAGGGGTCACGTGACGTCATCTTAAAGGTGTAATTGATTTAATCTTTGAAAATCAATAACAAATCAACCGCAAAAGACCGAAACTTAATTTTTGTGGCAATAGATAGGATAATCCAGGATCTTAATTTTATCTCGCGTGCGTGAAATCACGTGACCCTTCCTTCCGGTCCAAACCGGAAGTGCCTTATAATTTAAAACTGAAAAATGATATGAACTTACTTTCAACGATGTTAGTGTCTGGCTAGAATAATCTTTTCAAAATAATTACCGGCGACGTCATAACACGTTATAGCGCCCTCTAGCGGCAGGTTGAAAAATTGTTAAAATGAATAATCTGTTGATGTGTGTAGCGAAGTTTGCTGAAATCACTTTATAACCGGTGTATATAATCAGCTTCGTGCTAAGAACATATTGAGAAAGATATTTATTGATGACGTCACCAAACCGGAAGTTACAATGAAAAGACCTTAAAACCTTAAAACGTCGCTTAAAAATCAACCGCGATAGATATAATCCAGATTTTGCTTGAAATAGAAGGTTAAGACAGCTCTCGATAGATAGAATAATTAAAGATCTTCATTTCAACTCATGTGCGTGAAATCACGTGACCCTTCTTTCCGGTCCAAACCGGAAGTGCCTTATAATTTAAAACTGAAAAATGATATGAACTTACTGTCAACGATGTTAGTGTCTGGCTAGAATAAACTTTTCAAAATAATTACCGGCGACGTCATAACACGTTATAGCGCCCTCTAGCGGCAGGTTGAAAAATGGTTAAAATGAATAATCTGTTGATGTGTGTGGCGAAGTTTGCTGAAATCACTTTATAACCGGTGTATATAATCAGCTTCGTGCTAACAACATATTGAGAAAGAGATTTATTGATGACGTCACCAAACCGGAAGTTACAATGAAAAGACCTTAAAACCTTAAAACGTCGCTTAAAAATCAACCGCGATAGATATAATCCAGATTTTTGCTTTAAATAGCAAAGTTAAGACAGCTCTCGAGCTTTCTGTTAATTACGTCACGATGACGTCATCAAGTGTCAGATTACAAGCAACCAAATATTTATAAATTTAATCTTTGAAAATCAATATAAAATCAACTGTAAGAGATCTGATTTAGATTTTGAGGGGGATTGATAGATTAATCCATGGTCTTCATAATTTGTATTACATGCAAAAAGACCTGACACTTCCTTCCGGTCCAAACCGGAAGTTTCTTATAATTTAAAATTAAAAAACGATGTGAACTTACTTTCAACGATGTTAGGAGCTGGCTAGATTGTAAGTAACAAAAATGTTAACAGTGACTTCATCAAATGTTAAAGCGCCCTCTAGCGTCATGTTGACAAATGTTACGTCATATTACGATTATATTTGAATTATTACGTTTTTAGACGTTGAAGGCATATCTCAGCAAAGGATCGTGTTAACATAACACCTTTTGTCATTAAACAGACTTCAATGTCATTGTAACTTTGCACATACTCGGAACTCATACTGAGCTAGTGCCTAAAACTCGGATGTCATCATGACGTCACCACGTGACATGTGACGTCATCTTAAAGTTTTAATAATTTAATCTTTGAAAATCAATACAAAATCAACCGCGAAAGACCGAAACTAGATGTTTGTGGGAATCGATAGAATAATTAAGGGTCTTCATTTTATCTCGTGTGCGTAAAATCACGTGACCCTTCCTTCCGGTCCAAACCGGAAGTGGCTTATAATTTAAAAGTGGAAAATGATTTGAACTTACTTTCAACGATGTTAGTCTCTAGCTAGGCTGCGCTCTACAAAAAAGTGATCGGTGACATCATAAATTGTTTTAGCGCCCTCTAGCGGCAGGTTGAAAAATGTTTGAAATGAACAATCTGTTGATGTGTGTGGCGAAGTTTGTTCAAATCACTTTATAACTGATGTATATAATTAGCTTCATGATAGGAACAGGTTGACGGAAAGAAAAAAATATGACGTCACCAGACCGGAAGTTATAATGAAATTACCTCTTTTCCTTAAAAAATTTCTAAAAAATTAACCCAGACAGATATAATCTTGTTTTTTGCTCTAAAGGTTAATGTAAAAGTACTTGTCAAACTTCCCTGTGTTTTGTAGCAAAAGGCGAACTTGGACATACCCTGAGACACCCTTGAAATTTCATGTTTTATGTCCTTGATTGCACGGCGCCAGTATACGTGTACATTGTATTGAGCGTACTTGCACGTACGATGTCAGTACGCTCCATACATTGTACAATAGAGAAGGGAAGGCGGGACACTGGTATCCATTTGTACGGTGACATGTGAAACACGAGAGTCATCAACATAGGCCACGAGGAAGGGCGCCGCTTATGGCAGGTAGGTAAACGGGCCTTCGGCAACGCAGAACTACGCGTGAATTATACATGTACCATATAATAGATGTACGCGAACTTTTGCACAAGTACTTTTAACAGAAAACAAATTGGTATTCTCATCAAACTTAACCTCCGTAAATACTCTATAGTGCACTCGTGCCTTGCGGACAGGCGTCGTGATGACGTCACCATGGGTCACGTGACGACGTCACCATGGGTCACGTGACGTCGTCTTAAACGTGCAATAGATTTAATGTTTGAAAATTAATTAAAAAATCAACCGCGTATGATCGGAACTTGAAGTTTGTGGGAATTGATATAATATTAATTCCATGATCTTCATTTTATCTCGTGTGCGTGAAATCCCGTGACCCTTCCTTCCGGTCGAAACCGGAAGTGGCTTATAATTTAAAAGTGGACCATAATGTGAACTTAGTTTCAACGATGTTAGTCTCTGGCTAGTAGTGCTTTTCACAAAAAATACCGGCAACGCCATAACATGTTACAGCGCCCTCTAGCGGCAGTTTGAAAACTGTTAACAATGAATAACCAGTTGATTTGTTTTGCGAAGTTTGCTCAAATCACTGTATAACTGGTTTATATAATCAACATCTTGTTAGGAACAAGTTGGCGAAGACAAAAAAATATGACGTCACTAGACCGAAAGTTACAATGAAAAGACCTTTAAACCTTAAATAATTGCTGAAAAATCAACCGCGATAGATATAATTCTTTTTTTTGCTTTAAATAGACAAGTTCAGACAGCTCTCGAGCTGTATGTTAATGACGTCACGATGACGTCATCAAGTATTAGATTGCAAGCAACTAATGATTTGTAGATTTAATCTTTGAAAATCAATATCAAATCAAATGTAACAGATCTCATTTAGATTTTAACGGGAATTGATAGAATAATCCAGGGTCTTCATATTCGTATTACATGCAAAATGACTTGACCCTTCCTTCCGGTCCAAACCGGAAGTGCCTTATAATTTGAAAGTTGAAAATGATATGAATTTACTTTCAACGATGATAGTCTCTAGGTAGCCTGCACTCTACAAACAAAGTTACCGGTGACGTCATAAATTGTTATAACGCCCTCTAGTGGCAGGTTGAAAAATGTTTAAAATGAATAATCAGTTCATTTTCGTGGCGAAGTTTGCTCAAATCGCTTTATAATTGGTATTTATAATCAGCATCTTGTTAGGAACAAGTTGGCGGATAAAAACAAAATAATATGACGTCACTAGACCGGAAATTACAATTAAAAAACCTTTAAACATTTCTGAAAATTAACCGCGAGAGATATAATCCAATTAATAATTTAAAATTTGCAGTTTTGAAAAAATTTAAGTAAAGACATTTATTAAATGAAATCATAAATGTAATGAACAATACAACAACAAAATGCGAAAAAGCCATATGCTCTGTTCCTTGAACAGACATATCTCTAGTTTTTGGCTTTTTCGCAATTTTGCGAAAAAGCCTTTGTTTTTGTTCTGATTTTTTTTTGGCTTTTTCGCAATTTTGCGAAAAAGCCTTTGTTTTTGTTCTGATTTTTTTTTTCTTCTTCTTTTTTTTTTTTTTCTTTTCTTTTAGTAACCTAAACCCCATAGACTTTGTACACGTTTTTTCTGCCCGTCACTTTTAATAGAAAACAAAGTCGTATTTATATAAAACTTAACCCAGGTGAAGACCCTATAGTGAACTCGTGTCTCGCAGAAATACGTCATGGTGACGTCATCAGGGGTCACGTGACGTCATCTTAAAGGTGCAATTGATTTAATCTTTGAAAATCAATAACAAATCAACCGCAAAAGATCGAAACTTGATGTTTGTGGCAATAGATAGAATAATTCAGGATCTTTGTTTTATCTCATGTGCGTAAAATCACGTGACCCTTCCTTCCGGTCTAAACCGGAAGTGCCTAATAATTTGAAAGTGAAAAATGATATGAACTTACTTTCAACGATGTTAGTGTCTGGCTACAATGTATTTTTCAAAAAAAATATTGGTGACGTCATAACATGTTATAGCGCCCTCTAGCGGCAGTTTGAAAAATTGTTAAAATGAATAATCTGTTGATGTGTGTGGCGAAGTTTGCTGAAATCACTTTATAACCAGTGTATTTAATCAGCTTCATGCTAGGAACAAGTTGACGGGAAGAAAAAATTATGACGTCACCAGACCGGAAGTTAGAATGAAAAGACTCCTTTTCCTTTGAAAATTCCTAAAAAATTAAACGTGACAGATACAATCTTGATTTTTGCTCTAAAGGTTAATGTAAAATAGTTCTCGAACTTCCCTGTGTTTTGGGGCAAAAAACGAACTTGAACATACCCTGCGGCACCCTTGAAATGTAATCGTTTTGGCCTAGGTGCAAAAAGCATTGCCCCCGTATGTGTGCATGGCACACGTATATTATACATGTATGCGTGTACATGCGTGTGTACGTATACATACATAGTGTATTATGTATTGAGCGAATGTATCACTACTGACATTGTACGCACATGCACATGTACGCTCACTAGAGAGGACACTAGCCGACAACATGTGAAACAGGTTGACGTCATCAAATTGCCCACGGGGAAGGGCGCCGCGTACGACAGGTAGGTAAACACGCTTTGGGCGACGCAGAATCCAACCCCATAGACGTTGTAAACGTTGTTTGCTCGATTCGATGCACTTTTAACGGAAAAACAAAGTCGTATTCCCATAAAACTTAACCCAGGTGAATACCCTATAGTAAACTCGTGTCTCGCATACATACGTCATGGTGACATTATCAGGGGTCACGTGACGTCATCTTAAAGTTGTAATTGATTTAATCTTTGAAAATTAATAAAAAATCAACCGCAAAAGACCAAAACTTGATTTTTGTGGCAATAGATAGAATAATTAAGGATCTTCATTTCATCTCGTGTGCGTGAAATCACGTGACCCTTCCTTCCGGTCCAAACCGGAAGTGCCTTATAATTTAAAACTGAAAAATGATATGAACTTACTTTCAACGATGTTAGTGTCTGGCTAGAATAAACTTTTCAAAAAAATTACCGGCGACGTCATAACACGTTATAGCGCCCTCTAGCGGCAGGTTGAATAATGGTTAAAATGAATAATCTGTTGATGTGTGTGGCGAAGTTTGCTGAAATCACTGTATAACCGGTGTATGTAATCAGCTTCGTGCCAATAACATATTGAGAAAGAGAAATATTGATGACGTCACCAAACCGGAAGTTACAATGAAAAGACCTTTAAACCTTAAAAAAAATGCTTAAAAATCAACCGCGATAGATATAATCTAGATTCTTGCTTCAAATAGCAAAGTTAACACAGCTCTCGAGCTTTCTGTTAATTACGTCCAGATGACGTCATCAAGTGTCAGATTACAAGCAACCAAATATTGCTTGATTTAATCTTTGAAAATTGATATAAAATCAACTGTAAGAGATCTGATTTAGATTTTTAAGAGAATTGATAGATTAATCCATGGTCTTCATAATTTGTATTACATGCAAGAAGACCTGACCCTTCCTTCCGGTCCAAACCGGAAGTGCCTTATAGTTTAAAAGTGGAAAACGATGTGAACTTATTTTCAACGTTGTTAGGCGATGGCTAGGTTGTAAGTAACAACAAAGTTAACGGTCAATTCATAAAATGTTATAGTGCCCTCTAACGGCATGTTGGCAAATGTTACGTCATATTACGATTATATTTGAATTATTACGTGTTTAGACCTTTAAGCCATATCTCAGCAACGAAACGTGCTAACATAACAACTTTTTTTATTGTTAGGTGATAGATAGTTGCACAAAAAGTTCACAAACGTGTGACGTCATCGTTTTAATCAGTTTGAATTAATTTTAATCTGTTTAAATTAACTTAAATTCGTTTCCAATGATTTTAAATTGTTTTGATGGTATAAAAGTTCAATTTTTGAAATATTTAATCTAAAAAATTGAGAATGCGAAAAAGCCCTATGTTCTGTTCCTCGAACAGACGTAGTTCTAGTTTCTTCTTCTTCTTCTTCTTTTTGGCTTTTTCGCAATTTTGCGAAAAAGCCTTTGTTTTTGTTCTGATGTTTTTTTTGGCTTTTTCGCAATTTGCGAAAAAGCCTTTGTTTTTGTTCTGATTTTTTTTTTTCTTCTTCTTTTTTTCTTTTAGTAACCTAAACCCCATAGACTTTGTACACGTTTTTTTGCACAAGTACTTTTACCAGAAAACAAAGTCGTATTTCCATAAAACTTAACCCAGGTGAAGACCCCATAGTGAACTCGTGTCTCGCAGAAATACGTCATGATGACGTCATCAGGGGTCACGTGACGTCATCTTAAAGGTGTAATTGATTTAATCTTTGAAATTCAATAACAAATCAACCGCAAAAGACCGAAACTAAATTTTTGTGGCAATAGATAGAATAATACAGAATCTTAATTTTATCTCGCGTGCGTGAAATCACGTGACCCTTCCTTCCGGTCTAAACCGGAAGTGCCTCATAATTTGAAAGTGAAAAATGATATGAACTTACTTTCAACGATGTTAGTGTCTGGCTACAATATATTTTTCCAAAAAAAATTGGTGACGTCATAACATGTTATAGCGCCCTCTAGCGGCAGTTTGAATAATGGTTAAAATGAATAATCTGTTGATGTGTGTGGCGAAGTTTGCTGAAATCACTTTATAACCGGTGTATTTAATCAGCTTCATGCTAGGAACAAGTTGACGGGAAGAAAAAATTATGACGTCACCAGACCGGAAGTTAGAATGAAAAGACTCTTTTTCCTTTGAAAATTCATCAAGTGTCAGATTACAAGCAACCAAATATTTCTAAATTTAATCTTTGAAAATCAATATAAAATCAACTGTAAGAGATCTGATTTAGATTTTTAAGGAAATTGATAGATTAATCCATGGTCTTCATAATTTGTATTACATGCAAAAAGACTTGACACTTCCTTCCGGTCCAAACCGGAAGTGCCTTATAATTTAAAAGTGGAAAACGATGCTAACTTACTTTCAACGATGTTAGGCGCTGGCTAGGTTGTAAGTAACAAAAAAGTTAACAGTGACTTCATAAAATGTTAAAGCGCCCTCTAGCGTCATGTTGACAAATGTTACGTCATATTACGATTATATTTGAATTATTACGTTTTTAGACGTTGCATATCTCAGCAACGAATCGTGTTAACATAACACCTCATTTTGTGTTGTTAGGTGATAGATAGTTGCACAAAAAGTTCACAAACGTGTGACGTCATCGTTTAAAACAGTTTTAATTCATTTTACTCTGTTTAAATTAACTTAAATTAGTTTTCAATGATTTTAAATTGTTTTGATGGTTTAAAAGTTCAATTTTTAAAATATGTAATAAAAAAAAATTGTGAATGCGAAAAAGCCCTATGTTCTGTTCCTCGAACAGACGTAGTTCTAGTTTCTTCTTCTTTTTTTCTTCTTTTCTTTTAGTAACCTAAACCCCATAGACTTTGTACACGTTTTTTCTGCCCGTCACTTTTAATCGAAAACAAAGTCGTATTTACATAAAACTTAACCCAGGTGAAGACCCCATAGTGAACTCGTGTCTCGCAGAAATACGTCATGGTGACGTCATCAGGGGTCACGTGACGTCATCTTAAAGGTGTTATTGATTTAATCTTTGAAATTCAATAACAAATCAACCGCAAAAGACCGAAACTAAATTTTTGTGGCAATAGATAGAATAATCCAGGATCTTAATTTTATCTCGTGTGCGTGAAATCACGTGACCCTTCCTTCCGGTCTAAACCGGAAGTGCCTCATAATTTAAAACTGGAAAATGATATGAACTTACTTTCAACGATGTTAGTGTCTGGCTACAATGTATTTTTCAAAAAAAGTATTGGTGACGTCATAACATGTTATAGCGCCCTCTAGCGGCAGTTTGAAAAATTGTTAAAATGAATAATCTGTTGATGTGTGTGGCGAAGTTTGCTGAAATCACTTTATAACCGGTGTATTTAATCAGCTTCATGCTAGGAACAAGTTGACGGGAAGAAAAAATTATGACGTCACCGGACCGGAAGTTAGAATGAAAAGACTCCTTTTCCTTTGAAAATTCCTAAAAAATTTATCATGACAGATACAATCTTGATTTTTGCTCTAAAGGTTAATGTAAAAGTAGTTCTCGAACTTCCCTGTGTTTTGGGGCAAAAACGAACTTGAACATACCCTGCGGCACCCTTGAAATGTAATCGTTTTGGCCTAGGTGCAAAAAGCATTGACCCCTTACGTGTGCGTGCCACACGTATAATATACATGCTAGTACATGTACGTATACACCGATAGTGCATTATGTATTGAACGAATGTATCACCACTGACATCGTTCGTACAAGCACATTTACGCTCACCCAAGATGACACTAGCCGCCAACCTGTGAAACAGGATGACGTCATCAAGTTGCCCATGAGGAAGGGCGCCGCGTACGACAGGTAGGTAAACACGCTTTCGGCTACGCAGAATCCAACCCTGTAGACTTTGTAAACGTTGCTTGCACAATTCAAAGCACTTTTAACGGAAAAACAAAGTCGTATTTCCATAAACTCGACCCAGGTGAAGACCCAATAGTGAACTCCAGTCTCGCCGACAGACACCACGAGGAAGACGTCATCAGGCCCACGTGACCTTATCTTAAAGGTGCAATTGATTTAATCTTGGAAAATCAATAAAACATCAACCGCAAAAGACCGAAACTTGAATTTTGTGGCAATTAATCGAATAATCCAGGATCTTCATTTTATCTCCTGTGCGTGAAATCACGTGACCTTTCCTTCCGGTCAAAACCGGAAGTGCCTTATAATTTGAATGTGAAAAATGATATGAACTTACTTTCAACGATGTTAGTGTCTGGCTAGAATAAACTATTCAAAAAAATTCCGGCGACGTCATAACATGTTATAGCGCCCTCTAGCGGCAGGTTGAAAATGGTTAAAATGATTAATCTGTTGATGTGTGTTGCACAGTTTGCTAAAATAACTTTATAACTGGTGTATATAATCAGCTTCATGCTTAGAGCATATTGGGAAGGAGAAATATTTATGACGTCACCAAACCGGAAGTTACAATAAAAAAATCCTTTAAACTTTAAAAAGTCGCTTAAAAATCAACCGCTATAGATATAATCCAGATGTTTGCTTCAAATAGCAAAGTTAAGACTGATCTCGAGTTTCTGTTAATTACGTCACAATGACGTCATCAAGTGTCAGATTACAAGCAACCAAATATTTCTAAATTTAATCTTTGAAAATCAATATAAAATCAACTGTAAGAGATCTGATTTAGATTTTTAAGGAAATTGATAGATTAATCCATGGTCTTCATAATTTGTATTACATGCAAAAAGACTTGACACTTCCTTCCGGTCCAAACCGGAAGTGCCTTATAATTTAAAAGTGGAAAACGATGCTAACTTACTTTCAACGATGTTAGGCGCTGGCTAGGTTGTAAGTAACAAAAAAGTTAACAGTGACTTCATAAAATGTTAAAGCGCCCTCTAGCGTCATGTTGACAAATGTTACGTCATATTACGATTATATTTGAATTATTACGTTTTTAGACGTTGAAGGCATATCTCAGCAACGGATCGTGTTAACATAACACCTCATTTTGTGTTGTTAGGTGATAGATAGTTGCACACAAAGTTCACAAACGTGTGACGTCATCGTTTTAATCAGTTTTAATTCATTTTACTCTGTTTAAATTAACTTAAATTAGTTTTCAATGATTTTAAATTATTTTGATGGTTTAAAAGTTCAATTTTTAAAATATTTAATAAAAAAAAATTGTGAATGCGAAAAAGCCCTATGTTCTGTTCCTCGAACAGACGTAGTTCTAGTTTTCTTTCTTTTCTTTTAGTAACCTAAACCCCATAGACTTTGTACACGTTTTTTCTGCCCGTCACTTTTAATAGAAAACAAAGTCGTATTTACATAAAACTTAACCCAGGTGAAGACCCTATAGTGAACTCGTGTCTCGCAGAAATACGTCATGGTGACGTCATCAGGGGTCACGTGACGTCATCTTAAAGGTGTAATTGATTTAATCTTTGAAATTCAATAACAAATCAACCGCAAAAGACCGAAACTATATTTTTGTGGCAATAGATAGAATAATCCAGGATCTTAATTTTATCTCGTGTGCGTGAAATCACGTGACCCTTCCTTCCGGTCTAAACCGGAAGTGCCTCATAATTTAAAAGTGAAAAATGATATGAACTTACTTTCAACGATGTTAGTGTCTGGCTACGATGTATTTTTCAAAAAAATATTGGTGACGTCATAACATGTTATAGCGCCCTCTAGCGGCAGTTTGAAAAATTGTTAAAATGAATAGTCTGTTGATGTGTGTGGCGAAGTTTGCTGAAATCACTTTATAACCGGTGTATTTAATCAGCTTCATGCTAGGAACAAGTTGACGGGAAGAACAAATTATGACGTCACCAGACCGGAAGTTAGAATGAAAAGACTTCTTTTCCTTTGAAAATTCCTAAAAAATTAAACCTGACAGATACAATCTTGATTTTTGCTCTAAAGGTTAATGTAAAAGAAGTTCTCGAACTTCCCTGTGTTTTGGGGCAAAAAACGAACTTGAACATACCCTGCGGCACCCTTGAAATGTAATCGTTTTGGCCTAGGTGCAAAAAGCATTGACCCCTTACGTGTGCATGGCACACGTATAATATACATGTACATGCTAGTACATGTACGTATACACTGAAAAGGTATTATGTATTGAGCAAATGTATCACCACTGACATCGTTCGTGCAAGCACATGTACCCTCACCCAAGAGGACACTAGCCGCCAACCTGTGAAACAGGATGACGTCATCAAATTGCCCATGTGGAAGGGCGCCGCGTACGACAGGTAGGTAAACACGCTTTCGGCTACGCAGAATCCAACCCCGTAGACTTTGTAAACGTTGCTTGCACAATTCAAAGCACTTTTAACGGAAAAACAAAGTCGTATTCCCATAAACTTGACCCAGGTGAAGACCCAATAGTGAACTCCACTCTCGCCGACAGACACCACGAGTAAGACGTCATCAGGGCCACGTGACCTTATCTTAAAGGTGCAATTGATTTAATCTTTGAAAATCAATAACAAATCAACCGCAAAAGACCGAAACTTAATTTTTGTGGCAATAGATAGGATAATCCAAGATCTTAATTTTATCTCACGTGCGTGAAATCACGTGACCCTTCCTTCCGGTCCAAACCGGAAGTGCCTTATAATTTAAAACTGAAAAATGATATGAACTTACTTTCAACGATGTTAGTGTCTGGCTATAATAAACTTTTCAAAATAATTACCGGCGACGTCATAACACGTTATAGCGCCCTCTAGCGGCAGGTTGAAAAATGGTTAAAATGAATAATCTGTTGATGTGTGTGGCGAAGTTTGCTGAAATCACTTTATAACCGGTGTATATAATCAGCTTCGTGCTAACAACATATTGAGAAAGAGATTTATTGATGACGTCACCAAACCGGAAGTTACAATGAAAAGACCTTAAAACCTTAAAACGTCGCTTAAAAATCAACCGCAATAGATATAATCCAGATTTTTGCTTTAAATAGCAAAGTTAAGACAGCTCTCGAGCTTTCTGTTAATTACGTCACGATGACGTCATCAAGTGTCAGATTACAAGCAACCAAATATTTATAAATTTAATCTTTGAAAATCAATATAAAATCAACTGTAAAAGATCTGATTTAGATTTTTAGGGAATTGATAGACTAATCTATGGTCTTCATAATTTGTATTACTTGCAAAAAGACCTGACACTTCCTTCCGGTCAAAACCGGAAGTTTCTTAAAATTTAAAAGTAAAAAACGATGTGAACTTACTTTCAACGATGTTAGGAGCTGGCTAGGTTGTAAGGAACAAAAATGTTAACAGTGACTTCATAAAATGTTAAAGCGCCCTCTAGCGTCATGTTGACAAATGTTACGTCATATTACGATTATATTTGAATTATTACGTTTTTAGACGTTGAAGGTATATCTCAGCGAAGGATCGTGTTAACATAACACCTCATTGTGTGTTGTTAGGTGATAGATAGTTGCACAAAAAGTTCAGAAACGTGTGACGTCATCGTTTTAATCAGTTTGAATTTATTTTAATCTGTTTAAATTAACTTAAATTCGGTTTTTTTGAAAAAAAATACTCTAAAAAAATGCGAAATCGAAAAAGCCCTATGTTCTGTTCCTTGAACAGACGTAGTTCTAGTTTCTTCTTCTTCTTCTTCTTTTTTTTCTTCTTTTCTTCTTAGTAACCTAAACCCCATAGACTTTGTACACGTTTTTTCTGCCCGTCACTTTTAATAGAAAACAGTCGTATTTACATAAAACTTAACCCAGGTGAAGACCCTATAGTGAACTCGTGTCTCGCAGAAATACGTCATGGTGACGTCATCAGGGGTCACGTGACGTCATCTTAAAGGTGTAATTGATTTAATCTTTGAAATTCAATAACAAATCAACCGCAAAAGACCGAAACTTAATTTCTGTGGCAATAGATAGAATAATCCAGGATCTTAATTTTATCTCGTGTGCGTGAAATCACGTGACCCTTCCTTCCGGTCTAAACCGGAAGTGCCTCATAATTTGAAAGTGAAAAATGATATGAACTTACTTTCAACGATGTTAGTGTCTGGCTACAATGTATTTTTCAAAAAAAATATTGGTGACGTCATAACATGTTATAGCGCCCTCTAGCGGCAGTTTGAAAAATTGTTAAAATGAATAATCTGTTGACGTGTGTGGCGAAGTTTGCTGAAATCACTTTATAACCGGTGTATTTAATCAGCTTCAGGCTTGGAACAAGTTGACAGGAAGAAAAAATTATGACGTCACCAGACCGGAAGTTAGAATGAAAAGACTCCTTTTCCTTTGAAAATTCCTAAAAAATTTAACTTGACAGATACAATCTTGATTTTTGCTCTAAAGGTTAATGTAAAAGTAGTTCTCGAACTTCCCTGTGTTTTGGGGCAAAAAACGAACTTGAACATACCCTGCGGCACCCTTGTAATCGTTTTGGCCTAGGTGCAAAAAGCATTGACCCCTTACGTGTGCATGGCACACGTATAATATACTGTACATGTATGTATTGAGCGAATGTATCACCACTGACATCGTTCGTGCAAGCACATGTACGCTCACCCAAGAGGACACTAGCCGCCAACCTGTGATAACCGGGTTCTCACACTGTTATTACCTTTAATAAATACCTTTTTAACGAGAAAAATTGTGAAAATACTCCGAATTTCGGGACTTCGCGGCTTCTTCTAGGCCGTTTTACAAACGCAGCTTCGTTTCCGTATTTTGGCTTTGTTCATGTAGTTTAGCAGTGGTACAGTTGTTTTCCTAGTTCCGGATCGCTTTAAATAAAAACCTATCTTGTTATGGCTTGGTCTCCAATACTATTTGTTTAGATGAAGTGCATTTTGTAAAGAAACATACAAGCTTCTTGATACATAAGTAAAAATAAGTCTAAAAGTCTCCAGTATTAAACAATCTGCCAAAGACTGAACGTTCATTTTTTCCTAGTTCCGGATCGCCCGTAAAATACATGCATCAACTACATGCGCGCAAGCGATTTCATATGACGTGTTATATGTGGGACAAAGTTTATCGCCGGCTCGTTACCGCGCGCCACACACGTACACGGACAAAACATTTCAAAGCATTTCCTTGCAAGTCCTCTTTTTAAACTTTATTGGAAGTGAAAGTATTTGAAATTTATTTCAAACTGTATTTATATAAATTAATGAATACTTTATCAGAAATATAGGCTTGATTCGGGTTGGTTTTAGCGTGAAATTTTGTAATGTACGAAGCAGTGTTTTACTCGATCCGGAATTGGTTAAACTGATCCGCAACTAGAAAAAGGGATGTCGGTATATTTGACGTCGTATTTTCAAATAAAGAAGAGCATAAATATCGAAACAAAAACTGTAGTTTCTCCATCACTCAAGGTAAACTACTAAACCTATTTCATTTAAATTTCGAGAATTAGACTTGCCGAAAACAGCCTGAATATTTTTTTGCCATCCGGAACTAGGAAAACGTCTGTAATGTGGCCAGAATGCAGCCCAAAGCCGGGGTTTAGAAAACGGCCCTTGGAAAACCCATGATATTACTACATATAATTCCCTGCACGTGATCGAGTATCGGCCAATCAGAAGCCTTCAACTCTCCTAGGTATTTATTAATACACTACTACGCTATATTAATTAAGCATTTATATTTATAAAAACAATTGTTTTTATGCATATTTGATCTTTTGTAATGGGCAATTTCTTATAAAGGTTTACATCAACACTTGCAGCTAGCCAAAAATTAACTGGTGAAAATATAGTTGAAAAGTAATGGCACAAAACTCCCTGTTAAATTTGTTTAACTGGCATGCTGTAATTTTGAAGAAACTATAACAAGTTATTTCCAAAGATGCTTCTCAATAAAAACACAATGCATTTATAATTACATACGGAAAGTGAAATCGAGAGTTTACGAGAGTTGACAGCATTCACATAGTTGAAATTTCACTTTTCAATTCATGGAGCTGCATGATAAGCACAAACAATTGCTTAGCATGAATATTCTTCTTTGGCAAAACAGGATTTGAAATCAAATGTTCAGGTGATGAATATTGTTTGTGACTAGTATTCAGCTGGTTTTTACTTAGCATGAAAAGCACATTTGGAGTTTGGTATTGCGCAACTGAGATTTCTGTGCTAAGCAATGTTTTTATGCTTAATGTAGCAGCTCTATCAAATTGCAAATTGCTATCTGAGCAATTTGTTGCTGCAAACGAACAAAAATATGCACATATTGAGAATTGATTTACGATACTCTCTCTTTAACCACATGATTACCGCTATGTAAATAAAAAAATGTTTGATTCTGTATCAGTAGAATTAAACATCACTACACAATCTGAAACAATCTAATTCGTTGTGCAGTAAACATCAATACAATTAAAAGGTTTATTCAATTCACTTAATTGTATAATTAAGCAACCCCTTAGGCACTTTTGGCAGGAAATATTTTCAATCCTTCAAAATCCTCTGATTGCCCTGCCCTCAAAATTAAAATACATTCATCCTAAATCCTCTGAACAATGACATAATGGCTTTATTTATTATGTGTGGTTTATAGACGTAAAGTTTAGACACTGGCATACATAGGAAAGTGCACATGAAAACAAAGCGTGAAGTCATTAGATCTTAGGTCTATTGACTAGTCACGGTTTTTGTATGCAAGTCATATTCAAAGTATTGTATATCATGCTTTACACTGTGCGCCAATTTAAAACTGAGTAGTCGATATAATGTATAATAATTATGGAGTTTCTACATTGATAAGTAATAACAAATTAAATAGTTCCATTCCAGCAACCTATATATATACACCACAGCGATCTTCCCAAATCTTTCTCTTCTTAAAATGGCATCCTCCAAAATCCTCTTTTTTTGAAGAACCAATTATCCTCAATCCCAAACAAATCTTCCTCACTTGAAACATCACTCATCCTCAAATCTGTAAAATCTTACAAATCTGAAAGGATGATTTGAGGAGGATTGGGGAAGGGGGTTAGGTTTAAAGAATATGCCTTAAAAATGTTGGCACCCAAAATGGAGGCGACAATTTGTGCTTTATGAAAATTAATATAAATGGTGTAAACTGTTTTATCTTAATGCTATTACCATACTACAAAATACTACTTGAATAGCATTAATACTAAATATTGTGCTGTGCTAATATAGCGCCTTATCACCAACTGTCTAAAAGTACTTCACATTATTACCACGGTCATTAATGGGCCCATGAAAAATTCCAAATACCATCTGAGCTACCTTGGGATCAGTATACAGCTCAATTATGCACCCATTTTGGTGAAAAGCAGCTAGAATCTACCACAATAACCATCTCTAGTCCCACAGGTATCCATTTACCCCTGGGTGAAAAGAAGCAATGAGTGGCAAAGTGCCTCGCACCAATGTATTATAGTCCCAGGCCAGACTACAGGTAACAAATTCAATACTCCAAACTATATGAAGCCACGGCACTGCACTGCAGTATGCAATTACTACACTGCATTCCGGTGTAATTTAATATGGCACCCTAGTACATATTCATGAATTCTATCACATGGTACCACACCACCAATCAGGGACAGCAAAAATAACCAGAGGTTGCATGCAGTTGTTTGTGCAAGCACTGCATGACTGGGGTATGCGCGTGATGTAATTTCTAAGCAAACTGATTGAATTAATGACGTCTAACGCACCATAGTCCCAGGTCGAACTTAAACCCACAACCTGCAGCTTTACCTACAGGTTACAAATTCAATACTTCAGACCATGAGGCCATGACACTGCACTGCAGTATATGGGTCATTCCATCAGGTTGGGACACAGAGTGTGACATTACTGACATATGAGTAAAAATTTCAAATTGCTTGCAAGATTACTATTTTATCATTATGGTATCATATACTTATGTACATTCAACATATAATATTTTTATTACTATATAATTAATCATTTTTTTCATAATGGCACCGTAAGGTTAGTAATGTCAATAATTTTGTGCAGACGTAACATGGACACCAATTTGAGATTAGATTTTTAATAATCAGCTTGGATCACATTGTATATTGCCATATCTTAGTCAAAATGATAGAAACCATTAAGTTTTTTGCAAATAAGTAAACTTTCTTATACATGAATTCTACAAAGGGTTGAAAATCACAACAACAAAATCGTAGCAAATTACTTTTCTCATCGTGTAATTAAAACAAGAAAACTTATACAAAACTTGAATTAACAACAAATACTGTGCTATAAGTAGCATTATATTAGTTTAGTTTATAGACTTGGATAGTATAAATTTAATTTTAGTAGCTATGTTGTACAATTTGTCTTAAATCTTGGGAATTGCATCTTAAAATGGTGTGTTGCAGACGTAACATGGACACCGTGCCCATGTTACATCCTGTGTCAAATATTGAGAACAATCACCTATGATATCATGAAAGCAATGAATTACATGGCTCTAAACTTAGGTGGTCAGTTGTTTGATATGATTATGCATAAAACAGGTAACTAAAACCTAATACAAGAAAATGCCAAACAAAAGTAGCATATTTTACAGTGCAGATGTAACATGGACACGGTGTATAATTATTAAATCACTCATAAATGTTATGCATATTGTTAAAACAAAAATCTTTTCATATTTAAATATCTGAGCATGTCACCATATTCTATTTTTATTGTTTATAAGTTGGTAAATGTTTCATATTGTGTTCAATTGCAACATTTGTTACCAAACCACAGTGCAGACGTAACATGGACACCACAAATCTAAAATGGAATAATTCACACATGAATGAAATGCAAGTCTAGTTTGTGTATTTTGTGTATCTGTTGTGTCCAGTTATTTGGTACAACGTTAGTTCCACACACCCTATTGAGCTTATTTACCAGTTATAGAAACAAATAGTTTTAAATTGTTCAGACGTAACATGGACACCGTACCCCAAAATGACCTGATTTCTCGTCATATTTGAAAAAGTGAAACTATTTTCCAACTTTATGAATAATTTTCTCATAAATCAAGTCAGATGTGATGAATTTAAGTCATTTTAGACTTGCTTTGAAGCAAAGGGAAAATACTACACCCCCAAACAAAATGTTACAAAAGTGGACACCTTGTGTTACGTCTACACTACTCATTTTTGGTGAGCTCTAACAAAATAAATGACGTAAACAAGAAAGATATGACTTACAATTACTATTTCTCATGTTCTTTTATGCTACTTTATTAGCAAAGGGGTGTTAAATTATGTATTTATTAATGTGCAAGTTGCATACTTAAAACTACTCAATTTGTCACACATGTTACGTCCTAACTAGCCTTGCACGCCACCATGTTTTATGAAATATCTAAAAAATAAAATAACTAATGTCACCAAATTTGGTATCATTCAATAGGTCTTTTTGTAACTCTCTAGTTTCAACCATCATTGACAAGAAAAATAGTTCATTCTTCCCAAGAAAACTAAATCTTATAGGTGAAATGGCAAAATATGCACGTGTCCCAACCTGCTGGAATGACCCATATGCAGTACACTTATCACACTGATACACTGCAGTCCGGTGTAATTTCATATGGTACCCTAGTACATATTCATGAATCCTGTCACATGGTACCACACCACCAATCAGTGACAGTAAAAAAAACCAGAGGTCGCATGCAGTTGTTTTTATTGTCTAATTCGCTGCGCTTAAACGCGAATAAATTATTTTCTGACGCACCTGCGCACCTGAAATAGAAACAATGAAATACAATATTTGACCTTCTGAATAGGAATTCCGCTTTACCGCAGCAGCGCAGGACAGGTTCAGCTCGGTGCGTTTGTGACTGGGTGGGGCATGTCAACTTCGGGTATAGCAAATCGCTTACATGTCTCTATACCTACCTTTTTAATGAAGATCATTTACTTACCAAGTCTCTCCCCGTCTAGTTAGATTATACACTAGATACGGATCATAAAGTGAACTACAGTTTCCAGCTTTATGAAAGGTTTGTGCTCTCAAAAGGATGTCCTGTAACTAAGAAAATTGATACATAAATTATTTCAACAACAAATTTAGTATGTCCTGACTGCGTATGCGAAAGGCGTGAGTGGCGCGAACGCATTCAAGCTTGCCACTTATAGGCAAGCTATTCTATGACTTATTGTCATTTAAATAACCTGGTTACACCTGTGTGCACCTGTCTGCATCTGTCATTGTGCTTCTGTTTCTTAAGAAAATATATTTATTGTCTAATTCGCTGCGCTTAAACGCGAATAAATTATTTTCTGACGCACCTGCGCACCTGAAATAGAAACAATGAAATACAATATTTGACCTTCTGAATAGGAATTCCGCTTTACCGCAGCAGCGCAGGACCCGCAATTTCCCTCTGAGGTATAAAGAACGGGTTTGAAATAAACAACAGTCTGTTCAAAATGCTGGTTCTGTTATTTATTTATTACTTTTTCATATTCCCAGATTTAAGGAGACTGACATCCTTGAATCAATTGAATCGTGTACATATCCGTCTTTGGCAGTTTCTGAGCGCCAACGTCCGTGCTTTTTGAACAGTCTATCTGGTACTCCACAATTTGCCGCTGCAGAAGCTCCACCCGATCTCAGGCTGTGCAAAGAATACTGTTTGGGATCTTCGCCGATAGCTTTCACTGCTTGCTTCAGAATTTCTCTGCACCTAGTGTATGAGAGTTGTTTCGATTTAAGTTTATAAGAGTCATCTTTTTTACAATAGGACAGTCCTGGAAGAATAAACTGATCGGAATCTCTAGCTTCAAGTAGACCTGCCTTGGATAAATATCGTGAAAGCATCGAGATAGGGCATGTGGGCTTCCCAGTGGAAGCAACAATGACATGTGCACCCTGTCTGTAAATGTCAGTCTTGCTTTTCTCTATGAAAATGCTATCAATTTATGTCATTTTTACGTAGGGTAACAAGCAGTCTAAGTTACATTCACATTCTCATTCTCCTCTCAGGAGACATTGGTTTAATAATCTGTCATAAAGCTTTTTAATTTACAAGCAAAACATCTTCCCTGTTCCTCTCAGGAACAACTCCTTCAGTAAGGAGTTCAATATACATTGTGAGCGGACAGAAAAAGCTTTCATGTTATTCTGATTACGTATACTACATTACATTGTAGTTCACCAATCGGTATCAGTAAGAAGCATTTAATCTAATGGCCAATACTGGACTATTAAATGAGTCTGATCCAAAAATGGATCTCGAATTCCTGCCTTGTACAAAAACGCCTTGTGGATTATCAATTTTAATTACTTTCTTTACAAGTGAGCGGAACTCACTATAATCTGAAAACAGAATAGGCCAGAAAACTGCCGATGGCCAATGAGGTACGACTAACGTACCAGCTGCTCTACAGGCATTCATATGGAAAATGGTTTCTGGAACTAAGTGTATTGGTGGGACTAACCAATTGTTCTCACTTCCCCAGTGGGAAGAAAATGCGTCAACTCCGGACGTACCTGGGCACCAGTATTTGGAATTAAATTTGGCTAAATTAGCATTTAAATTATCGGCAAACCTGTCAATGGTATGGGGACCAAAATTGGAATCGGTGAATTTAAAGAATAAATGGGAAACGCCCCAGTCGTCGAAATCTATTATTCTGCTAATCTCATCCGCGGTTTCATTAACGTTTCTAGGGATCCACTGAGGCATTAGAACAATGCCGTTCTCTTTGCAAAGCCTAAAGATATTAACGCTCAGCATGTGGAGTTCGATATTCATAGATCCGCCTTGCAAAATAGCGACAACGGCCTGGTTATCGGTAAACATTTTTACATTCATAGTGATAAAGTTACGTCTAAAGGCTAAAAGTGCAGTTGCAACACCTTCCAACTCTCGCCAAGTTGAACTTTTTCGTTCCTCTGTTTCTGACCAAGTTCTATGATTGATTACATTTGTGCCCTGAATAAACGCTCCGCAACCCGTGTTGCTTGCATCGCTAAAAACCATGACATTTGGAACCGTGTGAGTGATCAGGCTCCGGTTATTATACACCGTTAGGTTAGACTTCCAAAAGAATAATTCTTGTATGGCCAGGCTACCTGCAGAAATTGTAATATTGTTGTCCCAACCTGTTCTGTTGTTGATTTCATGATGAAGAAACCTCGTCATTAGTTTAGTCATAGGACCGATCACGGGCATGCATGATATAATCTTGCCTGTGACTGATGCCAGAATTCTGGCCGTAGTGTGTGGTAGTAAATTTACCAGGGTATTTATTACGTCTAAGGTATTTCGGATTCTTTTGTCCGTAATAGCAATTGTGCCGTTAGAACTGTCCCAACGTATGCCCAACCATTCTATGCTTTGTGTTGGGGACCAGTGCGATTTCTCTTTATTCGGAACTAAACCAGTCCTAATCAAATCATTCTTAATCCTCTTAGAGGTAATAGTAGCCGCAGTTTCATCTGGGGCTCTACACCAGCCGTCATCTAGGTATACAACAATGAAAATACCTTGGGATCTCCAGTGTTTAACTAGCGGTCGGGAACATTTAGTGAAAACATAAGGTGCACTTTACCCGCCTATTTGACTCAATTGCCACTATACTACTTCTCCGTACTATTTACTGATCTAGTAACTCTGGCACGACGCAATTAATTCTGAATTCATATACAAACAATGTATCCAAACCAACCTGTATCTCTCTCTTCCTTGCTTGCTATTGTTTGGGTCTTAGCGCTTACTGATGCTTGCCTGCAAGAGTGCAGACGGCCCGCGGGTTGGACGTCCGAGTGGGCAGAAGCGTCTCCAATGACCGGAACGGCCGCAGCCGAAGCAGATGTCGGATGTGTTGGCTTGTGTGCGGCCAAAGACCCTTCTGTCGAATTGTAGAGGGCCACGAAAAAATTAAGCAGTAGAAGTAGGCTGAGACTGAGATGGTGTCGTTGCCTGCCGTTTTTGCGACGCTGTTGTTTGGCCAAGTTGTCGCTTCTTGCGCAAGGCTCTTGTTTGGGCTGCTCG
This sequence comes from Crossaster papposus, assembly GCA_037893245.1. Classification (NCBI taxonomy): domain Eukaryota; kingdom Metazoa; phylum Echinodermata; class Asteroidea; order Velatida; family Solasteridae; genus Crossaster; species Crossaster papposus. The sequence continues at coordinate 681,374 of JBAIAA010000429.1, read as the reverse complement.
TATTTTCTTGTCATCGTCGCTATCGGATGCAAGTTCGTCAGACTCGTATTCTTCAACTGCGCCCCACCCTGCCTCACTCTTATCTGCTAGGCGTATCAATTTATTTCTTTTCTTTATATCTTTAATTATAGGATCTAGTGCTTGCCCAACTTCGTCGTACTTTGCTTTAGAGACTAGGCGCTGTGCTTCCTCTACCTTGTCGGAAATCTCCTTATTGAATTCCCACTGCTTCTTGTTCCCCTTAAATTTAAACGTGGGTTGTGCAGCCGGTTTGGGCCGAGGATGCATATCTTGTGAAGCCGGTGCTTGGTCCGTTATCTGTTTCTTGAAAGTGCTTAGTTTGCCGTCAAAATAGTTCTTGAAGGAATCAAGCAGGGCAGAGAACGCTGGTTGAGCCGGCCCGACCGGGGCGTGGCCTGCCGCAGTACTCGGGTGGTTTTCTTCCGTCATCGGTTGCACGTTACAGTACAGCAAACAATTTAGTATGTCCTGACTGCGTATGCGAAAGGCGTGAGTGGCGCGAACGCATTCAAGCTTGCCACTTATAGGCAAGCTATTCTATGACTTATTGTCATTTAAATAACCTGGTTACACCTGTGTGCACCTGTCTGCACCTGTCATTGTGCTTCTGTTTCTTAAGAAAATATATGTGCAAGCACTGCATGACTGCGCGGTATTCTGTAGTATGCGCGTGACGTCATTTCTAAGCAAACTGATCGATGATTAAATGAATGATGTCTAACCCACCATAGTCCCAGGCCGCACTTAAACCCACAACCTGCAGCTTTACCTACAGGTTACAAATTCAATACTCCAGACTATGAGGCCACGGCACTGCACTATGCAGTACACTGCAGTCCGGTGTAATTCCAAATATGGTACCTTAATACATGTACATATAATGAATCCTGTCACATATGGTACCACACCACCAATCAGTGACAACAAAAATAACCAGAGGTCACGTGAGGTTGTTTGTGCAAGCACTGCATGACTAATTCTGTAGTATGCGCGTGATGTCATTTCTAAGCACAATGATTGGATGAATGGTGTCATGAATAAGTCATGAGATGCCATATTTGGAACTACACCGGACTGCACTGGCCAACTAATAAGTAGTATTTTGCAGTACTGTGTACTTTACCCCAAATGCCTAGAAAAACATGTTCATAAATTTGCATAAAGTGAAATTCACTCCCTCAGAGGAATGTTTGTTGAAACTGTTGGTGCTATCATCCGTCAACTCGAACAACCTACAGTTGCCCTTTTTCATATTACGCACTTCTAGAATCACAAAATATGAATTTATTGTGAAGATCAATGAGGCACTTCAAATTATGTGGAGCGTATTGCAAATTAATGTATCTCCCTTCAGCTTTATAAACCACTCATAACAACTATTGTAGAGCCCAGGTTCGACTGCCTTCCATGTGATTTATTGCAGATCGAGTAACAGTATATTTCACCGTGTCTACCACTGAAATTAAGTTATTTTTATGTGCACTCAACACTTGGCGGCAACAGTCGATATTATAGTTGGTGCACTGTTGGCACTGTGATGTGGCCATTTGCAATAAATGTTGTTATGTACCACAGTAGAGTCTCCATTCCTAAATGTGAAGGACTTTGCGTAATATCAATGTTCAGTAATTTATGTAGTTGGAGTTTTTCAAAAAATCTATTTCTGGTGTTGCTGTAACTAAATAACGAATTGAGCAGTTGATGAGAGCCTACCATATGCAGCAGAGGAGCTGATCCTACGGGAGGATGATCAGAGGATAGTTGATGTCCAACACTGTACAACTGACTGGCAGTATTCTTCTACTTGTATGACCACGAAGAAGGCTATGTATATCTGAGCACAGCACAAGCAAGCAAAGACGCCATTTACTTCACGTCATTAGTGCGAAGCGAAAGTCATACCCTGTAAAGATAAAAAGCAGTCCCCTAATAAATAAAACTAGAAGTAAAAAAAAGGCTCATCAGAAGTTACCAATTGTACTGCCTATGTTTACTTACAAACTACCTTAAAGCATAATAGCTCCATGCCCAAAGCAAGTTATACCCTGCATAATCCGTGACAATAATCTAGTAACGTAAGCCAAATGTGTGAAGTATATTTTTTTCTGTTTATATTTATTAATGATTGTATGCAACTCCACTTCTTTAACTTCATCAGTATTCTATGTGTTGGTTATCTGAAGTAGCTTCAGGGCAATTACATGCAAAATTTGAATGTATTATTCTATATTGAAAACAATAGAATGTCTACATTTGCATAAAACTGCCCTCCAGTTGAAATGACGTACAGTAAAGCTTGCAAAATGTGACATCATTTTATACACGGACTAGCAATGAGGTCACTAGAGCACGTCTATTCCCCGAGGGACTGAATGACCAGAAGGGAAACCTATTTCCCCGAAGCCGAAGGGGGGGGGGGGGGGGGGGGGTAGATGTGCTCTAGTGACCGAATCATGCCAGTCAATATGTGTTTTATAACACACCTGGGTCCAAAATATAAAATAATAGTGATTTAATCGAGACGCCGCCATTTTTCATATTAAGATGGGCCTGGCAAACCTTGAGGGCGCATAACCAGTCAAAAATATTAAGTCTATTGCCCGCCTCAGGAACTATTTCCCGCAAATTTACGGTGACGCTAATCTCATGCACTAGATTATATTAACTCCCACGTGATCGTGTTTCAGCCAACCACAATACAGAACTAGCAAGAGGTGTTATAAAATATAATGTACTTACCCGAAATAACCAGTAAACTGCAAGAAGGACACTTAATTAGTGCCACCAGACGATGTCCATAGGGATTTCAGACTGTTAATGACCTGTATGACAGAGAACATAGGCCGTATTATTGAACGTAGAGGGCGCTGTGCTCACGGTATTTGGGAGTATAATTAAAAGTGATTAGGAAATAATTCACGTCAGTTTAAATATTCTTACAGCTCCCAAATATAAGTTATTCTAATATTTAATTTTTAGATACAAGTAAAGTTACTAAAACTACATCAATAAACGCGATTTTGCCTGTGTTGGGTACCCAGAAAATGGCGTCTTACAGCGCCCTCATGCGCCAAAATATACGGCGCATTGGTGACAGAGCTTCAGATAATAAAATATAGACATAGAAGCTTTGGAATTTCATACTATAATATAATTTGACTTGAAAGGATTTTATACAGTACTGCATTCATCATTGTCAATCTAAATTGGTATCCACCACATAGAGCATGTGTTAAATTAGTGTTTAGGGTAATATTAATTTGGCAGAGATGATTATTGTGGTTCATTTAGGTGCTTTCCGCCTAAATGGCAGCATCGAGCTCTATACTCCCCAGGGAGCTGAGATGGTATTTGGAATGTTTCATGGGGCCAATGACCAGGGAAATCTCAGCACTTAGAAACACTTGTATTAAGCACTATATAAATGTTATTTATTATTATTATTATTATTATTAACAAAACTTTGGTTCTTGAAGAAAAAAGATAAATACCAAATACTATAACCCAAACATGCAACCGACAGATTTGCTTATTAATGGTGTTATATATTGAGCTTTTACCAATGATAAAACAATAAATGACATGTCATGTACATCCAATAACATAATTACCCAAACTAAACTTACCTTCAAGTGACGAAGTGCAGCCATGCATGTACAGTACATACTGCAGACTAGCAGCAAACTGGTGAATCCAATACAGGTTACTTTGACTAAAGTAACACGGTCAACCTTTGTTCAAGAGAAACAAAAGAGAGCAAGATTGATTGATGACTTGTAAATTTATAAAGATCTTTTAAGGTCACAAACAATTGGCTGCCTCTTAATTATTTAGGTATGTTTTAAAGAATACTATACTTAAGACTTATTATAACTGCACCAGGATTTGAATACGGGAATCTGCCACAAAATAAACCCTGCAGGTAATACCAAATAACCAAAATATATCTCCATGTATCTCAAAGAACTGAGGCACAACAATGTATATATGCACAATCCAGAAAATCAGAACATGTTGAAAATGTGTACTTAGGCATTTGTTAATTGCAGCACTTTGGTCACCCTGCAAACTACTCTACTAGGCCAGCTAAAATCCATATGTTGATACACAAGTAATTTCCATGGAAGTGGGGAAAACAAATGTTCAACAAGTGTTGTACTCACCTGTCCATTGGATGCTCCAATAATGTAAAGTTGCCAATGGAGAAGACACAGTGTAATTAGTCAGCTGTTTTGAATGAAGTACAGGTATATTTCAGACCTTGATAGGCTAGTTGATCTGATCTACTTGACAAGTACATCTGAAATGTAATGATAACAAACAGTTTAATTTGTAAGTGTAATTACACTTATCGAATGAACGATAAAGTATTAGTGAAGCATTAATTGGGTAATAATTTACAGACCTTGCTTGAGATTTTTCTGAAGGTTCCTCCAAAACTTGTTACATGAAACTTCAGTTGAAGCTTCGTTAAACAAAAGCTTTCTTTAAGTTTTGGTACAGACATGAACAAGACTTTCTATGAGGCTATTTGGGAGGTTCTTGCTCCACGAGAGTCCGCTCGATCGACGAGAGTCCGCTCGATCGACGAGAGTCCGCTCGATCGACGAGAGTCCGCTCGATCGACGAGAGTCCGCTCGATCGACGAGAGTCCGCTCGATCGACGAGAGTCCGCTCGATCGACGAGAGTCCGCTCGATCGACGAGAGTCCGCTCGATCGACGAGAGTCCGCTCGATCGACGAGAGTCCGCTCGATCGACGAGAGTCCGCTCGATCGACGAGAGTCCGCTCGATCGACGAGAGTCCGCTCGATCGACGAGAGTCCGCTCGATCGACGAGAGTCCGCTCGATCGACGAGAGTCCGCTCGATCGACGAGAGTCCGCTCGATCGACGAGAGTCCGCTCGATCGACGAGAGTCCGCTCGATCGACGAGAGTCCGCTCGATCGACGAGAGTCCGCTCGATCGACGAGAGTCCGCTCGATCGACGAGAGTCCGCTCGATCGACGAGAGTCCGCTCGATCGACGAGAGTCCGCTCGATCGACGAGAGTCCGCTCGATCGACGAGAGTCCGCTCGATCGACGAGAGTCCGCTCGATCGACGAGAGTCCGCTCGATCGACGAGAGTCCGCTCGATCGACGAGAGTCCGCTCGATCGACGAGAGTCCGCTCGATCGACGAGAGTCCGCTCGATCGACGAGAGTCCGCTCGATCGACGAGAGTCCGCTCGATCGACGAGAGTCCGCTCGATCGACGAGAGTCCGCTCGATCGACGAGAGTCCGCTCGATCGACGAGAGTCCGCTCGATCGACGAGAGTCCGCTCGATCGACGAGAGTCCGCTCGATCGACGAGAGTCCGCTCGATCGACGAGAGTCCGCTCGATCGACGAGAGTCCGCTCGATCGACGAGAGTCCGCTCGATCGACGAGAGTCCGCTCGATCGACGAGAGTCCGCTCGATCGACGAGAGTCCGCTCGATCGACGAGAGTCCGCTCGATCGACGAGAGTCCGCTCGATCGACGAGAGTCTGCTCGACGGGAGTCTGCTCGACGGGAGTCTGCTCGACGGGAGTCTGCTCGACGGGAGTCTGCTCGACGGGAGTCTGCTCGACGGGAGTCTGCTCGACGGGAGTCTGCTCGACGGGAGTCTGCTCGACGGGAGTCTGCTCGACGGGAGTCTGCTCGACGGGAGTCTGCTCGACGGGAGTCTGCTCGACGGGAGTCTGCTCGACGGGAGTCTGCTCGACGGGAGTCTGCTCGACGGGAGTCTGCTCGACGGGAGTCTGCTCGACGGGAGTCTGCTCGACGGGAGTCTGCTCGACGGGAGTCTGCTCGACGGGAGTCTGCTCGACGGGAGTCTGCTCGACGGGAGTCTGCTCGACGGGAGTCTGCTCGACGGGAGTCTGCTCGACGGGAGTCTGCTCGACGGGAGTCTGCTCGACGGGAGTCTGCTCGACGGGAGTCTGCTCGACGGGAGTCTGCTCGACGGGAGTCTGCTCGACGGGAGTCTGCTCGACGGGAGTCTGCTCGACGGGAGTCTGCTCGACGGGAGTCTGCTCGACGGGAGTCTGCTCGACGGGAGTCTGCTCGACGGGAGTCTGCTCGACGGGAGTCTGCTCGACGGGAGTCTGCTCGACGGGAGTCTGCTCGACGGGAGTCTGCTCGACGGGAGTCTGCTCGACGGGAGTCTGCTCGACGGGAGTCTGCTCGACGGGAGTCTGCTCGACGGGAGTCTGCTCGACGGGAGTCTGCTCGACGGGAGTCTGCTCGACGGGAGTCTGCTCGACGGGAGTCTGCTCGACGGGAGTCTGCTCGACGGGAGTCTGCTCGACGGGAGTCTGCTCGACGGGAGTCTGCTCGACGGGAGTCTGCTCGACGGGAGTCTGCTCGACGGGAGTCTGCTCGACGGGAGTCTGCACGACGGGAGTCTGCACGACGGGAGTCTGCACGACGGGAGTCTGCACGACGGGAGTCTGCACGACGGGAGTCTGCACGACGGGAGTCTGCACGACGGGAGTCTGCACGACGGGAGTCTGCTCGACGGGAGTCTGCTCGACGGGAGTCTGCTCGACGGGAGTCTGCTCGACGGGAGTCTGCTCGACGGGAGTCTGCTCGACGGGAGTCTGCTCGACGGGAGTCTGCTCGACGGGAGTCTGCTCGACGGGAGTCTGCTCGACGGGAGTCTGCTCGACGGGAGTCTGCTCGACGGGAGTCTGCTCGACGGGAGTCTGCTCGACGGGAGTCTGCTCGACGGGAGTCTGCTCGACGGGAGTCTGCTCGACGGGAGTCTGCTCGACGGGAGTCTGCTCGACGGGAGTCTGCTCGACGGGAGTCTGCTCGACGGGAGTCTGCTCGACGGGAGTCTGCTCGACGGGAGTCTGCACGACGGGAGTCTGCACGACGGGAGTCTGCACGACGGGAGTCTGCACGACGGGAGTCTGCACGACGGGAGTCTGCACGACGGGAGTCTGCACGACGGGAGTCTGCACGACAAGATTTTTCTTGAGGCTTTCATATAGGCTTTCCTTGTGGTTTTTCTTGAGACTTTGTTTTTTTAAACTTAGAGAGGGAGCCTTCTGAGAGATAGTTGCATACATGTAACTGGCTAAAATTAACATTTATTCACATGTAATCTCCATATCATGTATCTATTTCCACGTTTTCGAAATATTACGTTGTATACGTACTGCAATTTACAATGTGTTATTGCAGAAGTATGCAGAAGGTAAAATCTGTATGACTATGAATCAATTGTTTGCTCTCACTAGCCTGGTTTACTTAAGAATCTTCTAAGTACTTGTTTTCAAAAATTTGTTGGCAGTTAATTTATTCTATATTTTTTCTCAGAAGCACAGTTGTTGTCTTCTTTACTGTGTGTTCACATGGTTATACAAACCGACTCATGATAACTATAATATGTTTGGACTACTGAAGCATTCACTGATTCCATATTCCTAACATAAACATGATCAATTAAAGTTCCACCCTCAGTTGTTGACTCAGTCACAATCTGTTTGTAACCATGACTTTCAATTAATTTTTGAATACCTGAAGAATGTTTCAGAATGTCTTCGTTAAAATCACCCATGATAATACATCTATTAGACACCTTATGAAGTTCATCAAGCAAAGTTGTAAGATTACCAATAAATTCATTTATGCAGTATGATGCTGGACGGTAAATGACTACCACAGAGCATGATATCTTACTAATTATTCTAAATGCAATGTATTCAATATTTTGCACTGACAGCATAAGCCTACTGAAAGCTCTGTTCCTTCTTCCATACACACTGACGCCTCCGTGACACTGTTGCTTTAACACCCTTGTTAATTTACTAGAATTATTGTAACAAGCACTTCTAATCTGATGATAAGGTTTAAATTCAGTTAATTCTGTATCACAGTACAGCTCATCGTCAAGCCATGTCTCAGTAAGACAGATGAAATCTGAATTAATCATTTCATTATTAATAGTCAAATCCATATAATGTTCCTTTAATCCTTCAATATTATGCATCATTATTACAGTCGAACCGGGTTTTGCTTTTGTTGATTCTGCCTCATTAATAAATGCTGGCAAATTTTTCAATGATTCTGATACTACCTTATTACAGTAAATATATTTGTCATCAAAACCTTCAACGACAAGGCCATTCATAGATGTTACTCTGCTCAGTGCAACATAAGCTTGTCCACATGAAAATGTATGCTTGAGAGAAACAACTGCTCTGTCTGTTGTCATTCCTTGCACTTTGTGAACTGTACACGCCCAGGCTAGTTTTAAGGGAAATTGCTGTCTAACACACTGCTTAGTAACATTTTCTTCCTGCTTTTGAATTGGAACTGTGTCTCCTTTATTTGATGATTTCATGTTTCTTTTTAACTTAGACCCTACATCCTTATTATCAAACTCAACTTCAATGCACTTTGGCCACGAATTATCAGGCAACATATTTATTGCACGAACAATGCCAAATACTCCATTCACAAGTCCGTCCGAAGTGTCAATATTCTTGGTTAACATTACTCGAGCACCAACACCAAGCCACAATGATACAGGCAAGTTCGTGTACATCTTTACCTTTACTTTAGCTTTACTTGAATCCTTTCGCAAATCTTTTGCAACAATACATGTACAATCAGAACACTTTGCAAACAATGTCCGAGTATTGTATTCATCCACCTGTTTGTTACATGGAAAGATATGTAATGCATCATCCCAATCCTCTCCAGTTTCTCGGGATCTTAAAATTGACACATCTTCATCTGATAACTTTTCGTTTGTTGGTCTGATACGTAATCTATTTAATATTTCTGCAAATCTAACATCATCTTTTTGTCGCATAATTTCATTCAGCTCAACTTTCTTGAAAATATCATTCCAGAAATCAACTACAACTGCTCTTTGATGAAGTGGCTTTCCTTTTACTGGAGGTAACTGATAGAAATCACCAACAGCTAAAATACTTACATTACCAAAGGGATAATGATTGCGTGACTGTTTTATCTGACGCAAACGTCCATGTATATAGCACAATATCTTGTGATCAACCATTGATATTTCATCAATAATCACAATTTGAAGATCTTGCAATGCATTCCTTAATGTATTCAACTTTTCTTCACCAAGTGGTTGATAAGGTAATCTAGCATCAATGGGGATTGACAAGGCACTGTGAATTGTACTACCATGAATATTAAATGCAGCAACTCCTGTAGGTGCAAGTATCAATACGGAAACATTGTCAGGGTTATCAATCATTCTACAAAAAAGTCTTGCTGCTTCATAATAAACTGATTTTATTAAGTGGCTTTTTCCAGTTCCAGCTCCACCTGTCACAAATACATGAAATGGTTCAGGATTTTTACCATTTACTTTCTGTAAGCACCAATTACGAATCTTGTTAAACACCTGTCTCTGTTTTTCATTTAATGATCTTAATAAATTCAGAGCTTCATGCTTTGAAATCTTTACTGAATGTGGTTCAATATTGCATATTTTACCATCTTTTCCATCAACTTTTAGGTCAGGGATATCAAATTCATTCTCTTCCTCTGTTACTGGTTTACGTTTTGCTTCACAGTCAAGTCTTTCTTGTTCAGAGTTAGGGCAAATTAGAGCCCATGCATCTTCTTGAGGACCAAACTTTCTTACATGTTCTTCTGCTGCTGCAAGACACTCTGCATTTGCCTCATAAATAGACCGATTGTTTTCAACAATGCATTTAACAAGCTTTAACTGCTCCTTTACACAAATAGCTCCAGTTTTGCAAAATTCTTCATATGTTTCAAATTGAGGTGGTTTTAGCTGAGCATCTACACGATATGGAAGAAACAGCTGCATTATACTGTGGTAATATTTCTCAGGGTATTTATTCTCTGAAAATCTAGGATATCTGATAACTGCAGGCTCAGTTCTACTCCGTTTCTGTATGTGACCCAATCCATTTTTTAGTGCATACACTGGTGATTTCTTTCTTTTCATGTCTGTGTTTGCATTATAAATAATTCTGTATTCTGAGCAAAATGTAGCAAGGCACATGTCACTAAATTTTGCAATATCTGGTCTTGCTTTGTAGCGATCAACCCTGTTAGTCATAAATATATCACTGTCATCATCGTCACATCTGTTCTTAATTACACTTAGTGGCAAGCTCATTCTGACAGGATTCTCACCAACAGGTATAAACTCGACTTTTCTTGAACCTTCTTTTAATCTTAGACTAAAAACACGAAATACTGCTTCCTGTGCTGATATTTCTCGATTATGTAGATACACAGAACCTAATTCTTTCATACTTTGTCTGGCATCTAAGTTACCCTTCTCTGCTTCTTTCTGTGTCTTCGATAATAACTGTCCCATTTCACGTTCAGACTTTGACATATATGACACAACATAAGCTGCACAAACATATGCATCACTGATGTACTGGATATCCATGTTAGCATTCCAACATCTTATCAAATTGGGATTGTACAGATTGACCCATACATCTTGTGGTTCTCTCTTTAAGACAATAGTAGGTTTAGCATTCAAAACATTATTTGCTTTTTCAAACTCATCCTGTGTAATATTAATTCTGCTAAACAATTCTGTAGCTGACAAATACTGGTTCTCCTCATTCTGTATTGCTTCCCACACTGACTTCAATAATTCTTTTGCATCACTACTCCTCTTTCCAGATGTTTGTTTATCGGTATCACTGTGTTTATCACCAGAAAACTCATCGTCATCATCGCCATCATCGCCATCGTCGCCATCGTCGCCATCGTCGCCATCGTCGCCATCGTCGCCATCGTCGCCATCGTCGCCATCGTCGCCATCGTCGCCATCGTCGCCATCGTCGCCATCGTCGCCATCGTCGCCATCGTCGCCATCGTCGCCACCGTCGCCACCGTCGCCACCGTCGCCACCGTCGCCACCGTCGCCACCGTCGCCACCGTCGCCACCGTCGCCACCGTCGCCACCGTCGCCACCGTCGCCACCGTCGCCACCGTCGCCACCGTCGCCACCGTCGCCACCGTCGCCACCGTCGCCACCGTCGCCACCGTCGCCACCGTCGCCACCGTCGCCACCGTCGCCACCGTCGCCACCGTCGCCACCGTCGCCACCGTCGCCACCGTCGCCACCGTCGCCACCGTCGCCACCGTCGCCACCGTCGCCACCGTCGCCACCGTCGCCACCGTCGCCACCGTCGCCACCGTCGCCACCGTCGCCACCGTCGCCACCGTCGCCACCGTCGCCACCGTCGCCACCGTCGCCACCGTCGCCACCGTCGCCACCGTCGCCACCGTCGCCACCGTCGCCACCGTCGCCACCGTCGCCACCGTCGCCACCGTCGCCACCGTCGCCACCGTCGCCACCGTCGCCACCGTCGCCACCGTCGCCACCGTCGCCACCGTCGCCACCGTCGCCACCGTCGCCACCGTCGCCACCGTCGCCACCGTCGCCACCGTCGCCACCGTCGCCACCGTCGCCACCGTCGCCACCGTCGCCACCGTCGCCACCGTCGCCACCGTCGCCACCGTCGCCACCGTCGCCACCGTCGCCACCGTCGCCACCGTCGCCACCGTCGCCACCGTCGCCACCGTCGCCACCGTCGCCACCGTCGCCACCGTCGCCACCGTCGCCACCGTCGCCACCGTCGCCACCCTCGCCACCCTTCCGCCACCCTCGCCACCCTCGCCACCCTCGCCACCCTCGCCACCCTCGCCACCCTCGCCACCCTCGCCACCTCGCCACCCTCGCCACCCTCGCCACCCTCGCCACCCTCGCCACCCCTCGCCCCCCCTCGCCCCCCTCGGCCCCCCCTCGCCTCCCCCTCGCCCCCCCTCGCCCCCCCCTCGCCCCCCCCTCGCCCCCCCCTCGCCCCCCCCTCGCCCCCCCTCGCCCCCCCTCGCCCCCCCTCGCCCCCCCTCGCCCCCCCTCGCGACCCCTCTCCCCCTCGCTCCCCCTCGCTCCCCCTCGCTCCCCCTCGCTCCCCCTCGCTCCCCCTCGCTCCCCCTCGCTCCCCCTCGCTCCCCCTCGCTCCCCCTCGCTCCCCCTCGCTCCCCCTCCTCCCCCTCCTCCCCCTCCTCCCCCTCCTCCCCCTCCTCCTCCTCCTCCTCCTCCTCCTCCTCCTCCTCCTCCTCCTCCTCCTCCTCCTCCTCCTCCTCCTCCTCCTCCTCCTCCTCCTCCTCCTCCTCCTCCTCCTCCTCCTCCTCCTCCTCCTCCTCCTCCTCCTCCTCCTCCTCCTCCTCCTCCTCCTCCTCCTCCTCCTCCTCCTCCTCCTCCTCCTCCTCCTCCTCCTCCTCCTCCTCCTCCTCCTCCTCCTCCTCCTCCTCCTCCTCCTCCTCCTCCTCCTCCTCCTCCTCCTCCTCCTCCTCCTCCTCCTCCTCCTCCTCCTCCTCCTCCTCCTCCTCCTCCTCCTCCTCCTCCTCCTCCTCCTCCTCCTCCTCCTCCTCCTCCTCCTCCTCCTCCTCCTCCTCCTCCTCCTCCTCCTCCTCCTCCTCCTCCTCCTCCTCCTCCTCCTCCTCCTCCTCCTCCTCCTCCTCCTCCTCCTCCTCCTCCTCCTCCTCCTCCTCCTCCTCCTCCTCCTCCTCCTCCTCCTCCTCCTCCTCCTCCTCCTCCTCCTCCTCCTCCTCCTCCTCCTCCTCCTCCTCCTCCTCCTCCTCCTCCTCCTCCTCCTCCTCCTCCTCCTCCTCCTCCTCCTCCTCCTCCTCCTCCTCCTCCTCCTCCTCCTCCTCCTCCTCCTCCTCCTCCTCCTCCTCCTCCTCCTCCTCCTCCTCCTCCTCCTCCTCCTCCTCCTCCTCCTCCTCCTCCTCCTCCTCCTCCTCCTCCTCCTCCTCCTCCTCCTCCTCCTCCTCCTCCTCCTCCTCCTCCTCCTCCTCCTCCTCCTCCTCCTCCTCCTCCTCCTCCTCCTCCTCCTCCTCCTCCTCCTCCTCCTCCTCCTCCTCCTCCTCCTCCTCCTCCTCCTCCTCCTCCTCCTCCTCCTCCTCCTCCTCCTCCTCCTCCTCCTCCTCCTCCTCCTCCTCCTCCTCCTCCTCCTCCTCCTCCTCCTCCTCCTCCTCCTCCTCCTCCTCCTCCTCCTCCTCCTCCTCCTCCTCATCAATTGGATCTGGCTCAGTAATGAATGTTCTACTGGACGGTGGTCTTGGGAAATTAAATCTACAGTCAGTGCCCTTTTTCTTACAAGATTTTGAATGTTTCCGGCTATGTACCTGTACATTACTTATTATATCATTTAATTCCTGGTCCTCTTTCTTTGAAGGCATTTTACAACTGATGTATGTATCAATAAATTTAATAACATCTTCATCATTATCAACTCCCAATCTTGGAGCATTCTCAATCCAAAACAAACAGTGAGTATGTGGAGATCCTCTTTGCTGAAATTCAACTCTATAAAAATAATCCTTGACTTTGCCAATGGGATGAGCTCCAGACATGATGACATCTTTTAAAAATGTGTGGAATCGTTGATCAAACATTCTCGCTGCAGTCACAGGATTACTTCGCAATATTTTACACTTCTCATTCCAATCTAATTCATCAATATCCCTGGAATCACCTTGTTGCCTCAATATTGTGTTTATGATTTCAGGCCATCTCATATCAGCTGCTGAAAATGAGCAAAACCATGTCGGTATTCCAAGTTGTCTAATCATAGCCATGACATCTTTCTGAGCTGCTTGCCAGTATGGGGGTGTACCTCTGATTGGTTTCAAGAACTTGTAACCACTATCAGATTGCAATATATCTCTGAGTTGATCCCTATCTTTAATCATACTAGCATTCACATCAGCACAGTGTACTTTGCCTGAACTCTGACGCATTGCAATTGATACACTTGACATTACTTGCTGTATTTCTGATAGATACTGAGCATAAAAGATGTACTGAATACTCTTTGCAAATCTATTATCTGCATTCATTAACCTGTTATGAAAATATCTGGCCAGACTTAATCTCACATCACGATCATCACTGAATATTGGTTGGCCTCTTGGAAACAATGCTGGAAAACACTTAGCCTCATTACCTTCGTCCATTAATACTCGGATTGGGCTGTTTGCTTCACAAGGTGCAACACAGAGCACATCATCAAAATATTGATCGAGAACCTCAGACGCAATATTCACTGGTTGCATACATGTATCATAAGCTATTCCTGTCAAACGTTCCTCGTCTGTGTCTTCATCTGTGTCTTCATCACTGTTAGTAGAATCATCACTTTCATTTACTTCGCTATTTTCATTTTTCAAGGGATTTTCCCACTCGCAGTTTATTTCAATGTTATTATACCACTTATTATTTGTCTTTAGATAGCACAGCGCCTGCTCAACATGTTGCCTGCTTATAAATTGATACTGGTAATACCCTTTGAATGATAATTTTCTCTTCAACTTAACTCTGATTAATTGGTCATTTCTACATCTAGGCAATGATGTCACTGTTTCTGAAATATCCGAGGGTACACATACGACCGGGCCATGTACACAACTCTGCCCGCCCCTGGGTAAAGCTATCATTTTAATGAAGGCAATGTTAATTGCAATAAGGTGTTCCTCTAATATATTTAAACAACTCAATTCCTCAGGGATGTCTTCTAATGACAAATTGTTTGCACAAGCTTCTGATGGTATCTTGTTCTGAAGCAATTTCCTATGGCATGTGTAGCAAATCCACAGAGATGACCTACTGGATTGCGAAACTACACAGTTTTCACTACAGTCTCCACACCTATGCAAATACTTGTCAGATATACAAGCAACACTTCTGTATTTATTTGGATTACACTTAACAACTTGCTTACGGAAAAGAAGTTTATGACAAACTGCACATACATACTCAGGTCCTGCAGATACACTTTGCCTCCAATTTTGCATAACATTATTCATATTAGATTGACTTTCTTTCCTTCTGTTTGACCGGTCTTTATTCATTTGTTTCATATTTTTACGATAATTTTCATTGCTCTGGTATTTTCTTTTTCCTTTTTCAATTAAAGTTCTCCGATAACGTCTGTTGATAGCATACTTATTTTTTATAGACCTAATGAGAGCATTTCTATACATTAAATTACACTGATATTTTCTTTTTGACTGATCAATCTTTCTTTGCCTATGTTCTGCATCCTCATGATACTTAGTTTTCACATAATTTTTGGCATATTTAATCATATTTTGCCTATGTTCTGCATCCTCATGATACTTAGTTTTTACATAATTGTTGGCATATTTAATCATATTTTGTCTATGTGCTGCATCCTTATGATACTTAGTTTTCACATAATTGATCTTGTTTTGCCTATGTACTGCATCGTTATTGTACCTACTCCTATATTCAGCATTCTCATGGTAATTTTGTTTTGCACTTCTAACTTTTTCTTCTCTATACTCTGCATTTTTCTCATATTTTCTGCATCGTTATTGTACCTACTCCTATATTCAGCATTCTCATGGTAATTTTGTTTTGCACTTCTAACTTTTTCTTCTCTATACTCTGCATTTTTCTCATATTTTTGCTTTAATGACTCTCTTCTTTTTAAAGCATTTTCTTTATATATTTTTTTGCCATAATCTATAGCATCCTCTTTAAATTTTGCACAGCTGTGGTATTTTTCTTTCTTCCTCGTGCTACGTTTAGTTTTCTTTACTTTTTCACCGTTTGTTGGATTGACTTCATTTTTCTTTTTCCAATATCTTTCTCTGTTTTTCTCTTTTCTTAGTTTTTTATTCAATCTCACATTTACACGGTTACGTTTTTTACAATTTGACTGCTTTGATTCTTTTATGTTCCAGTCTTTACATTCATTTCTATTTTCACAGCTGTCTAACTTCACAGTTATGGGTTTATGTACTTGCGTCACCACATTTTCACGTTCACGTTTTTCACAATTTGACTGCTTTGATACTTTTATGTTTGAGTCTTTACGTTTATTTTTATTTCCACAGCAGTCTAACTTCACAGTTATGGGTTTATGTACTTGCATCACCACATTTTCACGTTCACGTTTTTCACAATTTGACTGCTTTGATGCTTTTATGTTTGATTCTTTACGTTCATTTTTATTTTCACAGCTGTCTAACTTCACAGTTATGGGTTTATGTACTTGCGTCACCATATTTACACGTTTTTCACAATTTGACTGCTTTGATACTTTTATGTTTGACTGTTTACATTCATTTTTCTTTTCACAGCTGTCTAACTTCACAGTTCTAGGTTCATGTACTTGTGTCACCAAATCATAATGTACTCTATTCCTATGGTACAAATAAATTCCAAACTTCACTGAACCGTCAATACTACTGTCTAGATGTATGTATCTATTTGAAAATAAATACCACTCATTAGCATCACCATACGTGTAGATATTACAATCCAGCATATGTGCTGTTGCAATGATTTCCACCTCAGTAGCCCATGTACCATAATTGTACAATCTTGCACTTGTTACATACTCTTGCACTGTTCTGTAACCTTCCCGTAAATAACCCCTGAACTGAGCTGCATTTTCCAACAAATGATTCACAATTGCCAATCTCAATTCCATGTGATTATCTTCAGTTCCTGATATAGCAAAGGAAATCGCTCTGAAAAAACAGTTGCCATCACCTTTAATTTTTTTTACAGAGTAAGGTCTCCCCAAGTTCTTGCATTTTATAGACATGTTATCATCATTTAGAATAACTTTGGTCACACCCAACCTCTCACATAATGCAATCCTATTACTATAAGTTAATGGAACAAACTTCAAATTAACTTTCTCTACTTCTACAATTTGTATGTCATTTTCTCTAGGTTCCTCTGTTTCCTGTCGAACACTACCGGTACATGTACTAGTGCTTGCATTCGCACTTTTAGCAGTCTCGTCATTATGTATACAAACACTGACATCATCATCTATCCAGACTGTAACACCTGTTATTTCAAACTGTTCATAGTCTTTGACATTCATAGATTTGCCAAGTTCAGTACAATACCTGTACACACCTTGCCATGATGATACGCATTTGAGCAAGCTCCTCCCTTCAGAATCTAAGTGCGAATTCTGGTTTCTGCTATGTGAATGGAAACAGATAAAGCATGCACAATATTTCTGAAGTGTCAGCTCTACTGCCGTACTGAATGAAATCATATTGAACTCAGCGAGATGTGTTTGTTCTGCAAAAGTACCAGAAACAGATTCATCAATCTTCATATGGAAATGTTTACTGAATGCATCAATTTCATCAGGCAACTCACTGATTAACAAATATTCATTCATCATTGTAGAGCTACAAGACAAATAACGGTACAGTTCATTTCCTGTATTCAGCACAAAATCCATGTCTTTAGGACACCACATGTTTAACGACTTGATCTGGCTAAAGAGGATTCCGCAGAGGCTCATACAAACACATTGTCGACCAGCTAAATCTGCAAATCTGAAATCACCTTGATGAAAACTGCCTTGAATGCATCTGACATCCATCTTTTGACTGTCTTTAACAGAACTGCGTTCACAACATGTTTGGTTTTCCTCAGCAGGTTTACCAATTCTCTGTGAATTATTGCTTTGTGTGAGGACTCTGACCTTTTTCCTAGAATTAGTACTTTCAACACAATTTTTCCAATTATCTTCTGCTTTTCTTGTTGATGTCATTTTCACTTCTCTATCCTTTTCATTTACTACCGACACTTGCTCTTTTCTGCTTTGAAGCTTAGATCTAGTAGGTTTGGTTTCCAAAGTTGCATCATTTCTGCTCACATCATACTGTTGACCTCGACTGACAGATTCCCTTCTCGTCTGCTTTACGTTAACCTCATTTCCTTTGGATTTCTCTTTTTCTCTATCAACATTAGAACTTTTCTTGCTGCGCAGGTTATAACCTCCACTTTGCCTAACTACATTTATTGTCAGGTTTTCATTTGAAACTGTATCTCTGCATTCCATATCTGCTATTACATGTTTGACATTGATACTACTTATGGGTTTCTCACCTTCATTTCTATTCTCTGTTAAAACTTGACCAAAATCTTCTGAGCAAGAAGAACATTCAGTACCTGAATTGACAGCTCCATCCTCTATGTTCGCTTCACATGTCATCTGAAATATGTTTTCGCCTGTAGGAATGCCAAGATCATACAACAAAGAGTCTGCATAAGTACATCTTCCACATTTAAGACACAGCCATGATACTGATTTACTTGCCAATATAGACTGCATGTTTGAAAATCCCATACAATTGACATGATATCCGATGTTGCAAGTATCACAGTCCACAATTCTACCAACTGCAGTAGTTACTTGATCACATATCCAACACTGGGTAGCTTGCGATTCCTTTACAGAATGATTGATATTCTTATTCTCTGCCTTCTCAACATGTCTTTTGTGTGACCTTTCTCTTTTACTGTTCCGATTTAGTCCATGTGAACATTTACGTTTTTTCAATGAATCCTGCTCTTTTTTCTGACATAGACTGGGTGTCCTCTTTTTCCATTGTTCCTTCTTATTCTGCACATTCTTTATGACATACAAGTAACTCAAACTTCTTCTTGTATGACCCTCAATATTTTTCTGTGCTTTGTCATGGGCTCTTCGTTTCTTTTGACTCATGCAAATTTCCATCAGTTTACCATGCCTTGACCTATGATATGCATTTTTGCGTTCAGCTCTTCTGATTTTTTTATGGCTTGGTTTGGACACCTTCCTTTCATCTTCAAAGAACTCTACCACACACTCCAACACCTGATTTCTGGAACAACATGTCTGTTCTTTTTTCTTCAATCCTTTCATTACCTGTTTGTTACGTTGTCTCTTCTGTGTCATTTTGTCTACTCTGGATTTCTTTAGCAAGGTGACTTTCCTTTCAAGTTCATGACCTCGACTGTTCTCTGCTGCATTATGGTCAACATATCTGAGCTGGGGTTCAGGAAAATGTACCTGTACACTTCTTGACTTGGATTTACAAACCTTTTCCTTCCTCAGTTTGGAATTGATGAACTTGTACTTACATGTACTCTGTGCTCTCGGACTACAAACTAATCTGAACTTAGATTTGGTGAGCTTCACATTGCTGAACTTAGATTGGGTGAACTTAACATTTCTGAGCTTAGTGCATCTTATTTCTTTTGAACTTATCCAGTTGCAAGGCAAGAGGGCCCCAGCACCAAAACAAAGTGAATTTGGTGTCACCTGTTTTGGTACGTACACACATTTGTCGTGTGCCAACTGGTTTGCACACTGCTTGTCAATCACAAGCAGACGACTTCCCTGAGGAGGTGCCAACCTCAGGACATTTGGATGAGGGGACGATGTGAACTTGCTGAAGGATGAAATAGACCGAGCACACGACATGGAAGAAGAATGAAATGGAATAATGATGGGAGGAGGATGAGGTGATGACTGCAAGACAGACAAACATTGATCACAACACTTAAGGATACGGCTTCTACTGTACTGCTTGGAGTTCATCATCATGTTGGAAAATTTCCTAATATAAAAATGCACAAAAGAACACACAATTTAATGTCCACTGCTTAGCTGGTTTTTTTTTTTATATATAATGCTGACCTTTCAAATTCTAGAGTATTTCAAAGACAACCGATGACCTTTGAAATTTAAAGCATTGACAATGTTTACAAATACAAATGTACATGGTTAAAGGGAATATACAACATTTGCTTTTTGCCATATTTTTCACAATGAATGTATTTGGGGGGTTAGTATTTGTAAAGCAAAATATTGTCACACTAACTTGTTTGAAGGCTTTGGTTTGTAGATGCTGATAAAAACAACAACAAAACAAACAAAAACAATCAAGTTCTAGTAGTCTAGATCCCTGACTGCACTTTAGATGAAACAGCAGTTTACCAACATTCGAGAAGTGTATGTCAAAAAAACAGTCTAGCTGGCTTGTAGTTGTACCTGTTTATTGATTGCTAACATAATGCACAATAACTAAATTAGTAAATTGGGAGCAGTATTTGAAAGAAACCAGCCAACCAGCATTGAAAATTAATACCCAAACAAATACCACTTTTCTTGAAAATGATGGCACACCAGGTGCCATATTTTTACAGGCTGATTAAAACTGTCATCCACTAACCGTCCAATAAGGTATTTCAATATTTGCAAATGTTCTATATTCCCTTCAAGAGCCTAACATAATTTTGTCCCTAACTATTGCTAATTTGTTTGATGCATTAAATTAAATTGTAAATGTTTTCTGGGAACATTTTTCAAAGTATGACAAGAAATACACATGTACAATGTATAAGTTCGATAGGTTATCATTTTTGTTTAGTAGAACATACTCCCAAGTACAACTGTATAAGCTTTAAGGACTTCACACATTCAACGTAAGCCCTAGTATAGTGTGGTCCCCCCCCAAAAAAACCAAAAAAAAAACCCCACAAACACCAGCCAACCCCCTACCTGAGATTCTAAGTTTTTGGCATTACGATTGACCTACTGGTATGTTTTTAAAAAAACTTGCCTCCAGCCCTACCTAGTCATGGCCCAACACTACAGTGCACTGTGCTGTAGGCCATATTCCTTTGCCTTCACTGCAACAAAAAGATACTGATTTGATTTTTTTTTAATTTCAAGAAAATCCTTCGGCCTCAAACTGGTTCACTTACCGTATAGCTCATCAATATTTCACCAATATTAGGATTATTCCACAGTTGCGTCCAGTGTAATTTCCGTAGCCAATTAACACTGTAAAAATATGGCGGAACACATCTGCACAGGCCATAGCATAAAATTACCGGTGGAAGGCACTCTAATAATAGTAACGACACATGGCATAAATACTGCCCAACGCCCTTTGTAGTTCGGTGCAACAAGCTGCATGTGCATGCCTGCGGCATGAATGTGTTCCGCCTTATTTTACTAGTTGTTATCACTAAAAAAAACTGGAACTTCAGGTCACAGATTTCAAGGCAAATTACACCCGACAGAACCATGGAAAAATCCTAATTTTAGAAAACAATCTTCATTTTAGAGAAACCTCCTAATTTTGGCGAAATATCGATGCGCTATGGTAATTGAACATGCATGCCAAGTTTCAGGCTGACTAATTTCCATCTTTAAAAAAAAACAAATCAGAAACTTTGTGCAGTCAAGGCAGCACAGTATCATGATTATGGCCTACAGCACATAGTCTACTATAGTCCGGGGACTTACTAACTTACTACCTACTAACATTCCCTTGTGAAGTATTTAGGGCACCATACAAATCAGTTAGAAATTCCCACTTGACAAAACGTGGATATTTTTTACTCCACTTTTTTTCATGGAATTTAGAAAGAACATGTACTGTGTTCGCGAAAAATTTGTGTAAAAACAAGACTACTAAAAAGGAAAAAGCTAAAAAATATTTACATATAATAGGAATTCACACCCATATCTTATCCGGCCCAATCGAATGCCACTCAACATGTCATCCAACAAATTAAGCCGAGCGTGTCGATGGTTGGAACAACGCATAGCCACATCACAACGCCACGCTCGCTCTTACGGTTCTGATCATGCATTGCCCAACGTTATACGATTATAACAACAAAAACACCAACACTAAGCTAATTTCAAACTTAAAACGTCTAATTATAATCATCCAATGCACATTCAGTGATTCACAACTACAAACTAAACAAAATAGTTACATGTATACTATAACAAACTACACTTTTAAACAAAATATCTCCTACTAAAATTGACAAGTCCAAATTCCGTTTACAAACCTCCATGAGATATGACCTGGACATCGACACGGTACGTACAGTACATCTACTACAGCGTTATCGCATTTCGTGAGAAACCGTACTAACGCACGCCATAAAGAGGGCGCTGTGCCGTTTTTCAACAAAACAACAAATCTGTACAAACTTCGGCCGGAGCTAGATTAGAAAAAAATGAAAGGGCGCCTTTCATAAGGTATCCTTATCTAAAGGCCTCCTTTACTAAGGAGGGGTCATCTATGGTCGTTTACAGAATCGACCTTATCCCTTTCCTTTGTGAACTTAGGTGTTCCTTGAATGGCTCCTCTTCAGTTCATGAGGTGCCTTTGCTAAGGAAATCCCTAATAAAAGGTCTCCCTCTAATCGCTTCCCTGCCCGAACACAATGGCTTAATTTGTTTTATTTCCTTAAAATAATTACTACCTTTAAACTTTGGCTAACGTCGGCTGTCAACATCACGGTGAAATCGACCAAAAGTTCATTTTGTTCTACAACTTTAAACACCAAGTTGTTCCTTTGTGGTTAAAATGTGATAAAAAGGTGCATAATTATACAACAACAAAACATCTGAACTAAAACAAAACTAAACAAACTGAATGAGACAAAAATGTAATAGGCCTAAACAAATTATTATAGTAAAACTGTTTTAATCAAACTAAAACATAATAATCTTACACTGTCTACCAACCAGTCCTAGCGGCGTATACGCCAGATTGTGACGAGGGCGGCAAGACAGTGGGCTATATAATATAGACAGATGTTTAGTGACAACACCCACTATGTGACATTATGGGGACGGCTGTGTGATGATTTATTTATATATTAATGTATAATAATATATTATTAATATATTTGAACTACTTGTGCACCAATTTGTTAAGGGGCCGTAATTCCGACGCCTCATATAACTCCCGGCTTACGTTGGACAAACGTGCACGTCAAGGGAAGTGTTTGGACTCATGGACGTTAACGCATAAGGGATTTTGTCCAACAAGGCGGCAAGAACGACTTTTATTAGAAGTCCATAAGAGACGCAAATCCTCGTTTTATTATGATTAGAAGTCTGGAATCAAACCATTATTTTTCAAAGACAAAATAAATAAATACAAAATTGACAATACTGGGGAGGTTTAGCTGTTTAGCAGCACATTTCTCGCGAACGTCAACGCGTAATAATGTTCGACTGGACTATGCCGACTGTGCCAAATGTCTTGCGTGCTCGCGTTGACTGATGTTTATGAGTGCAATGGTGACAATATTTGCATGAGTTGAAAGATAAAGGCAAAACGACGAGGCAAAACTGACTTCAATGGATCCGCATTTAATCTTTTAACAAATGCAAATATTCTCAAATGCAAATTGGTCATTTCATTGGAGGATAAAACCAAATTTACGGAGGCCGTTTTGACTTTTGTATACTGCTATGTACAAAACGCATGCATCTCTAGTATACAAATATTGACTGCTTTGAGTGGTATAGTAAAACTAGCCTCCCGAGGTGATCCATGGAGCATTATATTTTCCCGAGGCGAAGCCAAGGGAAAATAGAATGCTCCATGGATCACCGAGGGAGGCTAGTTTTACTATACCGCGAAATAAAGCAGTCAATATTTGTTTTATAACACCCCACTCACAGATTCTGCACAATTTAAGCTTCCTGAAAGTATAGTAATGACAACAAATTTCCGAATTATACGTCTCTCGATCATACGTGTACTTTGTTGCCTTGATGAACGGGTGCGAAGGTGATAGAGCAATGTTTACGCACCGAAACACACGTCTGGGTTTCAGTCACGCTTTCGTTGCTATGCGCATAATTCGTGTGTTGCTATGCGCATAGTCCTTTTTGCGTGGTATAGTCTTTTTGGATAGCGCAATTAAAAAATAGTAAAAATAGCAAGTGACACGTGACGCGCTCTCGGCCAATCAAGACACAGAATCTGTGAGTGAGGTGTTATAACATGCAATATACCAAAAGTGATGGGACGGTGGAAATGCATGTGAATTGAACAACAAAAGGGACGGTCATGACGTGGGCATGGAATGTTTGCCGCGTGACCTACAACCCTCCAATCAAAATGACAGCTATTTACTTATTTAGGCGCTAAATAAAAAGTTTTAGCAGCACGTATTCTCGCCGCACAAGCGTCGATTAAATTTCAGTTGATCAATGGAGAGCTAGCGGCACAAAGGGCACATTTCAATGTGACATAAGTGCAATTTTCCGTACAATAACAACAACGTATTCTCGCAGAGGGAATGGGTGAAAAGAGTCCGATTTTCACATGGTTCGCATTTTCGTATGACACCGGCACACCGGCGCACCGCGCGCGCGTGCGCACACCAGTGACGCCTTGCTTGAGTTATTACAAACTGCACGAACTGGGCCCAATTTATTGGCTCTGTTAACCACAGTATTCTGCGCTTACGTTCACCATTTTCAGCTAACCGCGCTAGCAGAAAAATTATCATTGCAATGATATGTAAGCACGAATCCTTAGTTACGGGATGTACGCATGCTCAGTCAGAGACCAAAATTCTCCACTAACGCGTGAAATACGTTTACCGCGTAGACACCGATTTTTCTGCTATTTAGTAAGCAGGGAAATTTTCGCTAACGGTAAGCAGAGCCAAGAAATTGGGCCCTGCATGATATGATGAGGACCAAACGTACTAGATCAGTTGGAAGATAGGACACTGCCGTTAAAAAGTGAAACAATTAGAAGCAATTTCTCAAAGGTCACGATGGGGAAGGGCGCCGAACGGTACATAGGCAAAATCAGATACGCGTAGTACAAGGTTAAGTGTATATACGCGATATAATTTTGTGCGAACAATTTATTCCTATTTTTTCCACATTCCATTATGTATTATTGTTTATGCCTTATTTTCAAGAGGATTTTTTTAAAATAACCAATATATTTGGCATTAATTCTTAAACTAATAAATTAGTTTATTATTGCACCCTGAAAAAATAGATTTTCAAATTTAATTGCATTTGTAATGAGCTTTTGAATGAGACATCCCACGAAAAAAATTGGCAAACGAGGAGTAATTATTTTTTTTTATTCAAAGTCGAACGAGGGGCGTTCCGCTCCGAATTTGTCGGAGGCTCCGGCCCACTATGCACAACTTAACTGAACTCGAGCGCGCACGCAATACATGAAACCACTTTTTAACAATGTATAAAGGCCTGCCAATGCTTACTTCTTACTTTAAATTTTGTCGGAAAAATCTAAATAATAATTCCTTAATTTGTATTTAATGATTTCTCAGGCTATTCGACTTTCCCTTAATTAATGAAAAATCACGTGTAGTTTATTTTGCCAGCCAAAGGCGCGTTTACCGTACCTACCTGTCGTAAGCGGCACCCTTTCCCCATTGCCCAATTTGATGACGTCATCCTGTTTCACAGGTCAACTTCATTCACTGTCGACTTGACTCCTAGCCACGTGCATCTTGATTTTTCACTTTCAGCGCAGCCAGTAATCTTCGTAAAACTTCCACGTGTCTTCAAACGTTCAAACTCAGACTTCTTTTACATACTGCTTTTAACATTTACGCCTAGAAGAGGTTATCTTAGACGACAAACAAACAGTAAGTACTTTAACTTAACTAAGCAACTTTCTTTGACAAAAAATAGGCCAAGTACAGAGTACAGTTGTTTTCCTAGTTGCGGATTTTTCCTAGTTCCGGATCGCTTCAAATAAAAACCTACCTCTTATTGCTTGGTCTCCAACTATTTGTTTAGATGAAGTGCATTTTGAAAAGAAACATATAAGCTTCTTGATACATAAAAATATTTTTAATAAAATATCAAGAAAAGGAATGTTGGCAAGATTTTCGACTCGTACAAGTTTTGACAAGTTTAACAAGTTTGTAGAAATCACGAGAGCCGCAAAACCGCGAACAAATATTCTGCGACATGTCACTAAAAACTTTGATTTCATTTATGCCTTTTTGTAGTCTACAGTTGTATAAAACTCGTGCATCGATTATTTGTTGAGTAAAAATAAGTCTAAAAGTCTCCAGTATTAAAAATCTGCCAAAGACTGAACGTTCATCTTTTCCTAGTTCCGGATCGCTCGTAAAATACATGCATAAACTACACGTGCGCAAGCGATTTCATATGACGTTTCCTGTAGGTCAAAGTTTATCGGCTCGTTGCCGCCACTGATCTCTATAACTGGATAGGTCGAGCGTATATTGATGGGATAGCGAGCCGTGAAGTCACCGGCGGCCATGTTGGGGTATTCAAAACATTGCCTTCGTGCATGCAAAAGACGCGTAGACACGTCGAGAGTGAGACAGTGGCAGCGGCGATGGTGGGTAAAAATGCACTAAAATCATTTGTAAATAAGTAAATTTATTAAATAAACTCGCAGACTGTGCGATCAGTATCTATCTTTGTAAAAAATGTCAGGACTACGGTTTTAAGAGAGATTTAGGAGAACATTGTTGGGTGCGAAAACGATATTTTTGTTTCCACATGAATTCCAGCGGGATTTTTTCATATTGTGGTCCTATCCATCATTTTATCTGAAAGAAAAACTGGGATATTTCGAAAGAACAGTAGATTTATAGAATCAGTTGGTCTAGGATACCTTACAATATGATTGAATTCCACAATACAGGTATTTTCAGACCAATTTTGTACCCATTCCATGAAGACTGTCCCATTGACTTGCACGTCAAACAGTTCATGGTGGTAATTTGTGTACACATTCGTACACAACATATTGTGTCATGAACTATTTGACGTGCATAAATTTAATGTTCTGTAGAATTATCCCAATATCGCAATGATCACAGTTTTTTCTCTCACAATTCTGGAAGTGTAGAGCCACCTATTAATAATAATAATAGTATTATTAAATGCATGGTGTAGGCCAAGGCTATCATGGTGAAACTTGGATGTAGACACGTATTTCCAATACTTCAGAACAATTTCATTTTCGCCCACAAATCTCTCTTAAAAAAGTAGTCCTGATGACATTCCTTACATTGCTCAAATGAAATTTCACTCTCTGAAGAAATGGGTATGCCAAATAAATTGAGAATTTTGTGTTTTTAAAATAGCGTCATGTTACAACATTCTTTCCTTGGCATTTAATTTATACCTGTATATTTTTTTCTTTGTACACTACAGCTAATTGGTTTACCCAAGTCCACTTCGGCTACTAAGATGTCAGTCTGTACAGCTTATTACGGCTGGACAAGTCATAGGACGAACTGCTCCCATTATGACAGAGGGACAACAGATGACAGCTAATGTCATAACTTATTTTGTTTAACCATCAGTAAATACGGAAGCTTAATTGACCAACTACGTTTTCCAAGCTAAGCTATCTCGGTGTTCCACATCCCTATACACTGCAAAAACTGTGGTGTTAAATTGTACACCAATGGTGTAAAATTTGATTATTTCCTGGTGTTTATTTTGGGCAGGGATTTGGGTGTTGAATAACACCAGTTTGAGAATCAAATGTTTTTAACACCAATTTTGGTGTACACCCTGATAGCAAAATTTCACGCGGATATCACGTCATTTGCTCGTCATTCTAGCGAAAAGATGTACTGTTTTAACACTATAATTTTGTACATATTAACTGCATGGACAAATTACGTAATGAAATATTACCATATACAATAATAACCTATTCCTACTGAATACGTACTACACACATAGCCATTGCCGTTGTTAGTTTTATACTACGCTTTTTTGTCCACGACGATGTCACAGCTAGTTTTTATGAATAATGTCAAAATTTGAAAACGAATAAAATGTAACGCGAATTTTTAACTATGTTTGCACAAAAATCAAAATTCAATCATGGAATCGTTTAAATAATTACATATTATGGTAAAAAAATGAATTTTTGGACTAAATACAACAATTTAACATCGACTATTGTTAACATATCGCATAATTCCTTCTCGACCAATCAGAGGGCTTTATTTCACACACGCATGCGCACTAGGTCAAATTTAACACCAAAAGTACGTAACACCAGTACTGGATTTGAAACTAATACTTCAAAAATCATTTTACTTCATTTTAACACCAATTTTCATTCCAAAAGATTAAAAAAACATTGGTGTTAACATTTTAACACCACAGTTTTTGCAGTGTAGATGTGCTGCAAATATATTGCATAACTCTGCATCTTGGCATTTCATGTTTCAACAATATAAGTACAAAACAGTCGCAACAGTCACAAACCTATCTTTGTAACATGGAAATATATTGAACATGTGTTTTATGAAAACTGACAAATCTGGTTAAAATTGTATTGTTAATATTCAAAGCAAATTATACAGATGTTAAAATGACATGGATTTACCCAGTCAGTGTTCTCCACAATCACTGGGTAGCGGCCGCCTTGTGTACATGTTACGCTGTTCTGTCATATTTTTTATGCTGTCAAATTTTGCTTTTCAATCATGGTTTTATTTTGCTTTCTTACAAAACAAATATTGTGTTCATATCGCACAAATATCTAGAAACACTCACAATTCAAAGTTAAAGCCGTACAGAGTGTCGTATTAAAATTTGGCCTGTGAAGAATGCTGTCAAATGTATCTTTGCATAGTATCAACAATTATTATTCTAAAATGACATCGCAAGTTTTGTTTTGGTTTTCAATTCATAAACAGTCGGGGGTTAATTGTTTTTTATTTGGTTTTCTAACATCAGTAAACAATACATAATAAGCATATTGTTACTATGGCAGTAGTTATTACATGTTATATGTAATGTATCAATGTAAAATAAAAGCATTAAGCAAAATTGAATCCATTGTGTGACTTATGTCATTATTTACACATGTGATTGATTTTTTTAATTGTGATTTATTTCAAGTTTCTCAAGTTCATAGTTTAAGCCATAGAGCTGTATCTTTATTATACAGCTCTATGGTTTAAGCTCAAAACCACATATTTTTTTTTCTTTCTGTCCACTTGTCCAGCAAGAATTTTTGGGACCCTTTCTAAAAAAATTACTAAACATTAGGTTTATTCTAAATCTGGACACTGCCTTAAAACCCCACGAACAAACCATGATGTGCCAATTAAATTTTCCTGAAACACACTGACATTTTTTCAATTTTTTCAACATTTTTTTATTTTATCATAAAACTGGCACTTTTTAGTGTCTGGATATAAAATTAAACAACAAATTTCAAGAATTTCCTTAATCCCCAAAAACTCGTTTTGCCTTTTCCTATGGTTTGTGCATAAGGTTATGATGTGGAATTCTTCCCCCCCCCCTAAAAAAAACAAAAAAAAAAACCAACAAAACCCCCAAAAAAACAATTTAGAAGTTGGAAATTCTTGAAAATACTTGTCCGACATATCCCATAGACTTTGCACTGCATTGCATCGTCTCACACGAATGTCTCATATCTTTTCCCAAAAATAGGCCTATTTAACATTGAAACTTGGCGTATACATGTAATTCTTGGGTGTTATTATGTTTAACTTAATTTTCCTAATCAAACTGGATCGTTTTTGTAACGTTAACTTCGTTTCCTGTGATATTACATTCGTTTTCTCGGTCGTGCGCTATACAAACGTGTGAACGCCTGCAATGTCTTTAATATCCCAATATGGCCGCTGATGGCTTCACGTGCAGAGCCGCTCGACCTATCCAGTTATAGAGATCAGTGGTTGCCGCGCGCCACACACGTACATGGACAAAACATTTTAAAACATTTCTTTGCAAGTATTCTTTTTAAACTTTATTAGAAGTGAAAGTATTCGAAATATATTTTAAACTGTATTTATATAAATTAATGAATACTTTATCAGAAATAAGGCTTGATTCGGGTTGGTTCTAGCATGATTATTTTGTTTATGTACGAAGCACTTTTTCACCCGATCCGGAATCGATTGAATCGATCCGCAACTAGGAAAAGTGATGTCGGTACTTTTGACGTCGTATTTTCAGAATAAGAAGAGCACAAATATCGAAACAAAAACTGTAGTTTCTCCATCACATAAGGTAAACTACTAAACCTATTTCATTTGACTTTCGAGGATTATACTTGTTGAAAACAGCCTGAATATTGTTTGCGATCCGGAACTAGGAAAACGTCTGTAGTACGTACTAGGGTGCACTAGCCTAATTCAAGTCCCATTGAAAACAGTGTAAAATCAACAATGTTTGGGACCAAGTTTCACGCACACCGACATCACTGGGGTTTCTCAAACAACAATCAGATTATTGTCTTGGTCTTTATCTTTCCATTTCTTTTTAATTTTTAGTAGGTTAGCCAATTACATTTTTTAATATTCATACCAAAAGAAACTCATCACCTCCCGAAAAGTGATACTTCCCGAGCCTGTAACTGCAAGCAGACATTTTACAAATGGCACCTCTCCGCATTCTAGGGCAATTAGGACCCATTTTTCAACCGTAATTTTGTCAAGTCTGCCCTCATATTGAAGCTCAAAAACCAGGGAGTTGATCCTATGCTATATTTACACAATCCCATTTCTTTCACCAAACGGCATCTTTTTTCAAAAGAAATTGTGGGGGCATATTTCATGCTAATGAGCTGGCGGAGAAATTCTCCCTTCAATTAGGGTAGTGCACCCACTAGGCGGAAAGTCGTACTAGGCTAGGCTAGGCCTAGTATGACACTGAGAAAATCACGATCTACAGGATGGTGTACGTTCAGTGCCTGATTCATTTAATGGTGTTAACACGCAAAAACCTGAAAAGATACAAAATTATTTCCATATAAATACATTAACACTGTACTATGCTTTGGAAAGTACCAAGTGAGCAAAGAACAATATAAAAGGAATATAAAAAGGAAAATGTCTTGCACGCAAATCACACAATTAACTCTAACTGTAAAGTTGTCATTGTCCTTAAAAGAAAATCCCAGGCATGTAAATGCTTTAACTTGCATAATAGTCAAGAAAAAAAATAACTAAGTAAAAGTGCAATGACCTCTGTTGCTATAGAATCGGCAAATCAAAGACTTAAATCAGTCCGCTCATCCTTATAACATTATGATCAAATAAAACTAAGGAATACATCAAAACATAGTAAAGAAAAAGGTAAATCTTATGTTATGATAATAATGAAAAATGAAGTAATGATGATAATCAATAAACAAAATGAATGAAACTACATGTACTGTATAAGATGCTGTATCACTAACAAATATAATCAGACCCTAAAGGACTAGTGGGCCAGTCTAGTAAGATAACTGCCAGCACAGGCAGTCTAAACAATGTAGCTAGTCCAGATCCATCCCAGGGCAATAAAACTCATGGTCAACTTCCTGCCCTACTGTATGTACTGGGGTATAGGCCACTTCTAAGAAACTGTGATGTCATTTGAGTGTGCAAAGTGCACCTTGAGGGCACTTCATGAGTTGAGATGCGACGGCTATTTCGTGTGCCATGGATTTGCCAAGTATATTCACTCGTATTTTATGGGCATGGAACGCAATCATGGGGATGATTATAAATCACAGCAACTGAATGGGGAATTGTCAAAGCAACCCTGGTCATGATAACATTATACCTTGTTTGGAGGTTAAATGCAACACAAAACAGCCGTCGCATCTCAACTCGTGAAGCGCCCTCAAGGTGCGCTTTGCACACTCAAATGATGTCACGGGTCATTTGATTATAATCTAGCCTGAACTGCGCGTTACGCTCAGTTCAACTAAAAAAAAGATGCCCAAATTTCTAGAAATTTTGGAGGTAAGATTTAGCGCAATTCCTGATAGTTATAGCTGAGAGATTAGAGAATACACCCAGTATAATTGCGACTCCAGAATTCCTCGCACAGAGTGCGCACGAAAAAGAAAATTTTTCAACCAATTTTAGCATGTGCCGATGTGTGACCCTGTATATCGCAGTATACCGGGGGCACACTAGTGGGAATAATAGTGTCAGTGATACTGATTACGAATACTGGCCTATCCTATCCTAGCCCTAAGACTATGACCCCAAAATATCGATTGACGAAATATTGATGCGGTATGGTAAGACATAAAAAAAAATTATGTTGGCGTAACGGGCCCAAAAAAATAGGGTACCGGTAGGTAGGTAGGTATTTTTTTTTTTTTTTTTTTTTTTTTTTGTTCCTCTCCTTCCAGCAATGAAAATGATATGTTTTCTAATTTAATTTGTTTAAGCCAGTAGTGATACACGATAGCGTGTCCAGGTTCAATATTTTCATAATCCACACACACAACAATGAGAAACAGTCAGAAATGGTTTCAAACGTATTTATAACTAGATTTATAAAGATTTTAATCAATAAATTTTGTCCCTTGAAAAAAACATATCCAGGGTCGGCCATTTTTTTAGGGTCGGCCGGGTTACGCCAACAACATTTTTTTTTTATGCCTAAGTGAACCTGCATGTCGAATTTAAGACCGAATGATTTAAATGAAAAAATTAGAAAAAATGTTTTCACTGTTTTCACTGTTTTCACTGTTTTCACTGTTTTCACTGTTTTCACTGTTTTCACTGTTTTCACTGTTTTCACTGTTTTCACTGTTTTCACTGTTTTCACTGTTTTCACTGTTTTCACTGTTTTCACTGTTTTCACTGTTTTCACTGTTTTCACTGTTTTCACTGTTTTCACTGTTTTCACTGTTTTCACTGTTTTCACTGTTTTCACTGTTTTCACTGTTTTCACTGTTTTCACTGTTTTCACTGTATTCACTGTTTTCACTGTTTTCACTGTTTTCACTGTTTTCACTGTTTTCACTAATCACGGTATGGCCTACAGCACAGACACGATGACAGAGTCTACTCTATAATCTAGTGCGGGGCCATAGACTAGGGCTAGCCTATAACTTGCCTTACAATCAGTGTGACCACTCATTATTTTCATTTCTTTCAAGATCAGCCCCAAAAATCTTTCAAGATCTTTCAAACCTATGTAAATCAGTATACAACCTAGCGTAAACTTAATAAAATACATGTACATGTACATTCACATTATGCATACATGTACATAATGCTGCTACATAAAGCCGTACAGTAAACTGGCGCCATTTTATGCACGGCTTGCACAAACATACGGCAAAGCTGATAAGTTAGGTACAATACCGGTACAATAGCCTCCCATCGCAAAATTAAAATAATACATTAAGATAAAAATCCCATAACCGTTAAAAAGTCAAATTTGTTGGAAAATTTATCAAAATTCTGCATGAAATTCAATATTTTTGCACTTTTGGGAAATCTTTCAAGATTTGTTGCTTTTTCAGATCTTTTTTTCAAGTTTTCAAGATGGGTCTCATCTTTCAAGATCTTGAAAGATCTTTCAAGGAGTGGCAACACTGCTTACAATGTATCACTATAGGCCCTAGCCTATAATACTTTAATAGATATCATAATACTGGGCGTAGATCTAGCTTATAGCAGCCTAGGTTACGACAAAATTAAAGACTCTATCTAGGGTGACGCGGGAGCGTCACACCCAACGGGTTCGCCCGGCTGGGAGTGGCAGCGCCGCGGCACCCTTACTTTGCCAGTGCACCGATTTTGCGTTAATTTTATTCTTTCTTTCTTCTTCAGTCCGACTGGAATAACTCGCGATCGCTCCACGGAATCGAAAAGAACCCAATAACGAAAATGATCAGGAGATCAAGGGCATGAGTTCTATTGGGACAGAATTTTGATTTTCGACTTCTCAGAGGGGGTTGTCATACGAATCTGACCATCTGACAATGACAAACAATGTGAATTAGCATATATCTGTAATAATATGAACTTTGACCCAGTTGTGTGACGGACATACGTGGACATTGTGATGTACAATGTACATACACATGTGCATAGTGTACATTATGTGTAAATGTACAAACGGTTTAATAGTCTTGCTATCGTGTACATTGTCCGGCCGTTAAGTTTGCACTATACCATACTCTAACTAAATAAACGAAGTATGGACGCAGTTATTTAATTTGAAAAAAGCATCTAGTGACAGTACTGCCTACCATTCCTCCATAGTCCGTTAGCGGTCTAGCGAGTCCGTACCGATTGGCGGACTTATTTGGCATACATCGCATAACCATGTGATGCGTATGCAAATAATTTATGAATAACTACATATCACCGCGGGGGGTTTGATTGGCCGATCCGTCAAGTCGGATTTACTGCACTGACATGATGACATCGCGTTGATGGCCGATAGCGGAACGACAACCAGATGACGGCGCCTTTTTTCTAAGGCCAACAAAGCACATAACTATTCGGCCGGATTGACGAAAGCAAATTGGTAGTCTTAACTCCATGGTAAGTCCGACTTGGGTCAAGTCTACCCTCCGAGTACATTTGCGCGCGCCTCTACGCGGCATACGAGAAAATGCACAAGCGGCGTATCGCCCGCCTCTTCAAAGAGGATGCGCAGTGGTGGGCGCACACGGGCGTCAAAGCGCTGCTGCCGCCGTCGCCGGCCACCATCATCGAGCTCCTCTTCAAAGAGGATGCGCAGTGGTGGGCGCAAACGGGCGCAAAAGCGCTGCTGGCGCCGCCCGTGACGGTCGAGCAGACGTCGCTCCCAACGCCTGCCATGCAAATCGTACAGTCGCCCGGCGCCGACATGACGATGCTCGGTCACGTCGCTGGCGCTCGTACGGCGAAAGCCAAAAAGAAGCGCGCGAGCGTTGCAGTGAAAAATCTGCCCAAGCGCGCCGCCACCAGCACATCCGCGCAGCCAAGCAGCGCAGCGCCGCCACCGCAAAAGCGGGCGCAACCGAAGCGCAAAGAGCAGCGCGAGCGTCTGCGGCAGTTGCAGTCGGCCGCTGTCGACGCCGAGTTTGCCGCTTACGACAGTCGCGCCGACAACCGTGACGCGCTCGAAGCGCGCTTGCGTGAGCTTGTTGCCATGGCGGCGGACGGTGACTGCATTCTGTCGGCGCGCGAAAAACTTCTTACTGTTCAAACACAAGCTACTAAATAAAAGGAAGTGGACAAGTCAAAGGTAAAATGCTCTGAGAGCATAATAAAAGGGCCAACGGGTTTCCAGTTAAAGTAAAATGCTGTGCGAGCATTCCAGCTAAAGTAAAATGCTGTCTCAGCACTGCACTCTCGTCAAAAAGGAAGTGGACAAGAGAATGCCAACGGGTTTTACCTCTTACCCCCCCAACAAGCGCAGACCGAGCGAAAGGTCAGCAGGTGTGGGCCACTAGTTCGGTGTGGGCGGGTCGAAACCGTTGCCCTCCCACCGAGCAGTAGATGTTAACTGGTTAGCACCGTACCGTAATCACTGCATTTATTTGCATACACTAATGCTGGTGGGTCATCGTAAGATAGCCATTACGGCTTGGATGGAGTTCAATTTTGGTTTTGCGTTGCTATAAAGAGTACTATCACCAATGTTCGATATACGCTGCGCGCTCTCCTGCACTGACGACACTGTCTGAGAGGTCCTAGGTGCCGCTATGCACGCTCTTCTACTCTGGCGCATACTAGCTACGCCCATAATTCTAACCTACACCCTCCAGCTAGCCCAAGACACTTGACAGCCTTCGCTCCGCTTTGCATGCACATCTGCGCCGGCGTACTTTCAGCATATGTCAGCTACACCTAATGCATGAGCGCCTGTGCCTGCATAGGGTTGCACTTCATACACTGCAACAGGTCATCACGTCCGTTGACAATGACAATTCTACTTAGCACCGCCTTCTTTCTCCGCCTTTAGACCACTGTACGTAGCTGTGCCTTGCGCGCATTTGTCTCACAAACGCTCGCAAATACACAGCGAACGCACGCTTTCTCTAATTCATCCGACACGTGTGCCGGATTCAAAAAAAAAATGTCACCTTGCTTCAATACTCAACAACTTGTGCACGGAAACATGTGAGCGCCAACAGCAGCATACTTACTACTTGATACACAGCGCACAGAGCGGGTAAGAAGTGAACTTCACCGTGGGCCCACAGCACGCGTCGAGATTATCCGTTAATAAGCCCATTATAAGCTTATTTATAAGCTCGTGCTCATCCGCCCTATCGCGCGAGCACGAGTTATTGTTTACGCGCCGTCCATTTCGTGCCAGTTATTCAGCTACGTGACCACCGACTGCGTTAGATAGCCGGTGATCGCCTTCCCACTCTCTTGCGTTGCGGCCTTCTCTCTCTCGCAGAGAGTGCAGCGCTTTCCCCTCCAATGCGTGTGTCTCTCTCTCATTGGCTCATTGAGTCGGTGCTTTAGACTACCCGATTGTGAGTCCATGCTGCTATGGGAGGAGGGGGCGAGGTGGGAGGGCAACGGTTTCGACCCGCCCACACCGAACTAGTGGCCCACACCTGCTGACCTTTCGCTCGGTCTGCGCTTGTTGGGGGGGTAAGAGGTAAAACCCGTTGGCATTCTCTTGTCCACTTCCTTTTTGACGAGAGTGCAGTGCTGAGACAGCATTTTACTTTAGCTGGAATGCTCGCACAGCATTTTACTTTAACTGGAAACCCGTTGGCCCTTTTATTATGCTCTCAGAGCATTTTACCTTTGACTTGTTATACATTTTAGCACCCCCAAATTAGCTCAAATACTAGAATAGCGCCACCGGTGGCAGCTTTGGTGGGGCATATCAAGCATTACCATCGTTCGTTTTGGGCAGTTGGTGGCAAGTACTAGTAGTACCAATACTTGCAATCTTCTGCATGATTTCATCTCGCTATTTTTTTTATTTGTGCATTTGTTTCTTGGGGAAGTACAAAATTGTGTTGGAAATTATAGGATAGCCAAAGACGATACATAATTCTCAAGTTTTCCAACATTGTGGTCAATACTGCACAGAATTAATTTCAAAATAAAAAGAAACTGGCCTCTAAACATTTCCACAAAATTATATATAGTCTACAGGCCTATGTTTTAAATTTGCATTTTTACAATAAATATACCGGTAGGCCTATTTGTAATTACTAGTGCAACAATGTGAGAATTGTTAAACCTATTATAAATACAATGCAATAAAATAATATTGTAACTGCTACACAACTACATACATGTAGCTTTGTGCACACATTTTCAGATTTTTTGTCATGCAATCCTATCATACTTTAAGAATGTTCATAGTAAGATTTATTGAACCAATATACAAAACTCTGACTCTGTATTCATCACCTCACCTCAAATTTGTATACAATATACCCTAAAAATTAGCATCACATTTTTATATTGTCGCCACTTATATTACAGATGTCCCTGATCTACTTCTATACACTTGGACACCTGGAAGACAGACCCGACTCCAAGTGCATCGACATACTGATGCAAGATTTGTCAATACGACAGTTGTGGACAAGCGTTCCGGCACATCATCCGAGACTTACTAAAGCCCTATTTCTTCAGGCAACACATGCAAACATCGTGACAACAGCAAAAGGAATGAAAATTGTACGCCTCACACTACACTCCAAGGTAATATTGCTACTGTCACTGCAACTATACACTATGATCAATACCTGTACAAATTTTTTTTTCCAAAAGAATAACGTACATAGGTTCTGATGTACTATGTTCTCTTTAATAAAGTTCACAATCATAGTTATTTATCTTCCGCATTCATTCTTAAAAT
This sequence comes from Crossaster papposus, assembly GCA_037893245.1. NCBI lineage: Eukaryota > Metazoa > Echinodermata > Asteroidea > Velatida > Solasteridae > Crossaster > Crossaster papposus. Next base: position 644,081 of record JBAIAA010000429.1, on the reverse strand, counting down.
CTGAAAAGACAAACCTCCTATGCACAGTTCACTCTTGGGGTCATAATAATGACCAACACACACATGCACAGCTATCAGTTAAAAGACATACTTTAAAAGGATAATATACATTTCACAACTATCCCAAAATTAACCAAACAAAATACTTTTAAAAAGCTTACTTATTGTAAATATATTAATAATTCTAAACTCCCTGTGAACAAATTTTGTCTGGCATGCTATTATTTTAAAGAAAATAACACAATAATGCCATTTCCAAATGTGCATCTCGTACAATGTACCGGTACATATAAGCACATTTGTTGACATTTCTGCACAAAGTGCACACACGTTGACGTTACTATTGGTCTGTTCAGTGAATAACATGCGAGTAGCTGCAATCTGCTGGCTGAAAACATGCTCTTAACGCAGACTGTAGTCACAATTCAATCGTGACTCTGAACATTTTGAATAAAAAATGAAATCAAGAAAAAATTGTGCAGCAATTCACAGAGTTCTGGGAAATCTTCTATACTCTGGTTACTGCATTTCACTGTCCGACATGAACAATATTGCATAATTCCATGAGCATCTGGTAAAAAAAAGTACCATTTTAATGATTTTATGCATAAGATTCTTTGATACAAAATAACATAAACCAATTATTTAGCTGTGAAGGTGTTTGTGTATCCATCAACATCAACACATTTCTAACATTAACCCTTACTCCCTAGCTCTCACACTAGAAAGCATGCTAAACAAACTTCAACAACTGTACACAGATTCAGTAATTATTGGTACTGAACCTAACTACTAAACCTGCCAAACTCCAACTTATTGAAGTTTGATTGACTTTGTACAGATGGGTATATGCAATATTCAGTGTTCATCAGGACTGTGAAGACTGGCCATTGGTTCTCTATGTTGGGCTATATGTTTCAGTGGGGTCACACAGGGTGTACACATCAAACTTACAGTTGACCAGTAACTGGAATGAGCATTTTGTACCAAGTCAAACAAATTAGTCCAACATAACACGTTGCTAAAGTTTGGTACAAACTTGCCAAAACCTAGCAAAACCTGCAGTTGCAGTTTGATGGGCTTGGGGTAGTTTATAGGTCAATGTAAACATCCCATTACTGTTTTCAAACCCCATGCAGTTTCTTAATTTATGTACCAATATCTTCAACTATAAAATAAGCACATCTACTTTTTTGCCTTGCCTTTATGTTGCAGATCTACAGAGGTGAAATATTTGACACCGACTGTCCAGCAAAAGAAAGATTCTTCAATCCGGACAATGTACCTCTTAAAGATGCAGAAAAACAAGAGCTGTACAAGCGCTTCACAGTTACTGGCACTGTCAAAAGTGTGAGTATCAATAATTATTTTAAGTCGCACTTTTAAGTCCTATAAGGAACTACTGGTCGAGTAACAACACATTTTTATACCAAAGTCAATTTTATCAGAAATATATAATAGGTGTATGCAAAAGTTATTTTACCACAATTATGTCACAGCTATTCTGAATTATGTTATATAAATTTCATTAACATGCACCTAGGCATTGCAATTGTGTCTTCAATTCATTACCATTCCAAGCTCTTGAATAGACAATAACCAACAAAGCTACTTATAACCCCCTATCATCCTAATTGCATAAAATCAATGCATGGCTGCTCTTCACTTAGAGAACATGTGGCTTGTTCCATTCTCAAGATATTTTCTCACATTTCTCAGTACTGTCATGGCATTTTGTATAAAATGTACATGAAGGCCAAGTAATTATTGTCTGTTCTATTTACCTATTTAACATTGTAGTGGAACTGAACGACATCAGTATGGACCACATGCTAAAATGGGATTTAAAATAGTAATAATTTGAGGACACAGCGAACAAGTGCTTTTACATAAACAATGCTTACACATGTATCTGCAAATTAATGAATTTTGCAAGATTTATTCAGCTATGACAATAGCTATGACAAAATAAATTTAGCGCACACTTTTACCATTTCTAATACTATGGACTAATAAATCATTTTGTTTTTACCCACCCTGCATTTCTCTTTATATAAATACATTGACATTTTCAAAAAATACCCACTAAAATATGCTTCATGATTAATTTGTAAATATTACATTATTTTCTATGCTCATTTACACACAATTCCTCAAAAACATCCTTGCTTGTTAGTAATTTAATTTCATATCAAAATTTTGACTCAAACGGTCAAAAGACCACATGTACTGTACAATAAACCACACACAGTACAGTGATTATACAATTTACAGAACAGAACAGTGGCAGTTTCGTTGAGCGAACATGTTGACCTCCATAAGACTAAAACCAGATTTTGTATATTTCTTTACTTTTTTCAACTCGAAAGAGCACTATTGGCTTGATCAATGTATGCATTAAAAGTGTGATCATTTTAAAGAGCATGGTTTATATTTTCAAAATGTGAAAATCTTCTCAAACAAGCGAAAAATTTGAAAAAGTGCGTGTATCTGTATTTGTGTTGCATTTACCGTGTTAAGCTCTGTGCTACAGGGGTCATTAAGTAAATGCACGCAATGCTTTTAATAAATTTACATTCCATGTAAATATTTACTGGACACATACACATTTTACTGAATCAAAACAAAATTAATTCTAACCCATTGAGTGCTTTCACCAGAAAGTGTCCTAAATCCGCCAAATTTGTCATGCAAAAACTGCTGATATCTTGGGTCAATCAGAATCCACCAGTATTCTGGAGAAATCTTCAATCAATCTACAATCCACCAGAAAAAGTATGATAGATTATGACAGATTCAGCGTATCATTCTGGCTCACAAAAATTTGCAGTGTTAATCCATACAATATTCAAAATCCATCACCTCAAATTGCACTACTGTGCAATACCGCTAGCCCAAAAAACTTGAATTCATCAGATTCCACAATTTGGTTCAGTTTGGTGGTATATCCTCCAACAGAGAATAGATTTTGATAAATTCAGGAACATTAGAGTTAATAATGTATATTATCAAACACATATTTTTTACTTTTTAACCAAATCTAACCGCATGGAAAATTACAAATCCTAAATTGTCCTAAATCTGAAGTTAAGTTTGAAAAAAACAAAACATGCAATGCTTACATATGCTGCACAAACATATTATTCGAAAGGAATATCTAATAACAATTATTGTTCCAGGCAAATTTGGATGCCAATTTGTTTTATTCATCCCAACAGCTATCACCTCTCAAAGAAACGCCCAACTCCAAACGCAAAATCTTGGAACTAGAAGATGTCAACTGTGCAACCAAGAAAATTTCCATCAACCTCTGGAAGGATGCTGCAGAACTAGCCATTCCTACAGAGAAGTCAACTGTCCAGATCACCAATGTGTATTGCAAGCCATTCAACGACAAGTTGAACATAAACAGCACCCAGTACACCTCGCTCAAGGTAAAACACATAATTGTCACCCTTACTAAAGGGGCCGTCCAAAGTTTTCTACAATTTTCAGGTCGTACGGAGAGTACTACTTTTTAGACCCCCTTCCTCCCAAGTAGTACTTTTCAACCTTTTTTTGTTCAATGTTGACGGGCACATTTTATATATCAATAATTTTACAAAGTGCTGCACTGAGTACTATTACTACTACTAGCAATGTTATTCATATTGCTGATAATCAATGCAAGTTAAAAACAAAATTCGATAAATAAAATTTTGTCAAAAACAACATACACATACATACTTGTATTGTTTATTTTAAACAAACAATCCTAAAAGCATGGCTGGTCTCTAGACTACAACGATCGGACTGAAACAAGTGCGACGCCATGTTCATTGGCAGTGATAACCTCATGCCAAGTGTACAAACTCCAAACATCGGTAGAGTGCAGTGGCCGCATAGCGTGCGCGATGTCCATGCACAGCTGTGCGGGGAACAATTCGCAGTACAGTCGTGTCATCACAAGTTATTCAGTCACCCTTGATACATTCACTATATTCAGGGCACTATACACCTATCAAGATGTATGTACATGTACAGTCTTTAGTCACACACATGTAGCATTCGTCATTGCACAGCAACATTGCGCTATACGAAATCATTGCCAACTTGCCTGCTGTGGCCTGATAGGCAAGCAGCGTCAAAAGTATCTCATCGCCAACTACAGAGGTAAAGCCGGCCAGGGACGCATCAGATTTTGTTTTCGGAGTTGCACAATAGCTGTAAACAAGATTTAACCTTTTCGAACAGCAGACTCTATATCGCTTCTGATTTTAATTTACAGATGGTTACAACTGAAAGCACATCAGCATCCATAACAATCCAAGGCTTCAGCGAAGAATCTGAGTAAGTGCATATATACAAACAAAAGAATTTCAGCATAAACATTTAACATTTGCCTAATATATCAATCACATGGTTTGTTGCACCTGAATAATCAACACTTTAAACAATTACCCACTTTAAACAATTACTCACAAAATTAATAATACATGCAATGTACCTTCATCAAATATTCCACACTATACTTATACTAGATCGTTGTATAATTAAACCTGTACCTACAAGTACATAGATATTACTTTTATCCACATCACACCACTTCCATTTATAATTATATCCTTTTATTTACTACATTCCATTCTTGTGTATAGCTCTTTCCTGCACCTACTAGTCCAGAATGAAGAACAGGAGTACAAAGTTGACAGATCTCTTTTGATGCGTGCACTGGACCTCATCGATCTTGACGAACTCCAAGCTGCACTACCCATACAACTTGCTGCAACCTTCAAAGAGCCATCCAAACTCATTACAGACATCCCATCCAGGTATTGTTGCCTTACCGTTTCAATACAATACACAGCACTAAGTACTAATATGTACACTTGTAGAGATACCCTACACCACTATAATGTATCAACACCAAATACTAAACCTTATAGCTCCAGTCCCACTGAAGCCGGATATGCTACGGATCGCCCCAGATGGCCCCGGATGAAACAGATGTTTGATGCGGGGTCATCCGGGGTGGCCAGGAAGCTTAGCAAAAAAAAAGTGACATGTTCCCCCGGTCCTACTACGGTTCACTACGGTTCTACTACGGTTTGACTACGGTTTGACTTGATGGGCCCGCATCATCCTGGTTCAAGCCTGTTTTTCCCCCAATAACCCCGGATGGTCACGAATTCACTACGGTTCCGCCACGGTTTCACTACGGATGCGCCACGGTTCATTCCGGATGTGCCACGGTTCACCCCAGTGAACCGTGTCACATCCGTGGTGATCCGTAGTGAATCCGTGGTGATCCGTAGCATATCCGGGGTCATTCGTAGTGGAACCTTTGTGGAACCGTAGTTGAACCATGTGTGAACCAACTCCCGTTTCATCCCGGATAAACACGGTTACACTACGATTACGCTACGGTTTATCCTGGATACACTACGGATCATCACGGTTTCACTACGGTTCTCCGCCACCCCCCTCTCCTTTTCCGGATGGCCCCGGATCACCCCGGATGCTAGATGTTGATCCGGGGTGACGCTCGACTTCCCGGGCGCACTATGGATGTCCCCGGATGGTCCTGGATGGCCCAGGATGGTCCCGGATTGGCTACGGTTTAACTACGGTTCCACTCCCGGATGGCCCTGTATTGCATCCGGGGTGATCCGTAGCGTATCCGGCTTTCGGTGGGACTGGGGCTTATCCACCAATAAAACTGTTCATGATTCGACCACTTACAATTGTGTCTGCCATGCCATATTGCATCACCCTCTCTTCCAGGGATCATATCTCTCAACTTATTTGTAATTGCTACCATAAATTAGCAATAATTACATATATAAACATAATATTGCACATTATTTGGCCACTCACTTGCCAGTTACCAAGGACAAATCCTTAATCCTTAATTTATATGACCTGACCCTATTATGTTAGTAGCCCTTCAAATATATTGCTTCAAACAGTCTCTAAAGAATGCCTCTAGTATCACCCCACCATCATGATTATCTACTAACAATAATTGTCAACACTTTCCTCAACAGAAATCCACAACCAGACAGCGAAAATGAAGAACTGTAGGTCATCACATCGACACCAAAGAAAACGGAGAAGAACCACCATTTATAATAGACCCATTCAAAAATCCAGATCTTCAGTGCCTGTACACCATTAGTTAGTATCATGTTTCCAAATATCTATTTTAACATGTTAATTTACAATTATTGATTTTCTCTTTATAACCCCACGCCCTATAGATAATACGCATATTTGATACTTCCTCCCAAAACAGTTTCAAGTCTGGCAAATGATTATGTTTGGCAAATATAGGTGAACCAACAACTGTTCTATAATAAGGTTTTGATGACTAAAGTACTAGTCTACAAATTTGGTTTGTACAAATAATCCAATCAGTAAATCTTTAAGAACCTCCTAACAATAATAACTCCAGTTAATTTTGTTTACAAGATTTTACAATTAACAATTAAAAAAAACTAATCACTTTCATTCTAAGTTCCACAAACTTTAGGACCACAGTTTTTGAGTCCTGTGATTACTTTTATAATCAAGCTGATTGATCTGTTCTGTAACTATTATAACGTTTACTACTTTTCTACTATTTTTCAACTATTTTTCTACTAGTTTCAAGTCTGGCAAATGATTAAGTTTGGCAAATATAGGTGAACCTTCCCACACGAATCAAAAACTGTTCTATAAAAAGGTTTTGATGACTAAAGTACTAGTCTACAAATTTGGTTTGTACAAATAATCCAATCAGTAAATCTTTAAAAACCTAACTATAATAACTCCAGTTAATTTTTTTTTTACAAGATTTTACAATTAACAATTTAAAAAGAAAAATCACTTTCATTCTAAGTTCCACAAACTATAGGACCACAGTTTTTGAGTCCTGTGATTACTTTTATAATCAAGCTGATTGATCTGTTCTGTAACTGTTATAATGTTTACTACTTTTCTACAAGTCCCACTAAGAGATATACGACAACCAATTTGCGACTGGAAATCACAAACAATCTTACAAAAGTCATACAACAAGTCTTGGATGGTCGCGGCCATCTTGCATATTCGTACGACTGAAATAAGTCGCACACAGGTTTTTGCTCTTGTTTAAAAACCAATCACCTCTTATTGCAACTAGTTTTGTGGTGCGACAGTCGTGCAATAATCGTGGGACAAGTATTGCTTTGTCTTTCATGGTCGTGGCTGATTGACGATTCTCCTGTCGTACAACGGTCGCACAACATAACAGCATGGCACAACTTCTACAAACGGACCTGAATACATGACTACTTCAAAGACTATAAGCAAGACTAATCTTGCAACTCCATGACAAGTAAGTTTCTGGGCTCCAGCTCCAGTCGTCCAACAGCATTCTTGTACGCTATTGGGTAATCGTGCGACGATGGTACTATCAGTCAGCAACAAGACTTCTAAAAGTCCTGCAACCGGCCATACAATGTCTAGGCTCAAATCCGCACAAGGAAAACTGCCCACACCATGCAACCCTGCTGGCACGACTGTCACATTGCAACTTGGGCTTAAAAGTGTTTTAAACCGTTAAATATATATATATATATATATACATGTTATGTGTTATTAAAACAAATCTGTTGATCAGAAACCATACAGAATCCTTATCTACCTTACTTTAAATATCCTCAATCCCGTAACCTCCTGATAGATCAAACAAAATTTTAATTTAAAAGTGATAACAACCAGGAGCCAATTCCATAAAAGCATTCTAAGCCTAGTTGGTTGCTAACTTCCTTTCTATCTCTAGTTCCTTACTAAATCTATTCCATAAAACCATTATACGCTTAGCAAAGTTCTTAGTTGCTTGCTAAAATTGGAAAAGGTTTGGGGTATGTATAAATCCTTAGCACCATTCTAAGTCACTTTCAATCTTTTATCTTTGGGGAATCTTTATGCGCAGAGTCAAAGATAACCTTAAACTTCTCATAGCGTTCTGCAAGGAACAGATTTTCCTGAGTCGAGTAATTGGGCTTCTTTCCCCTTTTTGGAGTTGAAACACCCTCTGAATTAGCCATTTCTGAAACATGTGCTTAGGCCGATACAAATGTACATAGGCCTACCCTAAATAGGGTACATAGGAATGCATTGACAATACAACCCACAGCATGACCTGATTTGAACTCTTTTCCTATTGTTAACTCAAACTGACCAAGTACTTTGGCGATTATGCAAACCCCACACCATTCTAGCAAGCTGCAAGCAAGCAACTAGTAAGAATGTTTCATAAAATAGTGTTATGGAATGCGATTTAGTTGCTTGCTAGCAGCAACCATATGTAGCACGAAATGTGGCAGAGAAAACCCCCCCTCTTTTGTGTTGACCATTGTGTTCCCGGAATCTCAGGAATTCCTTTTAGGTTTCAAGGGGGGATGGGTTAGGTTACAATAGAGTTGAGTGCGTATAAAGTATAGGGATAAGAGGGGGGTACCCCTCTGCCACATATCGTGCTGGGTATACAAGCAACCAACTAGGCCTTTGGAATCTTGCTAAAACCTAGTACATGTAATATACTACATGGGCGGATACAGGGGGGGTTCCAAGGGGTCCGGACCCCCTTTTTTCTTGAGTGAAAAAAAAAAATAAACAATAAAAAAACGAAAAAAAAAAAAAATGTATTTCACCTAACAAGCAACGTACATACATGTACACACATACATACGTGTATTATTCTCAAACCACACACACAAAATAACAACCATATAGACTATGATTTGACTTTTTTGGCTTAGTTTTTCGAGCCGCTAGTTTGTTTATTCCTTCTTATTGCATTTCAGGCAATTACATATTTTAATTTTTTTAACGCTTTCATAAGCTTGAACGGGGCAGGCTTGCCCCAAATGCCATGCTTGGCTCACCACTGGGCCCATTTACTTGGCAGACTTGCCAATAAAAACACTGGAATTTCACCGTTTGAAGTGACGGTTGAGTAGCCCCAGCAGAACGAGTGCAATAGGCGCTAACCACAGTGTTTATATATTTGTCACGTGACCTAAATTTAAGCTAAATTTATGTAAATTACTAAACACTAAATTGGAACAAACACGCCGCTTTTTCCACCGTTTGTAGAGACGGTCGGAATAAACCCCGCTAGCACAAGCGGGCGTTTGGCGTGTAGTTTTTTAAAGATTAAACACAACTTGTATAACATTTTATTTTAACATACAACTTTAAATTAAACTTACTTAATAACTATTAGGGCTTGTAATTTGTTTATTATTTTAAATGGAGTCATTGCCGGTCGCTCCCAGCCAAATCCTGCCTATGTTAAGTATGCCTAAGGTTTATGACCAATTAACCGTTACCTCATTTTACACGTAGTGTGAGTCAGTGTGCGCTGTTTTTAAATCCAAACTTCCAATACCGGTATCCATAATATACTCCTCTGGTCAAAATTTATTTCAAGTTATCATTCCAGCTAAAAATGGTAAATATTAGATTTAAAAAAAAAATGGTATAAAAATCAGGCTTCATATTGCCACAACATTAACAAAAAATAGGTAGAAATTGGCCTCAGATTGCGCCAGAGAGCACCTAATAAACCAAAAGATTTCAGGGCCCTTAAGCGGGCCCGGAACCCCGGCCGCAGGGACTTCGCGCTACGCGCTCGTGATGTGCGCTTCGCGTACATGCTTCCCAGTTGTGTGTACTCAAATTGTTACACACCCACATTTTTTTTTTACACACCCAATTCACAAAATCCTGCCTAAGACCTTGGGTGGACCCCCCCTTTAAAAAAATCCTGGATCCGCCCATGTACTAAGTTAGAATGCTTTTATGGAATTGGGCCCACGACCATAAACCACTAACACCCAGCAAACCAACCTATTTCGATCATTACTTTTATTACCACCAATTGACAAAACCAAATCCGGATCCCAAATTCCAATGCGAGCAAAACAATGCAAACCAACATAAATGTTATACACAATGTCCGGATAATGATAATGATGACGTCACCAAAAATTATGACGTCACCAGACGGGAAGTTACAATGAAAAGACTTCTTTTCCTTTGAAAATTCCTAAACAATTAAACCTGACAGATATAATCTTGATTTTTGCTCTAAAGGTTAGTGTTAAGGTAGTTCTCGAACTTCCCTGTGTTTTTTTGGCAAACAAAAAACTTGGACATACCCTGCGGCACCCTTGAAATTCAATCGTTTTGGCCTAGGTGCATAAAGCATTGCCCCCTTATGTGTGCATGGCACACGTATAATAATATACATGTACATGTTTGTACATGTACGTATACAGGGATATTGTATTATGTATTGAGCTAATGTATCACTACTGACATTGTACGAACATGCACTTGTACGCTCACTAGAGAGGACACTAGCCGCCAACTTGTGAAACAGAATGACGTCATCAAATTGCCCCCGGAGGAGGGCGCCGCGTACGACAGGTAGGTAAACACGCTTTCGGCTACGCAGAATTTAACCCCATAGACTTTGTAAACGTTGTTTGCTCAATTCCAAGCACTTTTAACGGAAAAACAAAGTCGTATTCTAATAAAACTTGACCCAGGTGAAGACCATATAGTGAACTCCAGTCTCGCCGACAGACGCCATGATGAAGACGTCATCAGGGTCACGTGACGTTATCTTAATAGTGCAATTGATTTAATCTTTAAAAATCAATAACAGATCAACCCCAAAAACCCTGAACTCGAATTTTGTGGCAATAGATAGAATAATCCAGGATCTTCATTTTATCTCGTGTGCTTGAAATCACGTGACCCTTCCTTCCGGTCAAAACCGGAAGTGCCTTATAATTTAAAAGTGAAAAATGATATGAACTTACTTTCAACGATGTTAGTGTCTGGCTAGAATGTACCGGTATTTAACAAAAAAACACCGGCGACATCATAACATGTTATAGCGCACTCTAGCGGCAGGTTGAACAATTGTTAAAATAAATAATCTGTTGATGTTTGTGTCGAAGTTTGCTGAAACCACTTTATAACCGGTGTATATAATCAGCTTCATGCTAAGGCCATTATTGGAAAGAAACATTATTTATGACGTCACCAAACTGGGTTACAATGAAAAATCCTTTAAACCTTAACAAATCGCTTAAAAACCAACCGCGATAGATATAATCCAGATGTTTGCTTCAAATAGCAAAGTTAAGACAGCTCTCGAGCTCTTTTTTAATTACGTCACGATGACGTCATCAAGTGTCGGATTACAAGCAACCAGATATTTCTAGATTTAATCTTTGAAAATCCTAATAAAATCAACTGTAAGAGATCCGATTTAGATTTTAACGGGAATTGATAGATTAATCCACAGTCTTCATAATTTGTAATACATGCAAAAAAAACCTGACCCTTCCTTCCGGTCCAAACCGGAAGTGCCTTATAATTTAAAAGTGGGAAACGATGTGAACTTACTTTAAACGATATTAGGCGCTGGCTAGGTTGTAAGTAACAAACAAGTTAACGGTAACTTCATAAAATGTTATAGCGCCCTCTAGCGGCATGTTGACAAATGTTACGTCATATTACAATTACATTTGAATTATTACGTTTTTAGACCTTTAAGCCACATCTTAGCAACGGAACGTGATAACACAACACATCTTGTTGTATTGTTAGGTGATAGATAGTTGCACACAAAGTTCACAAACGTGTGACGTCATCGTTTTAATTAGTTTGAAATAATTGTAATCTGTTTAAATTAACTTAAATTCGTTTTCAATGATTTTAAATTGTTTTGATGTTATAAAAGTTCAATTTAAAAACAATTTAATCTAAAAAATTGGGAATGCGAAAAAGCCCTATGTTCTGTTCCTCGAACAGACGTAGTTCTAGTTCTAGTTTCTTCTTCTTCTTTTTTTTTTCTTTTCTTTTAGTAACCTAAACCCCATAGACTTTGTACACGTTTTTTCTGCCTGTCACTTTTAATAGAAAACAAACTCGTATTTCCATAAAACTTAACCCTGGTGAAGGCCCTAAAGTGAACTCGTGTCTCGCAGACAGACGTCATGATGACGTCATCAGGGGTCACGTGACGTCATCTTAAAGGTGCAATTGATTTAATCTTTGAAAATCAATAACAAATCAACCGCAAAAGACCGAAACTTGATGTTTGTGGCAATAGATAGAATAATTCAGGATCTTTGTTTTATCTCATGTGCGTGAAATCACGTGACCCTTCCTTCCGGTCTAAACCGGAAGTGCCTAATAATTTGAAAGTGAAAAATGATATGAACTTACTTTCAACGATGTTTGTGTCTGGCTAGAATAAACTTTTCAAAAAAATTCCGGGGACGTCATAACATGTTATAGCGCCCTCTAGCGGCAGGTTGAAAAATGTTTGAAATGAACAATCTGTTGATGTGTGTGGCGAAGTTTGTTCAAATCACTTTATAACTGATGTATATAATCAGCTTCATGATAGGAACAGGTTGACGGAAAGAAAAAAATATGACGTCACCAGACCGGAAGTTATAATGAAATTACCTCTTTTCCTTAAAAAATTCCTAAAAAATTAACCCAGACAGATATAATCTTGTTTTTTGCTCTAAAGGTTAATGTAAAAGTACTTCTCAAACTTCCCTGTGTTTTGTAGCAAAAGGTGAACTTGGACATACCCTGAGACACCCTTGAAATTTCATGTTTTATGTCCTTGATTGCACGGCGCCAGTATACGTGTACATTGTATTGAGCGTACTTGCACGTACGATGTCAGTACGCTCCATACATTGTACAATAGAGAAGGGAAGGCGGGACACTGGTATCCATTTGTACGGTGACATGTGAAACACGAGAGTCATCAACATAGGCCACGAGGAAGGGCGCCGCTTATGGCAGGTAGGTAAACGTGCCTTCGGCAACGCAGAACTACGCGTGAATTATACATGTACCATATAATAGATGTACGCGAACTTTTGCACAAGTACTTTTAACAGAAAACAAATTGGTATTCTCATCAAACTTAACCTCCGTAAATACTCTATAGTGCACTCGTGCCTTGGGGACAGGCGTCGTGATGACGTCACCATGGGTCACGTGACGTCGTCTTAAACGTGCAATAGATTTAATGTTTGAAAATTAATTTAAAAATCAACCGCGTATGATCGGAACTTGAAGTTTGTGGGAATTGATATAATATTAATTCCATGATCTTCATTTTATCTCGTGTGCGTGAAATCCCGTGACCCTTCCTTCCGGTCGAAACCGGAAGTGGCTTATAATTTAAAAGTGGACCATAATGTGAACTTAGTTTCAACGATGTTAGTCTCTGGCTAGTAGTGCTTTTCACAAAAAATACCGGTAACGCCATAACATGTTACAGCGCCCTCTAGCGACAGTTTGAAAACTGTTAACAATGAATAACCAGTTGATTTGTTTTGCGAAGTTTGCTCAAATCACTGTATAACTGGTTTATATAATCAACATCTTGTTAGGAACAAGTTGGCGAAGACAACAAAATATGACGTCACTAGACCGAAAGTTACAATGAAAAGACCTTTAAACCTTAAATAATTGCTGAAAAATCAACCGCGATAGATATAATTCTTTTTTTTGCTTTAAATAGACAAGTTCAGACAGCTCTCGAGCTGTATGTTAATGACGTCACGATGACGTCATCAAGTATTAGATTGCAAGCAACTAATGATTTGTAGATTTAATCTTTGAAAATCAATATCAAATCAAATGTAACAGATCTCATTTAGATTTTAACGGGAATTGATAGAATAATCCAGGGTCTTCATATTCGTATTACATGCAAAATGACTTGACCCTTCCTTCCGGTCCAAACCGGAAGTGCCTTATAATTTGAAAGTTGAAAATGATATGAATTTACTTTCAACGATGATAGTCTCTAGGTAGCCTGCTCTCTACAAACAAAGTTACCGGTGACGTCATAAATTGTTATAACGCCCTCTAGTGGCAGGTTGAAAAATGTTTAAAATGAATAACGCCCTCTAGTGGCAGGTTGAAAAATGTTTAAAATGAATAATCAGTTCATTTTCGTGGCGAAGTTTGCTCAAATCGCTTTATAATTGGTATTTATAATCAGCATCTTGTTAGGAACAAGTTGGCGGATAAAAACAAAATAATATGACGTCACTAGACCGGAAATTACAATTAAAAAACCTTTAAACATTTCTGAAAATTAACCGCGAGAGATATAATCCAATTAATAATTTAAAATTTGCAGTTTTGAAAAAATTAAAGTAAAGAAATTTATTAAATGAAATCATAAATGTAATGAACAATACAACAACAAAATGCGAAAAAGCCATATGCTCTGTTCCTTGAACAGACATATCTCTAGTTTTTGGCTTTTTCGCAATTTTGCGAAAAAGCCTTTGTTTTTGTTCTGATTTTTTTTTCTTCTTCTTCTTCTTCTTTTTGGCTTTTTCGCAATTTTGCGAAAAAGCCTTTGTTTTTGTTCTGATTTTTGGCTTTTTCGCAATTTTGCGAAAAAGCCTTTGTTTTTGTTCTGATTTTTTTTTTTCTTCTTCTTTTTTTCTTCTTTTCTTTTAGTAACCTAAACCCCATAGACTTTGTACACGTTTTTTCTGCCCGTCACTTTTAATCGAAAACAAAGTCGTATTTACATAAAACTTAACCCAGGTGAAGACCCCATAGTGAACTCATGTCTCGCAGAAATACGTCATGGTGACGTCATCAGGGGTCACGTGACGTCATCTTAAAGGTGTTATTGATTTAATCTTTGAAATTCAATAACAAATCAACCGCAAAAGACCGAAACTTAATTGTTGTGGCAATAGATAGAATAATCCAGGATCTTAATTTTATCTCGCGTGCGTGAAATCACGTGACCCTTCCTTCCGGTCCAAACCGGAAGTGCCTTATAATTTAAAACTGAAAAATGATATGAACTTACTGTCAACGATGTTAGTGTCTGGCTAGAATAAACTTTTCAAAATAATTACCGGCGACGTCATAACACGTTATAGCGCCCTCTAGCGGCAGGTTGAAAAATGGTTAAAATGAATAATCTGTTGATGTGTGTGGCGAAGTTTGCTGAAATCACTTTATAACCGGTGTATATAATCAGCTTCGTGCTAACAACATATTGAGAAAGAGATTTATTGATGACGTCACCAAACCGGAAGTTACAATGAAAAGACCTTAAAACCTTAAAACGTCGCTTAAAAATCAACCGCGATAGATATAATCCAGATTTTTGCTTTAAATAGCAAAGTTAAGACAGCTCTCGAGCTTTCTGTTAATTACGTCACGATAATATGACGTCACTAGACCGGAAATTACAATTAAAAAACCTTTAAACATTTCTGAAAATTAACCGCGAGAGATATAATCCAATTAATAATTTAAAATTAGCAGTTTTGAAAAAATTAAAGTAAAGAAATTTATTAAATGAAATCATAAATGTAATGAACAATACAACAAAAAAATGCGAAAAAGCCATATGCTCTGTTCCTTGAACAGACATATCTCTAGTTTTTTTTCTTCTTCTTCTTTTTTTTCTTCTTTTCTTTTAGTAACCTAAACCCCATAGACTTTGTACACGTTTTTTCTGCCCGTCACTTTTAATAGAAAACAAAGTCGTATTTACATAAAACTTAACCCAGGTGAAGACCCTATAGTGAAATCGTGTCTCGCAGAAATACGTCATGGTGACGTCATCAGGGGTCACGTGACGTCATCTTAAAGGTGCAATTGATTTAATCTTTGAAAATCAATAACAAATCAACCGCAAAAGACCGAAACTTAATTTTTGTGGCAATAGATAGGATAATCCAAGATCTTAATTTTATCTCGCGTGCGTGAAATCACGTGACCCTTCCTTCCGGTCCAAACCGGAAGTGCCTTATAATTTAAAACTGAAAAATGATATGAACTTACTTTCAACGATGTTAGTGTCTGGCTATAATAAACTTTTCAAAATAATTACCGGCGACGTCATAACACGTTATAGCGCCCTCTAGCGGCAGGTTGAAAAATGGTTAAAATGAATAATCTGTTGATGTGTGTGGCGAAGTTTGCTCAAATCACTTTATAACCGGTGTATATAATCAGCTTCGTGCTAACAACATATTGAGAAAGAGATTTATTGATGACGTCACCAAACCGGAAGTTACAATGAAAAGACCTTAAAACCTTAAAACGTCGCTTAAAAATCAACCGCGATAGATATAATCCAGATTTTTGCTTTCAATAGCAAAGTTAAGACAGCTCTCGAGCTTTCTGTTAATTACGTCACGATGACGTCATCAAGTGTCAGATTACAAGCAACCAAATATTTATAAATTTAATCTTTGAAAATCAATATAAAATCAACTGTAAAAGATCTGATTTAGATTTTTAGGGAGATTGATAGATTAATCCGTGGTCTTCATAATTTGTATTACATGCAAAAAGACCTGACACTTCCTTCCGGTCAAAACCGGAAGTTTCTTAAAATTTAAAAGTAAAAAACGATGTGAACTTACTTTCAACGATGTTAGGAGCTGGCTAGATTGTAAGTAACAAAAATGTTAACAGTGACTTCATAAAATGTTAAAGCGCCCTCTAGCGTCATGTTGACAAATGTTACGTCATATTACGATTATATTTGAATTATTACGTTTTTAGACGTTGAAGGCATATCTCAGCGAAGGATCGTGTTAACATAACACCTCATTGTGTGTTGTTAGGTGATAGATAGTTGCACAAAAAGTTCAGAAACGTGTGACGTCATCGTTTTAATCAGTTTGAATTTATTTTAATCTGTTTAAATTAACTTAAATTCGGTTTTTTTGAAAACAAATACTCTAAAAAAATGCGAAATCGAAAAAGCCCTAAGTTCTGTTCCTTGAACAGACGTAGTTCTAGTTAGCTGTTTCGGCATTTCAGCCGAAACAGCTATTGTATTCGTTCTGATTTTTTTTAGCTGTTTCGGTTTTTCACCGAAACAGCTTTTGTTTTCGTTAAATTTTTTTTTTTTCTTTTTGGCTTTTTCGCTAAAAAGCGAAAAAGCCTTTCTTTTTCTTCTGTTTGTTTTGTTTTTTCTTCTTCTTCTTCTTCTTCTTCTTCTTCTTGTTCTTGTGCCATAAATCGCATAGACTTTGTACACGTTTCATTCTGGCGGTCACTTTTGCCATTAAACAGACTTCAATGTCATTGAAACTTTGCACATACTCAGAACTCATACTGAGCTAGTGCCTAAAACTCGGATGTCATCATGACGCCATCACGTGACATGTGACGTCATCTTAAAGTTTTAATAATTTAATCTTTGAAAATCAATACAAAATCAACCGCAAAAGACCGTAACTTGAAGTTTGTTGGAATCGATAGAATAATTAAGGATCTTCATTTTATCTCGTGTGCGTACAATCACGTGACCCTTCCTTCCGGTCCAAACCGGAAGTGGCTTATAATTTGAAAGTGGAAAATGATTCGAACTTACTTTCAACGATGTTAGTCTCTAGCTAGGCTGCGCTCTACAAACAAGTTAACGGTGACGTCATAAATTGTTATGGCGCCCTCTAGCGGCAGGTTGAAAACTGTTAAAAATGAATAATCAGTTGATGTGTGTGGCGAAGTTTGCCCAAATCACTTTATATCTGATGTATATAATCAGCTTCATGTTAGGAACAAGTTGGCGGAAAGAAAAAAATATGACGTCACTAGACCGGAAGTTACAATGAAAAGAACTTTAAACCTTAAATAATTGCTGAAAATTCAACCGCAATAGATATAATTCGTTTTTTTGCTTTAAATAGACAAGTTCAGACAGCTCTCGAGCTTTATGTTAATGACGTCACGATGACGTCATCAAGTATCAGATTACAAGCAACTAATGATTTCTAGATTTAATCTTTAAAAATCAATATAAAATCAACTGTAAGAGATTTGATTTAGATTTTAACGGGAATTGATAGAATAATCCAGGGTCTTAATATTTCGTATTACATGCAAAATGACTTGACCCTTCCTTCCGGTCCAAACCGGAAGTACCTTATAATTTGAAAGTTGAAAATGATATAAACTTACTTTCAACGATGATAGTCTCTGGCTAGGCTGCTCTCTACACAAAGGTTACCGGCGACGTCATAAATTGTTATGGCGCCCTCTAGTGGCAGTTTGAAAAATGTTTAAAATGAATAATCAGTTGATGTGTATGGCGAAGTTTGCTCAAATCGCTTTATAACTGGTATTTATAATCAGCATCTTGTTAGGAACAAGTTGGCAATGAGAAACAAATATGACGTCACTAGACCGGAAGTTACAATGAAAAGACCTTTAAACGTTTAAACATTGCCTAAAATAAACCGCGAGATTTAATCCAATGAATGTTTTTCAATTTTCATTTTTGAAAATAGAATGCTAAGGAAATTTAACAAATAAAATCATAAATATAATGAACAATGACAAAAATTGCGAAAAAGCCATATGCTCTGTTCATAGAACAGACATATTTCTAGTTTTTAGCTGTTTCGGCCTTTCAGCCGAAACAGCTTTTGTTTTCGTTAAAGTTTTTTTTTAGCTGTTTCGGTTTTTCACCGAAACAGCTTTTGTTTTCGTTAAAGTTTTTTTTTTTCTTTTTTTTTTTTTTTCTTTTTTTTTTGGCTTTTTCGCTTAAAAGCGAAAAAGCCTTTCTTTTTCTTCTGTTTGTTTTATTTCTTCTTCTTCTTCTTCTTCTTCTTCTTCTTCTTCTTGGCAATAAATCGCATAGACTTTGTACACGTTTCATTCTGGCGGTCACTTTTGTCATTAAACAGACTTCAATGTCATTGAAACTTTGCACATACTCGGAACTCATACTGAGCTAGTGCCTAAAACTCGGATGTCACCATGACGTCACCACGTGACATGTGACGTCATCTTAAAGTTTTAATAATTTAATCTTTGAAAATCAATACAAAATCAACCGCGAAAGACCGAAACTAGATGTTTGTGGGAATCGATAGAATAATTAAGGGTCTTCATTTTATCTCATGTGCGTAAAATCACGTGACCCTTCCTTCAGGTCCAAACCGGAAGTGGCTTATAATTTAAAAGTGGAAAATGATTTGAACTTACTTTCAACGATGTTAGTCTCTAGGTAGGCTGCGCTCTACAAAAAAATGATCGGTGACATCATAAATTGTTTTAGCGCCCTCTAGCGGCAGGTTGAAAAATGTTTGAAATGAACAATCTGTTGATGTGTGTGGCGAAGTTTGTTCAAATCACTTTATAACTGATGTATATAATCAGCTTCATGATAGGAACAGGTTGACGGAAAGAAAAAAATATGACGTCACCAGACCGGAAGTTATAATGAAATTACCACTTTTCCTTTAAAAATTCCTAAAAAATTAACCCAGACAGATATAATCTTGTTTTTTGCTCTAAAGGTTAATGTAAAAGTACTTCTCAAACTTCCCTGTGTTTTGTAGCAAAAGGCGAACTTGGACATACCCTGAGACACCCTTGAAATTTCATGTTTTATGTCCTTGATTGCACGGCGCCAGTATACGTGTACATTGTATTGAGCGTACTTGCACGTACGATGTCAGTACGCTCCATACATTGTACAATAGAGAAGGGAAGGCGGGACACTGGTATCCATTTGTACGGTGACATGTGAAACACGAGAGTCATCAACATAGGCCACGAGGAAGGGCGCCGCTTATGGCAGGTAGGTAAACGTGCCTTCGGCAACGCAGAACTACGCGTGAATTATACATGTACCATATAATAGATGTACGCGAACTTTTGCACAAGTACTTTTAACAGAAAACAAATTGGTATTCTCATCAAACTTAACCTCCGTAAATACTCTATAGTGCACTCATGCCTTGCGGACAGGCGTCGTGATGACGTCACCATGGGTCACGTGACGTCGTCTTAAACGTGCAATAGATTTAATGTTTGACAATTAAATAAAAAATCAACCGCGTATGATCGGAACTTGAAGTTTGTGGGAATTGATATAATATTAAATCCATGATCTTCATTTTATCTCGTGTGCGTGAAATCCCGTGACCCTTCCTTCCGGTCGAAACCGGAAGTGGCTTATAATTTAAAAGTGGACCATAATGTGAACTTAGTTTCAACGATGTTAGTCTCTGGCTAGTAGTGCTTTTCACAAAAAATACCGGTAACGCCATAACATGTTACAGCGCCCTCTAGCGGCAGTTTGAAAACTGTTAACAATGAATAACCAGTTGATTTGTTTTGCGAAGTTTGCTCAAATCACTGTATAACTGGTTTATATAATTAACATCTTGTTAGGAACAAGTTGGCGAAGACAAACAAATATGACGTCACTAGACCGAAAGTTACAATGAAAAGACCTTTAAACCTTAAATAATTGCTGAAAAATCAACCGCGATAGATATAATTCTTTTTTTTGCTTTAAATAGACAAGTTCAGACAGCTCTCGAGCTGTATGTTAATGACGTCACGATGACGTCATCAAGTATTAGATTGCAAGCAACTAATGATTTGTAGATTTAATCTTTGAAAATCAATATCAAATCAAATGTAACAGATCTGATTTAGATTTTAACGGGAATTGATAGAATAATCCAGGGTCTTCATATTCGTATTACATGCAAAATGACTTGACCCTTCCTTCCGGTCCAAACCGGAAGTGCCTTATAATTTGAAAGTTGAAAATGATATGAATTTACTTTCAACGATGATAGTCTCTAGGTAGCCTGCACTCTACAAACAAAGTTACCGGTGACGTCATAAATTGTTATAACGCCCTCTAGTGGCAGGTTGAAAAATGTTTAAAATGAATAATCAGTTCATTTTCGTGGCGAAGTTTTCTCAAATCGCTTTATAATTGGTATTTATAATCAGCATCTTGTTAGGAACAAGTTGGCGGATAAAAACAAAATAATATGACGTCACTAGACCGGAAATTACAATTAAAAGACCTTTAAACATTTCTGAAAATTAACCGCGAGAGATATAATCCAATTAATAATTCAAAATTTGCAGTTTTGAAAAAATTAAATAAAGAAATTTATTAAATGAAATCATAAATGTAATGAACAATACAACAAAAAAATGCGAAAAAGCCATATGCTCTGTTCCTTGAACAGACATATCTCTAGTTTTTTTGTTTTTTTTTCCTCTTTCAGGCTTTTCCCCATAGGATTTGTACACGTTTGTTCTGGCATAGCACTTTGACACTTTGGTAAATCCGATCGACTTGAAACTTGGCATATATTTAGTCAACCACCCAAGGACGGTCCTAGAAGAAATTCGTCGCGATTACGTCATTCATGGTCACGTGACGTCACGTTAAAGGTGCAATTTTTCCCCATAGGTTTTGTACACGTTTTTCTTCAGACTATCGACTTTGACACTTTGGTAAATCCGATCGACTTGAAACTTGGCATACACTTAGAACACCATCCACAGATGGGTCTTGAAGACATTTGGCACGATTGCGTCATTTAAGGTCACGTGACGTGACGTTAAAGGTGCAATTTTTGTCCCTATAGGGTTTGTACACGTTTTTATTCAGACTATTGACTTTGACACTTTCGTAAATTTAATCGACTTGAGACTTAGCACACACCCCGACCACCATCTCCAGGAGGGCCAAGGGGAAAATCGTCATGATGACGTCATCGGGGGGTCATGGCACGTCACATTAAAGGTTCAGTTTTGAGGACCCGCTATCTCTGGAAGTACAGGTCCGATTGGGGTCAAACTTGGTATGCAAGTATTCCAGGGTGTGTTATAGACGAAAAATAAAATGACATCATGATGACGTCATCGTGGGTCATGTGACGTCACATTAAAGGGATTAAAGGTTCAGTTTTTAGGACCCGCTATCTCTGGAAGTACAGGTCCGATTGGGGTCAAACTTGGTATGCAAGTATTCCAGGGTGTGTTATAGACGAAAAATAAAATGACATCATGATGACGTCATCGTGGGTCATGTGACGTCACATTAAAGGTCCAGTTTTTAGGACCCTCTATCTCTAGAAGTACATGTCCGATTGGGGTCAAACGTGGTATGCAAGTATTCCAGGATGTGTTACAGACGAAAATTAAGTTGACATCATGATGACATCATCGGGTATCATGTGACGTCACATTAAAGGTTCAAATTTCCCCATAGGATTTGTACACGTTTTTTCAACTAATATATATTTGGCACTTGTGTAAATCCAATCGACTTCAGACTTGGCACACACATAGACCACCACACACACATATATTGAAAGTAACGTTAGACAATCGAAACAGCTCTGTGTTTGTCCACAAACACATGTCTAGTTTTCTTTTTCCTTTTTTTTTTTTTTCCACTTTCAGTGTTTTTACCCATAGGATTTACACACGTTTGTTCTGCCAATACACTTTGGCACTTTGGTGATTTCAATCTACTTGAGACTTGGTATACACTTAGACCTTCACCCACAGATGGTCCTAGAAGAAATTTGGCTCGATTGTGTCATTCAAGGTCACGTGACGTCACGTTAAAGGTTTAATTTTCCCTATAGGTTTTGTACACGTTTTTCTTCAGACTATTGACTTTTGCACTTGGGTACATCCGACCGACTTGAAACTTCGCATACACTTAGAACACCACCCCCAGATGTTTCTGAAAGAAATTCGGCACGATTGCATCATTCAAGGTCACGTGACGTCACATTAAAGGTTCACATTTTTCTCCCATTGGTTTTGTACACGTTTTTCTTTAGACTATTGACTTTGACACTTTAGTAAATCCGATCGACTTGAGACTTGGCACACACTTAGACCACCATCCACAGACGGCCCTAGAAGAACTTCGGCACGATTACGGCATTCAAGGTCACGGGGCGTCACGTTAAAGTTTCTATTTTTTTCCCATAGGCTTTGTACACGTTTTTCTTTAGACTATTGCCTTTGACACTTTAGTAAATCTGATCGACTTGAGACTTGGCACACACAAAAGACCACCACACACATATTGAAAGTAATTTTAGACACTCGAAACAGCTCTGTGTTTGTCCACAAACACATGTCTAGTTTTTCTTTTCTTTTCTTCCACTTTCAGTGTTTTTACCCATAGGATTTACACACGTTTGTTCTGCCAATACACTTTGGCACTTTGGTAAATCCAATTGACTTGAGACTTGGTATACACTTAGACCTCAACCCACAGATGGTCCTAGAAGAAATTTGGCTCGATTGCGTCATTCAAGGTTACGTGACGTCACGTTAAAGGTTTAATTTTCCCCATAGGTTTTGTACACGTTTTTCTTCAGACTATTGACTTTGGCACTTCGGTAAATCCGACCGACTTGAAACTTAGCATACACTTAGAACACCGCCCCCAGATGTTTCTGAAAGAAAGTCGGCACGATTGCATCATTCAAGGTCACGTGACGTCACATTAAAGGTTCACATTTTTCTCCCATTGGTTTTGTACACGTTTTTCTTTAGACTATTGACTTTGACACTTTAGTAAATCCGATCGACTTAAGACTTGGCACACACTTCGACCACCATCTATGGACGGCCCTAGAAGAAATTCGGCACGATTACGTCATTCAAGGTCACGGGGCGTCACGTTAAAGTTTCTATTTTTCCCCATAGGTTTTGTACACGTTTTTCTTCAGACTATTGACTTTGACACTTTAGTAAATCCGACCGACTTGAAACTTGGCATACCCTTAGAACATCACTCATATATGGTTCTGGAAGAAATTCGGCACGATTGCGTCATTCAAGGTCACGTGACGGCACGTTAACGGTTCAATTTTTCCCCTATAGGTTTTGTACACGTTTTTCTTTAGACTATTGACTTTGACACTTTAGTAAATCCGATCGACTTGAGACTTGGCACACACTTAGATCACCATCCACAGACGGTCCTAGAGGAAATTCGGCACGATTACGTCATTCAAGGTCACGGGGCGTCATGTTAAAGGTTCAATTTTCCACCATAGGTTTTGTACACGTTTTTCTTTAGACTATTGACTTTGACACTTTAGTAAATCTGATCGACTTAAGACTTGGCACACACAAAAGATCATCACACACATATTGAAAGACACTCGAAACAGCTCTGTGTTTGTCCACAAACACATGTCTAGTTAGCTGTTTCGGCAATTCAGCCGAAACAGCTATTGTAATCGTTAAAGTTTTTTTAGCTGTTTCGGCACTTCAGCCGAAACAGCTATTGTAATCGTTAAGATTTTTTTTTTTTTTTTTTTTTTTTTTTTTTTATTCTTCAGACTTTTTTCCATAGACTTTGTGCACGTTTTTCTTTTACCAATACACTTTGAACTTGAGACTTGGCACACAGTTGAACCATCACCCAAGGATGATTCTAAAACAAATTCGTCGCGATTACGTAATTCCTGGTCACGTGACGTCACGTTAAAGCTTCAATTTTCCCCCATAGGTTTTGTACACGTTTTTCTTCAGACTATTGAATTTGACACTTTCGTAAATCTGATTGAATTGAAACTTAGCACACACCTCGACCACAATCTCCAGGAGGGCCAAGAGAAAAATAATCAAGATGACGTCATCGCGGGTCATGTGACGTCACATTAAAGGTGTAGTTTTTAAGACCCTCTAACTCTGAAAGTACAAGTCCGGTTGGGGTCAAACTTGGTTTGCAAGTATTTGAGGATGTGTTATAGACGAAAATTAAGATGACGTAATTATGAAATCACCGGGTGTCATGTGACGTCACATTAAAGGTACAGTTTTCTCCATAGGTTTTGTACACGTTTTTCTTCAAAATATTGAATTTGACACTTCTGCAAATTCGATCGACTTGAGACTTAGCACAGACCTCGACCACCATCCTTAGGAGGGCCAAGAAAACAATTATCAAGATGACGTCATCGCGGGTCATGTGACGCCACATTAAAGGTGTAGTTTTTAAGACCCTCTAACTCTGAAAGTACAAGTCCGGTTGGGGTCAAACTTGGTTTGCAAGCATTCGAGGGTGTGTTATAGACGAAAATTAAGATGACGTAATTATGACATCATCGGGTGTCACGTGACGTCACATTAAAGGTTCAATTTTCTCCATAGGTTTTGTACACGTTTTTCTTCAAAATATTGAATTTGACAATTTGGTAAATCCGATCGACTTCAGACTTAGCACACACCTCGACCATCAAACCCAGGAGGGCAAAGG
This sequence comes from Crossaster papposus, assembly GCA_037893245.1. NCBI lineage: Eukaryota > Metazoa > Echinodermata > Asteroidea > Velatida > Solasteridae > Crossaster > Crossaster papposus. The sequence continues at coordinate 618,964 of JBAIAA010000429.1, read as the reverse complement.
GGAAAATCGTCAGGATAACGTCATCGTTGGTCATGTGACGTCACATTAAAGGGGCAGATTTTAGGAACCTCTATCTCTGGAAGTACATGTCTGATTGGGGCCAAACTTGGTATGCAAGTATTCCAGAATGTGTTATAGACGTAAATTAAGATGACATCATGATGGCATCATCGGGTGTCATGTGACGTCACATTAAAGGTTTAATTTTGCCCATAGGATTTGTACACGTTTTTTTCAACTAATATATCTTTGGCACTAAATTCGATCGACTTTAGACTTGGCAGACACTTAGACCACCACCCAAATATTGAAAGTCATTTTAGACATGCGAAACAGCTCTGTGTTTGTCCACAAACACATTTCTAGTTTTTTTTTGTTGTTTTTTTCCCTCTGTTTCAGACTCTTCTCCATAGGGTTTGTACACGTGTTTCTTCTGCCAATACACTTTGACACTTTAATAAATCCGGTCTATTTGAAACTTGGCATACACTTAGACTACCACCCACAGATGGTCCTTGAAGAAATTCGTAACGATTACGTCATTCATGGTCACGTGACGTCACGTTAAAGGTGCAATTTTTCCCCATAGGTTTTGTACACGTTTTCCTTCAGACTATTGACTTTGACACTTCGGTACATCCGATTGACTTTAGACTTAATACACAACTCAACCACTATCCTCAGGAGGGCCAAGAGAAAAATTGTCATGATGACGTCATCGGGGGTCATGTGACGTCACATTAAAGGTGCAGTTGTTAAGACCCTCTATCTCTGGAAGTACAAGTCCGATTGGGGTCAAACTTGGTATTCATGTATTCCAGGATGACTTATAGACGAAAATTAAAATGACATCATGATGACGTCATTGGGTGTCATGTGACGTCAAATTAAAGGTCAAATTCTTTCCATACGATTTGTACACGTTTTTTTTTCAACCAATATATCTTTAGCACTTTGGTTTATTCGATCGACTTTAGACTTGGAACACACTTAGACCACCCCAATATTGAAAGGAGGGTCAAGAGGAAAATCGTCATGATGACATCATCGGGGGTCATGTGACGTCACATTAAAGGTCAGTTTTTAAGACCCTCTATCTCTGGAAGTACAGGTCCGATTGGGGTCAAACTTGGTATTCAGGTATTCCAGGATGACTTATAGACGAAAATTAAAATGACATGATGACGTCATCGGGTGTCATGTGACGTCACATTAAAGGTCAAATTCTTCCCATACGATTTGTACACGTTTTTTTTTCAACCAATATATCTTTGGCACTTTGGTTTATTCGATCGACTTTAGACTTGGAACACACTTAGACCACCCCAATATTGAAAGTCATTTTAGACATGCGAAACAGCTCTGTGTTTGTCCACAAACACATTTCTAGTTTTTCTTTTTTTTTCTTTTCCACTTTCAGTGTTTTTACCCATAGGATTTACACACGTTTGTTCTGCCAATACACTTTGGCACTTTGGTAAATCCAATCGACTTGAGACTTGGTATACACTTAGACCTCCACCCACAGATGGTCCTAGAAGAAATTTGGCTCGATTGCGTCATTCAAGGTCACGTGACGTCACGTTAAAGGTTAAATTTTCCCCATAGGTTTTGTACACGTTTTTCTTCAGACTATTGACTTTGACACTTTGGTAAATCCGACCGACTTGAAACTTGGCATACACTTAGAACACCACCCACAGATGACCATTGAAGAAATTCGGCACGATTGCGTCATTCAAGGTCACGTGACATGACGTTTAAGGTGCAATTATTTTCCCATAGAGTTTGTACACGTTTTTCTTCAGACTATTGACTTTGACACTTTCGTAAATTTGATCGACTTGAGACTTAGCACACACCTCGACCACCATCTCCAGGAGGACCAAGGAGAAAATCGTCATGATGACGTCATCGGGGGTCATGGGACGTCACATTACAGGTTCAGTATTTAGGACCCTCTATCTCTAGAAGTACATGTCCGATTGGGGTCAAACTTGGTATGCAAGTATTCCAGGATGTGTTACAGACGAAAATTAAGATGACATAATGATGACATCATCGGGTATCATGTGACGTCACATTAAAGGTTAAATTTTTCCCATAGGATTTGTACACGTTTTTTTCAACTAATATATCTTTGGCACTTGTGTAAATCCAATCGACTTCAGACTTGGCACACACATAGACCACCACACACACATATTGAAAGTAACATTAGACAATCGAAACAGCTCTGTGTTTGTCCACAAACACATGTCTAGTTTTTTTGTTTTTTTTTAGCTGTTTCGGCCTTTCAGCCGAAACAGATTTTGTTTTCGTTAAAGTTTTTTTTTTTTTTTTTTTTTTTTTCTTTTTTTTAGCTGTTTCGGTTTTTCACCGAAACAGCTTTTGTAATCGTTAAAGTTTTGTTTTTTAGCTGTTTCGGTTTTTCACCGAAACAGCTCTTGTAATCGTTAAATTTTTTTTTTTTCTTTTTTTTTTAGCTGTTTCGGTTTTTCACCGAAACAGCTTTTGTTTTCGTTAAAGTTTTTTTAGCTGTTTCGGTTTTTCACCGAAACAGCTCTTGTAATCGTTAAAGTTTTTTTTTTTTTTTTTAGCTGTTTCGGTTTTTCACCGAAACAGCTTTTGTTTTCGTTAAAGTTTTTTTTTTTCTTTTTTTTTTTTTTTTTTTTTTTTTTTTTTTTTTCAGACTTTTCTTCATAGGATTTGCACACGTTTGTTCAGACAGGGCACTTTGACACTTTGGGAAATCCGATCGACTTGAAACTTGGCATACATTTAGACAACCACCCAAGGACGGTCCTAAAAGAAATTTGTCACGATTACGTAGTTTAAGGTCACGTGACCTCACGTTAAAGGTGAAAATTGTCCCATAGGTTTTGTACACGTTTTTCTTCAGACTATTGACTTTGGCACTTCCGTAAATCCGACCGACTTGAAACTTGGCATACACTTAGAAGACCACTCCTAGATGTTTCTGAGAGAAATTCGGCACGATTGCGTCATTCAAGGTCACGTGACGTCACATTAAAGGTGCACATTTTTCTCCCATTGGTTTTTACACGTTTTTGTTTAGACTGTTGACTTTGACACTTTAGTACATCCGATCGACTTGAGACTTGGCACACACTTAGACCACCTTCCACAGACGGCCCTAAAAGAAATTTGGCACGATTACGTCATTCAAGGTCACGGGGCGTCACGTTAAAGTTTCATTTTTCCCCCATAGGTTTTGTACACGTTTTTCTTTAGACTATTGACTTTGACACTAGTAAATCTGATCGACTTGAGACTTGGCACACACAAAAGACCATCACACAAATATTAAAAGACACTCGAAACAGCTCTGTGTTTGTCCACAAACACATGTCTAGTTTTTTTTTTTTTTTCTTTTTCAGCATTTTCTCCATAGGATTTGCACACGTTTGTTCAGACAATACACTTTGACACTTTGGTAAATCCGATAGACTTGAGACTTATCATACACTTAGACAACCACCCAAGGACGGTCCTAGAAGAAATTCGTCGCGATTACGTCATTCAAGGTCACGTGACGTCATGTTAAAGGTAAAATTTTCCCCATAGGTTTTGTACACGTTTTTCTTCAGACTCTTGACTTTGACACTTTGGTATATCCGACCGACTTGAAACTTGGTATATACTTAGAACACCACCCACAGATGGCTCTTGAAGAAATTCGGTACGATTGCATCATTCAAGGTCACGTGACGTGACGTTAAAGGTGCAACATTTTTCCCCATTGGGTTTGTACACGTTTTTCTTCAGACTATTGACTTTGACACTTTCGTATACTTGATCGACTTGAGACTTAGCACACACCTCAACCACCATCTCCAGGAGGGCCAAGGGTAAAATCTTCATGATGACGTCATCGGGGGGTCACGGCACGTCACATTAAAGGTTCAGTTTTTAGGACCCGCTATCTCTGGAAGTACAGGTCTGATTGGGGTCAAACTTGGTATGCAAGTATTCCAGGGTGTGTTATAGACGAAAAATAAAATGACATCATGATGACGTCATCGTGGGTCATGTGACGTCACATTAAAAGTCCAGTTTTTAGGACCCTCTATCTCTAGAAGTACATGTCCGATTGGGGTCAAACTTGGTATGCAAGTATTCCAGGATGTGTTACAGACGAAAATTAAGATGACATCATGATGACATGATCGGGTATCATGTGACGTCACATTAAAGGTTCAAATTTCCCCATAGGATTTGTACACGTTTTTTCAACTAATATATATTTGGCACTTGTGTAAATCCAATCGACTTCAGACTTGGCACACACATAGACCACCACACACAAATATATTGAAAGTAACGTTAGACAATCGAAACAGCTCTGTGTTTGTCCACAAACACATGTCTAGTTTTTTCTTTTTTTTCTTTTTTCTCCTTCAGACTTTTCCCCATAGGGTTTGTACACGTTTTTTGTTCGGACAATACACTTTGACACTTTCGTAAATCCGATCGTCTTCAGACTTGGCCTACTCTTAGACCACCACCCACAGATGATCCTAGAAGAAATTCGTTGCGATTACGTCATTCGTGGTCACGTGACGTCACGTTAAAGGTGCAATTTTTCCCCATAGGATTTGTACACGTTTTTCTTCAGACTATTGACTTTGACACTTTGGTAAATCCGATCGACTTGAGACTTGGCATACACTTAGACCACCATCCCTAGGAGGGCCAAGAGAAAAATCATCACAATGACGTCATCGTGGGTCATGTGACGTCACATTTAAGGTGTAGTTTTTAAGACCCTCTATCTCTGGAAGTACAAGTCCGATTGGGGACAAACTTGGTATGCAAGTATTCAAGGGTGTGTTATAGACACAAATTAAGATAACATCATGATGACGTCATCGTTGGTCATGTGACGTCTCATTAAAGGTTCAATTTTCCCCATTGGTTTTGTACACGTTTTTATTCAGACTATTGAATTTGACACTTTGGTCAATCCGAGAGACTCGAGACTTAGTACACACCTCGACCACCATCCCCAGGAGGGCCAAGGGAAACATCGTCAGGATGACGTCATCGTTGGACATGTGACGTCATATTAAAGGTGTAGTTCTTAAAACCCTCTATCTCTGGAAGTACAGGTCCGATTTGGGTCATACTTGGTATGCAAGTAATCGGGGATTGTTATAGACGAAAATTAAGATGAAGTAATTATGACGTCATCGTGGGTCACGGAACCTCATATTAAAGGGGTAGTTTTCCCCAAAGGATTTGTACACGTTTTTTTGTCAACCAATATATCTTTGGCACTTGGGTAAATCAGATTGACTTCAGCTTTGCGACACACTTAGACCACCACCCACTTATTACAAAACAAATTAGACATCCGAAACAGCTCTGTGTTTGTCCACAAACACATTTCTAGTTTTTTTTTTTTTTTTTTTTTTTTTTTTTCAGATTTTTCTTCATAGGATTTGCACACGTTTGTTCAGACAGGGCACTTTGACACTTTGGAAAATCCGATCGACTTGAAACTTGGCATACATTTAGACAACCACCCAAGGACGGTCCTAAAAGAAATTTGTCACGATTACGTAGTTCAAGGTCACGTTACCTCACGTTAAAGGTGAAAATTTCCCCATAGGTTTTGTACACGTTTTTCTTCAGACTATTGACTTTGGCACTTCGGTAAATCCGACCGACTTGAAACTTGGCATATACTTAGAACACCACCCCCAGATGTTTCTGAAAGAAATTCGGCACGATTGCGTCATTCAAGGTCACGTGACGTCACATTAAAGGTTCACATTTTTCTCCCATTGGTTTTGTACACGTTTTTCTTTAGACTATTGACTTTGACACTTTAGTAAATCCGATCGACTTGAGACTTGGCACACACTTAGACCACCATCCACAGACGGCCCTAGAATAAATTCGGCACGATTACGTCATTCAAGGTCACGGGGCGTCACGTTAAAGTTTTTATTTTTTCCCCATAGGTTTTGTACACGTTTTTCTTTAGACTATTGCCTTTGACACTTTAGTAAATCTGATCGACTTAAGACTTGGCACACACACAAGCCCATCACACACATATTGAAAGACACTCGAAACAGCTCTGTGTTTGTCCACAAACACATGTCTAGTTTTTGTTTTTTTTTCTTTTTCAGCATTTTCTCCATAGGATTTGCACACGTTTGTTCAGACAATACACTTTGACACTTTGGTAAATCCGATGGACTTCAGACTTGGCATAAACTTAGACAACCACCCAAGGACGGTCCTAGAAGAAATTCGTCGCGATTACGTCATTCAAGGTCACGTGACTTCGCGTTAAAGGTGAAATTTTTCCCATAGGTTTTGTACATGTTTTTCTTCGGACTATTGAATTTGACACTTTGGTAAATCCGACCGACTTGAAACTTGCCATATACTCAGAACACCACCACCAGATGTTTCTGAAAGAAATTCAGCACGATTGCGTCATTCAAGGTCACGTGACGTCAAGTTAAAGGTTTAATTTGTCCCCCATAGGTTTTGTACACGTTTTTCTTTAGTCTATTGACTTTGACACTTAGTAAATCCGATCGACTTGAGACTTGGCACACACGTAGACCACTATCCACAGACGGTCGTAGGAGAAATGTGGCACGATTACGTCATTCAAGGTCACGGAGCGTCACGTTAAAGGTTCAATTTTCCCCCATAGGTTTTGTACACGTTTGTCTTTAGACTATTGTCTTTGACACCAGTAAATCTGATTGACTTGAGACTTGGCACACACAAAAGACCACCACATACACATTGAAAGTAACTTTGGACACTCGAAACAGCTCTGTGTTTGTCCACAAACACATGTCTAGTTGTTTTTTTGTTTTTGTTTTTCAGACTTTTCTCCATAGGATTTGTACACGTTTGTTCAGACAGGTCACTTAGGTACTTTGGTCAATCCGATCGACTTGAAACTTGGCATACATTTAGACAACCACCCAAGGACGGTCCAAGAAGAAATTCGTCGCGATTCCGTCATTCAAGGTCACGTGACGTCATGTTAAAGGTAACATTTTCCCCATAGGTTTTGTACACGTTTTTCTTCAAACTGTTGACTTTGACACTTTAATGAATTCGATCGACTTGAGACTTAGCATACACTTAGAACACCACTCACAGATAGTCCTGGACGAAATTCGGCACGATTGCGTCATTCAAGGTCACGTGACGTGACGTTAAAGGTGTAATTTATTTCCCCATAGGGTTTGTACACGTTTGTCTTCAGACTATTGACTTTGACACTTTCGTACATTTGATCGACTTGAGACTTAGCACACACCTCAACCACCATCCCCAGGAGGGCCAAGGGAAAAATTGTCATGATGACATCATCGTGGGTCATGTGACGTCACATTAAAGGTGTAGTTTTCGGACCCTCTATCTCTGGAAGTACAAGTCCAATTAGGGTCAAACTTTGTATTCGGGTATTCCGGGATGTGTTATAGACGAAAATTAGAATGACATTGTGATGATATCATCGGGTGTCATGTGACGTCACATTAAAGGTTTAATTTTCCCTATAGGATTTGTACACGTTTTTTTCAACCAATTTATCTTTGGCACTAAATTCGATCGACTTTAGACTTGGCACACACTTAGACCACCACACAAATATTGAAAGGCATTTTAGACATGCGAAACAGCTCTGTGTTTGTCCACAAACACATTTCTATTTTTTTCTTTTTTTTGGTCACTTTTTCCCATAGGATTTGTACACGTTTTTTCTGCCAATACACTTTGACACTTTGGTAAATCCGATCGACTTGAGACTTGGCATACATTTAGACAACCACCCAAGGACGGTCCTAGAACAAATTCGTCGCGATTACATAATTCTTGGTCACGTGACGTCACGTTAAAGGTGCAATTTTCCCCCATAGGTTTTGTACACGTTTTTCTTCAGACTATTTAATTTGACAGTTTGGTGAATCTGATTGACTTGAAACTTAGCACACACCTCGGCCACAATCCCCAGGAGGTCCAGGAGAAAAATCGTCATGATGACGTCATCGTGGGTCATGTGACGTTACACAAAAGGTGCAGTTTTTAAGACCCTCTATCTCTGGAAGTACACGTCCGATTGGGGTCAAATTTGGTTTGCAAGTATTCGAGGATGTGTTATAGACGAAAATTAAGATGACGTAATTATGACATCATCGGGTGTCATGTGACGTCACATTAAAGGTTCAATTTTCTCCATAGGTTTTGTACACGTTTTTCTTCAAAATATTGAATTTGACACTTCTGTCAATTCGATCGACTTGAGACTTAGCACAGACCTCGACCACCATCCTTAGGAGGGTCAAGAACAAAATAATCAAGATGACGTCATCGGGGGTCATGTGACGTCACATTAAAGGTGTAGTTTTTAAGACCGTCTAACTCTGAAAGTACAAGTCCGGTTGGGGTCAAACTTGGTTTGCAAGTATTCGAGGATGTGTTATAGACAAAAAATAGGATGACGTAATTATGACATCATCGGGTGTCATGTGACGTCACATTAAAGGTGTAGTTTTTAGGACCCTCTATCTCTGGAAGTACATGTCGGATTGGGGCCAAACTTGGTATGCAAGTATTCCAGAATGTGTAATAGACGAAAATTAAGATGACATCATGATGACATCATCGGGTGTCATGTGACGTCACTTAAAGGTTAAGTTTTTCCCATAGGATTTGTACACGTATTTTTCAACTTATATATCTTGGGAAAATTGACAAATCCAATCGATTTCAGACTTGGCACACACATAATGAAAGTTATCTTAGACATCCGAAACAGCTCTGTGTTTGTCCACAAACACATGTCTAGTTTTTTTTTGGGTTTTTCGCTTAAAAGCGAAAAACCCTTTCTTTTCCTTCTGGTTTTTTTTTTTTTTCTTCTTCTTCTTCTTCTTCTTTGGCTTTTTCGCTCAAAAGCGAAAAAGCCTTTCTTTTTCTTCTGTTTGTTTTATTTCTTCTTCTTCTTCTTCTTCTTCTTCTTCTTCTTCTTGGCAATAAATCGCATAGACTTTGTACACGTTTCATTCTGGCGGTCACTTTTGTCATTAAACAGACTTCAATGTCATTGAAACTTTGCACATACTCGGAACTCATACTGAGCTAGTGCCTAAAACTCGGATGTCACCATGACGTCACCACGTGACATGTGACGTCATCTTAAAGTTTTAATAATTTAATCTTTGAAAATCAATACAAAATCAACCGCGAAAGACCGAAACTAGATGTTTGTGGGAATCGATAGAATAATTAAGGGTCTTCATTTTATCTCGTGTGCGTAAAATCACGTGACCCTTCCTTCCGGTCCAAACCGGAAGTGGCTTATAATTTAAAAGTGGAAAATGATTTGAACTTACTTTCAACGATGTTAGTCTCTAGGTAGGCTGCGCTCTACAAAAAAATGATCGGTGACATCATAAATTGTTTTAGCGCCCTCTAGCGGCAGGTTGAAAAATGTTTGAAATGAACAATCTGTTGATGTGTGTGGCGAAGTTTGTTCAAATCACTTTATAACTGATGTATATAATCAGCTTCATGATAGGAACAGGTTGACGGAAAGAAAAAAATATGACGTCACCAGACCGGAAGTTATAATGAAATTACCACTTTTCCTTTAAAAATTCCTAAAAAATTAACCCAGACAGATAAAATCTTGTTTTTTGCTCTAAAGGTTAATGTAAAAGTACTTCTCAAACTTCCCTGTGTTTTGTAGCAAAAGGCGAACTTGGACATACCCTGAGACACCCTTGAAATTTCATGTTTTATGTCCTTGATTGCACGGCGCCAGTATACGTGTACATTGTATTGAGCGTACTTGCACGTACGATGTCAGTACGCTCCATACATTGTACAATAGAGAAGGGAAGGCGGGACACTGGTATCCATTTGTACGGTGACATGTGAAACACGAGAGTCATCAACATAGGCCACGAGGAAGGGCGCCGCTTATGGCAGGTATGTAAACGTGCCTTCGGCAACGAACTACGCGTGAATTATACATGTACCATATAATAGATGTACGCGAACTTTTGCACAAGTACTTTTAACAGAAAACAAATTGGTATTCTCATCAAACTTAACCTCCGTAAATACTCTATAGTGCACTCGTGCCTTGCGGACAGGCGTCGTGATGACGTCACCATGGGTCACGTGACGTCGTCTTAAACGTGCAATAGATTTAATGTTTGAAAATTAATTAAAAAATCAACCGCGTATGATCGGAACTTGAAGTTTGTGGGAATTGATATAATATTAAATCCATGATCTTCATTTTATCTCGTGTGCGTGAAATCCCGTGACCCTTCCTTCCGGTCGAAACCGGAAGTGGCTTATAATTTAAAAGTGGACCATAATGTGAACTTAGTTTCAACGATGTTAGTCTCTGGCTAGTAGTGCTTTTCACAAAAAATACCGGTAACGCCATAACATGTTACAGCGCCCTCTAGCGGCAGTTTGAAAACTGTTAACAATGAATAACCAGTTGATTTGTTTTGCGAAGTTTGCTCAAATCACTGTATAACTGGTTTATATAATTAACATCTTGTTAGGAACAAGTTGGCGAAGACAAACAAATATGACGTCACTAGACCGAAAGTTACAATGAAAAGACCTTTAAACCTTAAATAATTGCTGAAAAATCAACCGCGATAGATATAATTCTTTTTTTTGCTTTAAATAGACAAGTTCAGACAGCTCTCGAGCTGTATGTTAATGACGTCACGATGACGTCATCAAGTATTAGATTGCAAGCAACTAATGATTTGTAGATTTAATCTTTGAAAATCAATATCAAATCAAATGTAACAGATCTGATTTAGATTTTAACGGGAATTGATAGAATAATCCAGGGTCTTCATATTCGTATTACATGCAAAATGACTTGACCCTTCCTTCCGGTCCAAACCGGAAGTGCCTTATAATTTGAAAGTTGAAAATGATATGAATTTACTTTCAACGATGATAGTCTCTAGGTAGCCTGCACTCTACAAACAAAGTTACCGGTGACGTCATAAATTGTTATAACGCCCTCTAGTGGCAGGTTGAAAAATGTTTAATAAATAATAATAATAATAATGGAGCATTTATATAGCGCCTTTAACAATGATCAAAGCGCTGTACAACTATAGCATAGAAATAACACAAATAATAAGTACATAACAAAATACGGAAATCAAGGGGCAGTGAACAGTACATGATGAGCTAAGATGATTTAAGGAACAGATGGGTCTTGAGCAGTTTCTTGAAAACAGACAAAGAAGGTGAAATACGGATGAGATGAGGAATTTTGTTCCACTCCCTGGGGCCAGCAATAGAGAAGGCTTTGTCACCAGTGGATTTTGTGTTTATAGCTATGTGTAGGCGAGATGTGTCTGTTGAAGACCTAAGCCCCGCCCTACCTGACTGATACAAAGAGAGCAAGTCAGTCAGGTAAGGAGGAGCCATGTCATGCTGTGATTTGTAAACACAAAGAAGTAATTTGAACAGAATACGAGGTTCCATCGGTAGCCAATGTAGTTGTTGAAAGAGGACTGATGCGTCAGCAGAGCGACTAGCACTGAAAATGAGTCTGGCTGCGCGGTTCTGGAGTTTTTGTAACCGGTTTCTCTCGCCCTGACTTATACCGTATAAGAGAGAATTGCAGTAGTCTAGGCGAGATGTGATAAGACAGCGCACTGCATGGTCACAAGTGTTCTGGTCTATAAATTTACGAATGCGGTGTATATTGCGAAGGTGAAAGTTGACGGATCTGCATATTGATGTGACATGCTTTGACATAGACATAGTGGAGTCAAATACCACACCAAGGTTTCTAATGAAAGGTGAGGGTTTGATTGTGGAGGAACCTACTTTAAGTGTCAGGTCAGATAACGCATTAATGCTACGAGGAGAAGCGGCTATAAAAAATTCAGTTTTGTCGTCATGCAACTGTAGTTTGTTAGCACACATCCAGGATTTGATGTCAGTGATACAAGCGGATAATTTGTCAAGTGCTATTTGGGAATCACCAGGAACCGAAGGGTTGAAGCAAATATAAATCTGTGTATCATCAGCGTATATGTGGTGGTTAAGATGATGCTGATCAATGATGTCCGAGACCGGTTTGGTATAGAAAATAAAGAGTGTAGGCCCAACGACTGACCCCTGGGGAACGCCGAAATCGACAGGCTGTTCGTCTGAATATTCACCAGCAACACATACACGATTTCGGCGTCCACCAAGGTAGCTGTTGAACCAATTCAAAGCTGGGCCATGGAGACCAAAAGATGTTTCAAGTCTCGCTATCAATATATCGTGGTCAATGGTATCAAATGCGGACGAAAGATCTAACATGACAAGTAAAACAGCCATCTTGTTGTCGATGGCACGCAAAATGTCATTTTTCACCCGCAGCAAAGCAGTCTCAGTACTGTGGTTGCTTTTATATGCAGATTGGAAAGGTTGGTGTAAGCAGTTGTCACTGACCTGAACTTTGACACGATTTAAAGCAATTTTCTCAATGAGCTTGGATAAGAAAGGAATATTGGAGACAGGGCGATAATTCTTCAGCTCATCAATATCTAAATTAGGTTTTTTGAGTACAGGGGTGACAACTGCCTGAGCCAAGTCGTGTGGAAAGGTACCAGTAGAAAAGGACGAGTTGATCATATGTTTAATGAATGGTGCAATAACATGGACATTTGCTTTGAGCAACCAAGTAGGCATGGAATCAAGTGAACAAGATTTGTTAGGAGAACCAGTGATGCATTTGATGATCTCTTGTTCATCAACATGATCAAACTCACTGAGTGGGTGGGTGATAACATTAGACACATCGTCAGGAATAACTGGCATGGGAACTGCATGTAAATTAATATCAAGGCCACATCTAATATTAACAACTTTGTTACTGAAAAACAGGGCAAAACGATCACACAAATTCTTTATAGAATTACAAGTAGGAAACTTATTAGTATTTTTGTTCAGGAGTTTTTGAAGAGTCCGATGAATATCTTTGACATTGCAAGTGGCCAGTTTGTCCTTGAAGTATGATGCCTTGGCAGACTGGATAAGATGAGTGAGCAGTGACAGTTGCGCCAGGTACGCACCACGGTCTCTGTCAAGTTTGGTTTTCCGCCATCTTCGTTCCAGTCGACGACGAGCGCATCTTGCTTTGTGGATGTCACAGTTGTACCAGGGAGATCTCGGCCGTACATAATCGCTTTATAATTGGTATTTATAATCAGCATCTTGTTAGGAACAAGTTGGCGGATAAAAACAAAATAATATGACGTCACTAGACCGGAAATTACAATTAAAAGACCTTTAAACATTTCTGAAAATTAACCGCGAGAGATATAATCCAATTAATAATTTAAAATTTGCAGTTTTGAAAAAATTAAATAAAGAAATTTATTAAATGAAATCATAAATGTAATGAACAATACAACAAAAAAATGCGAAAAAGCCATATGCTCTGTTCCTTGAACAGACATATCTCTAGTCTTCTTCTTGTTCTTGTGCCATAAATCGCATAGACTTTGTACACGTTTCATTCTGGCGGTCACTTTTGTCATTAAACTGACTTCAATGTCATTGAAACTTTGCACATACTCGGAACTCATACTGAGCTAGTGCCTAAAACTCGGATGTCATCATGACGTCATCACGTGACACGTGACGTCATCTTAAAGTTTTAATAATTTAATCTTTGAAAATCAATACAAAATCAACCGCGAAAGACCGAAACTAGATGTTTGTGGGAATCGATAGAATAATTAAGGATCTTCATTTTATCTCGTGTGCGTAAAATCACGTGACCCTTCCTTCCGGTCCAAACCGGAAGTGGCTTATAATTTGAAAGTGGAAAATGATTTGAACTTACTTTCAACGATGTTAGTCTCTAGCTAGGCTGCGTTCTCCAAAAAAGTGACCGGTGACGTCATAAATTGTTTTAGCGCCCTCTAGCGGCAGGTTGAAAAATGTTTAAAATGAATAATCAGTTGATGTGTGTGGCGAAGTTTGTTCAAATCACTTTATAACTGATGTATATAATCAGCTTCATGATAGGAACAGGTTGACGGAAAGAAAAAAATATGACGTCACCAGACCGGAAGTTATAATGAAAATACCTCTTTTACTTAAAAAATTCCTAAAAAATTAACCCTGACAGATATAATCTTGTTTTTTGCTCTAAAGGTTAATGTAAAAGTACTTCTCAAACTTCCCTGTGTTTTGTAGCAAAAGGCGAACTTGGACATACCCTGAGACACCCTGGAAATTTCATGTTTTATGTCCTTGATTGCACGGCGCCAGTATACGTGTACATTGTATTGAGCGTACTTGCACGTACGATGTCAGTACGCTCCATACATTGTACAATAGAGAAGGGAAGGCGGGACACTGGTATCTATTTGTACGGTGACATGTGAAACACGAGAGTCATCAACATAGGCCACGAGGAAGGGCGCCGCTTATGGCAGGTACATGTAGGTAAACGTGCCTTCGGCAACGTAGTCTTTGGGCAAGACGTTGCTTAATTCGCAGCCACGAGAGGGCGCTATCGCGACAAACCATCATCACTCGCCATCCTGTCCGTAACAACGTCTTTGGAATTACGTAAATTGTTTTACCGAAAACGGTAAAAAACTAGTGCACATGCGCTATTTATGTATGTTAATGAAGAAAAAAAAAATTTCTTCGCGCACGCGCACATACGACAGCTAGTGTAGAATAGGTCAGGTAGCAAGTACCGAGATACTCACACGAGTCATCAGAAAGTCGCCGGCACGGTTTTCTCCGTGTGCACGGTGGGCTCCGAGATGGCAGAAGGAGCGGACAGGAAACCTAGGCGATGGTGTTTAATCTGCGTTTAATTTATGGACATCATGTTTATTTCTAGTGATTTGGATAAATTTAACCTTTATAAGTGCATTGAGGTAGGAATACATTCCTAATCTTACATAACATGTACCTCAATTGCAAGTGTTATCAAAGAATTAAATTTTGAAAATGATTCACATGTATTTTGAATTTCATTTGAGGCCAAAAAGAATTAACAAACAGCACTCTAAATGTCGCTGTTTGCTGCTTTGTATTAATAACTCAAACTCAATTAGAATGACTAAATTGGCAACTGCATGCAGTGTAACTGTAAAGATAAAATGTGTCTAATACTGTCTAATTATAGTTTTCCCCTCTGAAAAATAGGCCATGTCCGAATTCCTTGGCTGCAGCTACATATACACTCTCTAGTAGTAGGCCTACGTACCTAACGGCCCTACAAATAATCATGAAAGAATCTACAAAGAATCAAAGAATCATGAAAAAACCAGAATATTCCGCAAGCACAATGGCGACCACAAAGGAGGGGGGGGGGGGGGCAATTTTAAAATTATATGAAAAGGCACATAATTATATACGTAAGCAAAATTGTTTCCTTTGAGAAGTTGGGTTACTGATACCCCCCTTCACATACACGGATTTTTTTTACGAGTCTTTACGGATCGCACAGATTCACAGATTGTTCCTGGATCCTTACGATTTGGCCAGGTTTACGACTGATTTAAGTGTTGTTACGAGTTATTACGGGCTATTTACGGTTTATTACGGATTATTACGAGTTATTGCCATGTATTTACGTCAAAATTCCACGATTTGTTACGAGTTGTCACGGATAACTACAAGCAACTTACGAGCATTTTACGACCTGTTTGGGTGTTGTTACGAATAGTTACGAGTTAGTTACAAGTATTTACGAGTCCTCAGGATTTGTTGCCAAAAATATATAAATCCTCCAAATCTCAATGTACATGTACAATCATTCGTAAAGTATACGTATTTATTATTAAAGTACTCGTAACTACACGTAAAGTGCTCGTAATAACTCGTAACAATCCGTAAAGCCATCGTAACACGACCCGAATGAAATCGTTAACAACACGTAAGCACTCGTAATAATCCGTAAACAAATCGTAAACTAATCGTAACAAATTGTTAAAAAAATTGTTACGAGTCATTTACGGATTTTTGCGAGCAGTTTACGGATGGTTACGTGTTGTTGCGAGCGGTTTACGATACAAACGGATTGTTACAAGCTTTTTACGAGTTATTTACAGAAAACTCAAACCGTGGACAATCGTAAGATATTTTTGTGTCTGCGAGTTGTTGCGAGTTGTGACGAATTATTTACGGATACCAGCGAGTTATTTACAGATGCTTGCGATTGACTACGAGTTGGCGATCCGTAAGGACTCGTAAGAAAAATCCGTGTATGTGAAGGGTGTATAAAGATCCTAAAAAGAAATTTGAAAAATAAATTGCAAAGGTGAAATTCGTCCTGAATTTATGACCAAAGAAATTCATGAAAATAAATATATTTTAAGGGGATCGTTGTCATTTTCAAAATACCAAACGGATTCTGCCTTTAAAACTTGTTGGCAAGAGATGACCCTAATTAATATGTACCGAAAAGTCTTCCATTTTCACGAATAACGTTGAACACGTTTGATGATAAAATGTGTACAGTATGTACATGTACATGTATGTACATGTACATGTACATTTGTGTACAATACACGTATATCAATGTACATGTACATGTACATCCAGATGCAATGAGAAGTTGAGTCAGGGTGTTAGACCTATGCATATGTATATTTATGCAAAGTACGTAATGTACGCTGCATTCATTAGGCTAAGCAGGTGCGTGCGCATATCTCTACCTCGACGTAATGCCGGCGTCGCAAATCGGCCACGAGATTTACGCGAGTAATTGCAAGAGTTCGACCGCTTTGTTTTCACGAGCTACACGTTGCAAACGAAGCAGTGATTTTCCAAGATGGCGGGGTAAGTGGAAAGCGAACGATTTTCTGAATCGAATGATATAAAATATGACGAGATTCAGTGTGTTTTTGGCAGAATTTTGTTCACTCGAAGTTAGAGTATAATTTCAAGAAATGTTTTTGTCGTGTGTTTAGTTTCTGCGCCCTGACTGGACTAACAAATATTACCAAAAATGATCACTACACATTGATAAAAGAAGCAATGATCTTTCGTTTGATATACAATTTAGCCTGTGGCGACATTTTTTTCATGTATTTTGCGACGATTTTCGTGCGCGCGATTTCAACTTTTTCGGCCATGTCTTTCGGCTTTACATACGCAGAACGTGTATTTCATCATGCACACAAGCACACGCATACATGTGCTGGATATGCACTAGATGCGATGGTGATTGCACAGTAGCCTTACATGTATTTATATGATAAAGTTAGGTTTCTTTCATGTATAAAAACGACTTAGGCCTATGTTTTTGTTCAAAATTATAACAAATTGTTTAATAATAATAAATTTAGTTACTACTATTATTGTGCTAAACTTCATAGTTCCTATTTCTGTCTTCCAATATGTTTCTTATACTAGGTAGCACTCGTCCACCACCATGGCCATGCCCACCACCATGCCCACCGCAGCCATCGCCAGCATGTCGGGAGCCTCTACAGAAGGCCAAAGGCAACTCTTGTCCTTGGATATTCTCTCACAAAGTATCTCAAAGAGAACATCACTACTAAAGTTGGTTGATTTGCAGGTAGTGACTCGTCGCGGTAC
This sequence comes from Crossaster papposus, assembly GCA_037893245.1. Lineage (NCBI taxonomy): Eukaryota > Metazoa > Echinodermata > Asteroidea > Velatida > Solasteridae > Crossaster > Crossaster papposus. The sequence goes on along the minus strand of JBAIAA010000429.1, from coordinate 601,339 downwards.
TACAATTTCTGACCTTAGAAAGTATCTGCTTCATCAGCATGACATCTGCTCTTATTCCTCCATGGCCTGACATTGTATAATTTGTAATGATTCATGTTGGGACAAATGATCTAGAGTTGGGTTTCCAAAGAAGTGTTGAAAATAGTTGAAGATTTAAATGTACTGGTGGATATGCAGCACGTGCTTTGTACATGTAGATTTAAAGGTTTTGTATTTTAGTTTTTTAAATAATATACATGACTTTGTGTCAGTGTTGTGCAAACTATGGTGTTCTATATGTGCCAACGATTGAAAAAAAATGCTGGCGTTATATTTTTTTTTTTTTTGTTTTTTTTTTATATTTTTATTTTATTTTTTTTATTTTTTGTAATTTTTTTGGTTTTTTTTGTAATTTTTTTGGTTAAGAGAATGATGGCGCTTTCCCATCCAGTGACATTCCTCTCTCTGTGACTTGTATGGCTTAATTTAAGCACGAAATAGTCTATGCCCGTTATGTCCGAAATAAATGGAGTGGGCGAACACTAAAGACTAGATGACCGTATGGTATAAGATAAATCAAATGTGATTTTATTTGGGGTGCGAGGGGAGAATTGTAATCGCAAATTCTCTTGTGTTAGCAATAGCAGTGCTTTCGTGTCTTTACTGTTATGACACTCGTCAGTTGCAGGTAGGTGATTCCATGGTAAGGAATCGGGTCTAACTCGCAAGGTGTGTGGGTTTGGTGTGGTTACAATCAATGAACGTGAATTCCAGGTATTTGGAACTTAGCCATATTATTTATATTGGGTCCGTATTATTTCTCTTGTATAGAGAGCAGTATGTTGGATTACAACTGTTTTTTTTTACTGCTTGGTGTTTTAATTGTTACGGTCCGGTTGTTTATGGCTCGGTTGCTGATTGGAATTGGCGTTTTTGCGTTCGCATTTGCCAGAGAAGAGGTTTGATATTTGTTGGTTAAGTGATCTCATTGTTACCTTTTTTCGGTTTATTTCTTGCCATGGCTTTCCTATGCGGAAATTGTATATGAATATAATGAATATATTCGGATTGTGGGGCACATTGTAGGCAAGAAAAACCGTTTGGTTTGTTTTGGTTGATGAGATGTTTTAGGAGGGATGTTTCCCTGGTTTTGTTGGTATTCTCTGGGGTATATATGTACAGTTTGCGTACGTAAGATGGGTAGCGTGCAAAACGGCGTGGCCCGGTGGATGATACCGTGTTGTGATTGGTCATCTTATTATCCAATGGGTGCTCGGATGCGATAGAGCGGAAAACAGAGCATGGGTTGTGAACTCATGTTGTGGATTTGGGCTAAAAGTGTGTTTGTTTTTTGTTTGAAAAAGCCATTATTTATATTTTCCTATTTTGGAAAATAGTTAAATGAGGTATGGGCTTTTAGATAATTTTTTCTTCTATCTTTTGATAGTTGTTTAAGAAAAAATCAAAACATCTAACCGTGTGCGGTGATGGAAAGAGACGTTTTTTTTGGTGTTTGAAAAAGAAACATATGGTCAAACCGTGTGCGGTATTTGGACAAATATGTTTTGGTCGGCCCTTTGTTTATGAGTATAGCGGCTACGTTGTGGCTGGTTTGTTTCAAATGTTATAATGTAATTTAGGTGGAATAATCCCGTCTGCGGGTTATTTGTGTTCCAAATTACAGATTTGCTGATGTGCGTTCAGGTTTTTATTTGTTTAAACAAACGAGATGGCCGGGGTTTCCATGTTAGGATATTTGTACTGGTTGTTTTCCGAGTGCGAATGTGTGTGGGATATCGATGTCATGTGACGTCTTATGTGTGATAGACTTATTAAAGCCAAGTCTGTGGTTGTACACGAGTACTCAAAGCAGAGAGAGAAACAACCTGAAGATACCATGGTTGTTAATCAAGGGGGGTATTCACGGGCAGCTTGCGTGGACCATCGACCCACGATACTTCTGGGTGAAGCAGGGAGTATAATAGTTTTGGTTAAGAGAATGATGGCGCTTTCCCATCCAGTGACATTCCTCTCTCTGTGACTTGTATGGCTTAATTTAAGCACGAAATAGTCTATGCCCGTTATGTCCGAAATAAATGGAGTGGGCGAACACTAAAGACTAGATGACCGTATGGTATAAGATAAATCAAATGTGATTTTATTTGGGGTGCGAGGGGAGAATTGTAATCGCAAATTCTCTTGTGTTAGCAATAGCAGTGCTTTCGTGTCTTTACTGTTATGACACTCGTCAGTTGCAGGTAGGTGATTCCATGGTAAGGAATCGGGTCTAACTCGCAAGGTGTGTGGGTTTGGTGTGGTTACAATCAATGAACGTGAATTCCAGGTATTTGGAACTTAGCCATATTATTTATATTGGGTCCGTATTATTTCTCTTGTATAGAGAGCAGTATGTTGGATTACAACTGTGTTTTTTTACTGCTTGGTGTTTTAATTGTTACGGTCCGGTTGTTTATGGCTCGGTTGCTGATTGGAATTGGCGTTTTTGCGTTCGCATTTGCCAGAGAAGAGGTTTGATATTTGTTGGTTAAGTGATCTCATTGTTACCTTTTTTCGGTTTATTTCTTGCCATGGCTTTCCTATGCGGAAATTGTATATGAATATAATGAATATATTCGGATTGTGGGGCACATTGTAGGCAAGAAAAACCGTTTGGTTTGTTTTGGTTGATGAGATGTTTTAGGAGGGATGTTTCCCTGGTTTTGTTGGTATTCTCTGGGGTATATATGTACAGTTTGCGTACGTAAGATGGGTAGCGTGCAAAACGGCGTGGCCCGGTGGATGATACCGTGTTGTGATTGGTCATCTTATTATCCAATGGGTGCTCGGATGCGATAGAGCGGAAAACAGAGCATGGGTTGTGAACTCATGTTGTGGATTTGGGCTAAAAGTGTGTTTGTTTTTTGTTTGAAAAAGCCATTATTTATATTTTCCTATTTTGGAAAATAGTTAAATGAGGTATGGGCTTTTAGATAATTTTTTCTTCTATCTTTTGATAGTTGTTTAAGAAAAAATCAAAACATCTAACCGTGTGCGGTGATGGAAAGAGACGTTTTTTTTGGTGTTTGAAAAAGAAACATATGGTCAAACCGTGTGCGGTATTTGGACAAATATGTTTTGGTCGGCCCTTTGTTTATGAGTATAGCGGCTACGTTGTGGCTGGTTTGTTTCAAATGTTATAATGTAATTTAGGTGGAATAATCCCGTCTGCGGGTTATTTGTGTTCCAAATTACAGATTTGCTGATGTGCGTTCAGGTTTTTATTTGTTTAAACAAACGAGATGGCCGGGGTTTCCATGTTAGGATATTTGTACTGGTTGTTTTCCGAGTGCGAATGTGTGTGGGATATCGATGTCATGTGACGTCTTATGTGTGATAGACTTATTAAAGCCAAGTCTGTGGTTGTACATGAGTACTCAAAGCAGAGAGAGAAACAACCTGAAGATACCATGGTTGTTAATCAAGGGGGGTATTCACGGGCAGCTTGCGTGGACCATCGACCCACGATACTTCTGGGTGAAGCAGGGAGTATAATAGTTTTGGTTAAGAGAATGATGGCGCTTTCCCATCCAGTGACATTCCTCTCTCTGTGACTTGTATGGCTTAATTTAAGCACGAAATAGTCTATGCCCGTTATGTCCGAAATAAATGGAGTGGGCGAACACTAAAGACTAGATGACCGTATGGTATAAGATAAATCAAATGTGATTTTATTTGGGGTGCGAGGGGAGAATTGTAATCGCAAATTCTCTTGTGTTAGCAATAGCAGTGCTTTCGTGTCTTTACTGTTATGACACTCGTCAGTTGCAGGTAGGTGATTCCATGGTAAGGAATCGGGTCTAACTCGCAAGGTGTGTGGGTTTGGTGTGGTTACAATCAATGAACGTGAATTCCAGGTATTTGGAACTTAGCCATATTATTTATATTGGGTCCGTATTATTTCTCTTGTATAGAGAGCAGTATGTTGGATTACAACTGTGTTTTTTTACTGCTTGGTGTTTTAATTGTTACGGTCCGGTTGTTTATGGCTCGGTTGCTGATTGGAATTGGCGTTTTTGCGTTCGCATTTGCCAGAGAAGAGGTTTGATATTTGTTGGTTAAGTGATCTCATTGTTACCTTTTTTCGGTTTATTTCTTGCCATGGCTTTCCTATGCGGAAATTGTATATGAATATAATGAATATATTCGGATTGTGGGGCACATTGTAGGCAAGAAAAACCGTTTGGTTTGTTTTGGTTGATGAGATGTTTTAGGAGGGATGTTTCCCTGGTTTTGTTGGTATTCTCTGGGGTATATATGTACAGTTTGCGTACGTAAGATGGGTAGCGTGCAAAACGGCGTGGCCCGGTGGATGATACCGTGTTGTGATTGGTCATCTTATTATCCAATGGGTGCTCGGATGCGATAGAGCGGAAAACAGAGCATGGGTTGTGAACTCATGTTGTGGATTTGGGCTAAAAGTGTGTTTGTTTTTTGTTTGAAAAAGCCATTATTTATATTTTCCTATTTTGGAAAATAGTTAAATGAGGTATGGGCTTTTAGATAATTTTTTCTTCTATCTTTTGATAGTTGTTTAAGAAAAAATCAAAACATCTAACCGTGTGCGGTGATGGAAAGAGACGTTTTTTTTGGTGTTTGAAAAAGAAACATATGGTCAAACCGTGTGCGGTATTTGGACAAATATGTTTTGGTCGGCCCTTTGTTTATGAGTATAGCGGCTACGTTGTGGCTGGTTTGTTTCAAATGTTATAATGTAATTTAGGTGGAATAATCCCGTCTGCGGGTTATTTGTGTTCCAAATTACAGATTTGCTGATGTGCGTTCAGGTTTTTATTTGTTTAAACAAACGAGATGGCCGGGGTTTCCATGTTAGGATATTTGTACTGGTTGTTTTCCGAGTGCGAATGTGTGTGGGATATCGATGTCATGTGACGTCTTATGTGTGATAGACTTATTAAAGCCAAGTCTGTGGTTGTACATGAGTACTCAAAGCAGAGAGAGAAACAACCTGAAGATACCATGGTTGTTAATCAAGGGGGGTATTCACGGGCAGCTTGCGTGGACCATCGACCCACGATACTTCTGGGTGAAGCAGGGAGTATAATAGTTTTGGTTAAGAGAATGATGGCGCTTTCCCATCCAGTGACATTCCTCTCTCTGTGACTTGTATGGCTTAATTTAAGCACGAAATAGTCTATGCCCGTTATGTCCGAAATAAATGGAGTGGGCGAACACTAAAGACTAGATGACCGTATGGTATAAGATAAATCAAATGTGATTTTATTTGGGGTGCGAGGGGAGAATTGTAATCGCAAATTCTCTTGTGTTAGCAATAGCAGTGCTTTCGTGTCTTTACTGTTATGACACTCGTCAGTTGCAGGTAGGTGATTCCATGGTAAGGAATCGGGTCTAACTCGCAAGGTGTGTGGGTTTGGTGTGGTTACAATCAATGAACGTGAATTCCAGGTATTTGGAACTTAGCCATATTATTTATATTGGGTCCGTATTATTTCTCTTGTATAGAGAGCAGTATGTTGGATTACAACTGTGTTTTTTTACTGCTTGGTGTTTTAATTGTTACGGTCCGGTTGTTTATGGCTCGGTTGCTGATTGGAATTGGCGTTTTTGCGTTCGAGGTAGGAATACATTCCTAATCTTACATAACATGTACCTCAATTGCAAGTGTTATCAAAGAATTAAATTTTGAAAATGATTCACATGTATTTTGAATTTCATTTGAGGCCAAAAAGAATTAACAAACAGCACTCTAAATGTCGCTGTTTGCTGCTTTGTATTAATAACTCAAACTCAATTAGAATGACTAAATTGGCAACTGCATGCAGTGTAACTGTAAAGATAAAATGTGTCTAATACTGTCTAATTATAGTTTTCCCCTCTGAAAAATAGGCCATGTCCGAATTCCTTGGCTGCAGCTACATATACACTCTCTAGTAGTAGGCCTACGTACCTAACGGCCCTACAAATAATCATGAAAGAATCTACAAAGAATCAAAGAATCATGAAAAAACCAGAATATTCCGCAAGCACAATGGCGACCACAAAGGAGGGGGGGGGGGGGGGGGCAATTTTAAAATTATATGAAAAGGCACATAATTATATACGTAAGCAAAATTGTTTCCTTTGAGAAGTTGGGTTACTGATACCCCCCTTCACATACACGGATTTTTTTTACGAGTCTTTACGGATCGCACAGATTCACAGATTGTTCCTGGATCCTTACGATTTGGCCAGGTTTACGACTGATTTAAGTGTTGTTACGAGTTATTACGGGCTATTTACGGTTTATTACGGATTATTACGAGTTATTGCCATGTATTTACGTCAAAATTCCACGATTTGTTACGAGTTGTCACGGATAACTACAAGCAACTTACGAGCATTTTACGACCTGTTTGGGTGTTGTTACGAATAGTTACGAGTTAGTTACAAGTATTTACGAGTCCTCAGGATTTGTTGCCAAAAATATATAAATCCTCCAAATCTCAATGTACATGTACAATCATTCGTAAAGTATACGTATTTATTATTAAAGTACTCGTAACTACACGTAAAGTGCTCGTAATAACTCGTAACAATCCGTAAAGCCATCGTAACACGACCCAAATGAAATCGTTAACAACACGTAAGCACTCGTAATAATCCGTAAACAAATCGTAAACTAATCGTAACAAATTGTTAAAAAAATTGTTACGAGTCATTTACGGATTTTTGCGAGCAGTTTACGGATGGTTACGTGTTGTTGCGAGCGGTTTACGATACAAACGGATTGTTACAAGCTTTTTACGAGTTATTTACAGAAAACTCAAACCGTGGACAATCGTAAGATATTTTTGTGTCTGCGAGTTGTTGCGAGTTGTGACGAATTATTTACGGATACCAGCGAGTTATTTACAGATGCTTGCGATTGACTACGAGTTGGCGATCCGTAAGGACTCGTAAGAAAAATCCGTGTATGTGAAGGGTGTATAAAGATCCTAAAAAGAAATTTGAAAAATAAATTGCAAAGGTGAAATTCGTCCTGAATTTATGACCAAAGAAATTCATGAAAATAAATATATTTTAAGGGGATCGTTGTCATTTTCAAAATACCAAACGGATTCTGCCTTTAAAACTTGTTGGCAAGAGATGACCCTAATTAATATGTACCGAAAAGTCTTCCATTTTCACGAATAACGTTGAACACGTTTGATGATAAAATGTGTACAGTATGTACATGTACATGTATGTACATGTACATGTACATTTGTGTACAATACACGTATATCAATGTACATGTACATGTACATCCAGATGCAATGAGAAGTTGAGTCAGGGTGTTAGACCTATGCATATGTATATTTATGCAAAGTACGTAATGTACGCTGCATTCATTAGGCTAAGCAGGTGCGTGCGCATATCTCTACCTCGACGTAATGCCGGCGTCGCAAATCGGCCACGAGATTTACGCGAGTAATTGCAAGAGTTCGACCGCTTTGTTTTCACGAGCTACACGTTGCAAACGAAGCAGTGATTTTCCAAGATGGCGGGGTAAGTGGAAAGCGAACGATTTTCTGAATCGAATGATATAAAATATGACGAGATTCAGTGTGTTTTTGGCAGAATTTTGTTCACTCGAAGTTAGAGTATAATTTCAAGAAATGTTTTTGTCGTGTGTTTAGTTTCTGCGCCCTGACTGGACTAACAAATATTACCAAAAATGATCACTACACATTGATAAAAGAAGCAATGATCTTTCGTTTGATATACAATTTAGCCTGTGGCGACATTTTTTTCATGTATTTTGCGACGATTTTCGTGCGCGCGATTTCAACTTTTTCGGCCATGTCTTTCGGCTTTACATACGCAGAACGTGTATTTCATCATGCACACAAGCACACGCATACATGTGCTGGATATGCACTAGATGCGATGGTGATTGCACAGTAGCCTTACATGTATTTATATGATAAAGTTAGGTTTCTTTCATGTATAAAAACGACTTAGGCCTATGTTTTTGTTCAAAATTATAACAAATTGTTTAATAATAATAAATTTAGTTACTACTATTATTGTGCTAAACTTCATAGTTCCTATTTCTGTCTTCCAATATGTTTCTTATACTAGGTAGCACTCGTCCACCACCATGGCCATGCCCACCACCATGCCCACCGCAGCCATCGCCAGCATGTCGGGAGCCTCTACAGAAGGCCAAAGGCAACTCTTGTCCTTGGATATTCTCTCACAAAGTATCTCAAAGAGAACATCACTACTAAAGTTGGTTGATTTGCAGGTAGTGACTCGTCGCGGTACTACAATTTCTGACCTTAGAAAGTATCTGCTTCATCAGCATGACATCTGCTCTTATTCCTCCATGGCCTGACATTGTATAATTTGTAATGATTCATGTTGGGACAAATGATCTAGAGTTGGGTTTCCAAAGAAGTGTTGAAAATAGTTGAAGATTTAAATGTACTGGTGGATATGCAGCACGTGCTTTGTACATGTAGATTTAAAGGTTTTGTATTTTAGTTTTTTAAATAATATACATGACTTTGTGTCAGTGTTGTGCAAACTATGGTGTTCTATATGTGCCAACGATTGAAAAAAAATGCTGGCGTTATATTTTTTTTTTTAGTGTTTTTTTTTTATATTTTTATTTTTTTTTTTTTATTTTTTGTAATTTTTTTGTTTTTTATTGTAATTTTTTTTTTTTTTTTTGTAAGATTTTTTTTTTTTTGTAGAATAATTTTTTTTTTATAATTTTTTTTTTTTTATTTTTTTAGAAAAAAAATTTAAAAATTTTTTTTTTTTTTCGGCGTCGCATTTTTTTTTTCTGCGTCGCATTTTTTTTTAGTTTATTTTTTTTTATTTTTTTAAATTGTATTTTTTATTTTTTATTAATTAGCTGTTTCGGTTTTTCACCGAAACAGCTCTTGTAATCGTTAAAGTTTTTTTTTTTCTTTTTTTTTTAGCTGTTTCGGTTTTTCACCGAAACAGCTTTTGTTTTCGTTAAAGTTTTTTTTTTTTTTATTTTTTAGCTGTTTCGGTTTTTCACCGAAACAGCTTTTGTTTTCGTTAAAGTTTTTTTAGCTGTTTCGGTTTTTCACCGAAACAGCTTTTGTTTTCGTTAAAGTTTTTTTAGCTGTTTCGGTTTTTCACCGAAACAGCTATTGTTTTCGTTAAAGTTTTTTTTTTTTTTTAGCTGTTTCGGTTTTTCACCGAAACAGCTATTGTTTTCGTTCTGGTTTTTTTTTTTTTTTTTTTTTTTTTTTTTTTTTTTTTTTTTTTTTTGCCTTTTGTTCTCCATAGGATTTGTACACGTTTGTTCAGACAATACACTTTGATACTTTGGTAAATCCGATGGACTTGAGACTTGGCATACACTTAGACAACCACCCAAGGACGGTCCTAGAAGAAATTCGTTGCGATTACGTCATTCAAGGTCACGTGACTTAGCGTTAAAGGTGAAATTTTCCCCATAGGTTTTGTACACGTTTTTCTTCAGACTATTGAATGTGACACTTTGGTCAATCCGACCGACTTGAAACTTGCCATACACTCAGAAGACCACCACCAGATGTTTCTGAAAGAAATTCAGCACGATTGCGTCATTCAAGGTCACGTGACGTCAAGTTAAAGGTTTAATTTGTCCCCCATAGGTTTTGTACACGTTTTTCTTTAGACTCTTGACTTTGACACTTAGTTAATCCGATCGACTTGAGACTTGGCACACACATAGACCACCATCCACAGACGGTCGTAGGAGAAATTTGGCACGATTACGTCATTCAAGGTTACGGGGTGTCACGTTAAAGGTTCAATTTTCCCCCATAGGTTTTGTACACGTTTTTCTTTAGACTATTGACTTTGACACTTTAGTAACTCTGATCGACTTGAGACTTGGCACACACAAAAGATTACCACATACATATTGAAAGTAATTTTAGACACTCGAAACAGCTCTGTGTTTGTCCACAAACACATGTCTAGTTTTTTTTTTTTTTGTTTTTTTTTGCCTTTTGTTCTCCATAGGATTTGTACACGTTTCTTCAGACAATACACTTTGACACTTTGGTAAATCCGATCAACCTGAGACTTGGCATACATTTAGACAACCACCCAAGGACGGTCCTAGAAGAAATTTGTCGCGATTCCGTCATTCAAGGTCACGTGACGTCATGTTAAAGGTAAAATTTTCCCCATAGGTTTTGTACACGTTTTTCTTCAGACTATTGACTTTGACACTTTGGTATATCCGACGGGCTTGAAACTTGGCATACACTTAGAACACCACCCATAGATGGCTCTTGAAGAAATTCGGTACGATTGCGTCATTCAAGGTCACGTGACGTGACGTTAAAGGTGCAAATTATTTCCCCATAGGGTTTGTACACGTTTTTATTCAGACTATTGACTTTGACACTTTGGTAAATCCGACCGACTTGAGACTTAGCATACACTTAGAATACCAACCACAGATGGTTCTGACAGAAATTTGGCACGATTACGTCATTTAAGGTCACGTGACGTCACGTTAAGGATTCAATATTTTTCCTATAGGTTTTGTACACGTTTTTTCTTTAGACTATTGACTTTGACGCTTTAGTAAATCCGATCGACTTGAGACTTCGAATACACTTAGAACACCACCCACAGATGGTCTTGGAAGAAATTTGGCACTATTGCGTCATTCAAGGTCACGTGACGTCACGTTAAAGGTTCAATTTTTTTCCCCTTAGGTTTTGTACACGTTATTTTTTAGACTAATGACTGACACTTTCGTAAATTTGATCGACTTCAGACTTAGCACACATCTCGACCACCATCCTTAGGAGGGCCAAGAGAAAAATCGTCATGATGACCTCATCGGGGGTCATGTGACGTCACGTTAAAGGTGCCGTTTTTAGGACCCTCTATCTCTGAAAGTACAGGTCCAATTGGGGTAAAACTTGGTATTCAGGTATTACAGGATGTTATAGAAGAAAATTAATATGACATCATGATGACGTCATCGGGTGTCATGTGACGTCACATTAAAGGTTCAATTTTCTCGATAGGTTTTGTACACGTTTTTCTTCAGACTATTGAAGTTGACACTTTGGTAAATCCGATCGAATTCGTGTAACTGTTAAAGTGGTTTGCTGCCCTGATTGTTTGATTTGTTCAGACTATTGAATTTGACACATTGGTAAATCCGATCGACTTTGTGTATTTGACACTGGTAAATCCGATCGACTTCGTGTAACTGTTAAAGTTGTTTGCTGCCCTCATTGTTTGTTTTGTTCAGACTATTGAATTTGACACTTTGGTTAATCCGATCGACTTCGTGTAACTGTTAAAGTTGTTTGCCGCCCTCATTTGTTTAAGTTATCGATTTTACCTGAGATGAAACAAAGTGATATTTTTCCAACATGTAGTTTAACTCCGCCCCCCCCCCCCCCCCCCCCCCCCCCCCCCGTATAGTGATAATTTTTCAAACATGTAGTTCAACTTCCCCCCATATGAAATTGATCTTTGTTGGGGGGAATTGTTTTACACAATGAAAGAATCGTGTCACCACTAGTAATACAACTGCCTAAACTCCCTAATCCTGGGGTCTATGGGGCAAAGTTAGGTATCAAAATGAAGCTAACAATATGAAAAATGTGATTGTGAAATCAAAGGAACTGTTTAATTTAATATTCACATTTACTGGCATGTCAAATATGAAAATTAATAATGAAAATATGAAATATGAATAAAATACTGCTCATATTTATTAGTAAAACGTGTTTATTGTAGTTCAAAAATTCTTTTCCAATGCAGAAAATTTTGCTGGTGATCCTGGAAACAATATGTCAAAATAAATCCCCAATATGAATAAGTTTGGGCGAGCTATGATATTGTCCCTAAAACTACTAGAAAACGAGATTCAGCACAAATCACAGGCTTTCTTATCGCAGTGCATGTAAATGTACAATGTAAATGGATGAAGTTTTGTTTGGCATGAATCGAAATGAATGTCCGGGTTCATCTTTTTTTCGATTTGGAGACATCTTGCCATTTGATTTGTGCCGCAGTGTTGGCCGCCGTAGCAATGCCCTGATCTCGTGGACGCTTGTGTGGCCGAACGTTTTGTTGTCGTTGCCTAGGCGGTGCCGGTGGAAGGCCCACATAGTCATCGGAATCAAGCGCGGAATCCTACGAATCTTCACTGGCTTGCTTGACTGGCTCTCTTCTTCATTGTAGTCTGATTCTTCGCTACTTTCTTTGTCGCTTTCCACGTTAGAAATGCAGTGGGAAAGCAGATTCATGGCTTGCTGCGATGACATTCTACGGGGTCGCAGGACCGATGAATCCGCCATGTTTGTTGTGGTTACACATGTCGCGCGCATCGTACGCGCCGCATCGATTTATGGATGCACTATTAGCTAGCCTAATCCAAGTCCCGTTGAAAACAGTGTAAAATCAACAATGTTCAGTACCAAGTTTCATGCACACCGACATCACTGGGGTTTCTCAAACAACAATTAGATTATTGTCTTGGTCTTTATCTTTCCATTTCTTTTTAATTTTTAGTGGGTTAGCCAATTACATTTTTTAATATTCACACCAAAAGAAACTCACCTCCCGAAAAGTGATACTTCCCGAGACTGAAAACAGCCATTTTACAAATGGCATCCCTCCACGTTTTAGGGCAATTAGGACCCATTTTTAACCGTGATTTTATCAAGTCTGCCCTCAGATTGAAGCTCAAAAACCAGGGAGTTGATCCCATGCTATTTTTACACAATCCAAAATTTTTTTTATACCAAACGGTCTCCTTTTTCAAAAGAAACTGTGGGGGCACATTTCATGCTAATGAGTTCGCGTAGAAATTCTCCTTTCAATTAGAGTGGTGCACCCTTTGGTACACTCCATTAAACTTGGTATGCAATTCACGTGACGTCACAATAAAGGTGCAGGTTTTCCCCATAGGATTTGTACACGTTTTTTTCAACCAATTTATCTTTGGCACTAAATTCGATCGACTTTAGACTTGGCACACACATAGACCACCATCCACAGACGGTCGTAGGAGAAATTTGGCACGATTACGTCATTCAAGGTCACGGGGTGTCACGTTAAAGGTTAAATTTTCTCCCATAGGTTTTGTACACGTTTTTCTTTAGACTATTGACTTTGACACTTTAGTAAATCTGATCGACTTGAGACTTTAGTAAATCTGATCGACACACAAAAGACCATCACACACATATTGAAAGACACTCGAAACAGCTCTGTGTTTGTCCACAAACACATGTCTAGTTTTTTTTTCTTTTTTTTTTTTTTTTTTTTTTTTTTTTTTTTCCACTTTCAGACTTTTTCCCATAGGATTTGTACACGTTTTTTCAGCCAATACACTTTGACACTTTGGTAATTCCGATCGACTTGAGACTTGGCATACATTTAGACAACCACCCAAGGACGGTCCTAGAAGAAATTCGTCGCGATTCCGTCATTCATGGTCACGTGACGTCACGTTAAAGGTGCAATTTTTCCCCATAGGTTTTGTACACGTTTTTCTTCAGACTATGGACTTTGGCACTTTGGTCAATCCGACCGACTAGAAACTTTCCAGACACTCAGAACACCACCACCAGATGTTTCTGAAAGAAATTCAGCACGATTGCATCATTCAAGGTCACGTGACGTCAAGTTAAAGGTTTAATTTGTCCCCCATAGGTTTTGTACACGTTTTTCTTTAGACTCTTGACTTTGACACTTAGTAAATCCGATCGACTTGAGACTTGGCACACACATAGACCACCATCCACAGACGGTCGTAGGAGAAATTTGGCACGATTACGTCATTCAAGGTCACGGGGTGTCACGTTAAAGGTTCAATTTTCCCCCATAGGTTTTGTACACGTTTTTCTTTAGACTATTGACTTTGACACTTTAGTAAATCTGATCGACTTGAGACTTGGCACACACAAAAGATTACCACATACATATTGAAAGTAATTTTAGACACTCGAAACAGCTCTGTGTTTGTCCACAAACACATCTCTAGTTCTAGTTAGCTGTTTCGGTTTTTCACCGAAACAGCTATTGTTTTCGTTCTGGTTTTTTTTTTTTTTTTTTTTTTTTTTTTTTTTTTTTTTTTTTGCTTTTTCGCAAATGCGAAAAAGCCTTTGTTTTTGTTCTGATTTTTTTTTTTCTTTTTTGGCTTTTTCGCAATTTTGCGAAAAAGCCTTTGTTTTTGTTCTGATTTTTTTTTTTCTTTTTTGGCTTTTTCTTCTTCTTTTTTTTCTTTTAGTAACCTAAACTCCATAGACTTTGTACACGTTTTTTTGCACAAGTACTTTTACCAGAGAACAAAGTCGTATTTCCATAAAACTTAACCCAAGTGAAGACCCTATAGTGAGCTCGTGCCTAGCCGACATACGTCACGGTGAGGTCATCAGGGGTCACGTGACGTCATATTAAAGGTGTAATTGATTTAATCTTTGAAATTCAATAACAAATCAACCGCAAAAGACCGAAACTTATTTTTTGTGGCAATAGATAGAATAATCCAGGATCTTGATTTTATCTCGCGTGTGTGAAATCACGTGACCCTTCCTTCCGGTCTAAACCGGAAGTGCCTCATAATTTGAAAGTGAAAAATGATATGAACTTACTTTCAACGATGTTAGTGTCTGGCTACAATGTATTTTTCAAAAAAAATATTGGTGACGTCATAACATGTTATAGCGCCCTCTAGCGGCAGTTTGAAAAATTGTTTAAATGAATAATCTGTTGATGTGTGTGGCGAAGTTTGCTGAAATCACTTTATAACCGGTGTATTTAATCAGCTTCATGCTAGGAACAAGTTGACGGGAAGAAAAAATTATGACGTCACCAGATCGGAAGTTAGAATGAAAAGACTCCTTTTCCTTTGAAAATTCCCAAAAAAATTTAACTTGACAGATACAATCTTGATTTTTGCTCTAAAGGTTAATGTAAAAGTAGTTCTCGAACTTCCCTGTGTTTTGGGGCAAAAAACGAACTTGAACATACCCTGCGGCACCCTTGAAATGTAATCGTTTTGGCCTAGGTGCAAAAAGCATTGACCCCTTACGAGTGCATGGCACACGTATACTATACATGCTAGTACATGTACGTATACACTGATAGTGCATTATGTATTGAGCGTATGTATCACCACTAACATCATTCGTGCAAGCACATGTACGCTCACCCAAGAGGACACTAGCCGCCAACCTGTGAAACAGGATGACGTCATCAAATTGCCCATGGGGAAGGGCGCCGCGTACGACAGGTAGGTAAACACGCTTTCGGCTACGCAGAATCCAACCCCGTAGACTTTGTAAACGTTGCTTGCACAATTCAAAGCACTTTTAACGGAAAAACAAAGTCGTATTCCCATAAACTTGACCCAGGTGAAGACCCAATAGTGAACTCCAGTCTCGCCGACAGACACCACGAGGAAGACGTCATCAGGCCCACGTGACCTTATCTTAAAGGTGCAATTGATTTAATCTTGGAAAATCGATAAAACATCAACCGCAAAAGACCGAAACTTGAATTTTGTGGCAATTAATCGAATAATCCAGGATCTTCATTTTATCTCCTGTGCGTGAAATCACGTGACCTTTCCTTCCGGTCAAAACCGGAAGTGCCTTATAATTTGAATGTGAAAAATGATATGAACTTACTTTTAAGTTGTTAGGTGATAGATAGTTAGGTGATAGATAGTTGCACAAAAAGTTCACAAACGTGTGACGTCATCGTTTAAAACAGTTTTAATTCATTTTACTCTGTTTAAATTAACTTAAATTAGTTTTCAATGATTTTAAATTGTTTTGATGGTTTAAAAGTTCAATTTTTAAAATATTTAATAAAAAAAAATTGTGAATGCGAAAAAGCCCTATGTTCTGTTCCTCGAACAGACGTAGTTCTAGTTTTTCTTTTTTTTCTTTTAGTAACCTAAACCCCATAGACTTTGTACACGTTTTTTTGCACAAGTACTTTTACCAGAGAACAAAGTCGTATTTCCATAAAACTTAACCCAAGTGAAGACCCTATAGTAAGCTCGTGCCTAGCCGACATACGACATGGTGACGTCATCAGGGGTCACGTGACGTCATCTTAAAGGTGCAATTGATTTAATCTTTGAAAATCAATAACAAATCAACCGCAAAAGACCGAAACTTGATTTTTGTGGCAACAGATAGAATAATCCAGGATCTTCATTTTATCTCATGTGCGTAAAATCACGTGACCCTTCCTTCCGGTCTAAACCGGAAGTGCCTTATAATTTAAAAGTGAAAAATGATATGAACTTACTTTCAACGCTGTTAGTGTCTGGCTAGATTGTATTTAACAACAAAAATACCGGCGACGCCATAACATGTTATAGCGCCCTCTAGCGGCAAGTTGAAAATGGTTAAAATGAATAATCTGTTGATGTGTGTGGCGAAATTTGCGGAAATCACTTTATAACCGGTGTATTTAATCAGTTTCATGCTAGGAACAAGTCGACGAGAAGAAAAAATTATGACGTCACCAGACCGGAAGTTACAATGAAAAGACTTCTTTTCCTTTGAAAATTCCTAAATAATTGAACCTGACAGATATAATCTTGATTTTTGTTCTAAAGGTTAGTGTAAAAGTAGTTCTCGAACTTTCCTGTGTTTTTTGGCAAAAAACGAACGTGAACATACCCTGCGGCACCCTTGAAATTTAATCGTTTTGGCCTAGGCGCATAAACCATTGACCCCTTATATGTGCATGGCACACGTATAATATGTGTGTACGTGCTTGTATGTACGTACGTATACACTGATAGTGTGTGTGCATTGAGCGAATGTATCACTACTGACATCGTATGTGCATGCAAATGTACGCTCACCCAAGAGGACACTAGCCGCCAACAAGCGAAACAGGATGACGTCATCAAATTGCCTATGGGGAAGGGCGCCGTGTGCGACAGGTAGGTAAACAGGCTCTCGGCTACGCAGAATCCAATCCCATAGACTTTGTAAACGTTGTTTGCACAATTCCAAGCACTTTTAACGAAAAACAAAGTCGTATTTCCATAAAACTTAACCCAGGTGAAGACCCTATAGTAAACTCGTGTTTCGCAGACATACGCCATGGTTACGTCGTCAGGGGTCACGTGTCGTCATCTTAAAGGTTCAATTGATTTAATCTTTAAAAATAAATAACAAATAACCACAAAAGACCGAAACTTGATTTTTGTGGCAATAGATAGAATAATTCAGAATCTTCATTTTATCTCGTGTGCTAAAATCACGTGACCCTTCGTTCCGGTCCAACCGGAAGTGCCTCATAATTTGAAAGTGAAAAATGATATGAACTAACTTTCAACGATGTTAGTTTCTGGCTAGAATAAAATTTTCCAAAAAAAATCAGGTGACGTCATAATATGTTATAGCGCCCTCTAGCGGCAGGTTGAAAAATAGTTAAAATGAATAATCTGTTGATGTGTGTGGCGAAGTTTGCTGAAACCACTTTATAACCGGTGTATATAATCAGCTTCATGCTTAGACCATATTGGGAAGGAGAAATATTTATGACGTCACCAAACCGGAAGTTACAATGACAAATCCTTTAAACCTTAAACAATCGCTTAAAAATCACCCGCTATAGATATAATCCAGATTTTTGCATCAGATAGCACAGTAAAGACAGCTCTCGAGCTTTCTGTTAATTACGCCACGATGACGTCATCAAATGTCAGATTACAAGCAACCAAATATTTCTAGATTTAATCTTCGAAAATCAATATAAAATCAACTGTAAGAGATCTGATTTAGATTTATAAGGGAATTGATAGAGTAATCCATGGTCTTCATAATTTGTATTACATGCAAAAAACCCTGACCCTTCCTTCCGGTCCAAACCAGAAGTGCATTATAATTTAAAAGTGGAAAACGATGTGAACTTACTTTCAACGATGTTAGGCGCTGGCTAGGTTGTAAGTAACAAACAAGTTAACGGTGACTTCTTAAAATGTTATAGCGCCCTCTAGCGGCATGTTGACAAATGTTACGTCATATTACGATTATATTCGAATTATTACGTTTTTCGACCTTTAAGTCATATCTCAGCAACGGAACGTGCTAACATAACAAATTTGTTTATTGTTAGGTGATAGATAGTTGCACAACAAGTTCACAAACGTAGGACGTCATCGTTTTAATCAGTTTGAATTAATTTTAATCTGTTTAAATTAACTTAAATTCGTTTCCAATGATTTTAAATTGTTTTGATGGTATAAAAGTTCAATTTTTGAAATATTTAATCAAAAAAATTGAGAATGCGAAAAAGACCTATGTTCTGTTCCTCGAACAGACGTAGTTCTAGTTCTTCTTGTTCTTGTCCCATAAATCGCATAGACTTTGTACACGTTTCTTCTGGAGGTCACTTTTGTCATTAAACATACTTCAATTTCATTGAAACTTTGCACATACTCAGAACTCATACTGAGCTAGTGCCTAAAACTCGGATGTCATCATGACGTCATCACGTGACACGTGACGTCATCTTAAAGTTTTAATAATTTAATCTTTGAAAATCTATACAAAATCAACCGCGAAAGACCGTAACTAGATGTTTGTGGGAATCGATAGAATAATTAAGGATCTTCATTCTATCTCGTGTGCGTAAAATCACGTGACCCTTCCTTCCGGTCCAAACCGGAAGTGGCTTATAATTTGAAAGTGGAAAATGATTTGAACTTACTTTCAACGATGTTAGTCTCTAGCTAGGCTGCGCACTCCAAAAAAGTGACCGGTGACGTCATAAATTGTTTTAGCGCCCTCTAGCGGCAGGTTGAAAAATGTTTAAAATGAATAATCAGTTGATGTGTGTGGCGAAGTTTGTTCAAATCACTTTATAACTGATGTATATAATCAGCTTCATGATAGGAACAGGTTGACGGAAAGAAAAAAATATGACGTCACCAGACCGGAAGTTATAATGAAAATACCTCTTTTACTTTAACAATTCCTCAAAAATTAACCCTGACAGATATAATCTTGTTTTTTGCTCTAAAGGTTAATGCAAAAGTACTTCTCAAACTTCCCTGTGTTTTGTAGCAAAAGGCGAACTTGGACATACCCTGAGACACCCTTGAAATTTCATGTTTTATGTCCTTGATTGCAAGGCGCAAGTATACGTGTACATTGTATTGAGCGTACTTGTACGTACGATGTCAGTACGCTCCATACATTGTACAATAGAGGCGGGACACTGGTATCCATTTGTACGGTGACATGCGAAACACGAGAGTCATCAACATAGGCCATGAGGAAGGGCGCCGCTTACGGCAGGTAGGTAAACGTGCCTTCGGCAACGCAGAACTACGCGTGAATTATACCATAATTATAATAGATGTACGCGAACTTTTGCACAAGTACTTTTAACAGAAAACAAATTGGTATTCTCATCAAACTTAACCTCCGTAAATACTCTATAGTGCACTCGTGCCTTGTGGACAGGCGTCGTGATGACGTCATCATGGGTCATGTGACGTCGTCTTAAACGTGCAATAGATTTAATGTTTGAAAATTAATAAACAAACAACCGCGTATGATCGGAACTTAAAGTTTGTGGGAATTGATATAATATTAAATCCAGGATCTTCATTTTATCTCGTGTGCGTGAAATCCCGTGACCCTTCCTTCCGGTCGAAACCGGAAGTGGCTTATAATTTGAAAGTGGACCATAATGTGAACTTAGTTTCAACGATGTTTGTCTCTGGCTAGATAGTGCTTTTCACAAAAAATACCGGTAACGCCATAACATGTTACAGCGCCCTCTAGCGGCAGTTTGAAAACTGTTAACAATGAATAACCAGTTGATTTTTTTGCGAAGTTTGCTCAAATCACTGTTTAACTGGTTTATATAATCAACATCTTGTTAGGAACAAGTAACTAGACCGAAAGTTACAATGAAAAGACCTTTAAACCTTAAATAATTGCTGACAAATCAACCGCGATAGATATAATTCTTTTTTTTGCTTTAAATAGACAAGTTCAGACAGCTCTCGAGCTGTATGTTACTGACGTCACGATGACGTCATCAAGTATTAGATTGCAAGCAACTAATGATTTGTAGATTTAATCTTTGAAAATCAATATCAAATCAAATGTAACAGATCTGATTTAGATTTTAACGGGAATTGATAGAATAATCCAGGGTCTTCATATTCGTATTACATGCAAAATGACTTGACCCTTCCTTCCGGTCCAAACCGGAAGTGCCTTATAATTTGAAAGTTGAAAATGATATGAATTTACTTTCAACGATGATAGTCTCTAGGTAGCCTGCACTCTACAAACAAAGTTACCGGTGACGTCATAAATTGTTATAACGCCCTCTAGTGGCAGGTTGAAAAATGTTTAAAATGAATAATCAGTTCATTTTCGTGGCGAAGTTTGCTCAAATCGCTTTATAATTGGTATTTATAATCAGCATCTGGTTAGAAACAAGTTGGCGGATAAAAACAAAATAATATGACGTCACTAGACCGGAAATTACAATTAAAAGACCTTTAAACATTTCCGAAAATTAACCGCGAGAGATATAATCCAATTAATAATTTAAAATTTGCAGTTTTGAAAAAATTTAATAAAGAAATTTATTAAATGAAATCAGAAATGTAATGAACAATACCAACAAAAATTGCGAAAAAGCCATATGCTCTGTTCCTTGAACAGACATATCTCTAGTTTTTTTTTCCTTTTGTTCTTCATAGGATTTGTACACGTTTGTTCAGACAATACACTTTGACACTTTGGTAAATCCGATGGACTTGAGACTTGGCATACACTTAGACAACCACCCAAGGACGGTCCTAGAAGAAATTCGTCGCGATTACGTCATTCAAGGTCACGTGACTTAGCGTTAAAGGTGAAATTTTCCCCATAGGTTTTGTACACGTTTTTCTTCAGACTATTGAATTTGACACTTTGGTCAATCCGACCGACTTGAAACTTGCCATACACTCAGAACACCACCACCAGATTTTTCTGAAAGAAATTCAGCACGATTGCGTCATTCAAGGTCACGTGACGTCAAGTTAAAGGTTTAATTTGTCCCCCATAGGTTTTGTACACGTTTTTTTTTAGACTCTTGACTTTGACACTTTAGTAAATCTGATCGACTTGAGACTTTAGTAAATCTGATCGACACATAAAAGACCATCACACACATATTGAAAGACACTCGAAACAGCTCTGTGTTTGTCCACAAACACATGTCTAGTTTTTTTTTGTTTTTTTTTGCCTTTTGTTCTCTATAGGATTTGTACACGTTTGTTCAGACAATACACTTTGACACTTTGGTAAATCCGATCGACTTGAGACTTGGCATACATTTAGACAACCACCCAAGGACGGTCCTAGAAGAAATTCGTCGCGATTACGTCATTCATGATCACGTGACGTCACGTTAAAGGTTCAATTTTTCCCCATAGGTTTAGTACACGTTTTTCTTCAGACTATTGACTTTGACACTTTAGTAAATCCGACCGACTTGAAACTTGGCATACACTCAGAACACCACACCCAGATGTTTCTGAAAGAAATTCAGCACGATTGCGTCATTCAAGGTCACGTGACGTCAAGTTAAAGGTTTAATTTTTCCCCCATAGGTTTTGTACACGTTTTTCTTTAGTCTATTGACTTTGACACTTAGTAAATCCGATCGACTTGAGACTTGGCACACACGTAGACCACTATCCACAGACGGTCGTAGGAGAAATGTGGCACGATTACGTCATTCAAGGTCACGGAGCGTCACGTTAAAGGTTAAATTTTCCCCCATAGGTTTTGTACACGTTTGTCTTTAGACTATTGTCTTTGACACCAGTAAATCTGATTGACTTGAGACTTGGCACACACAAAAGACCACCACATACACATTGAAAGTAACTTTGGACACTCGAAACAGCTCTGTGTTTGTCCACAAACACATGTCTAGTTTTTTTTTTGTTTTTTTATAATTTTTTTTTTTTTTTGTGGCGTCGCATTTTTTTTTTCGGTGTCGCTTTTTTTTTTTTCGCGTCGCATTTTTTTTTTTTCGGCGTCGCATTTAATTTTTTTAATTGTAATTTTTTTTTCGCGTCGCATTTTTTTTTTTTGGGCGTTGCATTTTTTTTTTTCGCGTCGCATTTTTTTTTTAGGCGTCGCATTTCTTTTTTTTTATTTTTTTTTTTTTTTGGGGCGTCGCATTTTTTTTTGGGGGGGGGGCTTTCACTATTTGCAGGAGATAATTCACGTGACACCCACGTGACAAGAAGTTCAACTTTGACCGTTTACTGGGCTGCACCGCACCGGACCGTACGTACATAGTACATGTACATTGTACACAAATGTACACGTTGCTTCATCCACAGTGTAGGCTAGATGATTACGACAATATCCTTTTTTCAGTTGCAACTGAGAGACCTATTTCATTTGTACATGTACCTGTATATGTATCATTTACTACCACATAGCTGTTTATAGATTTGTTCAAAATCTTATTATAAATCGACTGCATGTGGTGCGTATTAATATAAACTATTAAAATCTTGTTGTTTTGTATTAAGTGTATCATAATTATGACACAATTAGGACGACTCTACGCCGTACGGAAGTTGTTGTATTTGAGTTGACAGCCAATTTCAAGCTCACGGTTACTTTTGAAGTTTCAGGTGGTCCTTATTTTCCAGATTAATTAACCCATGTTTTTTGTTTCATTTCACACATGGGGCCATAGACTAGGGCTACTTTAGTGCTTATCATCGCCAAATTCCTAAAACAATCATGTGTTTTTGTTCGTTTTGGAATGGGGTTCAACTACACGATTATCAACTTTTGATGTCTTTTTGATGTCTTTTTGTTTTAGACTGAGAATATGGGCCAATTTCATGGAGCTGCTAATTACACACATTTTATTAGCATGAACATTTTTCCTTGGCAAGAACAGAGTTACAATACCATATAGAACAAGGAACAGCCACATTTTAAGGTTATGTATATTATTTTTGACTGGTATTCAGCTGTTTTTGGTTTAGCCTGAAAAGCGTGTTCAGTTTTTGCTGGTAACCTGTTTTTGTCACAGCAAGACTTCTGCTACTGCTAAGAAAATTATTGTGCTTAGTAATAACAGCTCAATGGAATGTGCCCCTGATCTAATGTGAATAAATATCTCTAAACTTCAAAAGTACCTTTTCCCCTAACATTTACCACCATGAGATCGATTAGTTCGTCACTATTTTGAAGCCGGCTATAGCTACGATGAACTTCTTTCGATTCTGTCCCTTCGACACGACATCAATATCAGGTAGATGTACTTAATTTACAATTTAATTAGGAGCCTGTGCTTTAAATGCTACCATTACGACCCACCAGTATTGTATGTTGATTTGTAATTAATAATATAGATATCACGTACTTCATGTCGATCCGTGGCATGCATACATGTACTCACAACAAATGGTTGCAAACATGGTTTTGTGTTAAAACTTTTACACCAACAGTTTGGAAACCTGTTTGTAACTATCATTATGTCTACATTTAAACATTGTTCTGTATAGGCCACCACTAACTAGAACCAATAACATATTTTTTTAATTTGTTTAGCCTTAGATCTTTGCACCGCATTCTCCGCAGATTAAATTTGCGGAGATACAACCCTGACGATTTGACATTGAACAGATTCATAGTGAGTTTGGAGGTAGGTAAGGTAGAGCCTGACAAACATGACCCCGTGGTTGTGGTATCCCATGTTAAAAAGCAACCTTCTGTCTGGTATAAATGTCAAATGTGCATTTCATTGTGCAATTTGTTTTAACTTTTGATCCCTTTAAAAAAATTAAACCTAAATTCATCCTTTTCTTATTGATTGTTTATGAAAATTTACAGTGTATGTGTATACCTGTAAAGAAATTAAAAATGTCGGTTGTGCAAGACCAATTGTTTTGTAAACTGAGGTGACATGCATGTTATATTGCCCTACCCCTACAACAGCCGAGCAACATGCCCAGGAAGTTAGAACAGTTATAACAGGCAATGGTGAACAACATATGCCAAATGATTGGTTAAAAAAAACCAGATGTAATCCCACGTGATTCAATCATTATCTGAAATTGTTTTGTTATTGTTTACAATAAACAAATTGTGTATTTGTCATCGTGTTGTATAGTCAGAACTACAAGGTAGTGGCCACAACCTTGGATGTCGAGCCATGGGAAGAAGATTATTGTCACGCTATGGCATCAACATTCCAAGGTAGGCCTGTAATAATATAGTAAGTTTTTTTGTACACATTTGTACATGTACTGATTGGTGTCCTAATTACTTTGTGTGTCAACATTTTTGATCATGTTTAGGTCTTTCTTTATGTGATTGAACTAAATTTTGTTTCTAACAATTCTTTTAGAAGGAATGATTGAGACTCAAGTAATACTTTATTATTAGATCTCTTTTATTATGTGTGCAGGCATATCATCCTAGAAGGCCAACGGATGCTAGACCCTATTGGGCTGGAACTAAGACAAAGACATAGGCTGAGGAGACGATCGTATGTAAATGAAGGCCCAAATTATGCAGTCCACATTGATCAGCATGACAAGTTGAAGGTTTATGGCTTTGCTTTGCATGGAGCAATAGATGGGTAAGTTATGAAAAATGCACCTTTTCAACCACGATTAATTTCCTGGGTTAAATTTCGAACCCAATAAACCCTATATTATACCTTAACCCAAACACTTAACCTAAACCCACATCGTAACCCTAGTTTTTTATTAATTTGAGTAAAATACAAATAATTAAAAATTTGTGACATTTCTAGTGTAGACCTATTCTTCTATAGAAATCGCCCTGTTGAAACCTGTTGTCCCCATTGTGTTCAAGTCTCCACAGGGGAAGATACTTACTATGACCCGTGTAGCGGTTTAGTATATCTGTATATTTATACCAAAAGGTATTTTAAATTTAGAAGGGTAGGTTGCATTGTGATGAAACTTGTTGGGTGCCAAAATATTGTTACTTGCATGTTTAGGATTTCCGTTAAAATATTATTGTACTCATAATATGTGACACTTCCATTGATCAGAATGACAATACAAACAAGATACGGAACTTTTCATCACAGCCGAAACAACAAGTGTTTGTCCACAAACTGTGTCTGGGGATTGTGAACAACTTCCTGTCTTTGTTGATGTCAATTTTTAAATCGTTTCAACCTATTCGTTTCTGTTCCTATTTTTTTTTATTGCTTCTTTTTTCTATGCCCAATCCTATAGACTTTTTACTTTCTGGCATAAAACAAAGCCCTATTCTCATAAAACTTAACATAGGTAGACCAGGATGTGTAATATAGACAACTTTGTTGTCATATCTCTTTAACGGAACATGCTAAATTTCAAATTCTAGTGTTAATATGTTTGTTGGGTCACACATTTATGTTAACAAACTTGTCTAGTGTGTGACGTCATAATGATGTCATCAAACATGGTGATTACTAAGACATTGTCACTAATATGTAAAATGATTTTTATACTTTTAAAACTTAAATGTATATACTTATAACATTGACAATATTTTTTTTTTTTTTGGCGGGGCGGCAGCTTTTCCAGAAGAATATTGTGGCTGAAAGTAGCACATACAAACAATGACCCAACAGTTGTAGCTTCGTACTTCGTAGACTTTCTTCGAGAACTAGAAGGTAGGTAAACATTAAGATATCTATAATACAAACCAAGTTGTGTATCAAAATCAAAGTGTGTACCTACAAATCCAAGTCTAATGCATTTTAGTTGCCTCCATCCATGTAATACCATAACAAAAATGCATTTTTCAGGGGTCCCACGCTGCATCCAGATGGACAGGGGAACTGAAAATGTCCTTATTGAAGATATCCAAGTGGCATTTCATTCCGAGTATAATCATGACAACAACTACTGTGTCATTAAGAGTACCTCCCCACATAATCAGGTAGGTTAAACAACTATTGAATTTTACAATGTTGTTATTTAGAACTGTACAAAATAAATTTGCACACATTAAAATCAAATCAAAGTTTAGATTTATTTTCTTCTGATTAATGTTGAACAGGCGGATCTTTCATATAAAATAAGGGGCCTGGAGCTCTTTTTCTTTGAAGGGAAGAATGAAATAGCCCGCATCAAATTAAAGGTTTGTTATTCAATAGTTTCCAGTTTTTGAATGTTTTTGTGGGATTAACCAATGACTGTTAATAGACATTTTCATCCAAAGATGATGCCCTAAAAGTAGCCTTGGAGCCCATCGCCTGCTTAACAAATGATGTCTATGCTCCATTTCAACTAGGGCCCAATATTAGATTTTCACAGTACAAGCCAGTGTTTTTATTGTTTTTTTCCCACAAAATGTGTCGGCAGGGAATTTTAGGTGTTGCAAATTTTTTTTCTTGCGTCTTACACAATTGTTGGCCTATTTAATGGTCTGCAACAACATACGAAGGAATGTCCGATAGTTGAAGAAATGTTTAGTAAAGTATATATCAGATGACTAATGCGCCTTTTATTAACTGAACTGGACATTTCAACTGCCTGGATATTTAATTGCAAGAGGAATGAGGAATTTGTGTTCCTGGAAATCACTTACTGTAGAATCTGCGACGAGTTCCACCTTAAACAGATAACCAATGAACCGAACAGAATCATTGCAGGAACTAAGTGACCTGATGGTGTCGTGTTGACTCCTATTGTGTCTAAACCTAAACTTATCTAGAAACCAAAGCGTAAATTGTTATTAACAAATTTGACCAGATGCGTTAAGATATGCACCACTTTAAAGAGCGTTTTCACTTTCGTTTAATGTACGATACAAGTTGTTACACACAGCACCAAAGCACAACTTGTGGTGTATTACATAATTACACGTCTCAGAATGCCAACACATGTAGCTTTACCTTACATACGCACTGTGGACATTCCTTTGTCTTCGTGTAGTTAACAAACTTTGACTAAATACTCATTTTTCTCGCTTCCCCAAAACAAATTTACCCTCAAATTTTGATTATGGGCCTCTCAGCTGTCCCTTCTATCTTTTCTATATATAACCCTAACCCGTTTTTCCTCTAGCGCTCTTTTTCGGAAACTGAAAAACGGATTGTGGACGTGTGCAAGTCCACAAACCGTAACCTCTTCCCGCATCGTGTGGACCTATATTGTTCGGAGGTCCACAGTGCGTATGCAAGACTAACTCTTGACGGCTGGAATCACAACAAACATTAAACAACCTGACCTCATTGGAGTTACAAAGGTCGTTCTAAACAAGTATATAAAACGCCAATTTTCAAAGGGTATGGTTGTATTTTTTAAATGAACTGGGCGCCTCCAAGACGTACCTTTAATCCTATACCCCTGATTCAACGTAACTAAAAATTGTTTTCTTACAGCGGATTGAACGCTTTTGGAGGACGTTGTTTGCTATGATGGAGAGCTATTGGGTTGATACTTTTCGTTTGTTGGTGAATGAGGGTACATTGGATTGCACTTCACCATTACACGTGTGAGTTAATTGTTATTATACTCAATTAGCCGATACCAACACCTAATATAATGAGTATGTGCGAATAATGCTTATATCTGTGCTATTGGAATATAAATAGTGCATTTTCTGATATGAAAAAATAAGAAATACCATAATACTATGATTGACAAAATTGATTATGTTTATTCGAGTTAATGGTTTATTAATAAACTTTGACAAATTACAGGGAATGTATGAGGTTTTGCTTCACCCAGATGATTCAGAGCGAGCTGAATGATGTAAGAATAGAATGGAATCAGCACCGGACAAGAGCTTCTCCAAATGTTGTCGCTCTAGCTGGGAAACCCGACATAATGTATTTCTTGCCGCTACTTTACAGTATGTTTTTAGTTTTTGTTCTCTATAAAATAAAGTAGCACCATTTGATCAAGGGGCGTAGGGGTTTTGCGCCACCAACGATGGGATGAGTTTGCCTTGTCTGCTTTTAAGGGGAGACTATACCCTCAAATCCCCTACAGAAATTCCCTAACTTCACATTCGGCAGTTTTTCCCCATTTTTACAAGGAAAATGTGCGTTTATACACACCTCGCGTCATGATTTTTCAGTAGTTTTAACAATAACGCTAACAATTTAGTTATTGCTCAGTCAACTAGTTAGACCATAGGCCCAGATGTATTTTACAAACGGCTGTTTCGACCTCAAGTAGTAACCAAGTAGATTAACGGGTTAGGTAATAGATCGTAAGATTGGGGTTCGAGTTCGGATGATGCTCATTTCCCATTGCCTTTTTTGTGTGGATGCGGTGTTTTTTTGAGGGAAAGCAAGGTTCCGGGAACCTAAATGTCTTCCATTCAGTGTGGCATTTACGCCCAGTTATGATAATTAAATTGTCCGTACACGCTCCACACTGTTGTTACCTTTAAAAACCCTAACACATTTTGGATCATGTAAAGCAAGATAGCTGCATAAACTATTTTGTGGTCATTGTGTTTCCGGAATATTAAGAATTATTTTCAGTTCTCTCAGGGAATGTGTTAGGTATCAATAATCTGGGGTGTGTATAGGTATAGAAAGGGTCTGCTTTGCCGTTATTCAAGCGGCGTGCATTGGCATTGTACATTTGTATCTCCGCTGTTTGTATAGTTGAAGCAAGAAATGGACAGAGAGACCCCCCTCCCCCCCCCCCCCCCCCCCCCCCCCCCCCCCCCCCCCCCCCCCCCTCCTCTTAGTGGTGGTCATTGTGCTTGCAGAATGTTGTTCTTTTTATGTTTTTAGGGAGGGGGTGTTAGGCAACAATAGTCTAGGGAGTGTATGGGGGACTCAGGGGGAGTCGCTCGGTCCCATATCTTGCTGGGTATAGACTATAATGGGTTGAGTCTGTCGGTCCCATATCTAGTCCAGGGAAAATAAGTTTTGACCTCGCACAAATTGCAATATAATATTTTTCACCACAGTGCACTTCTATAAGGTCCCTAGAATGGCATACTAAAAATCTCAAAAAATGCAAGCATTGAAAATATTACTAATTTGCATAAATCGTTAATCCCTGCCGCGTAATATATTTATTCTTATATTTGGGTATATTATTATTTATTTCATTTGTTTGAACAAGTTTATTTTGGTGATTCTACTTAAATAACCTTACTTCAGTAACATTTTCTAAAGCATATAAGTATGGTGTTCTATATGTGCCAACGATTGAAGAAACAAATCGGGCGTTATATCTATTCTTTTAGCGATTTTTGATTTTTTTAGTGTCTTTGTTTATTATTTTTTTATTTTTATTTTTTTTATTTTTTTTTGGGCGTCGCTTTTTTTCTTTTTTCGGCGTCGCATTTTTTTTATTTATTTATTTTTTTTTTTGGGGTCGCATTTTTTTATTTTTATTTTTTTTTTTTTTGGCGTCGCATTTTTTTTTTCGGCGTCGCATTTTTTTTTGGGAGTCCTGAAAGTACGGAGCCCCTGAAGGGACATTAAAAACAAAAATTATCTCGTGCACACGACATAATTTGTGATTTTCCCGGAACCCTTTTCATGGAAATCCATGTTTACTGATTACGATTGGCTAGAGCGTGGAGGCAGAATTTAGAGTAAACAGTAAGTAATCATATTGAATTGTTTAGACAGGCATTTATTAATTAGGCCGTACCAAGGTAATATTTTCATGACAGGGGAAATTTGTTTCCAGCGTACCCCGAATCTGAAATATGTGAATAATAAATTCACCACATATTTCAGATTCAGGGTACGCTGGAAACATATTTCACCTGGCATAAAAATAAAAAAATTAAACAATTAAATAAAAATACGCTAACAAAACTAATATAACGCCCGATTCTTTTCTTCAAGCGTTGGCACATATAGAACACCATATATAAGTGACTGAATAATTATGTAAACATAGTAATTTTCAAAAATGACAACTTTGTGAACCCATTAATGTGCGCACATTACACTGTCTCCAGATATCATCAAGTAGTCAGTATTGGTGAGCTTCAAATTTACCAAGTTGCTTACTGGCACAGTTATCATAATAAAACCTTATGGAGAATCATATGAATAATGATAACATTGTGATATTTAGCCCAGCAAACGGAAACTGGGGGAAATAGTGTGTCCATAAAAAAATTTTGTTTTGGGGGGGGGGGGGGGATGTAGTTAAAGGGGTTGCCTAACATGGGAGATTTGAACAAGTTCCCAAAACATATTTTAACATAGATATGATTATTGTAAGCAACACAAATCATTTATTTGGGGGGTTTCCTTGAACTTGTTCAAGTCTCTCACCTTAGGCAACCCTTCACCTATCTTTTAGCCCAATTTATGGACACACCATTTCCCCCCAGTTGTGTGCTGGGCTAAATATCACAATGTTATCATTGTTCATATGAGTTTGAATAAGGTTTTATTAGGATAACTGTGCCAGTCAGCAACTAGGTGAATTTGAAGCTCGTCACTAAATGCCTGCAAATTATAGGGTATTATTGTAGTCATTTTGGACTATTACTATATTTTCATAATTATTCAGTCACTTACAAGCTTTAGAAAATGTTGTTGAAGTAAGGATGTGTAAGTAGACTAAATAAACTTTTACAAATATAAATAATAATAATAATATACCCAAATATAGGAGTAAATAAATTACGCGCCAGGGATTAACGATTTATGCAAATTAGTCACATTTTCACCACTTTGATTTGTTTAGATTGTTAGTATGTCATTCTAGGGACCTTATAGAAGTGCACTGTGGTGAAAAATATTCTATTGCAATTTGTGTGAGCCTGTGAGGTCAACAAAACAAAATTAAGTATTTTCCCTTGGGCTAATCTTGCTCGGTGTTTGTTCGCTAGCGATGTATTCTCGATTCTGTCCACGAAAGGAATAAGATGCGCCCTAACTCGACCCCCTCCCTGATTTATTCGCTAATTATTGCGTCTGTTTCCCTAAAATAAATACCATGACGTTCCTGGACATAGATTGATTCAGCATTTTTTGTTTAAACATATCTACTGCAGATACACATGACTATCGCATTCCAGTACCACTTGAAGAGTTTAATGCAGTCAAGGAAGAGTTCACCACCACACCACCAATGAGAGTATGTTCAACTGCTGACATAGAAGATGTTCTAATTGATCTAATGGCGGCTCATGAGAAAGAAATGCCTTCCACAGTAACAGAAGGAATTAACTTATTTCAGTGGATGTGCGACAAACTAGAAGATGAATGAACCGGTTTCATGAAAACATGTTTGAAAAAAACCACACGTTTATTGACCAACGGCCCATAATAATGTCACAGAATAGAGAGAATACTTTTAATTCAAATGAACGTTTCGGCTCAAATGTTTTCACTACGAGCCATTATTAACAGAGCAATTAGAACCATTTTGTTTCCCCACTTGAAGAGTCGTTTTATGTTTTGCCAGAAAATTCCACAAAAGCAAGCATAATTTGGTCTCTGAGTTACGATTACATAGAAAACGTGTATACCTGCAGCTGTACACATTTTGTTAAAATGTTGTTTGATTAAAGACACTTTTGGAATTGATACCAAACCAAACCAAACCATGGTGAGAGGGGGGTGTTGACAGCATGACGTCGACAATGGCAAATTCCACACCAAATTCCTTGGTAAATAACGCTCTCGGTGACCTTTTTTTGAGTAGTTAAACAAATTACTTAAAAACTGCAAACAAGAAAATTGGGTGACTTAATTTCACATGTACCATACTCTAACATGAAAACATAATCACTAATTATACAAATGTGTTGTTATAATTTTTTTGGAAGAAACGCTATTTACTGAACTTAGTCTACATGTTTACAAAGAACAAATGAGTATAAAGTTTATAAAACATGCAAGGTTATAAAAAACTACTGAACAGTATTAAACATGAGTTCTTTAAGCAGATTCACCAACATAAAAAACAAGTATGGCTTACAGACTAGGACACTTTACACTTGTGAGTAATCTTTGCATCAAGTCTATTTTACCTGCATTTGTGAGTGCCGATCACATGTAGGATATTGCACATTGTCGCTAGGTTGTGCACAATATCTTGCCTAAAATCTAACAATGGGCGGTCAAACATTCTTCCGTTATTGCAGTATATACTTTCAGTTGCATGGTGTCGTGGGGAAAATGTCGGCTGAAAATGAGTCGTTTAAAAGTTTGTCTTAGTATGTGCCAATTCTTGATTCGGTGTCCTTAAACTTGGATCTAAATAAAAACGATACAGACTAACTTTTTAAAAATGCCTACGTTTTTTGGATCCCTTTTAAAAACCCAGTCTACTAAATTGTATACAGAGGCAGGTACTTTTCCCCTGGAAGATGCGAGTAGTGTTGTGTAATGTGCTAAACCGAAATTAGAAAAAAATATATTTTAAAACGGTTGTGACTCGGTTTTCATCTTCAAAATAAATAGACAATCTCAACAGAATAACGTGATTGTTCACGCTGACGTGAAGTGCAACACGCACTTATATCTTGCCAAAACCCAGACAGTTTTGTATGGCTTCAACCATCACTTCGTTGAGCTTCTCTGGTTCTTCTATGCCTCGGGGGAGCATCAAAACCAAACCGCATGTATGAGAACTTGGCAGATGTCGTCGCATTTCCGGGGTATAGAAATCCACAACAAGGGGTGTTTGAAACCCGCAAGGTGGGATTTTGTCTGCGGCTGTCCAAAAATCCAACAGCTCCTCAAGGGAAACGTCCCCAAATTTCTCTACAAGAAGTTTAAGAAAAAGAAAAGAGATATCTCATTGGTGTGTGTCATTATTCTATTGACATTGAAATAGCTTAAACTGAAAAATTCAAAAATGTGGTGGAAATGACAGTAATTTCCTAAACTTTGGGTGTTAAAATTTGAAGGTTTAACAAATGATTACTTTTTGCATGTTCAGAACGGACCCCGACTATACGCCTTTACAGTCAATGTCGCAATAAAGAATGTCCACAGACAAATTAGGCATGTTGAGGATCAGTCAGTGCGCACCGTTCGAGATAATTAGCATATTTCACTAGTTTCATTTGCAGCCGCGCGGCGCTCTCGGACCCTTCGAGATTTCGCGTGAATGCGCGAGCGCTCGGAGACGATGTGAAACATTGGCTAGAGGTCCCAGCAAGAAGGCAGTGTTGGGTCAAGCATGGAGTGGTAAGTTTCTTGAACATTTTCCTCGTAAAATAAACCCATTTTTACCAGATTTTAGAGACCAATTACACGTGAATCTTCGTCTGAAATGTGGTTTAAGTTTTACACTTTTCGTTGATAAGCTTTACACTTAGGGTGCCCCCGACTGTTTCGAGCACGATTGAGACAAACGGAGTCGATATTCTGATAGACGAAGGATCGTTCTTTCGATTGGTACCACATATACTTCTGCAGGTTTAGCCGTCGATGTTTTTTTCAGTGCCAAAAATTTTGCAAAAATCATTATTTGTGCCGTATCGTTTTAGCTTACGTGACGTCATCATCAAATGTCGGGGGAAAGGCCTTGTGTTTTTACTTGTTCTTACGACGCCATTTATTTTGTCATGTTTGTTGATGTCATGTCATGTATGTATGCAGCTGAGAAAAACTTTAAAATAAATGTTTTGTACTATTTACAAAAGAAAAAGAAAAGAACAATGTCATTTGGTTTATTCTTGTGTTTTTATTCTTCCTTGTATATTTAATATATTTTATTTGGAGCTCACTGCAATTCCCAGCTTTTAAGTGAGATTTCACAGTAAATAGATTCGGGGTGGGCAGGGTCACGAATTTAACTTTCATTCGTTGGAAAAGTAAAACTCACTAAAAAATGCTTAAAAGATTAAGTATTATAAAACAAAAACAAAAAATATATATGAGTTCAGGAACAAAACAAACAAAGACAGATTTCATTTTAAAACTGTCAAATATTGTATTCATAGCATTGGATTAGAAGGCCATCATTATTTATCCCTAAACTAGCAATTAACTGTTGCGTTTTTTGCCAGTTTTGGTTTCTGAGACGTTAAGATACAGATACAGATACATAACTGAAGCTAAACCCTGCCAAAAACCATACTAACGAATAATAGTCAGGCACCGCTTTGTTGTCAACACAAGCCCCCGTGAATGCATCACACGAGCAAGGAATCGTGCCAAAAATGGGTGCCTTGCGTTTTGTTACGTAGAAGCTGATTAGTCAGTTGGCACGCTTGATGCACGTTCTGACCAATCACGTTCGGGCTCACATTAGAACAACGAGTAATGGCGGATTTTTTTACCGAGAATGTTCGCGCTGACGGCGACGGATACTTAGGGTGCCCCCGACTGTTTCGAGTGGATTCAGAAACAACAACAGTAGCGGTTGAGTAGATGAATAATGTACCTAAACACACATGATTAAGGTTTGTC
This sequence comes from Crossaster papposus, assembly GCA_037893245.1. Classification (NCBI taxonomy): domain Eukaryota; kingdom Metazoa; phylum Echinodermata; class Asteroidea; order Velatida; family Solasteridae; genus Crossaster; species Crossaster papposus. The sequence goes on along the minus strand of JBAIAA010000429.1, from coordinate 566,932 downwards.
TGCACGATTTCGTTAAATGCTACAAAAGGGACTTTTTCGGAGACCATTATTTTTGTACAACGATGTTCATTTTTATAGTCCGAAATTTCTTATTTCTGAACAATTAAAAATTCATCCATGACGTTTGTTATTACAATTAAGCATTCCTCGTTCATACTATTACGTTTTTATATTTTTACATGGCTGGGTTTTCACGATATGATTTTTTGAAAATGTGCCCTCCAAGCTCATTATATATGCAAAACTGCGACTGTCGTGCATACGCTGCAAATGAAAGAAACGACTTTTCCGAACGGTGCGCACTGACTGGGATTTTTGTGGGTATATACATGTACATGTAGTTGGATTGCGTTCGGTAAATGTAGACGCCTATTTGCACTGCGGCGCGTGAGGGCGCAAGATTAGATACTGTCAGTGTTAAGTCTGGTTTCGTCATGGCCGGACGTTCACGTCTTCCCGGCCGGACCGATAGCCAGCCTCGGGCCGTGTTTTACACCGCGGCATGGCAGCAACCTAGGATTTAAGAGGGGTCATTTCTGGGAAGGTTTTGCCATCCCAGTAAAAGTCAATCGCGCTTGTGTTTGTGAGTTTGGACATTTGTGCTAGTGTGAAGACCCTTTCTTGAATTGTATGGAGAAATGAGGTAGGATCAAACCACTTTTTAATTTATTTTTTTGGTGCAGCTCAAAAAGGGCGTGTCGATTTGGTTTAGGGAGCCGTGCTCTGAGACAATTGTATTCTTATAGATGTGCAGGTATTCTTGTTTTTACCTCACGTTTTGCGTTTGCTTCGGCAGACGGTTTAGAAAATGTCTCCAGGGTGCGCCAGTATATAGGTTTGAATGCTTGCTATGCTTAGCGGTATAGAGTCTTCGTACTGAAGACAACATTTTGCACGGTTGGGAGTGGCTCCACTGATGCGTGGCAATGGAATGTGAGAGTGCCACAATGGTCTATACAAAGGACTGGCCTATTTGTTTAACAATTAGGGCCAGGAATGCAGGTTTTAATATCGTGTCCAAATGAAGTTATGTTATTCAGGCTACTTAATGTTTGCATATACGTTTTCAGCAATGAATTTTCAACAACAAAAAAGATGAAGACATTGATCACCAGTAGAGGTATATCTCTTATCGCATTTAAAAATTCACTTTTGTATTGAATTCATATAATGCATATTTACGTAGAATTCGCCGTGCGATTGAATCAGGTGTATAGTATATCGCAGTTAGTTACATAACATGCACAATGGTGTAGGGGCAGCCCTATAGCACGCACACATGTTTGGGCAGCCGTCTTTAGTTGTCTTTGTTCCCAAAATGAGTGTTCCCGATCATTTCGCTTATTTAGTTTCTGGTTTTCGGTTGAACGGGTCTGTTTCTCCGCATTCAAATGTCGTATAGTACTCTTAGTGTAATCAGTGGTCTTCGTTGATTGCTCTATTTCGGGGGTGTTTTTTCTACAGATCTGATTTGCTGGTTTAATTGAGACCTTTATAAACCTTTACTCGGCTAATTTTAGGTCGAGTTGGAAGTCTGTGTTGAAATAATATATTTCCGCTGCATATCTGTAGGAAAGCCCGTATAATCTAAATGTTGGGACTTCGGTGCTAATTCACACCATGGGAATGAAATATCGTAGAGCCTGGTGGGTGCTCTTGCATCGTATATGGCCAGTCAGAATTCAGCGTTGTCTTTATAATGAGGTACGCAGCGAAGTCTTAAGCGGGTTGACGGCTCACAGCCGCAAAATGCGAGGTTTTGTGTGCTCGAAGGAGTGACCCGCAGTATAGTAATATTCATTTTGGCAGTGGTGTTGGGCCAACATGGTGACTCCGACTGTTTCGGGATATTAAAAAAAAAAAATAGATTCATAAAGTGTCTATTTTACAATGACAAAATTCAAGTGAATTATAACGCATACTTGTACCTGTTTTTATATTACTTTGCTTTATGCTCACGTTTTGCATGTGATGTTTGTTTTCGATAGTCAGAGTGCCACATGTTCTGGTTGGGCGCCTTTGCTTTGCTCTGGTATGGGGCAGGGGTTCTGACATGTGATTTGCCTTTGAGTTTAGTATAGCAACGCAGGTTTGGTCGGGGTGTTAGACCGTTTTAACCTTTTAGGTCAGTACACTTTTAATGAGGCATTTATGTGTTTTTTGCGCGGCCTTATTTTTGTTAGCCTGCTTCCGGAATAGACGACATTTCGAGTGTTCCTAATTATTTTAAGGTAACTAACAAAAAAAGAACCTCACATTTTGAAGATAGGTAACTAAATCACATATCTTGTCACCAAACCGGCACAGTATTCAGCACAACTTTGTTTAGTAAGAAAAAAGGGTATTTCTTACCGACCATAAAATCAGACAAGTCGTAGTTCTGTCCCTGTTTTAAAAAAATAAAACAATTGTTGATGAAAACTTGAAAAGTCTCTCTAAACAATAAGACGATATTAGTATTTTGTAGCCCTTTTGTTGCAAACAATCCTCGTAAAAAAAAAACCAAAAACCAAAAAAACCAACAAACAACCGTATTGAAATTGAAGCTTTTGGTATTATTAATATTAGAGTCCAAGAACACTGCCGGTTATGTCAGCATGTCTTTACTTGCTATAAGTGCCTCCTTCGACGGTGGCAGATGCATTTCATTATAAATGTAAAATTAAACCCATGTGTAAAATGTGTTTGTATATAATAATGCGATGCAACCGTTTGCAATATTTTGGGAGAAAGCCAATTATAAATGTAAAATCAAACCCATGTGTACAATATGATTGTATATAATAATGCCATGCAACTGTTTTCAATTTTTTGGGAGAAAGCCAATGTAAGCGCTATTTAAGCAGAAACTTATTCAAGCATTGCTCATAGAGGTTTAACCCGGGAGAAACAACCAAGGGGCTTGGCTTGTTTCAGGTCATTCCGCACAATACTATTGTGACCTAAGACACGGAAAAGCCGGCTTGCGTAATCGCCATGGTTCGTCCCAGGACAGTGCTAAGATCCCGTATTTTGCATAAGTATAGGGGATCAGGCCCGCTCTGGGCAAACCTTATACGTTCCAATTACAAAGAAGTTCTCTATTGAAGTCAACTACATGTATTATTATTGTGGGCAATTAACTTCTTTGAGGACCAAGGCTGTTTTGATTATTTGATCGATCGAGATTTTGGCCACTGTCGTTTGGTCACCGCTTTTATATATAATACAACCCCTTTTATATATAATACAACCCCGATAATGTATAATACAACCCCGATAATGTATGGCTGTCATTGCCTTGCTTTTCATTTCCAATCTTGTTTCGGTCGGAGATGAAATCTCACTATACGAGAGTGGTTTTTCAAGTTCAACTTCTGAGGTCAAAGGCCATCTGTGGTCAAGTTTTTAATTGGGCCGGAGTTTAAAAACTGTTTTCATTTGAAAACTTGGAGTCCAGATTTCAATGAAGTGGCCGATGTTTGTCTGATTGTGGAACGTTGACTAGCTTCCTTGTCGATTGTAAATTTGTGGATGTCAACGGCTGCTAGATGGTTAGCTGCTTTGTAGACATGTATTGCTGCTTTATAGACAAGATGTCTTCCTGCAGGATGTTGTTATCTGCAGGTATGCTGATCATCCTGTACATGATACAGTCACGTAGAATGAACATCACGGTAGAATGAACTTGCTTAGGCAGATCATTAAGGTAGACGACGAACAGGGCCGGACCCAAGACGGTTCAGAACTATAATGCATTCTTGTTGGCAGCATTCGTGTTTTAGGACGGGCCTAAACAAACAAAAGGGGCCTTGTTATTCAAACAAAACGGAGAGTGGACCCTCAAATGAATTGTAGCGCCTTGAGCAGCGTGTGAACTTAGGCGGTCGGCAGCCTCGCGGCACGTTTCTTCGTGCTCGCTGGCTTATGAGTGCAGTCTTTTGAACGCCTTACGCGTGGAAATGACGCGCATTGTTGTTTAGCATCAGGTATGATGAAATGGTACAGCTATGATGAAATGGTACAGCTAGTACCCTTTGTATCACAATAGAACAGCCCCAAAGACAAGCCCTCATGCTGGACGGCTCGTTGCGTCTGTTTTTGTAGGGGGACAATGATCTCATGAATATTCTTATAATGCACAAAACCAAAACAATCTGTGATTGGACAGCGCCCTCTTGTGTTTTAAATTGGACAATAGATTTCCGGTTTTAGGCATACTGAACAGCCATGTTTGGTGGCTCGTATAATGCAAGAAGGCGCGACCGACTGTCGGTCGAGTTGTACTAAAATGCACAATTTTACGCTAGACTAGCGTGGTTAAGATCCGTCGGAGGACGGGCCTCCGCATAAGAGAGAAACAGTGCATGGATGGGCCCTGTGTGTTCAATTGTAATCTAACATGGTTAAGATAATAGGTTTTGCAGCGGACGGGCCCTGCGTTTTGGATTTTAATCTAGTGTAGTTAAGATCAAAGGATGAGAGATAGTTATAAGTTACGCAGCAGACGCGCCCTGTGTGCTGAATTTAAATCTTACATATTGTTAAGATCAGACGATCAGACGATAAGAGAGAATATAAGTTATGCAGTGGTCAGGTTCTGTGTGTTGAACTTAAATCTAGCAATGGTTAAGATCTAAGCATAAGAGAGAATAGAAGTAACGCAGTGAATGGGCCTTACGTGTCGGAACGTAATTCTAACATTGTTAAGATTACAGAATAAGAGGTAACAAATGTTGCGCAGTGGATGGGCCCTGTGTGTTAAATTTAAATCTAACAATGTTAAGATCATAGGTTAAGATAGAATATAAGTTCCGCAGTGCACGGGCCCGGTGGGTTGAATTTAAATATAACAATGTTAAGATCATAAGAGAGAATATAAATTCCGCAGTGGGTAGGCCCTGCATCTTGAATTTAAAACCAACATTGTTAGGATCAGAGGATATGAGAGAACAAAAGTTACGCAGGGGACGGGCCCTGCGTGATGAATGTTTATCTTACATGGATATCATCAGAGGATAAGAGTACATAAAAGTGACGCAGTGGACAGGCCCTGTGTGCTGAATTTTTAATATAACATGTTTATTTTTAGATCAGAGGTGGGGCCTCCGCGTGAGAGGCAATAGAAATTCCGCATGGACGGGCCCTGCGTGTTAAATTTGAATGTATCTGATTAAGATCAGAGGACGGGCTTCTGCATTTGAGTCATAAGGAGTTCCGCCGTGGAAGGGCCCTGCGTTTTCAATTTGAATTTATCTGATTAAGATCAGAGGACGGGCCTCTGCATTTGAGACCAAACAAAAAGTTCCGCAGTGGATTAGGCCCTGCGTCTTAAAGGTGGTATACACTATTGGTAAATGCTTGAATTATCATGAACGGGCGAATTTGGAAGGTTGTATTTTATAGTAAATATCTTTAAACTGGCCTGTCCGAAGTTTACAGTCATTAATGCCGAGAAAAGCACGAAAAACAGCGTTTGTTTTCAACCGGCGTCGAGCTGTTATTCTTATGTTAGTTGTGTTTTTTCGCGATCAATTTGCTGGACGCCTAGATCTTTATTTACTTTCAGATGAGTAAGATATTTCTTAACAATGCGGTAGTAAATGTTGTGTTTTTCTCTCTCCATATCTGCAAATGGTGTATCCTACATTTACATTTTAATGTAGCTGATTAATTCAGAGGACGGGCCTCTGCATGAGAGACAAAAGTAGTTCTGCAGTGAATAGGCCCTGCGTGTTAAATTCGTATGTATCGGATTAAGATCAGAGGACGGGCCTCTGCATGAGAGACAAAAGTAGTTCCGCAGTGGATAGGCCTTGTGTGTTAAATTCGACCGCGTATCGGATTAAGATCAGAGGACGGGCCTATACATGAGAGACAAAAGTAGTTCTGCAGTGAATAGGCCCTGCGTGTTAAATTCGTATGTATCGGATTAAGATCAGAGGACGGGCCTCTGCATGAGAGACAAAAGTAGTTCCGCAGTGGTTAGGCCTTGTGTGTTCAATTCGACCGTGTATCGGATTAAGATCAGAGGACGGGCCTATACATGAGAGACAAAAGATGTTCCGCAATAGATAGGCCACGCGTGTTAAATTTGAATGTAACTAATTAATTATTCTGAAATTATTCTCATGTAGGGACATGAGAGACAAAATAAGTCTCACAGTGGATATGCCCTGCGTGTTAAATTTTGAATTTAACTGATTAAGATCAGAGGACGGGCCTCGATCTGCATGAGAGACAAAAGTGTTCCGCAGTGGATAGGCCTTGTGTGTTAAATTCGACCGTGTATCGGATTAAGATCAGAGGACGGGCCTCTACATGAGAGACAAAAGAAGTTCCGCAATAGATAGGCCACGCGTGTTAAATTTGAATGTAACTAATTAATTATTCTGAAATTATTCTCATGTAGGGACATGAGAGACAAAATTTGTCTCGCAGTGGATATGCCTTGCGTGTTAAATTTTGAATTTAACTGATTAAGATCAGAGGACGGGCCTCTGCATTTGAGACAAATAGAAGTACCTCAGCGGATAGGCACTGCGTGTTAAATTTTGAATTTAACTGATATGATCAGAGGACGGGCCTCTGTATTTGAGACAAATGGAAGTTCCGCAGTGGATAGGCCCTGCGTGTTAAATTTAAATTTAACTGATTAACCCTAACCCCCTAGGGCAGGCTTTACTCTGGGCCGGCTAAAGAACTGAGTACTACAGAATATTACTTAAAATTGTGTAGCTCGGTTCCTTTCTCTACAGTCTCTCCGTGACTGATGATTGGGTGCGTACTGTCAAATTACAGATACTGCCAACCACAAAATACTAATAGTGGTAATACAGGTCAGTAATTCTTACCTGGCAAAAAATGCAGTAGTTCAGCCTTGACCCATTGCCGTGTCCCATGTGACAATCTTTGCTGTAGAGGTTAGAACACTCCACGCAGTATACATGGGCCATGAACACTCAGCAAGCAGAGGGCTAGGGACCCAATGCTTAGTACTACGAGTGCAATTAGGGGTGTACATGTACCAAATACTAAAAATTACTATAGGCATTGTACACAGGTAGGTGAGAGTTCTGCATACTACTTTTTACTGCTAGTCAAAAGCAGCATTAGGTAGGGTTTAGCGTTAAGATCAGAGGACTGGCCTCTGCATTTGAGGCAAATAGAAGTTCCGCAGTGGATAGGCCCCGCGTGTTAAATTTGAATGTATCTGATTAAGATCACAGTATGGGCAGTTCCGCTGTGGACGGGCCCCGCGTGTTAAATTTTAAATTTAACCGATTAAGATCAGAGGATGGGCCTCTGCGTGAGAGGCGATAGAAGTTCCGCAGTGGATAGGCCCTGCGGGTTACATTTGAATGTAACTAATTAAGCTCAGAGGACGGGCCTCTGCATGAGTGACATAAACAAGTTTCGGCCAATCCTTGTCTATTTTTTATTTTGTGGTCATCTTTACTCCACTTCTTAAAAGTCTTATTTTGGGATCGGAACTTTTGCCTAAAGACCTCAAAAGAATTATAAAAAAGGAATAGCGGCACGTGAAGCAGTTGCCATAATAACCAGATTGGCCTAAATTGTTTTTAATCGAAATGTTCTTTTGTTTTTCCTTTCCGTTTCCTAAATGACGTTTAATGATTGATCGAAGTTATATTTTTCTTCACAGACCCTAAGAACCATTTCGATGGTGAAAAGCTATGTTGTTGTTTCCACGGTCGCCGCTGAACTTGGCGAAAATTGCGTGTCGACTGGTCTGCAACGGTCCATCGGTGCAGCCGTTCTGCAACACTGCCCGTTTCCAACGCATAGATGAATCCAATCGAACATGCTTGGACATTCAGGGGCCAGTAGCCCTGTATCCCTGTAGTAAATTAACATCTCATGGTCTTCAGTCCTCAGAATGAAACAACCTTTTCTTTGTATTGTTATCTGTTTGTGTGTGAAAAAGTGCCTGAGTAAAGTGGTAATGGCAATAATTACAATAAAATAGATATTAACTGTACACAGTTGCGGTAGGCTTTGACCCACAAGGGGAAATTTGAGGAAACGGGGCGCTTTATGCATGCAATTCGGCGTCGAGAAAAGTCCCACACGCAGCACTTCTGTTTGTTGTTGTCCTGCGCATATTTGCGGACTTGTGAAACTCATCTGCAAAATTAATTTATTAACTATTTGCACTGCGGCGCGTGAGGGCGCAAGATTAGATACTGTCAGTGTTAAGTCCGGTTGAGGCAAGGATGAACGGTGAGGTGAAGCCGGTACGGTAGGTACAAGTAAAACATTATGTGTACTTCTATACATCTGGGCCTAGACTCGAGTGGACAGCAGCTGTTACTTACACTTTTTTTTTTTTTTTTTGTTCCCTCCTCTTTCACCACCCTACACTGTTAAAAAAAAAATATATATATATATGTTAATTAACGGTACATTCTATTGTCAATTGGCATTACAGAAGTTACTGTTTTTTAACAGTACTTTCTACTGTTGTTTTATCTCTGTTTATTAACAGAGATTCTTCTGTATTGGGTACTGTACACCTACAGTGATTCCCCTGTTTTGCAACAGTGATTAACCCGTTGTTGTTTTGTTAATATAACAGCAAGTTTTATCCAAAAACAAACGCTCCTGTTGAAGTACAGTTTTCTGTTACGCGTATTGCGGCAATTTACATCGATGAATGAAGTGGGAATGGGAACCAGACCTATTATAAGTAACTAGTTATTACACATTACACAATACTACATGTATTACGTATACAGATATATAGTACAAATGCTACGATAACCTTCTAAACACTTTAACCACGGTCGTGAGTTACTTTTATATTCAGCTTTTCCCGCAATGATGAAGTCACGCTTTCAAATGAATAATTTTAATATTTCAACGCGGAAGGAGATGGGATGCAATTCTTCAGCTTTATTTGCTAAAAATCAAAATTGTATCAGTGAATTGCTTTAATAATTACACAAAGTGGTCAAAAAAGTGTGTTTTGTGGTATAACAACACGGTTTAGCATGACTTTTGTGAACACTAGTTTCCTCACTTCTGGTCGGTCAGTTCCTGCGTGGTGAGATTCGTGTAGGAGAACACTGGATTCTCTGTAAATAAATACTTCGTTGTCGTTGCTGTAGATTTACAGCAAATTGTGTTGTTATAAAACAGTAATGTTGATGTGTCTTAACATAACGGAAGAAAATGCTTGTTCAAAAGATGATGTTTCTTGTTCCAGTACAAAACTTTAATTTAACAGCGAACATTCTGTAACCAAACAGAGAAATTCAGTAAAATGTGCATAGACAGTACTAGTTTTGTTTATACGCAAAGAAATCCCAACAGCAATATCTACTGTTATATATTGACATTTTCAACTGAAAAACACTGTGAAGTTATACAATTTTTTACAGTGTACCGCCTTGCCTCCCCACGTTGGTTTGTTCGGGCTCCGGTTTCTTCTCTTGAATCTCCCCATATCTAAAACTCAAGTATAGATTCTGGGGCCCGAACAAAGCAGCAGTGCAAATAGAGTACTATTCTAAACTATTGAGATAATGGTGTGTATCGTTAGTAAACAATCTATAGTACGACAAGCACCAAGGGTGACGATTTGGTGATTTGATTTTCAATGAATACGATGACCCTTTTGAAGATATTTTGTTTTCAATAACGCCACTTTATATTGCTTTCTTTGAATGTAAAACCAAACATTATGTGACCATCTACCACAAAAAGGCTGTAAAAGTCGAAATGTTTACTTGTTGAGGTTGATGTAATTGGGAAAATTAGTTCAAAAATGTAGACTTTAAAGGCCTTTGTGGTGGATGGGTCACATAAAGGGCAGGAATTGAGTTTTTAAAAATGGTTCTGGTTCAAAAGTCAAATGACTCGGGTCCTGTTGTTTATTTAATTTCATCCAGTTTTTCCTAAAGTATTTAACACAGTCTGTATACAAAAATGCAAACAAAATATAACGGAATGCCACACGTAAAATGTATAACCAAGAAACATTGATAGAGGTATTGAAAGTTGCACCTTTACTCTTTAAATGTCATCAAACGTCAAAATCTGACAATGTTAGACAGAGTTACGATTAATTTCCAAAAAGAGGTCAAATTAAACACGGGCCTTTTTCCCCCTTTTTTTGGATACTCTACAAGTGTGGCAATGTGAATAAGCTGTTGGTAAGTTATCAACTAAACGCAGTGTCCAAATTCAGAACATCAATGTTCACATGGCTAATCACTATCCATCCTAAAACATGTAAACATGTTTACAAACACATTTACTCGTTCAAGACAGTTTTGCAGTTTTTATTTTGCACAGGTTAATGTTGCGGACATTTACGTTTGTGACTGGTAGCAAACACAAAGAAAAAAAGAAGAACATAGAAGTATAAACGGGCTCGTGGCTGCACCACTCGGGGACCGTAGTCTCCGGCTCCAGTCGCTGCGCGATTCACAGATTCGCCACGCCAGCTACTTGTTGTAGCCAGGACCTTGACAAAAGGTTAGGTTAAGGTTTACCTTCACAACTCTGCAGGAAGATTTCAAAAGAGTAGACAGTGTCTTCCTCGAGAAGGCGATGGTTTGATCCTAATGCAGAGTAATTCACAGTGTACAGTTTCTTCATGTCTCGCGCTGTCAGGAGCTGTTCTTTGTACACCAAAAGGGGCGCCGTCGCACCAGGATTATTCTTTATTTCGTGCCAAAGAGGACCCAACCCCTCAACGAACTGGTTTACTGCTGGTTGTACTCTGGAAATATCAAGAATAAAGTAACATCAGTTCCAGAGCATATTATGTCTGAATATGTTGTTTTAACAATTACAGTGTTTTTTTAATACACCATTCATTTTTGTGCGTAATTATTACTTCTTATTGATAGGTACAGACTGTCCCACATAATGCAACAATGGTGCCCCTTTTAAGAAAAACTATTGTCCACATGTTTTATAAATTAAATACGTATACCCTGTCTTTGCTATCTCAGGGTCAAATAAAAAAAATAGTGCAAGTGGAATGCATCTTTCTAATCAAAAAGATATTAAACTTGATTTAAATCAGATAAACAATCTGAAAAACAATTGAAGATTATCTTGATCTTGAAATCCAATCATGATGAAACAATTGCACTTATATTTTCTGTGATATGAATTTCTATATTATCTTAATAAGATCGAAAATTTGCTTAAGCAAAATCCTTTTCCTCTTGTATAGCTCCATAGTCAGCCGAAGTATGCTGAAGTGTTAGTCGGTTAGTTTAACTGCCAAGAATATCCAGGTTAGCTCTTGACTTATTGTGTTCTTGATTCACAATTGAGTTCCATAAATTGTAAATATAAGAGTTGACTCTGAATAATGTTTTTTGGAAACAATGTTCACTAAATTGCAAATGATAAGCTATAAGATAAAATATTATTTGATTCTGTTGCCCAAGCATTGTGTTATATTGATCTGATGATACAATCAATGTTTTGCGTCTAAACTGTAAATGCATTGAATTTGAGTTGGGGACAAGGACATTTGTGTGAAGTGTAACCCATCAAATTCCATTCACCAGCTGATATACTGTTTAGTATTCACCACAGAGTTACACGAACCAGAAACTTTCTGGGTGATGTGATTATTATAACAAGTATAGTATTTTTAACCCATGTTATTACATTGTTTTCTAATGCAAAGGGGTCCGTCAAGGGCCACCCATTCTGGCTTCTTTTCGGTTTTTCGGGTTCGGTTCATCCGTTTTGTCGGTTCTGGTCTGTTTGTCCCCGAATTCGTTTTGCTCGGGTCGAGGAGTTGGGATCGGTTTTGGTTCTGATTCGGTTTTATTTTTAATGCTTCGGGTGGGTTTGGCCTAGTCAATCCACCTCAATGTAAATCATTAGACTATATACACTACACCGAAGAAAAAAAACCAAGGAAATGTACGTATTTTCTTACTGAAATCATCCCCGACGCAAATTCAATGTTCATTCTAATCACCATCATCATCTAAATAATACCATCGTCATGATGTAGTTGTCATTGATTGTTATAACCTACTCGGTGGTTACTGGATCGTCAACAATCACAGGTACATCGTCTTCTTCCTGTTCCTCGTCGTCATCCAGTATGTGGACGTACGTCTCATACAGATCCTGATTGCCATGACCACCGCCCTATAATGTAACGTATGTTTTTTCCTATTTGAAAACATTTTTTATTTAAGAATACCAACTCTGACATTCAATTTCGTCCGAATAAAAGTTTCACACGCTTTTACATAACTAATTCATTCATTTATCATTCAATTTCAACGTTTGGTCCCCCTTTTTGAACACCAGGCCAAAAATATTCGTCATTACAGATCAAATTCGACTTAGTAAATCATATAATGCAAGATATTGGACGGAGAAAATACTTGTCTGTGATGAGGAAATGTTACTGTAGGGGTGTCTGGTTGCTCCACAGTTTCCCTGGTGCAGCTGGCGACTCGTGGGGGTCTGACCTGTGAATGGAGGTTTCAAAAAGTTTCACTGCAAAAGCGCCCTGAATATACTTGAAAGACCATTATGGCAAGATAGCTCCTATTCTGTTGAAATACTAAACATATTAAGAGTGTTGACGAATAGTGTTTAGCAATTAGACTTTCGCTATGAACGTCTAATATAACAACAATGATGAACTAACAATGACAACTCATACATTGTTAATTGGCACTATTTAATTGTTACTTTTTCACAGTGATAACAATTTGACAATGTCAAGATTTGGTTTAATTGATAAACACAGTTTTCAGTGATTTCGGTATACATTTTTAAAACAATTATTTAAAGTTACAGGCATACACAACTTTTTTGGAAAGCTATATTTTCGGATTTATGTTTTGCGTTACACATGCTGTTTCAGAAGAGATTTACTTTTTTTCAGAGTGAGCTAGTCACTCTTTACATTGATAGAGAACGTTTAAATTGAATGGTAACTATTTTTTGGTTTGTACAAGCGTGTAAATTATTTTTTTTGACAATATGTAATGTGAGAGTTGGTGGATTGGAATTAAAAATGTAAAACAATACCCGAAAAAATATTTCACCATAGTGTCTTATGCAAATTGTGTGGTGTTAATTAGCGTATAATGCCGAAAACCACACGACACAATTTTATTTAATCAGGAGAACGTTACAAACGAATATGTACAAACCTCTGAATGTGATGATCCACCAGCACTGACGTTGATATCGGGTAATTCGTCATCGTCTTCGTCCTCTGAAGACAGTTCCTGGCAAATATAGATTTTCCCGGCAAATTATAAACAAACAAATCATTAAATTTAATACTCGGCTCATTTAATTTCGTTAAAAAAATAATGCTTCGTTGCATCAGCATTCAACAGTCAAAAACAGCATTCCATTTCATCAGTTAGCATTCACTGGCCAAATAAGATCATTCAAATTAATGAGGTTCCAAAGAACATTCAATTTCGTAAACGTTAGCAGTGCGAGGCTGTTCAACCATTCAATTTCAATAATTGGCAAACATATTTCAAATGTTCACATTCAAATTAATTTTATGTTATGTGCTTTCGAATTCGTATTTGGGAAACAGGGAAGCAGCGCATGGAGCAGGAATGAATCTTCAACAGTGGAGGTGTGATCTATACTGCAAGTGAATCAGCTGAATGTCAGCCAAATAACTCACGAAAATTGTGTGAGATGGTACAACCACAGCCACACGTCAGAACACTAAAGACTACATAAGCCAATTTCAGATACAAGGAAACGATTATAAAGAAAAAGAAAAGGACATGTAAATTAAAGAAAATCTACAAAAAAAGGACAACATTTGGTTTAGTTTCATTCTATAACGACCCCCTGATAATGTTAAGCTTATTAAAGACATTTGTTAGTTTTCAATTTTTAAAACTGCAGAAAACTAGCAATGAATTCATGTGCGCTTCTTCAAATGAAAAATGGTGAAATGTAGTCTTAAATGCCTGTGAAGTAGAATGACTCACGAGCCTGAATGAAAAGAACCAAATCATGTGTGCACAAACACGAAATTGAATGCAAAAGTAGCTAACAAGAAACCCTAGTTTGATTGAATTAGGGGGAAATGCGTGAATTTGAATGCGTGTTAATGAATTGAATTAATTTGTGATGAAATTGGCAGGGAAAATATATGTTAAAATTGCATATTTGATTGATTTAGTACGCAGCATTAGCTTCCTTGGTATCTTGGTACAAATTTTCATCTAGAAAGGTTACCCGCTTAGCAAAACTAGTTTTTCTGGTCGTAGGGTGTACTTGCAATAATAGGCCGCTCCGTGGGTTTTTTGTAGGCGTTTATGGCGTTTTCTGTTCAATTATAAAATCTGTACATATATATATATATTGTAAGGATAAACTTTACCCAAAAAACCCCAAAAAACGCTAAACCAACATGTGCAAGTACACGTGGTATGTTCGCGGAAGGGACCTATCAGTGACCTTAATTAGAATATAATTCAACTGTATGAATATATTACTTACTGCTCAAAACGTACCACACAATTTGAGCAATGGCAAAAAAGTAGAAAGGCCTGCCAATGCAAAAAGCCACACATTCATTCGTTCAAGGAGATTATATTCCTGCAAAATTAGTTCCGAAAAGAACATATAAAATATGTTTGAAAAAAACAAAGACACACCAATGACAAAAAATTGTACTTACATCAGTTTTCATGGAAGTTACAAGGTACAGACGAATTGGGTGAGTTTTCAGCTCTTTGCAGAACCGGCCAAGTGTAAACTCCTCCCCAGCACAAAAACTGTCCAAAACCTTTCCACTAAAGGTAGTCACATTGATATGGAGATCTTTCAAATCAATGTTTTTAGCTTCATTTCTACCTCCGGGAAAAAATAGGTCAGAGAAATGTTTGGTGACCTCTTCCATTGAACAACTGGTTGGAAGCTCAATTGAATGCGTACCGCCGCCATTAGACACCGTGACCTGCTTTAGGGGGGCACCGTTGTGTTCCTGGTGCTTCCAGCCGGCGCCAATCTTTACAGTTTCTCCCATGTTGCTACATTTGGTGGAGGTTTTCAGTCTCCTGTTTTTCACCATGTTTCTAAGCTTTTTAACAACTGGTGAAGTTGCTGAAACACCTACAAAATGCAAACCAAAATTTCAGTTAAAACGACGGGTTTTTTTTATACATTTTTAAAAAGGCCCTGTCGCACAATGCCGTCCTGGCATGGCGTTTAGTCAAGTTCATAAAAACTTTATAAAACGTGGCTAGGACGTAGGATCATAACATGGAAGCTCTATGTTTGTTTTGTGCATGTCTAAAACGGACTTGGCAGTAGGCTGTCCAGTCAAGTCCATCCCGTATCTCTAAAGACCTCTGAAGTCACTAACAAGTCCCCAATAGGTGTTTCGCGTTGCCGCCCCGTTTTTGCCAATTTCCTTGCTCGTGATACAAACTGCATGCCAGGAATTGTCAGGGGCTGAAGTTGACTGGAGTGGCGTAGGTACGGGTGCGCGCATGCTCTGTATAAAATATGAAAACTGGATTTATGTATAAGACGAAAAACGGCAGAATGAATTGACAATGTGGCAAGTTTAATTTGTAAATTAACTTATCTTCGTAACGATTGTTCACTTGACGATCCTAAACAGTCAGGGTCACTAACAATTCACGAGCATTCCGAATGTTTTGGATGAAGTTGTAAAACAACGTTATTTCATTAGTGTGCAATCCTCATTGGTCAACCCCCCAAAGAAGCTCGCGTCCTAACCAATCACGTAACTTGACTCTGCAGCACAAAAGGCTGTCAGCTGACCTCAGATCAGCGAGTTATTAGGTAAAATACGTTGTTCGTCTTGTTGACGCGTACACGTTGTGTGCTTTGGATGCGTTACATAAACGAATACGTAAATGCGTGTATTTCAGATATGAAAATGTGCAATTTGCCGTAATTAGAATGAACCGACAGAGATGTGAGTGGTATGGATCGAAAGCGTAACACTTCACCAATCATGACTTCAACTTTCCCGAAACAGTCAGCGTCACTTAAAACGTACAGGCGTGTTAAACAAAATTTAAGATGTATACCTCATTACACAAGGCTAACTAATAACTTTAAATCGGAAAGAATCATACCAATTGACACCAATCGACACAGTAATTAGGACGTTGCGGTGGCGGCTATATAGGACGGGTGGGAACTTTGAGTTTGTTTGGACTTGAACTTATAAAGAACACTGCAAGAACGTGATAGACTGCCGTGAACAGAGTAAGGACGGGATATAACTTCATATAGACGTACTGTGATAAAGGGCAGTGCAAGCCATTGGCGACAGGAATTTCACGTCCTAGCCACGTTTTATTAAAACAAAAATATAATTGACCAACGTCGGCGTCGCCAGGACGGCAGTGTGTGACAATGGCTTTATAGTCGATATGTTTTACAATTTTTTTAATATAATATCAGTATATACTTACTATCGATGTGTTCCTTGCACTTTTGACGCAGTTTTATTCTAACACCAATGTTGGTGATCCCAAGAAGCTGGAACTCAATATCGTTGGCGCTCATAACTTCTTTTGGTCCAACCTATAGATACACAAAATTATAACTGACAACCACAATAGGTCGACACTTCCATAGGATTGGGAATCCTAACCACAATCTAACCCTATCCGTTATACCATAACCTAGACCTAATCGTTATACCCTTACCCTAAACCTAACCTCGTCAAAATGACGATATTAAGAATAGGGCGACAGTTATGTGTTGCCCTTATAAAGTATATCGCCCTATTATAGCAAAATTAATAACAAGTTGTGGACCTACCCCAGAAAATAACAATATAATGTAGGTTTTTCCGGCCAATTTAAACATAAATTTATTCAATTTAACATCCGGCTTATTCAATTTCGTTTAAAAATGAATGCTCTGTTGCATCAGCATTCAACAGTCAAAATGAGTAATTCCACTTCAGCAGTTAGCATTCACTGGCCAAATAAGATCATTCAAATTCATGAGGTCGCAAAGACCATTTAATTTCGTAAAAGCCAGCAGCAAGAGGCTGCTCAACCATTCTTTTTCATCAATTGGCAAACATTTTTCAAAAGTTCACATTCAAATTCGTTTCTATTATGTGCTTTCGGAATTATTTGTTTGCCAATACAAAGGCAGATATTTTAAGAATAAATTTTCACAATAATTCAGCCTTATATTCATGTAAGTAGAGCCCGTGATCATAATCTGAATGTCGGCCAAATAACTTGAAGAGTGTGTGTGAGATGGTACAACTACATGTATACAACCACGTCTAAACGTGCATGGCGAGGTATCTAGCACGTCAGAACATTGAAGGTTAAATAACCCAATTTAAGATATAAAGAAACGATTATAAGAAATGTCCATAATACAGAAAAAGAAAACGAAATGTGAAAAACAATATACACAAAAAGAACAACATTTTGTTTTGGTTAATTTTATAACGACCCCTGATAATTTTAAGCTTCTTTTCTCTAAAAAGCATTTTCTAGTTTGGAATTTGAGGACGATGAATGGTATGCTGCTTCCGAAAGCTAATGTCAGTATGCTCTATACTTGCCGATGACTAAAGGAGGACGGGGCTTGGTAAGCGTGACAGACTGTGTGACCATCGAGAAGAGAGGTTTTCAAGGGTATGTTTCTCAAGCGCATGATGGATTGCTGAGAATGGCTAAACAAATCGTTGTCAGAAAAGAAGTTTATCCGGTTGCGTACAAGAGGAAAAAGAAGGAGTAAATGCTGAGAGATTGGGAAGGAAAGCCACTTCATTGAAAATTTCTGAGAGACACGGAAGAGAACTGGGAACATGACCTGGAGATGGTTAAAGAGATGTGACTTGTAGAAGGAGACAGAGGGTTTGATGACTGCTGCACAAGACCATGCACTGCGGACGAACATGATAAAAGCGAAGACAGAGGGAGCTAATGTATCTCCACTATGTACGATGTGTGGGCAGAAAGTCGAAACTGTATTTCATTTGCTTTTTTGAATGCAGCATGATAGCACATACACAATACAAGGGGAGGCATGACAAGTTAGCCAGGGCTACCCACTATATGATGTTTGCCGGAAACGAGGGATCAAGATCAAGGACAAGTAGTGGGAACAAGTTCTAAAGAGGGTTTTGAAAACCGAGGAGATAAGAAATCGAAAATGTGTCACATTATAGCAAGATGTCATCTATGTCTTCATTGTTACAGGCAATACTATTGTACAATAACCTGTGGTCTACATATAGTCAGGAAGCATGCCGACCTGGTAAACATGTGGTGGTTCAATACCCACTCTACATGTAGTGTGTGGTGTAAAATTGTGGTATAAGTTTTGTAATAAATGGCGAAATCATATTTTACATTATATTTTTACTCAAGGTTCCATTACGTATAAGTATTAAAACATAAAACCTAGTCCAAAAAAATGGTTCAGCTGTTTTTATATTTAACTACTCATTTACCAGGCTCAGTTAGTCAAATTATGATAACAATTAATTGAAATGTAAAGGTGTAGGCAAAAGGGGCGAAAGGAAGAACAAAACGTCTTGGTTTCAAATGACGGGTTTATTGCGCAATATAATTACATCATGTGTGTCGAGCAAAAGTTTGGGCAATGACCGATTTCAATAACCTAGATCGTGTATCGAACCCTTTATAAACCAAAAAGGTAGGGTGGAGAAATACTTACACTGTTGTCTCTGAATGCTTTTATCACATCGTCAGAAAGACCTAAAGAGGCCAGGATTTCATCCATTTTGCCCATCCTATGAAATAATAGCAAAAAGAAACTAGACATGTGTTTGTGGACAAACACAGAGCTGTTTCGGATGTCTAAGATAACTTTCATTATGTGTGTGCCAAGTCTGAAATCGATTGGATTTGTCAATTTTCCAAGATATATAAGTTGAAAAATACGTGTACAAATCCTATGGGAAAAACTGCACCTTTAAAGTGACGTCACATGACACCCGATGATGTCATCATGATGTCATCTTAATTTTCGTCTATTACACATTCTGGAATACTTGCATACCAAGTTTGGCCCCAATCAGACATGTACTTCCAGAGATAGAGGGTCCTAAAATCTGCCCCTTTAATGTGACGTCATATGACCCACGATGACGTCATCCTGACGATTTCCCCCTTGGCCCTCCTGGGTATGGTGGTCGAGGTGTGTGCCAAGTCCGAAGTCGATCGGATTTACCAAATTGTCAAATTCAATAGTCTGAAGAAAAACGTGTACAAAACCTATGGAGAAAATTGAACCTTTAATGTGACGTCACATGACACCCGATGATGTCATAATTACGTCATCCTATTTTTTGTCTATAACACATCCTCGAATACTTGCAAACCAAGTTTGACCCCAACCGGACTTGTACTTTCAGAGTTAGACGGTCTTAAAAACTACACCTTTAATGTGACGTCACATGACCCCGATGACGTCATCTTGATTATTTTGTTCTTGACCCTCCTAAGGATGGTGGTCGAGGTCTGTGCTAAGTCTCAAGTCGATCGAATTGACAGAAGTGTCAAATTCAATATTTTGAAGAAAAACGTGTACAAAACCTATGGAGAAAATTGAACCTTTTTTATGTGACGTCACATGACACCCGATGATGTCATAATTACGTCATCTTAATTTTCGTCTATAACACATCCTCGAATACTTGCAAACCAAATTTGACCCCAATCGGACGTGTACTTCCAGAGATAGAGGGTCTTAAAAACTGCACCTTTTGTGTAACGTCACATGACCCACGATGACGTCATCATGACGATTTTTCTCCTGGACCTCCTGGGGATGGTGGTCGAGGTGTGTGCTAAGTTTCAAGTCAATCGGATTCACCAAACTGTCAAATTAAATAGTCTGAAGAAAAACGTGTACAAAACCTATGGGGAAAATTGCACCTTTAACGTGACGTCACGTGACCAAGAATTATGTAATCTCGACGAATTTCTTCTAGGACCGTCCTTGGGTGGTTGTCTAAATGTATGCCAAGTCTCAAGTCGATCGGATTTACTAAAGTGTCAAAGTGCTATGCCAGAAAAAACGTGTACAAATCCTATGGGAAAAAGTCTGAAAGAGGAAAAGAAAAAGAAACTAGACATGTGTTTGTGGACAAACACAGAGCTGTTTCGGATGTCTAAGATGACTTTCATTATGTGTGTGCCAAGTCTGAAATCGATTGGATTTGCCAATTTTCCCAAGATATATAAGTTGAAAAATACGTGTACAAATCCTATGGGAAAAACTGCACCTTTAATATGACGTCACATGACACCCGATGATGTCATCATGATGTCATCTTAATTTTTGTCTATAACACATTCTGGAATACTTGCATACCAAGTTTGGCCCCAATCAGACATCTACTTCCAGAGATAGAGGGTCCTAAAATCTGCCCCTTTAATGTGACGTCACATGACCCACGATGACGTTATCCTGACGATTTTCCACTTGGCCCTCCTGGGTATGGTGGTCGAGGTGTGTGCTAAGTCTGAAGTCGATCGGATTTACCAAATTGTCAAATTCAATAGTCTGAAGAAAAACGTGTACAAAACCTATGGAGAAAATTGAACCTTTAATGTGACGTCACATGACACCCGATGATGTCATAATTACGTCATCTTAATTTTCGTCTATAACACATCCTCGAATACTTGCAAACCAAGTTTGACCCCAACCGGACTTGTACTTTCAGAGTTAGAGGGTCCTAAAAACTGCCCCTTTAATGTGACGTAACATGACCCCCCGATGACGTCATCATGACGATTTTCCCCTTGGCCCTCCTGGAGATGATGGTCGAGGTGTGTGCTAAGTCTCAAGTCGATCAAATTTACGAAAGTGTCAAAGTCAATAGTCTGAAGAAAAACGTGTACAAACCCTATAGGGAAAAAAAATGCACCTTTAACGTCACGTCACGTGACCTTAAATGACGCAATCGTGCCAAATGTCTTCAAGAGCCATCTGTGGGTGGTGTTTTAGGTGTATGCCAAGTTTCAAGTCGGTCGGATTTACCAAAGTGTCAAAGTCAATAGTCTGAAGAAAAACGTGTACAAAACCTATGGGAAAAAAAATTACCTTTAACATGACGTCACATGACCTTGAATAACGTAATCGCGACGAATTTCTTCTAGGACCGTCCTTGGGTGGTTGTCTAAATGTATACCAAGTCTCAGGTCGATCGGATTTACCAAAGTGTCAAATTGCTATGCCAGAAAAAAATGACAAAAAAGAAAAAAAAAAAGAAAAAAAAGAAAAAAAAAAACTTTAACGAAAACAAAAGCTGTTTCGGCTGAAAGGCCGAAACAGCTAAAAAAACTAGACATGTGTTTGTGGACAAACACAGAGCTGTTTCGGCTGTCTAAGATGACTTTCATTATATGTGTGCCAAGTCTGAAATCGATTGGATTTGCCAATTTTCCAAAGATATATAAGTTGAAAAATACGCGTACAAATCCTAGGGGAAAAACTGCACCTTTAAAGTGACGTCACATGACACCCGATGATGTCATCATGATGTCATCTTAATTTTCGTCTATAATACATTCTGGAATACTTGCATACCAAGTTTGGCCCCAATCAGACATGTACTTCCAGAGATAGAGGGTCCTAAAATCTGCCCCTTTAATGTGACGTCACATGACCCACGATGACGTCATCCTGACGATTTCCCCCTTGGCCCTCCTGGGTACGTATGGTGGTCGAGGTGTGTGCCAAGTCCGAAGTCGATCGGATTTACCAAATTGTCAAATTCAATAGTCTGAAGAAAAACGTGTACAAAACCTATGGAGAAAATTGAACCTTTAATGTGACGTCACATGACACCCGATGATGTCATAATTACGTCATCCTATTTTTTGTCTATAACACATCCTCGAATACTTGCAAACCAAGTTTGACCCCAATCGGACATGTACTTTCAGAGTTAGAGGGTCTTAAAAACTACACCTTTAATGTGACGTCACATGACCCCCGATGACGTCATCTTGATTATTTTGTTCTTGACCCTCCTAAGCATGGTGGTCGAGGTCTGTGCTAAGTCTCAAGTCGATCGAATTGACAGAAGTGTCAAATTCAATATTTTGCAGAAAAACGTGTACAAAACCTATGGAGAAAATTGAACCTTTAATGTGACGTCACATGACCCACGATGACGTCATCATGACGATTTTTCTCCTGGACCTCCTGGGGATGGTGGTCGAGGTGTGTGCTAAGTTTCAAGTCAATCGGATTCACCAAACTGTCAAATTAAATAGTCTGAAGAAAAACGTGTACAAAACCTATGGGGAAAAATTGCACCTTTAACGTGACGTCACGTGACCAAGAATTATGTAATCGCGACGAATTTGTTCTAGGACCGTCCTTGGGTGGTTGTCTAAATGTATGCCAAGTCTCAAGTCGATCGGATTTACCAAAGTGCCAAAGTGTATTGGCAGAACAAACGTGTGTAAATCCTATGGGTAAAAACACTGAAAGTGGAAAAAAAAAAGAAACTAGAGATATGTCTGTTCAAGGAACAGAGCATATGGCTTTTTCGCATTTTTTTTTTGTATTGTTCATTACATTTATGATTTCATTTAATAAATTTCTGTATTTAATTTTTTCAAAACTGCAAATTTTAAATTATTAATTGGATTATATCTCTCGCGGTTAATTTTTAGAAATGTTTAAAGGTCTTTTAATTGTAATTTCCGGTCTAGTGACGTCATATTATTTTGTTTTTATCCGCCAACTTGTTCCTAACAAGATGCTGATTATAAATACCAATTATAAAGCGATTTGAGCAAACTGATCTCCACGAAAATGAACTGATTATTCATTTTAAACATTTTTCAACCTGCCACTAGAGGGCGTTATAACAATTTATGACGTCACCGGTAACTTTGTTTGTAGAGTGCAGGCTACCTAGAGACTATCATCGTTGAAAGTAAATTCATATCATTTTCAACTTTCAAATTATAAGGCACTTCCGGTTTGGACCGGAAGGAAGGGTCAAGTCATTTTGCATGTAATACGAATATGAAGACCCTGGATTATTCTATCAATTCCCGTTAAAATCTAAATCAGATCTGTTATATTTGATTTGATATTGATTTTCAAAGATTAAATCTACAAATCATTAGTTGCTTGCAATCTGATACTTGATGACGTCATCGTGACGTCATTAACATACAGCTCGAGAGCTGTCTGAACTTGTCTATTTAAAGCAAAAAAAAGAATTATATCTATCGCGGTTGATTTTTCAGCAATTATTTAAGGTTTAAAGGTCTTTTCATTGTAACTTTCGGTCTAGTGACGTCATATTTGTTTGTCTTCGCCAACTTGTTCCTAACAAGATGTTGATTATATAAACCAGTTATACAGTGATTTGAGCAAACTTCGCAAAACAAATCAACTGGGCCCAATTTCATAGCGCTGCTTATCAGTTAGCGGAAAAGTTGTGCTAACTTTAGCAGAAAAATTTGCTAACCTTAAGCGCTATTTCACGGCGTTTTTGTGCTAACGTTTGCGCGCGCATGGAGATTCTATTGTTACGTCACTGATTTAAGCAAATTTTTCCGCTAGGTTAAGCGTGCCTTTTGCTGTGCTTACTGCTTACGGTCCCCATGAAATAGACGGAGGCTCGGTTAGCAGAAAAGCGTGTGCTTAGCAGCGCTATGAAATTGGGCCCAGGTTATTCATTGTTAACAGTTTTCAAACTGCCGCTAGAGGGCGCTGTAACATGTTATGGTGTTACCGGTATTTTTGTGTGAAAAGCACTACTAGCCAGAGACTAACATCGTTGAAACTAAGTTCACATTATGGTCCACTTTTAAATTATAAGCCACTTCCGGTTTCGACCGGAAAGAAGGGTCACGAGATTTCACGCACACGAGATAAAATGAAGATCATGGATTTAATATTATATCAATTCCCACAAACTTCAAGTTCCGATCATACGCGGTTGATTTTTTTATTAATTTTTAAACATTAAATCTATTGCACGTTTAAAACGACGTCACGTGACCCATGGTAACGTCATCACAACGTCTGTCCGCAAGGCACGAGTGCACTATAGAGTATTTACGGAGGTTAAGTTTGATGGGAATACCAATTTGTTTTCTGTTAAAAGTACTTGTGCAAAAGTTCGCGTACATCTATTATATGGTACAGTCAGTCCGCAGCGCACTGAAAAGCCGTTTCTTTTATGTGCGATTTATGCATGGCACTTTGTGCGTGACCTCGTTTTTGAATACTTAATGAGCTGGCGACAACGCCTGTAATTTGGTCCGAAACATCCGTTTTATTCACTGGCTGTCAATATTATGTATATTTTCTTTTGGATAAGGAAACATTTTGTTATATTATCAAATCAGATTGGAAATTATATGACATTTAGAGGGTGAAATTTATAACGTAAAAAAAGATCCCGAACCAACAAATTGACCTTTAAAAAAAGACGAATTTTGTCCATCTTCTGGCAGCGGCCACAACCCAATTTTACACTGATGTTAAAGATAATTTCATATTCTATCACAAAACTGTAGTTTTGGGGTTGATTTAACTTAGTCCAGTCAGGGCGCAGAAAATTATAACCTTCTCAATAAATTAACAAACGGAACATCCCGCCATGACAGTCCATAGTCTTCCTGCGCCCTCATTGGTCGAAAATGACGTCATTGAAAAAGGCTTCGTGGTAACGTGTAGTTCATGCACATTTCAATACGCAGTTGTTTTTTGTGTATTTTTTTAATTGTAAGCTCGAGCGAAAAGGATTTATCTGCTATTCAGGGTTTTTTTCTTTTTAACAGTGGACTGATTAAAAAATAATATTATTGCCTGCATAATACAATGTATACAGCCAAATAAACAAAAAACAAGCGACAAATGAAGTCGTTGTTTAAAATGTATTGATAACAATAACATTGATAAATACAAATGTTTACAACAATTTATATCTGTATTGTGAGGTTGGTTTATAAAAGAAACTGCACTTTTTATCTGAAACTTGAATTTTATCGCTTACATTAACATACCCTGTTGATGTTATATGGCTTGAATAAAATTGTTAAATTAAACCCTGAAATTGTTAAAACTTATTCATCTTTGGCATAATGTTCAATGTGCAAACCATTGAGATTTATTATAAAAGTAAATAAAGCTTGTTTTATCTTTGCTTGATGTTTTTGGCATAGTTTCTTTGGCATTAAATTATTGTAAATATTAAATTACAATGTATGCCCGCTTCTAACATTGCAAAAACAAAATATTTTAAATAAGACATAAATTTTGCTAATATAAATGTTAATGCACATAAATTATATCACTGATAATAGAAATAATACAATCTGCATTAATAAAGTTATATGCCGTTTGTGTCAAATTTACATTGTAGCTCAAAACTTTGTTGGCATAGTTTGGGGCATTATTATTTTGACAAACTGACCCGACTCGGCCAGACTCGGTTTTGATCTGTTTTAGCTGCATTGCGTTTGCACAACACTGACACAAAGTCATGTATATTATTTAAAACTAAAATACAAAACCTTTAAATCTACATGTACAAAGCACGTGCTGCATATCCACCAGTACATTTAAATCTTCAACTATTTTCAACACTTCTTTGGAAACCAAACTCTAGATCATTTGTCCCAACATGAATCATTACAAATACAATGTCAGGCCATGGAGGAATAAGAGCAGATGTCATGCTGATGAAGCAGATACTTTCTAAGGTCAGAAATTGTAGTACCGCGATGAGTCACTACCTGCAAATCAACCAACTTTAGTAGTGATGTTCTCTTTGAGATACTTTGTGAGAGAATATCCAAGGACAAGAGTTGCCTTTGGCCTTCTGTAGAGGCTCCTGACATGCTGGCAATGGCTGCGATGGCTGCGGTGGGCATGGTGGTGGGCATGGCCATGGTGGTGGACGAGTGCTACCTAGTATAAGAAACATATTGGAAGACAGAAATAGGAACTATGAAGTTTAGCACAATAATAGTAGTAACTAAATGTATATTTACAATGAGCACCTTCGGGGGACATTTTAGCGTTATTTTTTGGGTAGTTGGGAGACATTGGAATTAGGGAGACATTTTAGTGTCTCCCTAATTCCACAGCTACCTTATAAAAAAATATTTTGTAGATTTTTTATATTTTTGATGGATAGAGTAGGGTCCAAAATGCTTAAATATGAAATTTAGTAAAAAAAGCTCCAGGTAAAAACGGGTTAGGTTACAATAAAGAATGAAAAATTTTGTGTACGTCTCTATGGAGATGTCTCCCAAATGCCCCATTTTCGGTTATTATTATTATTATTAAACAATTTGTTATAATTTTGAACAAAAACAAAGGCCTAAGTCGTTTTTATACATGAAAGAAACCTAACTTTATCATATAAATAAGGCTACTGTGCAATCACCATCGCATCTAGTGCATATCCAGCACATGTACACATGTGCTTGTGTGCATAATGAAATACATGTTCTGCGTACATGTATGTAAAGCCGAAAGACATGGCCAAAAAAGTTGAAATCGCGCGCACGAAAATCGTCGCAAAATACATGAAAAAAATGTCGCCACAGGCTAAATTGTATATCAAACGAAAGATCATTGCTTCTTTTATCAATGTGTAGTGATCATTTTTGGTAATATTTGTTAGTCCAGTCAGGGCGCAGAAACTAAACACACGACAAAAACATTTCTTGAAATTATACTCTAACTTCGAGTGAACAAAATTCTGCCAAAAACACACTGAATCTCGTCATATTTTATATCATTCGATTCAGAAAATCGTTCGCTTTCCACTTACCACGCCATCTTGGAAAATTACTGCTTCGTTTGCAACGTGTAGCTCGTGAAAACAAAGCGGTCGAACTCCTGCAATTACTCGCGTAAATCTCGTGGCCGATTTGCGACGCCGGCCCTGCAAATAAAGTTCGGGATATGACCTTATTAACGCGTGCGCTGCGGACTGACTGTGGTACGTGTATAATTCACGCGTAGTAGTTCTGCGTTGCATGCCGAAGGCACGTTTACCTACCTGCCATAAGCGGCGCCCTTCCTCGTGGCCTATGTTGATGACTCTCGTGTTTCACATGTCACCGTACAAATGGATACCAGTGTCCCGCCTTCCCTTCTCTATTGTACAATGTGGGGAGCGTACTGACATCGTACGTGCAAGTACGCTCAATACTATGTACACGTATACTGGCGCCGTGCAATCAAGGACATAAAACATGAAATTTCAAGGGTGTCTCAGAGTATGTCCAAGTTCGCCTTTTGCTACAAAACACAGGGAAGTTTGAGAAGTACTTTTACATTAACCTTTAGAGCAAAAAACAAGATTATATCTGTCTGGGTTAATTTTTTAGGAATTTTTAAAGGAAAAGAGGTAATTTCATTATAACTTCCGGTCTGGTGACGTCATATTTTTTTCTTTCCGTCAACCTGTTCCTATCATGAAGCTGATTATATACATCAGTTATAAAGTGATTTGAACAAACTTCGCCACACACATCAACAGATTGTTCATTTCAAACATTTTTCAACCTGCCGCTAGAGGGCGCTAAAACAATTTATGATGTCACCGATCACTTTTTTGTAGAGCGCAGCCTAGCTAGAGACTAACATCGTTGAAAGTAAGTTCAAATCATTTTCCACTTTTAAATTATAAGCCACTTCCGGTTTGGACCGGAAGGAAGGGTCACGTGATTTTACGCACACGAGATAAAATGAAGACCCTTAATTATTCTATCGATTCCCACAAACATCTAGTTTCGGTCTTTCGCGGTTGATTTTGTATTGATTTTCAAAGATTAAATTATTAAAACTTTAAGATGACGTCACATGTCACGTGGTGACGTCATGATGACATCCGAGTTTTAGGCACTAGCTCAGTATGAGTTCCGAGTATGTGCAAAGTTTCAATGACATTGAAGTCTGTTTAATGACAAAAGTGACTGGCAGAATGAAACGTGTACAAAGTCTATGCGATTTATTGACGGAAGAACAAGAAGAAGAAGAAGAAATAAAACAAACAGAACGAAAAGAAAGGGTTTTTCGCTTTTAAGCGAAAAACCCAAAAAAGGAAAAAAAAGAAAAAAAAAAACTTTAACGAAAACAAAAGCTGTTTCGGTGAAAAACCGAAACAGCTAACTAGACATGTGTTTGTGGACAAACACAGAGCTGTTTCGATTGTCTTACTTTCAATATGTGTGTGTGGTGGTCTATGTGTGTGCCAAGTCTGAAGTCGATTGGATTTACACAAGTGCCAAAGATATATTAGTTGATAAAAACGTGTACAAATCCTATGGGGAAAATTGTACCTTAGACCTATGAAAAACATACTGCTGCTGAGATACAATTTATAATGTTTTAATGCAGGGTCAAAGACATTTGACCCTCAGAAAGGGAATTTCCACTCCTTCTTTGCTCTTGGAATAAATAATAACCCCCATACCCGCCACAATAAGTTGAAATTAGCCTCTTAGATTTGTTTTTGTTCATGGTAATTTTTCTGTTATTTTACTAATATGACATTTTAGTAATACGTCTATTACTCGTCTATACGCCAGTAGTTATTCTATGTCATCTTCTTTCATAATCCTGTGCATTTTGACACCAATATCATCTATATACTATATTTTGTTGCTATAAATATGACATTTTAGTAATAAAATTGTTTTGTGACCTTTGACCTTATTTTCGGAGGTCAGGATTTGGTCCCAAGGGTCAATAATTATTTTATGTCATCTTCTATTGTAATTCTGTGCATTTTGACACCAAGATCATCTATATACCATATTTTGTTGCTAAAATATAATTTTTAGTGATTTGGGCAGGGGTCAATGACCTTTGACCTCTAATAAAAAAAATCACCAACCCCTATCCCTCCTTCCTTTTTGTTGGTAGTTGTCCATACCTATACCTACCCAAATCAGTTGAAATTAGCTTCTTTTAAATTTGTTCACAGATGAACCTTAAGTTAGGGATACCGGTACTATATATGCACACTGCGAGAAACGACTGAAATCAACCAAAATCCTACAATGTTCATCGTGCATAAGTACCAGTGCATGCGGTCGCATGATGTTTGCAAGTACAAACGCCCAATTATTCTGCGCGTGCGCATAATAACCGACAACAAAAACCTAGATTGCTGGAAAAAAAATCAGGTCAAAATGTATGACCGGTCGTGAAATTGGATGTCAATATTTACGTAGATATTCAAGATTTTTGAGGCAAGTCGTGAAATTTGTTGCGAATATCGACGTCAAATTTGACGTCAATATTCGCGACTTTTTGGGAAACTCTTGAAATTTGACGTCAATATTGATGTCAATGTTCGCGACCTTGGGAAAAGTCGTAAAATTTGACGTCAATATTTACGACGATATTCAAGACTTTGGGAGCAAGTCGTAAAATTTGTTGCGAATATCGACGTCAAATTTGACGTAAATATTCGCGACTTTCGGAGAAACTCTTAAAATTTGACGTCAATATTGATGTCAATATTGGTGTCAATATTGATGTCAATATTCGCGACTTTGGAGAAAGTCGTGAAATTTGACGTCAATATTGACGTCAATATTAGCAACTTTTGGGGGAAATAAGTCGTAACATTTGACGTCAATATTGACGTCAATATTAGCAACTTTTGGGGGAAAGTCATATCATTTGACGTCAATATTGACGTCAATATTCGCGACTTTGGAAAAAGTCGTAACATTTGTTGCAAATATTGATGTCAATATTCACACTCTGTGTAGTCCCTCCAAGGCCACCATAATTATGGCTTAAAGGTCACAAAACACAACATTTCATATACAAATCACACGGTGACGTCATCACGACATCATCAAAAACTGCTCCTTAAAGGCGACGTCACATGTTCCACAATGTTGTCATCATGACGTCACCTACATTTCGTCTATAACACATCCCAGAATACCTGTATGTACCAAGTTTGACCCCAATCGGACATTTATCTATTTACGTAGATATTCAAGATTTTGGAGGTAATTGTCGTGAAATTTGTTGCGAATATCGACGTCAAATTTGACGTCAATATTCGCGACTTTTGGGGAAACTCTTGAAATTTGACGTCAATATTGATGTCAATGTTCGCGACCTTGGGGAAAGTCGTGAAATTTGACGTCAATATTGACGTCAATATTTACGACGATATTCAAGACTTTGGGAGCAAGTCGTGAAATTTGTTGCGAATATCGACGTCAAATTTGACGTAAATATTCGCGACTTTCGGAGAAACTCTTAAAAATTGACGTCAATATTGACGTCAATATTGGTGTCAATATTGATGTCCATATTCGCTACTTTGGAGAAAGTCGTGAAATTTGACGTCAATATTGACGTCAATATTCGCGACTTTGGGGAAAGTCGCGAATATTGCCGTCAAATTTTACGTCAATATTTGCAACTTTTTGGGAAACTCTTGAAATTTGACGTCAATATTGATGTCAATGTTCGCGACCTTGGGGAAAGTCGTGAAATTTGACGTCAATATTGACGTCAATATTTACGACGATATTCAAGACTTTGGGAGCAAGTCGTGAAATTTGTTGCGAATATCGACGTCAAATTTGACGTAAATATTTGCGACTTTCGGAGAAACTCTTAAAAATTGACGTCAATATTGACGTCAATATTGGTGTCAATATTGATGTCAATATTCGCTACTTTGGAGAAAGTCGTGAAATTTGACGTCAATATTGACGTCAATATTAGCAACTTTTGGGGGAAAGTCATAACATTTGACGTCAATATTGACGACTTTGGGAAAAGTCGTAACATTTGTTGCAAATATTGATGTCAATATTCACACTCTGTGTAGTCCCTCCAAGACCACCATAATTATGGCTTAAAGGTCACAAAACACAACATTTCATATACAAATCACACGGTGACGTCATCACGACATCATCAAAAACTGCTCCTTAAAGGCGACGTCACATGTTCCACAATGTTGTCATCATGACGTCACCTACATTTCGTCCATAACACATCCCAGAATACCTGTATGTACCAAGTTTGATCCCAATCGGACATGTACTTTCAGAGATAAAGGGTTCCAAAAACTACACCTTTAATGTGACGTCACATGACCATTAATGACGTCATAATTACGTCATCCTAATTTCGTATATAACTCATCCTGGAATACATGAATACCAAGTTTGACCACAATCGGACCTGTATTTCTAGAGATAGAGGGTCTTAAAAACTGCACCTTTAATGTGATGTCACATGACCCCTGATGACGTCATCATGACGATTTTCTTCTTGGCCCTACTGGGGATGGTGTTCGAGGTCTGTGCTAAGTCTCAAGTCAATTGGATGTACAGAAGTGTCCATTTTAATATTCTGAATAAAAACGTATACAAATCCTATGGAAAAAAACTGTACCTTTAACGTGACGTCACGTGACCACGAATGTCGTAATCGTGACAAATTTCTTCTAGGATCATCTGTGGGTGGTGGTCTAAGTGTATGCCAAGTATCAAGTCGATCGGATTTACCAAAGTGCCAAAGTGCTATGCCAGAACAAAAAACGTGTACAAACCCTATGGAGAAGAGTCTGAGGGAGAAAAAGAAAAAAAAAAAAAATCAGAACGAATACAATAGCTGTTTCGGCTGAAGTGCCGAAACAGCTAAAAAGAAAAAAAAAAACTTTAACGAAAACAAAAGCTGTTTCGGCTGAAAGGCCGAAACAGCTAACAAAACCAAATACTTAAGTTCGGCTCGGAACAGCTCAACAAAAACAGTTTGTATAAGCCATGGTTGTGGAGCGCTGTCCTAATTTCTAAAAATAGACTTCGAAAATATAGTACAAACAGGGGTGTTATTGACCGACTAGACTGGCGCGGGGCGGATTTTGCCGAATTCTAAAGCAGGCTATTGACATTTTGTAACAACATTTTGCCAAGCATCTGAGCTGTTTGCGGTGAGAAACGTGCATGCACCGTTCCGTTGTCGAGATGTGTGAAGTTGTACACACAATGTACATGGGTTCACCAGGCCCAGGGGGGGGGGGGGGGGGCGGAGGGGGGGCCCTTGGAGGCTGTGATTGCGAAACGCTGTGGTACCGTCCATTCTCAAAATAGGGGGGAACAATTTTCTCACTCGAAAAATAAAGAGTTTTTTGCATCCAATCTTAACATCTTGTCTTTTGTAGTTGTACAAGGTTGTTATTTACCTTAATGTTTATCATCCAATGACAAAAATTGTATTGAAAATGAAAAAAGCAGTCGAAAAAATTAAGCGTTGACGTACCGTTGATGCGCGTGGAGATTGTGCACAAATACTCAAACGACGTTAACAAATACCTCCCCTAAAAAGGGCAATAATAATCGACAAATTGTGAAAAATCGTGCTTTGACCCCACTCATTTTTTTCCATGGATACGTTAAAAAAGGATGTAGCAGTGATATACTGAATTTTTAAAAAAATCTGCCTGTGACCCCCTTGCGTTTTATCGTGTTGTTTTCGAACGAAAATGGCAGAAAATGACATCGCCCCAAACAAAATCCGTGTAGATTGTGCCTGCGTACCTGGCTTTGCGGACGTTGTATGAATCACTGAATTCGGGGAGCGAGCGCGGAGCAAATTTGTACGTGTTTCAATGGTGAGCTTCGCGGTAGCGATCTATACGTATTTACTGTGTGAGATGTGTGGCTCACGAGCGTGGAAGAATGAATGAGATACATTTCAACATTGGCGGCGCACTTTGTTGGGCCCCCCTCCGCCCCCCCCCCCCCCCCCCCCCCCCTGACCAGGCCTTTGTATCTTGACAAAAACAGGTTACCAGCAAAAACTGAACACGCTTTTCAGGCTAAACCAAAAACAGCTGAATACCAGTCAAAAATAATATACATAACCTTAAAATGTGGCTGTTCCTTGTTAGCTGTTTCGGCAATTCAGCCGAAACAGCTTTTGTTTTCGTTAAAGTTTTTTTTTTTTTTTTTTTTTTTTTTTTAGCTGTTTCGGCCTTTCAGCCGAAACAGCTTTTGTTTTCGTTAAAGTTTTTTTTTTTCTTTTTTTTTTTTTTTTTTTTTTTTTTTTTTGGGTTTTTCGCTTAAAAGCGAAAAACCCTTTCTTTTCGTTCTGTTTGTTTTATTTCTTCTTCTTCTTCTTCTTCTTGTTCTTGTGCCATAAATCGCATAGACTTTGTACACGTTTCATTCTGGCGGTCACTTTTGTCATTAAACAGACTTCAATGTCATTGAAACTTTGCACATACTCGGAACTCATACTGAGCTAGTGCCTAAAACTCGGATGTCATCATGACGTCATCACGTGACACGTGACGTCATCTTAAAGTTTTAATAATTTAATCTTTGAAAATCTATACAAAATCAACCGCGAAAGACCGTAACTAGATGTTTGTGGGAATCGATAGAATAATTAAGGATCTTCATTTTATCTCGTGTGCGTAAAATCACGTGACCCTTCCTTCCGGTCCAAACCGGAAGTGGCTCATAATTTGAAAGTGGAAAATGATTTGAACTTACTTTCAACGATGTTAGTCTCTAGTTAGGCTGCGCTCTCCAAAAAAGTGACCGGTGACGTCATAAATTGTTTTAGCGCCCTCTAGCGGCAGGTTGACAAATGTTTAAAATGAATAATCAGTTGATGTGTGTGGCGAAGTTTGTTCAAATCACTTTATAACTGATGTATATAATCAGCTTCATGATAGGAACAGGTTGACGGAAAGAAAAAAATATGACGTCACCAGACCGGAAGTTATAATGAAAATACCTCTTTTACTTTAACAATTCCTAAAAAATTAACCCTGACAGATATAATCTTGTTTTTTGCTCTAAAGGTTAATGCAAAAGTACTTCTCAGACTTCCCTGTGTTTTGTAGCAAAAGGCGAACTTGGACATACCCTGAGACACCCTTGAAATTTCATGTTTTATGTCCTTGATTGCAAGGCGCAAGTATACGTGTACATTGTATTGAGCGTACTTGTACGTACGATGTCAGTACGCTCCATACATTGTACAATAGAGAAGGGAAGGCGGGACACTGGTATCCATTTGTACGGTGACATGTGAAACACGAGAGTCATCAACATAGGCCATGAGGAAGGGCGCCGCTTACGGCAGGTAGGTAAACGTGCCTTCGGCAACGCAGAACTACGCGTGAATTATACCATAATTATAATAGATGTACGCGAACTTTTGCACAAGTACTTTTAACAGAAAACAAATTGGTATTCTCATCAAACTTAACCTCCGTAAATACTCTATAGTGCACTCGTGCCTTGTGGACAGGCGTCATGATGACGTCATCATGGGTCATGTGACGTCGTCTTAAACGTGCAATAGATTTAATGTTTGAAAATTAATAAAAAACCAACCGCGTATGATCGGAACTTAAAGTTTGTGGGAATTGATATAATATTAAATCCAGGATCTTCATTTTATCTCGTGTGCGTAAAATCCCGTGACCCTTCCTTCCGGTCGAAACCGGAAGTGGCTTATAATTTGAAAGTGGACCATAATGTGAACTTAGTTTCAACGATGTTAGTCTCTGGCTAGTAGTGCTTTTCACAAAACATACTGGTGACGCCATAACATGTTACAGCGCCCTCTAGCGGCAGTTTGAAAACTGTTAACAATGAATAACCAGTTGATTTGTTTTGCGAAGTTTGCTCAAATCACTGTATAACTGGTTTATATAATCAACATCTTGTTAGGAACAAGTTGGCGAAGACAAACAAATATGACGTCACTAGACCGAAAGTTACAATGAAAAGACCTTTAAACCTTAAATAATTGCTGAAAAATCAACCGCGATAGATATAATTCTTTTTTTTGCTTTAAATAGACAAGTTCAGACAGCTCTCGAGCTGTATGTTAATGACGTCACGATGACGTCATCAAGTATTAGATTGCAAGCAACTAATGATTTGTAGATTTAATCTTTGAAAATCAATATCAAATAAAAAAAACCAGATCTGATTTAGATTTTAACGGGAATTGATAGAATAATCCAGGGTCTTCATATTCGTATTACATGCAAAATGACTTGACCCTTCCTTCCGGTCCAAACCGGAAGTGCCTTATAATTTGAAAGTTGAAAATGATATGAATTTACTTTCAACGATGATAGTCTCTAGGTAGCCTGCACTCTACAAACAAAGTTACCGGTGACGTCATAAATTGTTATAACGCCCTCTAGTGGCAGGTTGAAAAATGTTTAAAATGAATAATCAGTTCATTTTCGTGGCGAAGTTTGCTCAAATCGCTTTATAATTGGTATTTATAATCAGCATCTTGTTAGGAACAAGTTGGCGGATAAAAACAAAATA
This sequence comes from Crossaster papposus, assembly GCA_037893245.1. Lineage (NCBI taxonomy): Eukaryota > Metazoa > Echinodermata > Asteroidea > Velatida > Solasteridae > Crossaster > Crossaster papposus. The sequence goes on along the minus strand of JBAIAA010000429.1, from coordinate 531,613 downwards.
ATATGACGTCACTAGACCGGAAATTACAATTAAAAGACCTTTAAACATTTCTGAAAATTAACCGCGAGAGATATAATCCAATTAATAATTTAAAATTTGCAGTTTTGAAAAAATTAAATAAAGAAATTTATTAAATGAAATCATAAATGTAATGAACAATACCAAAAAAAATGCGAAAAAGCCATATGCTCTGTTCCTTGAACAGACATATCTCTAGTTTCTTCTTCTTCTTGTTCTTGTGCCATGAATCGCATAGACTTTGTACACGTTCATTCTGGCGGTCACTTTTGTCATTAAACAGACTTCAATGTCATTGAAACTTTGCACATACTCAGAACTCATACTGAGCTAGTGCCTAAAACTCGGATGTCATCACGTGACATGTGACGTCATCTTAAAGTTTTAATAATTTAATCTTTGAAAATCAATACAAAATCAACCGCGAATGACCGTAACTTGAAGTTTGTGGGAATCGATAGAATAATTGAGGATCTTCATTTTATCTCGTGTGCGTAAAATCACGTGACCCTTCCTTCCGGTCCAAACCGGAAGTGGCTTATTATTTGAAAGTGGAAAACAATATGAACTTACTTTCAACGATGTTAGTCTCTGGCTAGGTAGTGCTTCTCAACAAAATTGCCGGTGACGTCATAACATGTTACAGCGCCATCTAGCGGCAGGTTGAAAACTGTTAAAAACGAATAATCAGTTGATGTGTGTGGCGAAGTTTGCCCAAATCACTTTATATCTGGTGTGTATAATCGGCTTCATGTTAGGAACAAGTTGGCGGAGAGAAAAAAATATGACGTCACTAGACCGGAAGTTACAATGAAAAGACCTTTAAACCTTAAATGATTGCTGAAAAATCAACCGCTATAGATATAATTCTTTTTTTAGCTTTAAATAGACAAGTTCAGACAACTCTCGAGATTTATGTTAATGACGTCACGATGACGTCATCAAGTATCAGATTACAAGCAACTAATGATTTATAGATTTAATCTTTAAAAATCAATATAAAATCAACTGTAAAAGATCTGATTTAGATTTTAACGGGAATTGATAGAATAATCCAGGGTCTTCATATTTCGTATAACCTTTACAATGACCTGACCCTTCCTTCCGGTCCAAACCGGAAGTGCCTTATAATTTGAAAGTTTAAAATGATATGAACTTACTTTCAACGATGATAGTCTCTGGCTAGGCTGCTCTCTACACAAAAGTTAACGGTGACGTCATAAATTGTTATAGCGCCCTCTAGCGGCAGATTGAAAAATGTGTAAAATAAATAAGCAGTTGATGTGTGTGGCGAAGTTTGCTCAAATAACTTTATAACTGGTATATATAATTACCTTCATGTTAGGAACAGGTTGTGGTAAAGAAAAAATTATGACGTCACCAGACCGGAAGTTACAATGAAAAGACCTTTAAACCTTATATAATTGGTAAAAAATCAACTGCGATAGATATAATCCCGATTTTTGCTTCAAATAGCAAAGTTAAGACAGCTCCTGAGCGTTCTATTAATGAGGTCACGATGACGTCATCCAGTATCAGATTACAAGCAACCAATGATTACTGGATTTAATCTTCAAAAATCAATATAAAATCAACTGTAATGGATCCGATTTTGATTTTTACGGTAATTAATAGAATAATCAAAGGTCTTCATATTTCGTATACCAGGCAAAATAATTTGACCCTTCCTTCCGGTCCAAACCGGAAGTGCCTAAAAATCAACCACGAGAGGTATAATCAATTACTTTCTTTTTAGCTGTTTCGGTTTTTCACCGAAACAGCTTTTGTTTTCGTTAAAGTTTTTTTTTTTTTTTTTTTTTTTTTTTTCCACTTTTAGACTTTTTTTCATAGGATTTGTACACGTTTTTTCAGCCAATACACTTTGACACTTTGGTAAATCCGATCGACTTGAGACTTGGCATACACTTAGACAACCACCCAAGGACGGTCCTAGAAGAAATTCGTCGCGATTACGTCATTCAAGGTCACGTGACTTCGCGTTAAAGGTTTAATTTTCCCCATAGGTTTTGTACACGTTTTTCCTCAGACTATTGAATTTGACACTTTGGTAAATCCAACCGACTTGAAACTTGCCATATACTCAGAACACCACCACCAGATGTTTCTGAAAGAAATTCAGCACGATTGCATCATTCAAAGTCACGTGACGTCAAGTTAAAGGTTTAATTTGTCTCCCCATAGGATTTGTACACGTTTTTCTTTAGACTATTGACTTTGACACTTAGTAAATCCGATCGACTTGAGACTTGGCACACACATAGACCACTATCCACAGACGGTCGTAGGAGAAATTTGGCACGATTACGTCATTCAAGGTCACGGGGCGTCACGTTAAAGGTTTAATTTTCCCCCATAGGTTTTGTACACGTTTTTCTTTAGACTATTGACTTTGACACTAGTAAATCTGATCGACTTGAGACTTGGCACACACAAAAGACCACCACATACACATTGAAAGTAACTTTGGACACTCGAAACAGCTCTGTGTTTGTCCACAAACACATGTCTAGTTCAATTTTCATTTTGTATACGATGAAAATTAAATGAAAAGAATCATAAATGTAATGAACAATGAACAAAAAATGCGAAAAAGCCATATGCTCTGTTCACAGAACAGACATATTTCTAGTTTTTTTTTTTCCCTCTGTTTCAGACTCTTCTCCATAGGGTTTGTACACGTGTTTCTTCTGCCAATACACTTTGACACTTTAATAAATCCGATCTATTTGAAACTTGGCATACACTTAGACTACCACCCACAGATGGTCCTAGAAGAAATTCGTAACGATTACGTCATTCATGGTCACGTGACGTCACGTTAAAGGTGCAATTTTTGCCCATAGGTTTTGTACACGTTTTCCTTCAGACTATTGACTTTGACACTTCGGTACATCCGATTGACTTGAGACTTGGCATACATTTAGACAACCACCCAAGGACGGTCCTAGAAGAAATTCGTCGAGATTACATAATTCTTGGTCACGTGACGTCACGTTAAAGGTGCAATTTTCCCCCATAGGTTTTGTACACGTTTTTCTTCAGACTATTAAATTTGACACTTTGGTCAATCCGACCGACTTGAAACTTGCCATACACTCAGAACACCACCACCAGATGTTTCTGAAAGAAATTCAGCACGATTGCGTCATTCAAGGTCACGTGACGTCAAGTTAAATGTTTAATTTGTCCCCCATAGGTTTTGTACACGTTTTTCTTTAGACTCTTGACTTTGACACTTAGTAAATCCGATCGACTTGAGACTTGGCACACACATAGACCACCATCCACAGACGGTCGTAGGAGAAATTTGGCACGATTACGTCATTCAAGGTCACGGGGTGTCACGTTAAAGGTTAAATTTTCCCCCATAGGTTTTGTACACGTTTTTCTTTAGACTATTGACTTTGACACTTTAGTAAATCTGATCGACTTGAGACTTTAGTAAATCTGATCGACACACAAAAGACCATCACACACATATTGAAAGACACTCGAAACAGCTCTGTGTTTGTCCACAAACACATGTCTATTTTTTTTTATTTTTTTTTTCCCCAGGGAATCTTATTTATTGCTCACTGTCTCAATAACCATACAAACAATATTAAGTGACAGGTACAAGTTACAAATCCATTAATATTGAAAATAAATTAACCTTGACATAACGTCAAAAAAGAATCCCATTTCTGATAAAATTTGAAGCCAACTCCATTACTGTAAAACATTAATTTTTCCATCGAGTAGTAATTCTTCACATCTTTTTTTAACACTAAAAGTGATGGACATTTTCCATTCATTTTCATTTTATAGACATGAAATCTACATATCAATAAGATCAAATTAACCACTTTGCTATTAACGTTAGTATTACCAAATAAAAATACTTCATTGTCCATTGCAATAGAAAAATTGGTTTTCTCCTTAATCCATGAAAATACCGAAGACCAAAAGGAGATTGTATAAGTACAGGAGCAAAAGAGATGGACTAATGTCTCCTCTTCATTCTTACAAAATGTACACAAATTAGTGTCTGTTTTATTAATTTTAAACAAAAATGAATTGGTACCCAAGATCCGGTGAATTAATCTAAACTGAAACCATCTTAATTTAGTGTCCACAGTGCACGAATATGGGATGTCAAAAATTAAAGACCATTTCGAAAAGTCGAGGTAAATATTCAATTTGACGTTCCATTTGTCGATAAATTTCCTATTTACATACTTAGAAGAGACTAAAACTTGATATATTCTTTGCGACCCCTTTTTGTCCTTTAAAAGGACTTCAAGGTTAAACGGTATGAAAGGGCGATTAATACACGTGTGTTGTTCCAACATAACATCCTGAAAGGACGACTTAATAGCTCTCAACACCCCGCCATACTCTAAGAAATTAGTATGAACATTAAACGTATTTTTTAAATCTTCCAATGAAAGAAAGTTACCGTTCTCATCTGTTAGATCACATACAAATTGAACTCCTACATTGTCCCAATGTTTATAATGTATACATTTCCCTCCAACCCTAATTTTATCGTTAAACCAAAGAGAACTCTTTAGTAACTCCACTTTGGTTGTGGGTGTGTGGGTCCGAGTAAAATTGGACCACGAAGTAAACACGTTTATCCAAAAAAGGTTACTTGTATAACCCTGTATACCCACAAATTTAGCGGAGCCCCCTTCCAATAAAGACAAACGGGTAGTATTAAAAATATGTTTACACAAAATAAACCATCCTGGGGATTGTGCCTTAAAAAGTCTACGTAACCAGGTAATTTTTAGCGCATCTATATAGGCCCGTACATCGACCATTCGCAAACCACCATGACCATAATCTTGGAGCATTTGATTTCTAGCGACACGGTCTTGTCCTTTCCAGATAAATTTAAAAAACATAATATTTAATTCTTTGATCATGTTACATGGAGGGTCGGGAATGGTTAACACAAGATAAGTAAGTTTGGACAAAAGCAATGATTTAACAACAGCAATTCTACCGAGAACAGTCAAATGTCTCTTTGACCAGTTAAAAATTTGACTACGTAAGGACAAAATAATCTTATTGTAATTTAACGAAACCATAGAATTAAGGTCAGTAGAGAACTCAATACCAAGAATTTTAAAAGTATGCTGAGCCTCCACCCAATTCACATTAATCCCTTCACAAAGCTTTTCCTCACTGTCCTTCTTAGAACCAATCCAAATAGCGTACGTTTTCTCAACGTTAACTTTTAATCCAGACATACTAGCGTATAAATCAAGAATTCTAAAGGCTGCCTGCATTGACTTGTCAGTACCATTCAAAAACAAAACTGTATCATCAGCATACTGGGATAATCGAAATTCATTGCCGCCAACCTTAATACCCTTAAAATCTGTATCGTTGCATACCATCATGGATAAAACTTCTGCACATAAAAGGAACAAATATGGGCTTAAACCATCTCCCTGTCTACACCCTCTACCAATGTGAAATGATTCTGAAAGAAATCCATTAACTAATACTGAGGAGGCGGCTTGGTTATAAAGTACCCTGATCCATTTTTTAACAGAGGGACCAAAATTAAAACTATCCAGAACCTTAAAAATAAAATCATGTGAAATAGAATCAAAGGCTTTTTCAAAGTCGATGGAGAGTAATAAACCAGGGATGTTATTGGACTCGGTAACGTTCAATAAATCACACATCAACCGAATATTTTCCCCAATAAAACGATCTGCCATAAATCCCTTTTGTCTTTCATGAATAATGTGCGGGAGACATGATTTAACTCTCTCTGCAATACAGGCAGACGCAATTTTATACGAGGTATTTAGAAGCGATATAGGACGCCAGTTTTTTAAAAACTGTCGAGGCTTATCCCCTTTTGGCAGGAGAGTTATTATCCCGTATCTCTGAGTAACCGAAAGTTGACCTGAAACATATGCACCGTTTAGTGAACGTAAGAGATACCATGACAAATCTGAGGCAAAACAATTATAAAATTCAAAACTAAAACCGTCCGAACCTGGGGACTTTCCATTCTTCGCCTTTTTTAACACATGTATAAGTTCTTCATGGGATAAAGGACCCTCAATACGGTCCCGCATATTATCAGAAAGGATACTCTTATTAGCTGTAGCGAAAATCAAATTCAAATCAATATTGTCTTCAACTTTACGGGTAGAGTAAAGATTCTGATAAAATCTCTGAGCCTCTTTTACGATTTCTTTAGAACTTGTAAATCTACAATTAGCATCATTAATAACACACTTAATCGATTTATTAACAAAATTACGTTTTTCTAAGTTTAAAAAGTACTTAGAAGGTTTTTCCCCATTCCCCATCCAACGAGTCTTAGATCTAATTAAAAAAACCTCCATTTCTCTTTTCCGGAGGTCCACAAGGTCGGCCTGCATAGCATTTAAACAATCAACCGATTCAAGATCCCCTTGTGAAACTTTATTGGACAAAATACTTATCTCTTTCTCAAGCTTGCACTCTGTTTTTCTGGTTTCTTTCTTCTTCCAGACAGAATAAGAAATCGTTTTCGATCTTATTTTCATTAATAACATTTCGAAAAAAACTTGGTCATTTATAACAAAGTAAATATCTCGAGGATGCATATTTCTCAAGTTGGAGGGTAAATAAGGAAAAACGGCGTATTCTTCTACCAACTCCCAAATAGTATCTTTAACTAATTTGGATTATGTTTTATCTACCAGCAACGAATTATTAAACTTCCAGTAACCTTTTCCATGTTTCATGTTACTAAAATCAAATGTAATATCAATAAGAGAGTGATCCGTTCTATACCCTGGCTTGATGTCACAGTTAATTATTTTAGAGTTTAATTCCGAAGAAATTAGAAAATAATCCAACCTGGATTGTTTCAAGGTTTGATGTTGTCTCCAGGTGTATCTACGACAGTCTGGATTATGTGTTCGCCAAACATCCACTAAATCAAGGTCGTTACATATACTCAACACTTTATTTCTTGCCAAAGGATTGTTCAAATTAATATAATTTACACAATCAACAATTTCATTTAAAATCAAATTCCAGTCACCACACAAAATAGCATGAGTATTATCCAAATCGTTCAAAGTAGTACAGATTTCTTCGTAAAAACCAGGGTCATCGTTGTTTGGACCATACAGGTTGACTAGAGTAATTCTATACTCCCCAATTTCCAAGTCGATAATTAACAAGTTGCCATTGTCGTCATTTTTCACACTATTAACTTTATACTCAAAATTATTATTAAAAAGAATAGCAACTCCCCTAGAATTACTTCTAAAAGAACTGAAGAAGCATTCCAAGCCCCATTCACTTCTAACAAGATGTTCCGTGTCCTTATCAAAATGAACATCTTGTAGACAGTAAACCGAGTAATTTTTTGTTTCTAAGGAAGTGTAAGACATCATTTCTTTTAGCGAAATTGCCCAGCCCTCGACAATTCATCGAGGCTATTGAAAACTGACTATTATCCATCACTGTAACATTTATATCGTAAAAGAAAAACGAATATTGTTACGTCCATCACATACATAATATATCTTTTTACATGCAAATAACACAGTGAGCCACGAATTTGAATTAAAAACTCGGTGGTTAGGCTACCCCGGATTTTTGCATAGAACCCACCCTCCCCAAAAACCACACACCGTTGCATACCGCAAACAAAACAAAACAAATTAGAAAACTTCCCAAAAGAAATTCTCCCTATTTTATACCCCCACAAACTAATCTTATAGATCGACAAATAACCCGCAAAAAAAAGGATTGTTGGGAGGAAACATATTCCAACACCAATGAGCTCCTTTTCTCGCAAAGAGAAAATAAAAAAATAAAAAAGATCGTACCGCAATCGCTCGTAAATACAGCATAACAAAATCTTGTTTAATTGAGGATACAGTATTTTGCGGGGATAAACCCCACAAAACTAGAAATCACAATTCAGTTATTCATTTCGAAACTAGGTTGAAGGCCTCACCGTTGTTCGCTCTCCACTTTCCAGCAAAGAACCTCAGCTTTGTTCCTTTATCGTATAATGCCTTTACCTCAGTTTTCCATCGTTTCTTCTCTTGCCAATCCCGCAAAGTGAGGTCATCCAGGATGAAAAGTTGCGACCCCTCCAAGGCTCGACGCCATTCCTTCATTCCGACTTGAAACTTGCCATACACTCAGAACACCACCACCAGATGTTTCTGAAAGAAATTCAGCACGGTTGCGTCATTCAAGGTCACGTGACGTCAAGTTAAAGGTTTAATTTGTCCCCCATAGGTTTTGTACACGTTTTTCTTTAGACTCTTGACTTTGACACTTTCGTAAATTTGATCGACTTGAGACTTGGCACACACATAGACCACCACACACAGACGGTCGTAGGAGAAATTTGGCACGATTACGTCATTCATGGTCACGGGGTGTCACGTTAAAGGTTAAATTTCCCCCATAGGTTTTGTACACGTTTTTCTTTAGACTATTGACTTAGACACTTTAGTAAATCTGATCGACTTGAGACTTTAGTAAATCTGATCGACACACAAAAGACCATCACACACATATTGAAAGACACTCGAAACAGCTCTGTGTTTGTCCACAAACACATGTCTATTTTTTTTTATTTTTTTTTTTAGCTGTTTCGGCAACTCAGCCGAAACAGCTATTGTAATCGTTAAGATTTTTTTTTAGCTGTTTCGGTTTTTCACCGAAACAGCTTTTGTAATCGTTAAAGTTTTTTTTTTTTAGCTGTTTCGGTTTTTCACCGAAACAGCTTTTGTTTTCGTTCTGGTTTTTTTTTTTTTAGCTGTTTCGGTTTTTCACTGAAACAGCTATTGTTTTCGTTCTGGTTTTTTTTTTTTTTTTTTTTTTTTTGCCTTTTGTTCTCCATAGGATTTGTACACGTTTGTTCAGACAATACACTTTGACACTTTGGTAAATCCGATGGACTTGAGACTTGGCATACACTTAGACAACCACCCAAGGACGGTCCTAGAAGAAATTCGTCGCGATTACGTCATTCAAGGTCACGTGACTTAGCGTTAAAGGTGAAATTTTTCCCATAGGTTTTGTACACGTTTTTCTTCAGACTATTGAATTTGACACTTTGGTCAATCCGACCGACTTGAAACTTGCCATACACTCAGAACACCACCACCAGATGTTTCTGAAAGAAATTCAGCACGATTGCGTCATTCAAGGTCACGTGACGTCAAGTTAAAGGTTTAATTTGTCCCCCATAGGTTTTGTACACGTTTTTCTTTAGACTCTTGACTTTGACACTTAGTTAATCTGATCGACTTGAGACTTGGCACACACATAGACCACCATCCACAGACGGTCGTAGGAGAAATTTGGCACGATTACGTCATTTAAGGTTACGGGGTGTCACGTTAAAGGTTCAATTTTCCCCCATAGGTTTTGTACACGTTTTTCTTTAGACTATTGACTTTGACACTTTAGTAAATCTGATCGACTTGAGACTTGGCACACACAAAAGATTACCACATACATATTGAAAGTAATTTTAGACACTCGAAACAGCTCTGTGTTTGTCCACAAACACATGTCTAGTTTTTTTTTTTTTTTTGCCTTTTGTTCTCCATAGGATTTGTACACGTTTGTTCAGACAATACACTTTGACACTTTGGTAAATCCGATCGACTTGAGACTTGGCATACACTTAGACAACCACCCAAGGACGGTCCTAGAAGAAATTCGTCGCGATTACGTCATTCAAGGTCACGTGACTTCGCGTTAAAGGTGAAATTTTCCCCATAGGTTTGTACACGTTTTTCCTCAGACTATTGAATTTGACACTTTGGTAAATCCGACCGACTTGAAACTTGCCATATACTCAGAACACCACCACCAGATGTTTCTGAAAGAAATTCAGCAGGATTGCGTCATTCAAGGTCACGTGACGTCAAGTTAAAGGTTTAATTTGTCCCCTATAGGTTTTGTACACGTTTTTCTATAGACTATTGACTTTGACACTTAGTAAATCCGATCGACTTGAGACTTGGCACACACATAGACCACTATCCACAGACGGTCGTAGGAGAAATTTGGCACGATTACGTCATTCAAGGTCATGGGCGTCACGTTAAAGGTTCAATTGTTTCCCCCATAGGTTTTGTACACGTTTTTTTTTAGTCTATGACTTAGACACTTTCGTAAATTTGATGGACTTGAGACTTGGCACACACTTAGACCACCATCCACAGACGGTCCTAGAAGACATTCGGCACAATTACGTCATTCAAGGTCACGGGGCGTCACGTTAAAGCCTCAATTTCCCCCATAGGTTTTGTACATGTTTTTCTTTAGGCTATTGACTTTGACACTTTAGTAAATCCGATCGGCTTGAGACTTGGCACACACATAGACCACCACACACACATATTGAAAGTAATGTAAGACACTCGAAACAGCTCTGTGTTTGTCCACAAACACATGTCTAGTTTTTTTTTCTCCTTTTTCAGACTTTTCTTCATAGGATTTACACACGTTTATTCAGACAATACACTTTGACACTTTGATACATCCGATCGACTTGAGACTTGGCATACATTTAGACAACCACCCAAGGACGGTCCTAGAAGAAATTCGTCGCGATTACGTCATTCAAGGTCACGTGACTTCGCGTTAAAGGAAACATTTTCCCCATAGGTTTTGTACACGTTTTTCTTCAGACTACTGACTTTGACACTTTGGTGAATCCGACCGACTTGAAACTTGACATACTCTTAGAACACTACCCACAGATGGGCCTGAAAGAAATTCGGCACGATTGCGTCATTCAAGGTCACGTGACGTCACGTTAAAGGTGCACATTTTTCTCCCATTGGTTTTGTACACGTTTTTCTTTAGACTATTGACTTTGACACTTTAGTACATCCGATCGACTTGAGACTTGGCACACACAAAAGACCACCACACACATATTGAAAGTAATTTTAGACACTCGAAACAGCTCTGTGTTTGTCCACAAACACATGTCTAGTTTTTTTTTTCTTTTCTTTTTTCTCCTTTTTCAGACTTTTCTCCATAGGATTTGCACACGTTTGTTCAGACAGGGCACTTTGACACTTTGGTAAATCCGATCGACTTGAGACTTGGCATACATTTAGACAAACACCCAAGGACGGTCCTAAAAGAAATTCGTCACGATTACGTCATTCAAGGTCACGTTACCTGACGTTAAAGGTGAACATTTTCCCATAGGTTTTGTACACGTTTTTCTTCAGACTATTGACTTTAGCACTTCGGTAAATCCGACCGACTTGAAATTTGGCATACACTTAGAACACCACCCCCAGATGTTTCTGAAAGAAATTTGGCACGATTGCGTCATTCAAGGTCACGTGACGTCACGTTAAAGGTGCACATTTTTCTCCCATTGGTTTTGTACACGTTTTTCTTTAGACTATTGACTTTGACACTTAGTTAATCTGATCGACTTGAGACTTGGCACACACATAGACCACCATCCACAGACGGTCGTAGGAGAAATTTGGCACGATTACGTCATTTAAGGTTACGGGGTGTCACGTTAAAGGTTCAATTTTCCCCCATAGGTTTTGTACACGTTTTTCTTTAGACTATTGACTTTGACACTTTAGTAAATCTGATCGACTTGAGACTTGGCACACACAAAAGATTACCACATACATATTGAAAGTAATTTTAGACACTCGAAACAGCTCTGTGTTTGTCCACAAACACATGTCTAGTTTTTTTTTTTTTTTTGCCTTTTGTTCTCCATAGGATTTGTACACGTTTGTTCAGACAATACACTTTGACACTTTGGTAAATCCGATCGACTTGAGACTTGGCATACACTTAGACAACCACCCAAGGACGGTCCTAGAAGAAATTCGTCGCGATTACGTCATTCAAGGTCACGTGACTTCGCGTTAAAGGTGAAATTTTCCCCATAGGTTTGTACACGTTTTTCCTCAGACTATTGAATTTGACACTTTGGTAAATCCGACCGACTTGAAACTTGCCATATACTCAGAACACCACCACCAGATGTTTCTGAAAGAAATTCAGCAGGATTGCGTCATTCAAGGTCACGTGACGTCAAGTTAAAGGTTTAATTTGTCCCCTATAGGTTTTGTACACGTTTTTCTATAGACTATTGACTTTGACACTTAGTAAATCCGATCGACTTGAGACTTGGCACACACATAGACCACTATCCACAGACGGTCGTAGGAGAAATTTGGCACGATTACGTCATTCAAGGTCATGGGCGTCACGTTAAAGGTTCAATTGTTTCCCCCATAGGTTTTGTACACGTTTTTTTTTAGTCTATGACTTAGACACTTTCGTAAATTTGATGGACTTGAGACTTGGCACACACTTAGACCACCATCCACAGACGGTCCTAGAAGACATTCGGCACAATTACGTCATTCAAGGTCACGGGGCGTCACGTTAAAGCCTCAATTTCCCCCATAGGTTTTGTACATGTTTTTCTTTAGGCTATTGACTTTGACACTTTAGTAAATCCGATCGGCTTGAGACTTGGCACACACATAGACCACCACACACACATATTGAAAGTAATGTAAGACACTCGAAACAGCTCTGTGTTTGTCCACAAACACATGTCTAGTTTTTTTTTCTCCTTTTTCAGACTTTTCTTCATAGGATTTACACACGTTTATTCAGACAATACACTTTGACACTTTGATACATCCGATCGACTTGAGACTTGGCATACATTTAGACAACCACCCAAGGACGGTCCTAGAAGAAATTCGTCGCGATTACGTCATTCAAGGTCACGTGACTTCGCGTTAAAGGAAACATTTTCCCCATAGGTTTTGTACACGTTTTTCTTCAGACTACTGACTTTGACACTTTGGTGAATCCGACCGACTTGAAACTTGACATACTCTTAGAACACTACCCACAGATGGGCCTGAAAGAAATTCGGCACGATTGCGTCATTCAAGGTCACGTGACGTCACGTTAAAGGTGCACATTTTTCTCCCATTGGTTTTGTACACGTTTTTCTTTAGACTATTGACTTTGACACTTTAGTACATCCGATCGACTTGAGACTTGGCACACACAAAAGACCACCACACACATATTGAAAGTAATTTTAGACACTCGAAACAGCTCTGTGTTTGTCCACAAACACATGTCTAGTTTTTTTTTTCTTTTCTTTTTTCTCCTTTTTCAGACTTTTCTCCATAGGATTTGCACACGTTTGTTCAGACAGGGCACTTTGACACTTTGGTAAATCCGATCGACTTGAGACTTGGCATACATTTAGACAAACACCCAAGGACGGTCCTAAAAGAAATTCGTCACGATTACGTCATTCAAGGTCACGTTACCTGACGTTAAAGGTGAACATTTTCCCATAGGTTTTGTACACGTTTTTCTTCAGACTATTGACTTTAGCACTTCGGTAAATCCGACCGACTTGAAATTTGGCATACACTTAGAACACCACCCCCAGATGTTTCTGAAAGAAATTTGGCACGATTGCGTCATTCAAGGTCACGTGACGTCACGTTAAAGGTGCACATTTTTCTCCCATTGGTTTTGTACACGTTTTTCTTTAGACTATTGACTTTGACACTTTAGTACATCCGATCGACTTGAGACTTGGCACACACAAAAGACCACCACACACATATTGAAAGTAATTTTAGACACTCGAAACAGCTCTGTGTTTGTCCACAAACACATGTCTAGTTTTTTTTTTCTTTTCTTTTTTCTCCTTTTTCAGACTTTTCTCCATAGGATTTGCACACGTTTGTTCAGACAGGGCACTTTGACACTTTGGTAAATCCGATCGACTTGAGACTTGGCATACATTTAGACAAACACCCAAGGACGGTCCTAAAAGAAATTTGTCACGATTACGTCATTCAAGGTCACGTGACCTCACGTTAAAGGTGAAAATTTTCCCATAGGTTTTGTACACGTTTTTCTTCAGACTATTGACTTTAGCACTTCGGTAAATCCGACCGACTTGAAATTTGGCATACACTTAGAACACCACCCCCAGATGTTTCTGAAAGAAATTTGGCACGATTGCGTCATTCAAGGTCACGTGACGTCGCATTAAAGGTTCACATTTTTTTCCCATTGGTTTTGTACACGTTTTTCTTTAGACTATTGACTTTGACACTTTAGTAAATCCGATCGACTTGAGACTTGACACACACCTAGACCACCATCCACACACGGCCCTAGAAGAAATTCGGCAGGATTACGTCATTCAAGGTCACGGGGTGTCACGTTAAAGTTTCATTTTTTCCCCATAGGTTTTGTACACGTTTTTCTTTAGACTATTGCCTTTGACACTTTAGTAAATCTGATCTACTTGAGACTTGCCACACACAAAAGACCACCACACACATATTGAAAGTAATTTTAGACACTCGAAACAGCTCTGTGTTTGTCCACAAACACATGTCTAGTTTTTCTTTTTCTCCTTCAGACTTTTTCCCATAGGGTTTGTACACGTTTTTTGTTCGGACAATACACTTTGACACTTTCGTAAATCCGATCATCTTCAGACTTTGCCTACTCTTAGACCACCACCCACAGATGATCCTAAAAGAAATTCGTCGCGATTACGTCATTCGTGGTCACGTGACGTCACGTTAAAGGTGCAATTCTTTCCCATAGGATTTGTACACGTTTTTCTTCAAAATATTGAATTTGACACTTCTGTACATTTGATCGACTTGAGACTTAGCACAGACCTCGACCACCATCCTTAGGAGGGCCAAGAAAAAAATAATCAAGATGACGTCATCGCGGGTCATGTGACGTCACATTAAAGGTGTAGTTTTTAAGACCCTCTAACTCTGAAAGTACAAGTCCGGTTGGGGTCACGTGACTTCGCGTTAAAGGTGAAATTTTCCCCATAGGTTTTGTACACGTTTTTCCTCAGACTATTGAATTTGACACTTTGGTAAATCCGACCGACTTGAAACTTGCCATATACTCAGAACACCACCACCAGATGTTTCTGAAAGAAATTCAGCACGATTGCGTCATTCAAGGTCACGTGACGTCAAGTTAAAGGTTCACATTGTTCTCCCATTGGTTTTGTACACGTTTTTCTTTAGACTATTGACTTTGACACTTTAGTAAATCCGATCGACTTGAGACTTGACACACACTTAGACCACCATCCACATACGGCCCTAGAAGAAATTCGGCACGATTACGTCATTCAAGGTCACGGGGCGTCACGTTAAAGTTTCATTTTTTTTCCATAGGTTTTGTACACGTTTTTCTTTAGACTATTGCCTTTGACACTTTAGTAAATCTGATTGACTTGAGACTTGGCACACACAAAAGACCACCACACACATATTGAAAGTAATTTTAGACATTCGAAACAGCTCTGTGTTTGTCCACAAACACATGTCTAGGTTTTTTTTTAGCTGTTTCGGTTTTTCACCGAAACAGCTTTTGTTTTCGTTAAAGTTTTTTTTTTTAGCTGTTTCGGTTTTTCACCGAAACAGCTATTGTTTTCGTTTTTTTTTTTTTGTTTTTTTTTTTTTTTTTTTTTAGCTGTTTCGGCACTACAGCCGAAACAGCTATTGTATTCCTTCTGATTTTTTTTTTGATTTTTTTTTTTGGGTTTTTCGCTTAAAAGCGAAAAACCCTTTCTTTTCCTTCTGTTTGTTTTTTTTTTGGCTTTTTCGCTTTCAGCGAAAAAGCCTTTCTTTTTCTTCTGTTTGTTTTATTTTTAGCTGTTTCGGTTTTTCACCGAAACAGCTATTGTTTTCGTTCTGGTTTTTTTTTTTTTTTTTTTTTTTTTTTTTTTTTTTTGCCTTTTGTTCTCCATAGGATTTGTACACGTTTGTTCAGACAATACACTTTGACACTTTGGTAAATCCGATGGACTTGAGACTTGGCATACACTTAGACAACCACCCAAGGACGGTCCTAGAAGAAATTCGTCGCGATTACGTCATTCAAGGTCACGTGACTTAGCGTTAAAGGTGAAATTTTTCCCATAGGTTTTGTACACGTTTTTCTTCAGACTATTGAATTTGACACTTTGGTCAATCCGACCGACTTGAAACTTGCCATACACTCAGAACACCACCACCAGATGTTTCTGAAAGAAATTCAGCACGATTGCGTCATTCAAGGTCACGTGACGTCAAGTTAAAGGTTTAATTTGTCCCCCATAGGTTTTGTACACGTTTTTCTTTAGACTCTTGACTTTGACACTTAGTTAATCCGATCGACTTGAGACTTGGCACACACATAGACCACCATCCACAGACGGTCGTAGGAGAAATTTGGCACGATTACGTCACTCAAGGTTACGGGGTGTCACGTTAAAGGTTCAATTTTCCCCCATAGGTTTTGTACACGTTTTTCTTTAGACTATTGACTTTGACACTTTAGTAAATCTGATCGACTTGAGACTTGGCACACACAAAAGATTACCACATACATATTGAAAGTAATTTTAGACACTCGAAACAGCTCTGTGTTTGTCCACAAACACATGTCTAGTTTCTTCTTCTTCTTGTTCTTGTGCCATAAATCGCATAGACTTTGTACACGTTCATTCTGGCGGTCACTTTTGTCATTAAACAGACTTCAATGTCATTGAAACTTTGCACATACTCAGAACTCATACTGAGCTAGTGCCTAAAACTCGGATGTCATCATGACGTCATCACGTGACATGTGACGTCATCTTAAAGTTTTAATAATTTAATCTTTGAAAATCAATACAAAATCAACCGCGAATGACCGTAACTTGAAGTTTGTGGGAATCGATAGAATAATTGAGGATCTTCATTTTATCTCGTGTGCGTAAAATCACGTGACCCTTCCTTCCGGTCCAAACCGGAAGTGGCTTATTATTTGAAAGTGGAAAACAATATGAACTTACTTTCAACGATGTTAGTCTCTGGCTAGGTAGTGCTTCTCAAAAAAATTGCCGGTGACGTCATAACATGTTACAGCGCCATCTAGCGGCAGGTTGAAAACTGTTAAAAACGAATAATCAGTTGATGTGTGTGGCGAAGTTTGCCCAAATCACTTTATATCTGGTGTGTATAATCGGCTTCATGTTAGGAACAAGTTGGCGGAAAGAAAAAAATATGACGTCACTAGACCGGAAGTTACAATGAAAAGACCTTTAAACCTTAAATGATTGCTGAAAAATCAACCGCTATAGATATAATTCTTTTTTTAGCTTTAAATAGACAAGTTCAGACAACTCTCGAGATTTATGTTAATGACGTCACGATGACGTCATCAAGTATCAGATTACAAGCAACTAATGATTTATAGATTTAATCTTTAAAAATCAATATAAAATCAACTGTAAAAGATCTGATTTAGATTTTAACGGGAATTGATAGAATAATCCAGGGTCTTCATATTTCGTATAACCTTTACAATGACCTGACCCTTCCTTCCGGTCCAAACCGGAAGTGCCTTATAATTTGAAAGTTTAAAATGATATGAACTTACTTTCAACGATGATAGTCTCTGGCTAGGCTGCTCTCTACACAAAAGTTAACGGTGACGTCATAAATTGTTATAGCGCCCTCTAGCGGCAGATTGAAAAATGTGTAAAATAAATAAGCAGTTGATGTGTGTGGCGAAGTTTGCTCAAATAACTTTATAACTGGTATATATAATTACCTTCATGTTAGGAACAGGTTGTGGTAAAGAAAAAATTATGACGTCACCAGACCGGAAGTTACAATGAAAAGACCTTTAAACCTTATATAATTGGTAAAAAATCAACTGCGATAGATATAATCCAGATTTTTGCTTCAAATAGCAAAGTTAAGACAGCTCCTGAGCGTTCTATTAATGAGGTCACGATGACGTCATCCAGTATCAGATTACAAGCAACCAATGATTACTGGATTTAATCTTCAAAAATCAATATAAAATCAACTGTAATGGATCCGATTTTGATTTTTACGGTAATTAATAGAATAATCAAAGGTCTTCATATTTCGTATACCAGGCAAAATAATTTGACCCTTCCTTCCGGTCCAAACCGGAAGTGCCTAAAAATCAATCAGGTATAATCAATTACTTTCTTTTTCAATTTTCATTTTGTATACGATGAAAATTAAATGAAAAGAATCATAAATGTAATGAACAATGAACAAAAAATGCGAAAAAGCCATATGCTCTGTTCACAGAACAGACATATTTCTAGTTGGCTTTTTCGCTCAAAAGCGAAAAAGCCTTTCTTTTTCTTCTGTTTGTTTTATTGGCTTTTTCGCAAATTTTGCGAAAAAGCCTTTGTTTTTGTTCTGATTTTCTTTTTTTTTTTTCTTTTAGTAACCTAAACCCCATAGACTTTGTACACGTTTTTTTGCACAAGCACTTCTCATAGACAACAAATTCGTATCCAAACAAAACTTTACCCAAGTGAAGACCCTATGGTGAGCTCGGTCCTAACAGACATACGTCATGGTGACGTCATCAGGGGTCACGTGACGTCATCTTAAAGGTGCAATTAATTTAATCTTTGAAAATCAATAACAAATCAACCGCAAAAGACCGAAACTTGATTTTTGTGGCAATAGATAGAATGACCCAGGATCTTAAATTTATCTCGTGTGCGTGAAGTCACGTGACCCTTCCTTCCGGTCTAAACCGGAAGTGCCTTATAATTTAAAACTGAAAAATGATATGAACTTACTTTCAACGTTGTTAGTGTCTGGCTAGATTGTATTTTTCAAAAAAAATACTGGTGACGTCATAACATGTTATAGCGCCCTCTAGCGGCAGGTTGAAAAATTGTTAAAATGAATAATCTGTTGATGTGTGTGGCGAAGTTTGCTGAAATCACTTTATAACCGGTGTATTTAATCAGCTTCATGCTAGGAACAAGTCGACGAGAAGAAAAAATGATGACGTCACCAGACCGGAAGTTACAATGAAAAAACTGCTTTTCATATGAAAATTCCTAAAAAAATAAACCTGACAGATATAATCTTGATTTTTGCTCTAAAGGTTAGTGTAAAGGTAGTTCTCGAACTTCCCTGTGTTTTTTGGCAAAAGACGAACTTGGACATACCCTGCGGCACCCTTGAAATTGAATCGTTTTGGCCTAGGTGCAAAAAGCATTGCCCCCTTATGTGTGCATGGCACACGTATAATATACATGTACATGTACATGTTTGTACATGTACGTATACAGGGATAGTGTATTATGTATTGAGCGCATGTATCACTACTGACATTGTACGTACATGTACATGCACATGTAAGCTCACTAGAGAGGACACTCGCCGCCAACCTGTGAAACAGGATGACGTCATCAAATTGCCCAAGGGGAAGGGCGCCGCGTACGACAGGTAGGTAAACACGCTTTCGGTTACGCACAATCCAACCCCATAGACTGTGTAAACGTTGTTTGCTCAATTCCAAGCACTTTTAACGGAAAAACAAAGTCGCATTGCCATAAAACTTGACCCAGGTGAAGACCCTATAGTGAACTCCAGTCTCGCCGACAGACGCCATGATGAAGACGTCATCAGGGTCACGTGACGTTATCTTAAAGGTGTAATAGATTTAATCTTTAAAAAAATCAATAACAGATCAACCACAAAAGACCGAAACTTGATTTTTGTGGCAACAGATAGAATAATCCAGAATCTTCATTTTATCTCGTGTGCTTAAAATCACGTGACCCTTCCTTCCGGTCCAAACCGGAAGTGCCTCATCATTTGAAAGTGAAAAATGATATGAACTTACTTTCAACGATGTTAGTGTCAGGCTAGAATAAACTTTTCCCAAAAAAATCAGGCGACGTCATAATATGTTATAGCGCCCTCTAGCGGCAGGTTGAAAAATTGTTAAAATGAATAATCTGTTGATGTGTGTGGCGAAGTTTGCTGAAACCACTTTATAACCGGTGTATATAATCAGCTTCGTGCTTAGACCATATTGGGAAGGAGAAATATTTATGACGTCACCAAACCGGAAGTTACAATGAAAAATCCTTTAAACCTTAAACAATCGCTTAAAAATCAACCGCTATAGATATAATCCAGATTTTTGCATCAGATAGCAAAGTAAAGCCAGCTCTCGAGCTTTCTGTTAATTACGTCACGATGACGTCATCAAATGTCAGATTACAAGCAACCAAATATTTCTAGATTTAATCTTTGAAAATCAATATAAAATCAACTGTAAAAGATCTGATTTAGATTTTATAAGGAAATTGATAGATTAATCCATGGTCTTCATAATTTGTATTACATGCACACAAAAATGACCCTTTCTTCCGGTCCAAACCGGAAGTGCATAATAATTTAAAAGTGGAAAACGATGTGAACTTACTTTCAACGATGTTAGGCGCTGGCTAGGTTGTAAGTAACAAACAAGTTAACGGTGACTTCTTAAAATGTTATAGCGCCATCTAGCGGCATGTTGACAAATGTTACATCATATTACGATTATATTTGAATTATTACGTTTTTCGACCTTTAAGTCATATCTCAGCAACGGAACGTGCTAACATAACATACGTTTGTATTGTTAGGTGATAGATAGTTGCACAAAATGTTCACAAACGTTTGACGTCATCGTTTTAATCAGTTTGGATTCATTTTAATCTGTTTAAATTAACTTAAATTCGTTTTCGATGATTTTAAATTATTTTGATGGTATAAAATTTAAATTTAAAAAAAAATTAATCTAAAAAATTGCGAATGCGAAAAAGCCCTATGTTCTGTTCCTCGAACAGACGTAGTTCTAGTTTCTTCTTCTTCTTCTTCTTGTTCTTGTGCCATAAATCGCATAGACTTTGTACACGTTTCATTCTGGCGGTCACTTTTGTCATTAAACAGACTTCAATGTCATCGAAACTTTGCACATACTCAGAACTCATACTGAGCTAGTGCCTAAAACTCGGATGTCATCATGACGTCATCACGTGACATGTGACGTCATCTTAAAGTTTTAATAATTTAATCTTTGAAAATTAATACAAAATCAACCACGAATGACCGTAACTTGAAGTTTGTGGGAATCGATAAAATAATTAAGGATCTTCATTTTATCTCGTGTGCGTAAAATCACGTGACCCTTCCTTCCGGTCCAAACCGGAAGTGGCTTATAATTTGAAAGTGGAAAATGATTTGAACTTACTTTTAACGATGTTAGTCTCTAGCTAGGCTGAGCTCTACAAAAAAGTGACCGGTGACGTCATAAATTGTTTTAGCGCCCTCTAGCGGCAGGTTGAAACATGTTTGAAATGAATAATCAGTTGATGTGTGTGGCGAAGTTTGTTCAAATCACTTTATAACTGATGTATATAATCAGCTTCATGATAGGAACAGGTTGACGGAAATACAAAAATATGACGTCACCAGACCGGAAGTTATAATGAAAATACCTCTTTTCCTTTAAAAAGTTCTAAAAAATTTACCCTGACAGATATAATCTTGTTTTTTGCTCTAAAGGTTAATGTAAAAGTACTTCTCAAACTTCCCTGTGTTTTTTGGCAAAAGGCGAACTTGGACATACCCTGAGACACCCTTGAAATTTCATGTTTTAGGTCCTTGACTGCACGGCGCAAGTATACGTGTACATTGTATTGAGCGTACTCGTACGTAGTACGCTCCATACATTGTACAATATAAATAGAGAAGGGAAGGCGGGACACTGGTATCCATTTGTACGGTGACATGTGAAACACGAGAGTCATCAACATAGGCCCTGAGGAAGGGCGCCGCTTACGGCAGGTAGGTAAACGTGCCTTCGGCAACGCAGAACTACGCGTAAATTATACCATATAATAGATGTACGCGAACTTTTGCACAAGTACTTTTAACAGAAAACAAATTGGTATTCTCATCAAACTTAACCTCCGTAAATACTCTATAGTGCACTCGTGCCTTGTGGACAGGCGTCGTGATGACGTCATCATGGGTCACGTGACGTCGTCTGAAACGTGCAATAGATTTATTGTTTGAAAATTAATAAAAAATCAACCGCCAAAGATCGGAACTTGAAGTTTGTGGGAATTGATATAATATTAAATCCAGGATCTTCATTTTATCTAATGCGCGTAAAATCCCGTGACCCTTCCTTCCGGTCGAAACCGGAAGTGCCTTATAATTTGAAAGTGGAAAATGATGCGAACTTACTTTCAACGGTGTTAGCTCTCGAACAGACAGCTCTCGAACTTTCTGTTAACGTCGTCACGATTACGTCATCAAGTGTCAGATTACAAGCAAGCAATATTTTCTAGATTTAATCTTTAAAAAACAATATAAAATCAACTGTAATGAGATACATTTTTTACTTTTACGGGAATTGATAGAATAATCCAGGGTCTTCATATTTCGTACAACGTGCAAAATTTCAAAGATTTGACCCTTCCTTCTGGTCCAAACCGGAAGTGCCTTATAATTTTAAAGTGGAAAATGATATGGACTCACTTTCAACGATGATAGTCTCTGGCTAGAAACAAAATATTACGTGACCAGACCGGAAGTAGCAATGGAAAGACCACTTTTCCTTCGAAAAATTCTGCAAAATCAACCCCGACATATATAATGTTCATTTTGCTCTAAAGGTTAGTGTAAAGTACTTCTCGAACGTCTCTGTTTTTTGGGCAAAAAGGTAAACTTGGACATATCCTGCGATACCCTTGAATTTGCATCTATAATGTCCTACTGTTGCGGGGCACACGTGTAATACATGCACATGTTCTATGTACTGACATCGTACATGTATATACACGTACGATGTACATGTAGAAATACGTTCCAGTGATTGAAAATTGAACATTTGTACGGCGACCTGTGAAATAAGACGAGTCAGTTTTGGGCTATGGGAAAGGGCGCCGCGTAAGGGTCGGGTGAAGACCTTAATTATATGGTGAACTCGAGTTGAAAATTAAAACAAATTAAACTGCTAAAGACCGGAACTGGCAGTTTGTGGTAATTTATAGAATAATCGAGGATCTTTATTTTTATCTCGTTTGCTTAAAATCACGTGAACCTTCCTTCTGGTTCAGACCGAAAATGCCTTATAATTTGAAAGTGGAAAATGATGTGAATTTACTTTTAACGATGTTTATCGCTGGCTAGTTTGCGATTTAAAAACAAAGTTACAGGTGACGTTATAAAATGGTATTGCGCCATCTAACGACAGGTTGGAAACTGTTTAAGTTTAATAATCTGTTGATGTGTGTGTGTGTGTGGTGGAGTTTGCTGAATTCCCTTTAGTTTGTTATCCAGATACATTGTATTTGCTTCAAATAGTAAATATTAAACAGCTGTCGAGCCTTCTGTTAAAGACGTTACGATGACGTCATGAAATATTATGGGAAAAGTCGAACAGGGTGTGTACTTACTTTCAAGTTTCAACGGTTAATCTCTGGGTGGGTTGTTTTTTAACAAACGAAAGGAATGTCAAAGCCATTTTATTACAAATGTTTTAAGAACTTGGTTTCGCAAGTTTTTGTTTAAATACTGACAGTATTTTAAAGCAACTCAGATTTTTTTCTGAACATCTTTTTTGTTACATTTTTGTCTGAACAAACTTAACGGTTCACAATTGGAACATAAAACTGCTAATAAATTAAACCATCTTTCTGAAAGAACAGCACTTTTATCAGTGGTCCCGAAAAGCATGAACAAGTTTAATGTTTAACGAGGTACACTTTCCAATAACAGCAAATTAGCCCTATGGGAGGGAAAGTGGGCTATACAAAAACTTGTTGGGTAGTCGAGGTTTATCGTTGGAACAATACAGACAAATCGGCAGAGTTCGTACAGAAGAAAATTACTTGTTTAATGAACTAGAAATGGTATGATTTTTGACAAGGTATGATAATGCATTGCCCCTAAAGGAAGAGTGTAATGTTCGTATATAATTGTTTACCTTTGCGATCGCCCACTTTGCCTCCCAGGGGCTCAAATAATGATGTCTAGTAAGATACATGTACATTGTACATACATTTAAGAGAAAAAGGTTGCAAACCAGCTGGACTATTGGATTTTAAATGCACTACAGATTCCTGTGTGAGCATATTTTAAATCATTTAAATTGGCCAACTCATTAATGGTTAAAATAATCTAAATAATTTCATTTCAACCAACATCGACATTGTTCCTTCTAAAATCAGCGCTTTCTATTTGTATCAAAACTGTTCGACATAAAATCTATAAGACAATGCAAATTAGTAAAACTCCTAAAAGATACACAAGTCCTGTCCAAAGAGTTACAAAATTAACAATGTTACGATTGCATACAATAACAGTATATAGTTATTAAAAACGCATTCCGAATGTTGAGATAGTATAGTGTGAAGCTGGGATCCTGTAATATCTTAGAAATTGAAGTGATAAAAGTGAATAGTACTACATGTATACCGACATCTGTATTTGATAACGTTTCATTTGCTGTCTGCCAGTTGAAAGGTGTCATAAACATACTAACATTGTCATACAATACTGAAATCTACAGGTATAAATGGTAGTCAGTTAAAAAACAAACAGTTGTAATGATTCTACTCAAATCAATACTTTACTTGAGTCCGACTTTAGGCACAATTGCTTGGCAACTAGACTTCGCCCAAGTTCTGACAATGAACATTAATATTCCAGTTTTATGAATACACTGGTATAGCGGCTGCTCACCATGCGATGGACTATGTGGTTTTGTATTGCACTTAATAATTCAGAATTGAATTTGAAACCTATTTTTCACTTCGATAATTTTCTTATTAAAAATTACAACAAACTTTCCGTTGTGTAATAGTATACACTATTTGCAAACATGTATGTCTGCAGCTTTAATTACATATTACAAATTCAATGCTCAAGACCACGAGGCAACAGCACTCCACAGAGAAGCAATGAGTGAGAAAGTGCCTTGCTGAATGACACATGCAACGTAGTCCCAGGCTGGACTTGAACCCACAACCTGCAGCTTTACCTACAGATTACAAATTCAATGCTCAAGGCCACGAGACAACAGCACTACACACAGAAGCAATGAGTGACAAAGCGCCTTGCTGAATGACACACACACTGTAGGCCCAGGCTGGACTCGAACCCACAACCTGCAGCTTTACCTACAGATTACAAATTCAATGCTCCAGACCACGCGGCAACAGCACTCCACACGCACCGTAGTCCCCGACTGGACTTGAACCCACAACCTGCAGCTTTACCTACAGATTACAAATTCAATGCTCAAGGCCACGAGACAACAGCACTACACACAGAAGCAATGAGTGACAAAGCGCCTTGCTGAATGACACACACACTGTAGGCCCAGGCTGGACTCGAACCCACAACCTGCAGCTTTACCTACAGATTACAAATTCAATGCTCCAGACCACGCGGCAACAGCGCTCCACACGCACCGTAGTCCCCGACTGGACTTGAACCCACAACCTGCAGCTTTACCTACAGATTACAAATTCAATGTTCAAGACCACGATAGCATTCCACAGAGAAGCAATTACAAACCAAAGGGCACATGCACCATAGTCCCGGGCCAAAGTCCAACCAACAACCTGCAGCTTTACATACTGACTGAAGGTGAGAGTCCATGACATGGTGTATGTTTGTTGTATCATGAAAAAAGAAAATCATACGGCAGCTGTGTATGTACATGTATGGACGTGTACAGGACATAGACTGCCATCGGCTTACATCATTGCAAATATTTTTTACAAAGTTTTTGCACTTATTTTAAGAACCTCAGTTTATGCACACGCACAGTATAGTCCGAGGCTAAACTCGAACCCACACCATAGTCCCAGGCAAAACTCCAACCCACTTCTTGCAAATTTACATACAGACTGCGAATTCAATGCTCCATACCAGGAGGTCACAACACTTGTGAACAGTAAGGTCTTGAATAGTAACATCTTGAGGGAAGGACATAAACAAACAACTAACAGTGGAGAAGCCGATGCAGTGCCATAACTTGGTTTCACCCACTTCACAGTCTACCAGTTCATGATGGTGGAGAAGCGGATACAGTGCCATCACTTGGTTTCACCCACTTCAGAATCAACCAGTTCATGACGGTGAAGAAGCGGATACAGTGCCATCACTTGGTTTCACCCACTTGAGAGTCTACCAGTTCATGATGGTGGAGAAGCGGATACAGTGCCATCACTTGGTTTCACCCACTTCAGAATCAACCAGTTCATGACGGTGAAGAAGCGGATACAGTGCCATCACTTGGTTTCACCCACTTGAGAGTCTACCAGTTCATGATGGTGGAGAAGCGGATACAGTGCCATCACTTGGTTTCACCCATTTGAGAGTCTACCAGTTCATGATGGTTGAGAAGCGGATACAGTGCCATCACTTGGTTTCACCCACTTGAGAGTCTACCAGTTCATGATGGTGGAGAAGCGAATACAGTGCCATCACTTGGTTTCACCCATTTGAGAGTCTACCAGTTCATGACGGTGAAGAAGCAGATACAGTGCCATCACTTGGTTTCACCCACTTCAGAGTCTACCAGTTCATGATGGTGGAGAAGCGAATACAGTGCCATCACTTGGTTTCACCCGATCAGATCTGTACGCCAGTTCATGATGGTGGAGAAGCGGATGTACAGTGCCATTACCTGGTTTCACCTAGTTCAGATAGAGTTCACCAGTTCATGATTGTGGAGAAGTGGATACAGTGCCATCACTTGGTTTCACCCCATCAGATCTGTCGACCAGTTCATGATGGTGGAGAAGTGGATATAGTGCCATCACTTGGTTTCGAGTCCACCAGTTAATGATGGTGGAGAAGTTGATACAGTGCCATCAATTGGTTTCATCCACTTCAGAGTCCACCTGTTCCTGATGTTGAAAAAGTGAATACAGTGTCATCAATGTTTACATTTGGAAATCTTGTTCCACTACAATTGTTGCCCTCTATTTGCTAAGAATGCCAAGGACATAACAATATTTGGTTAGTCTCATTTCATGGGTTACTGCGTGTAATTAATGCCGTAGGTGCAGAATTGAATTGAAGTGTAATTGAATGTACCAAGTAGTTAACGTGAGCTTACACACATACAAACAAAACTCTTAGTATGATATCTCAAATATCATCCTTAATTAACTTACCTGAACAGCCGAGCTTCATGAACGTACACAGTCAGCTGCACATTGGTTGACGACACTGTTAACGTACAGTGTAGCACCGCAAGCAGGGTGTGAAGTGCAACAATATTGCAGTGGCTGTTGACTGTATCTTTAACTTCATACTTAAGTGACCAAAACAAATTCCCTTCTCATTTCAAATTTTTAGCTAGATATAATAATTGCAGATGTATTTTGTTAACGTTATAAACAAACACTCTGCGGCAGTTCCAAAAAAATCAGAATGACATGTTATCGACAACTTTGTACTGGGTGTCATCGGAAATTTTGGGTTTATTATTAAAGCTATAGACATCAACAC
Source organism: Crossaster papposus (assembly GCA_037893245.1). Lineage (NCBI taxonomy): Eukaryota > Metazoa > Echinodermata > Asteroidea > Velatida > Solasteridae > Crossaster > Crossaster papposus. The sequence continues at coordinate 504,164 of JBAIAA010000429.1, read as the reverse complement.
AACCATAGAGTTATAGTGGTGATGAAAATGACATCAAAGATGCTGGCATAATTATAGCCTTATGACTTGGTGTGGGTGATTTTTCTACTAAACACAGTGCTTAAAATTTGCAGCAAGTGTAAAACTCGGGATCCTTATTGTATCAGTATATACAACTGCAGATTGTATTTGCCTTCAACAGTGGTGCCAACAATGTATTGCAAAATTATGCAATCGTGTATTTACAGTATATTTTAAACACACCCCTAACAAAATGGCCTTGATATAAATGCTACAAACTTTCACTCACCCTACCAATTTGTAATAATGATGTTACATTGTATTCTTTTTTTATCAAATACCCTTCACAAGATTATTCGAAAGTACTGAACTGTACCAAAGTTTTTCAATGCAAGATGTCAGGTGTCATTGCAATGTCAGGTTCTAAAGTCCGCACCTTCTTACATTGTAGATTTTTAAAATGGAGTCGTCATTTACTTTAGTATATTCCAAGGTCTGAATTCAGGTTTTAATTCATGTGTTAGTTCCTTTTCATTTAGCTGTACGTTTTGGTTGCAATTTTATTTTTATTTTGCAGTTAACCCATAACTAAATTACAATGTAGGATTTGGGACTAAGGTCTTATACAGGTTTTTCGATTACTTTGCTGTGGTCTGCCGCTGCTTTAGACATTCTTTATTATTTGTTTTTGACTGTTTTACAGTTTGCTTTACGCATCACTACATGTATTGTAATAATGCAAAGAAAAATAAATACTTAGATTGTTATACTGTTTCACATTTTGCTTTAGACAGCATTGTAGTGTGTGTTTTGAAATGCATCTGTTTGATCTGTATTTGATGCTTAAAATGTAAAGAAATACTTAGATTGTTATACAAACTGCTTCATGATAACTATAATATGTAGGGATTACTGAAGCACACACTGAATTCATATTTCTTACATATACATGGTCAAGCAATGTATCACCTTCTGTTGTTGAATCAGTAACAATCTGTTTATAGCCATGATCTTGCATTACATTTTCAATCCTGGAAACCTTTTTCAAAATGTCTTCATTGAAATCACCCATGATAATGCATCTGTTAGATATCTTGTGAAGTTCATCAAGTAATATTTTAAGATTCAAAATGAATGTCTCAATAGTATACGATGGTGGACGATATATAACTACTACCAAACAGGATATGTCACAAATGATCTGAAATGCAACAAACTCAATATTGTGGACTGGTAACTTTAGCTTACTGAAAGATAGGTTTCTTCTTCCAAATACACTGACACCTCCATGACTTTGCTGTTTTAAACGTCTTGTCACCTCATTTGAATTATCATATGATAAACTTCTAATTTGATGATAGCATTTAAATTCAGTTAATTCTGTATCTAAATACAATTCATCATCAATCCATGTCTCAGTAAGACAAATAAAATCATGTTTCATCATTTCATTATTACCTATCAAGTCCACATAATGTTCCCGCAATCCTTGAATGTTATGCATCATAATGACAGTCCTGTCTGATTCTTCTTGCACTGTACAAGTATTTGCTTCATCAATAAATGCTGGCATACTTTGTAATGATTCTGACACACTCCTATTACAATAGATATATTTTTCATCAAATTCTTTGATCACAAGTCCATTCAAGGATGTCACTCTGCTCAGTGCAACGTACGCTTGACCAGCTGAAAATGTATGTTCAAGTGAAACAACTGCTCTATCTGTTGTCATTCCTTGCACCTTGTGTACTGTACATGCCCAGGCTAATTTTAATGGAAACTGTTGTCTAACACACTGTTTAGTCACATTCTCCTTTTTTTTTTCTATTGAAACTGTGTCAGCACTATTTAGTAATTTGCATTTCTTTTTAAACTTACGTCCAACATCTTTATTATCAAACTGAACATCAATACATTTTGGCCAAGATTTATCCGGCAGCATTATTATTTCACGTACAATCCCAAACACTCCATTGACAAGCCCATTTGAGACGTCAATGTTCTTAGTTAACATCACTCTAGCACCAACACCTAACCACAATGATTCGGGCAAGTTTGTGTATGTTGATTTCTTAGGAACTTTGAACTTTGCTGTTTGATTACCTTTACTTGATTTTTTCTGAAAATCCTTTGCAGCAATACATGTGCACTCACTACACATTGCAAACAATCTCTCTCTATTATATTCACCAACCTCCTTGTTACACGGAAAGATATGTAAAGCATCATTCCAATCCTCTCCTGTTTCTCGAGATTTTAAAATTGCCACATCTTCATCCGATAACTTTTCTTTTTTCGGTTTCATACGTAATCTATTCAATATCTCTGCAAACTGAACATCATCTTTTTGTCGCATAATTTCACAAAGCTCAACTTTCTGAAAATGTTCATTCCACAAATCAACTGCAACTGCTTTCTGATGCAACGCTTTTCCTTTGACAGGAGGCAACTGATAAAAATCACCAACAGCTAAAATACTTATATTTCCAAATGGATTATGATTGCGTGTTTGTTTTATCTGACGCAACCGTCCATGAATATAGCACAACATCTTGTGATCAACCATTGAAATCTCATCAATAATTAAAATGTGGAGATCTTGCAATTCATTCCTCAAAGTATTTATTTTCTCGTCGCCAAGTGGTTGATAAGGTAATCTAGCATTGTCTGGGATAGATAAAGCGCTGTGGATTGTTTTACCATTGATATTAAATGCAGCAACTCCTGTAGGTGCAGTTAATAAGACTGAAACATTATCTGGATTCTGAACTGTTCTTGTAAACAATCTTGTAGCTTCATAATGTATTGATTTAATCAAATGGCTTTTTCCAGTTCCTGCTCCACCAGTGACAAACACATTAAATGGTTTAGGACTTTTACCGTTAACTTTTTGTAAGCACCATTGACGAATCTTATTAAACACCTGTCTCTGCTGAACATTCAAGGATCTCAACAAATTCATAGCATCATGCTTTGAAATTGTTACTGAATATGGTTCAATATTACAGATTTGTTCTTTTTTGTCACCCTGCAAATCAGGAATATCAAATTCATTCTCATCGTCCGGTACTGCTTCACGTTCTGATTGACTTTCAAGTGTGTCTTGCTCAGATTTAGGACAGATTAAAGCCCAAGCATCTTTTTGGGGACCAAATTTTCTCACATACTGTTCTGCCGCTTCAAGAGATTCAGCATTTGCTTCATAAATGAATCGATTACTTTCAACAATGCATCGTACTAATTCCAATTCATCAGTAATACGCACAGCACCATTTGTATAGAATTCTTGATAGGTTTCAAATTGATGCGGTTTGAGTTGGGAATCTACATGATATGGAAGAAACAGCTGCAGTATACTGTGGTAATATTTCTTAGGTTGTTTATCTTCTGAAAACCGAGGATATCTTATCACAGCAGGCTTAGTTCTAGTACGTTTCTGTATGTGACCCAAACCATCTTTTAATTCATATACTGCTGGATTCTTTTTCTTCTTAGTGTCTACGTTATATATAATTCTGTATTCTGAACAAAATGTTGCCAGGCACATCCAATTAAATATATCTTGTTCTGGTCTTGCTTTATAACGGTCAACTTTATTAATCATGAATATATTACTGTCATCCTCGGATCTACTCTGGATTACACTCAGTGGCAAGCTCATTCTGACTGGATTCTCACCGACAGGTATAAATTCTACTTTTCTTGAACCCTCTTTCAATCTAAGACTGCAAACACGAAACACTGCTTCCTGGGCTGATATTTCACGATTATGTAAATACACACAACCAAGTTGCTTCATGCTTTGCCTAGCATCTAAATTACCCTTCTGTGCTTCTTTATGGGTATTAGACAGTAATTGACCCATTTCACGTTCAGACTTGGACATATATGATACAACATAAGCTGCACAGGCATATGCATCACTAATATATTGGATATCCATGTTAGCATTCCAACATCTTATCAAATTAGGATTGTACAGATTGACCCATACATCTTGTGGTTCTCTCTTTAAGACAATATTAGCTTTGCTGCTCAAGACATTGTTAGCTTTTTCAAAATCCTCCTGTGTAATATTAAGTGTATTAAACAAGTCTATAGTTGACAAATGCTGGTTTTCCTCAAGCTGCAGTGAATCCCACACTGACTTCAATAACTCCTTTGCATTACTCTCTTTCATTCTGCCACTGCTGTCAACATTACCTTTAGCATTCTCATTAACTTTGTCACTGCTATCACCAACAAAACTATCACAGTAGTCCTCATCATCATCGTCATTATTGTTGTCATTAGCTATTGGATCTGGCTTAGTAATAAATGTTCTATTCGAAGGTGGTCTTGGAAAGTTAAACCGGCAATCAGTTCCTTTCTTTCTACACGACTTTGAATGTTTTCGGCTATGCAGTTGCACATGAGAGATGATGTCATTAAGTTCACTGTCTTGTTTCTCAGATGGCAATTTGCAACTGATGTACGAATCAACAAATTTAATAACGTCTTCATCACTGTCAACTCCCAGCTTTGGTGCATTTTCAATCCAAAATAAACAATGTGTATGTGGAGATCCTCTTTGCTGAAATTCGACTCTATAGAAATAGTCCTTAACTTTCCCAACAGGCTGAGCTCCTGACATGATGACATCTTTTAAAAATGTATGAAACCGTTTATCAAAAATTCTAGCTACAGTCACAGGATTACTTCGCAACAGTCCACATTTGTCATTCCAGTCCAAATCTTCAATGTCTCTATCATCACCTTGTTGTCTCAATAATGTGTTTATGACCTCAGGCCATCTCATATCAGCTGCTGAAAATGAGCAAAACCATGTTGGTATTCCAAGTTGTCTAATCATAGCCATGACATCTTTCTGAGCGGCTTGCCAGTATGGGGGTGTACCTCTGATTGGCTTCAAGAACTTATAACCACTATCAGACTGTAAAATATCTTTCAATTGATCTCTATCTTTAATCATACTAGCATTCACATTCTCAGCACAATTTTTGCCTGAACTCTGACGCATTGCAATTGACACACTTGACATAACTTGTTGTATTTCTGATAGATATTGAGCATAGAAAACATACTGAATATTTTTAGCAAATCTATTGTCCGCATTCATTAACCTGTTATGAAAATATCTATAAAGACTTAGCTTCCCTTCACGGTGGTCAGTAAATGTAGGCATGCCTGTTGGAAGTAATGTTGGAAAACACTTGGCCTCATTCGCTTCTTCCATAAGAACTCTCACTGGGCTATTTGCTTCACAAGGAGCTACACATAATACTTCATCAAAATGCTGGTCTAAGACTTTAGAAGCAACATTCACTGGCTGCATACATGTATCATAAGACATTCCTGTCAAACGTTCTTCGTCCGTTTCCTCATCAGTATCTTCATCACTTTTACTTGCATCGTCGAATTCATCTCCTTGTTCATTGTCAGATTCATCTCCTTGTTCATTTTTATCTTGCAATGGATTTTCCCACTCGTAGTTTATATCAATATTACTATACCACAAATTGTTCTGCTTCAAAAACAAAAGAGCACTTTCAACATGTTCTCTACTTACACATTGATACTGGTAATATCCTTTAAATGATAATTTCCTCTTCAACTTAACTTTGATTAACTGATTACTGTTTCCACATCTAGGTAGTGCTGTTACTGTCCACGAACAGAAGTTTGACCACCTCTGGGTAAAGCTATCATCTTAACAAATGCAATGTTAATTGCAATCAAATGTTTCTCCAGTGTATTCAAGCAATTCAATTCCTCGGGAATATCTTTTAAATCCAAATTGTTTACACATGCTTCTGCTGGCATCTTATTTTGAAGCAATTTCCTGTGACAGGTGTAGCAAATCCACAAACATAATCGACTTGAATCTGAAACTTCACACTTCTTACAACTCGTGCTTGTACATTTATGCAAATACATATCCGATATGCAACCAATGTTACTGTATTTGTTTTGCTTACATTTAATAACTTGTTTGCGAAACAGAAGTTTATGACAGACTGCACAGATATACTCGGGTCCTGATGACACTTCTTTCCTCCACATTCTTCTGACATTACTCATAACTGTTTGCTTTCTTTTATTTCTGATTGATCTCTGTAAAGCCATGTGCTTCAATTTATGACGATATTTTTCATCACTTTTATATTTCCTTTTTGATTTTTCAATTAAAGATCTTTGATAATGTATATTACAATAATACTTTTTTAAAATATTGTTGATAAGATTGTTTTTATATGCTGAATTAGTATTGTATTTAATCTTTGCACTATTAATTTTTTTTTGCCTGTATGTTATATTTCCATGATACCTAATTTTCACATCTGTGGTTTTTTTTTGCCTGTGCGCTTCATTCCTGTGATACTTTGTTTTTGCACAGCTAATCTTTTCTTGCCTGTGTGCTTCATTTGTGTGATAGATATCTTTTGCCCGTCTAATCTTTTCTTGTCTATAATGTGTATTCTCATGATATTTATGTTTAACACATCTTATTTTATTGTCTTTATATGCAAGATTATTTTTATATTTCTCTCTCAAAACATCCTTCTTTGAAGCATTTTCCCTATATTTTTGTCTCTCATACTCAAGTGCAGCTTTTTTACTTTTCTGACAGCCATGGTACTTTTCTTTCTTGGCACATTTTTTCTTTTCCCTGTATACACTATTTTGTCTGTATTTAGTTTTTGCTGCTGCCTTCTCATCACTTTGATACTGTTTATCGTTAGCATACCTTGTTTTTTTCCGTAATTTTTTGTTTGTTTTATTAACATCAGACGTTTCATTTTGTACAATTTTCAAATCTTTTGTTTTGTTATATCTTTGTTTACCTTTCTCTCTTTTTAATTTCTGTTGCAATTTCACATTAACACGTTTCTTTCTTTTACAATTAATTTTTTTTAGCACTTGTGGTTTCCCTTGTGCAATGAACTTTTTCTTGTTAGAGCTTTGGTTTTCTTCCCCAGCAATGTCTAAAACTTTTCTGACCAAATCATAATGTACACGTCCTCTATGGTACAAGTAAATTCCAGACTGCAAAACGTTTTCACTGGTGTTGCATGTATATGTACTACAAAATTTATACCACTTATTTACAGCATCATATGTGTAAATATTCACATTCAACATGCTTGCCACTGCCATTATTTCGAATTCTGTAGCCCACGAACCACTATTACACATTCCTGTTCTTGATATATAATCTTCAACTGTTGTGTACCCTTCACGTAATAAACACTGAAATGTGGTTCTATTTTTCAACAAGTGATTAATTGTTGCTGCCCTGAGTTGCATGTGATTATTCTCAGTTTCAGATATAGCACAAGAAATAGCTCTAAAGAAACAATTTCCATCACCTTGAATTCTTCGAATACAATCAGGTGCTCCCATCGTGTCACATGAATTTATGTCATGAATATTAAGACATACTTTTGAAACACCCAATTTCTCACACAAATCAATCTTATCTGTATATGTTAAAGGAATAAATTGATGAATAACTGCTTCATGGCTTTCTACAATTTCTATCTCACTTTCATTTGATTGCTTTGCCTGTCCATTTATGCTGGTACACACTTTCCTCCCATCGCTACTCTCTGCATGATTACAGATACTCAGATCATCATCTATCCAGACAGTGACACCCGTAATTTCAAATTGTTCATCATCCCTAATATTCATAGAGTTACCAAGTTCAGTACAATAACTGTAAACACCTTGCCATGATGACAGACATTTAAGCAAGCTTCTCCCTTGACAATGTTGATGTCCATTTGCATCTCTCGAGTGTGAATCAAAAACATAATACATTCCATATTGAGCCATTACTGAAAATGTGTTTCCACGGAAACAGATAAAACATGCAGAATATTTTTCAACTGTTTCCTGAACTGCACTACTCATTGACATCATATTAAATTCTGTCAGATTTTCGTCTCCAAAAATACTAGAAACAGGTTCATGAATCTTAATATTAAAATGTTTACTAAAAACATCTATTTGATCAGGCAATTCATTAACCAACAAATAATCATGCGCTATTGTTGAACTGTGAGACAAAAAAGTGTACAATTCATTTCCTGTCTTCAATACAAAATCCATGTCATTAGAAGTCCAGCTGTTCAAATTCTTCACTTCCTGGTACAATATTGCACAGAGTGAGTTTGGCACACATTGTTTACCAGAATTTCTGTGAAACCTAAAATCTCCTTGGTGAAAACTACCTTGTACAATTGTTATACATTCATTCACCTTCTCTATTTCAATAGTAGCTTCATCACAAATATTTGTCCTATTTTCCTTCTGCGACTTTTGTTCTTGTGAAACAAGGCAAGTCTTTTTGTTACTTGCAGATGAAGAATTTTCACAACAGTTGTCTAAGTTTTCTGCCTTTCTTTTTACTTTTACTTCTTCTCTGTTCTTTTCACTTTCCTTTGATACTTTCCTCCTACTGCGAAGATTATAATTCACACACATTTCTTCTTTACAAGTCCCTTTATCAGCATATTTTGAATCATGTCTATTCTCTTGTTCACTACTCTTTTCTCTTTCGTCACTTGGCCCCTCTTCAACTTTTGCAACATTATTTTTGTTTTTTGTGCTGGCAGTTGCCTCGTCTTTAGATCGTTTCTTATTACGCAATGAATAACCTCCAGTTTGCTTTACTGTAGACTGTGACTTCACTGATTCTGCCAAATTCTTGTTTCCCGGTGTTGTAGTTGTACTTTCTGCTAGTCTATCTTTAAATGCATCTGTTATTTCAATATCAATGTCCTCTGTTTGGCTTGCATACTGACGTATCTTGTCAAATTCCTCATTTTGCTTTTGCTTTCTACTTTTTTGTCTCAAGCATTTCCTATTTCTTCGTCTACATTTCGTCATTTCTATTCCAACTTTGTTATCATTTATAATTGCTCCGATTGTATTACCTTCAATTCTTTCTTGCTTGTCAGGATTCTGTTCAACAGACTGTTCCAACATGTCTTCTTCAATGCCATCCATCAATGTTTCCTCATACATGGTCAAATCTACAGGAATGTCAAGATAGTCATGTAAAGATTTACAATAGTTATTTCCTTGACATGTGATGCATACCCATACTACTGGTTTGTTAGCCAAGATGTCATTCGCAATACTAGATGTAAATCCCATGCAATCAACATGATACCATAATCCACAGTCACACTGTACTTTGTGATCAAATGTCCTAATTACTTTATCACACATCCAACATGCCTTATCAACCGTGACATTACTTCGGATTTCTACAATATGTGCTCTCCCTCTTTCAACATTTCTGCCTAATTTTGTTTTGCATTCATTTTCTTGTTTCTTCATCTGAGTTTTCAACACTTGGTTTTTACAACACACCTTTTGTGCAGGTATCATATTCTTTGTTTTTTTGTTTGTCCTGTCGTGCGAGTTCTTCATGTTCTTCAAAACTGTATTCAAACTTCTCTTTGTATGACAACAGATATGTTTCTGCCACTGCTCATGCAACCTTCTATCTACTTTGCTCATGCGACTCTCTACTACCTTTCCTCCATTCGTGATGTTATGAGTCTCCTTGAACACTTGTTTTCTCACTTTTCTGTTGTGCTGTCGTGATGGTCTCTTTCTACCGTTTCCTTCCCAAAACTCTTCTACATAATCCAAGAGATGACCTTTATCACAGTGCTTTGTCCAACTGTACTGTTTCAGCCATTGTACACCACGTAAGTTACTCACTGACGATAGTCGCTTCTTCCTGCCCTCTCTCAGAACACTTACTTGTTTCTGTCTGTGCACTTGTATCTTTCTCGTAGATTCTTCTTGTACCTTCTTCAACTGCATCTTCTTAGGTTGCACAATCTGTAAATAGTACAGTTTCATCACATGTGTTTCATCACAGTTCTTTTCTTTGTAAAACTTTTTTCTCAAAACCGGATCGGCTCCAGGCAATTTATTAATTTCACTATGTGTTGCATACCAATTTTTCTCGTGTTGGTTTGTACTCATGTTTTCTTTAAGTTCATTCATTCTCAAGTTTTGTTCAAGATGGTTTGTCAAACTTGTTCTAAAAACCTGGCTCTCCCCAGGTACCTGGCTCACCCCAGGATTTGCTTTGTTCATGAAAACCTGGCTCTCCCCAGGATTTGATGTGTTCATAAAAACCTGGCTCTCCCCAGGTACCTGTCTCATCTCAGGATTTTTGGCTTTGCTTGTGGTTCTCAAGTTCATGGTTCTCAAGTTCATGGTTCTCAAGTTCATGGTTCTCAAGTTCATGGTTCTCGGGTTCATGGTTCTCGGGTTCATGGTTCTCGGGGTTCTCACGATTCTCAGGGTTCTCAGGGTTTCTTAAGATTCTCAGGGTTTCTTAAGATTCTCAGGGTTTCTTAAGATTCTCAGGGTTCTCAGGGTTCTCAAGATTCTCAAGATTCTCAAGATTCTCAAGATTCTCAAGATTCTCAAGATTCTCAAGATTCTCAAGATTCTCAAGATTCTCAAGATTCTCAAGATTCTCGGGGTTCTCTGGGTTCTCTGGGTTCTCGGGGTTCTCGGGGTTCTCGGGGTTCTCGGGGTTCTCGGGGTTCTCGGGGTTCTCGGGGTTCTCGGGGTTCTCGGGGTTCTCGGGGTTCTCGGGGTTCTCGGGGTTCTCGGGGTTCTCGGGGTTCTCGGGGTTCTCGGGGTTCTCGGGGTTCTCGGGGTTCTCGGGGTTCTCGGGGTTCTCGGGGTTCTCGGGGTTCTCGGGGTTCTCGGGGTTCTCGGGGTTCTCGGGGTTCTCGGGGTTCTCTGGGTTCTCGGGGTTCTCGGGGTTCTCGGGGTTCTCGGGGTTCTCGGGGTTCTCGGGGTTCTCGGGGTTCTCGGGGCTCTCGGGGCTCTCGGGGCTCTCGGGGCTCTCGGGGCTCTCGGGGCTCTCGGGGCTCTCGGGGCTCTCGGGGCTCTCGGGGCTCTCGGGGCTCTCGGGGCTCTCGGGGCTCTCGGGGCTCTCGGGGCTCTCGGGGCTCTCGGGGCTCTCGGGGCTCTCGGGGCTCTCGGGGCTCTCGGGGCTCTCGGGGCTCTCGGGGCTCTCGGGGCTCTCGGGGCTCTCGGGGCTCTCGGGGCTCTCGGGGCTCTCGGGGCTCTCGGGGCTCTCGGGGCTCTCGGGGCTCTCGGGGCTCTCGGGGCTCTCGGTGCTCTCGGTGCTCTCGGTGCTCTCGGTGCTCTCGGTGCTCTCGGTGCTCTCGGTGCTCTCGGTGCTCTCAGGGTTCTCAGGGTTCTCAGGGTTCTCAGGGTTCTCAGGGTTCTCAGGGTTCTCAGGGTTCTCAGGGTTCTCAGGGTTCTCAGGGTTCTCAGGGTTCTCAGGGTTTTCAAGGATTCTCAGGGTTTTCAAGGATTTTCAAGATGCGGTATCTTGGGCAAAATCATTGATGACTTCTGAAGATGCAATCTGTAAATACACAAATAAAAGTACTAGATGTAAACAAATCATCAACAAGAATCCGATCAACGGGATTATATAGAATTGTTGTCAAAACTATAACTATCAATATCAGTATATATCTTAGACATCCCCAACACAACATTTTTTCTTGTTGGTGCAGGGGCAGAGTGTGGTGGTACACTGCCATTTGTATTTTATCTGATATAGTCAAAAAACTTATTTAAATTGTACTTAGTCATTTGTAAATCAATTTTATTAATTAAACTTTCCATTCTCAAATGTTTTCAACACAAGCTGGAAAAGATTTGTCAGTATGCTCACAGAACCAGAGTAAGGAAAACTCTTCATTGCAATTGTATCGAATCTTCACATTATGTACTCATACTGGGTTTGTAAATGTTTTTAAAGTCCCAATAACATCTTATCAGGCTGGCAACTTGGAATTAACAAAAACAAGGAAATGTTAATCTTTACAAGACTTTGTACGTATGTATGTACACTGTTTTTCAATGGCATAAGGGCTCAGTCACCATAAAGTCATGGATGCCTCCATTCTTCACACAACATTACCATGATAACCATAGGTATTTTATAGATGTAATCTGTAAGAAATTGTTACTTTAGAATATATGAGCAGTCATTTAGGAGGAAACTTACTTAAATTGTAAAAACCTCGTGGCACAGAAGAGAGCCAATGCACAACTCTACTCACATATGGTCCGAGCCGCAATGAAACCCAGGACACATTGGTGAGAGGCGAGTGCTTTTTTGCACAAACCACCTACCAGGATGCCACGTATTTATGAGGCTACGCTAGGGACTTACATGTAACACTACTACAGTCAGTTTGTGAAAAGAATGTTGCAACCCAATTCCACTTTTATCTTATTCAATGCAAAAATGTTGAAAACACATGACAAATAAGCATAGACTATGCCTAAGGGACTGAGAAACATTTCCAATTCAGGGACTGCTACTGAGAATCATTCCAAATTTTCTTGACTCCAAACACTTTTTACTTAACATTGTTAACATTCCACAGCCCCTAAAGTGTTGTCAATACAATATACATATTCAACGACAATAAACACTAAACAGTTTAGGTTTAGACTAGACCCACACACGTGACGTTATAAAATTTGTTCCTAAAAATACACTTTATCGGTCGAAATATTCCAATGTTTACAGTGTTTTGTTTACACACTGTACATGTATTAATCCCACTTTATTTGCACGTGAACCAGTGTTAGTGTCACTGTCAGTTAGGCCAAATAAAAACAAAAACATGTTTAGCGTCATGCCTTTTTTTTTAAAGGAAGGAGGAGGCCCTTTTTGTTCTTTTCTTTTTCAAAATGGCTGCCCGACACATCTTAATTCGAGTCATGTAGTAAACATGTCACACCCTATCTTCCAATTTAAAATTAAAACATGGTTTACCCACGATTAAAAATCAAAAATTCATGTGGGTCGATCATGTATGCACCGTACACGACTACACGTCACACTCTAGCCTTCTTATTAGAAAAAAAATATTTTCCAGAGCATGTACACAGTGATGCTAAAGTCTAAATTACGATCTTAAAATTTTATTATCTTTACAATTTGTTTTTTTAATTTTTTTTACCAAAAATTAATGGTCAAATTTATCATTTTTTTCAAAAAGAAAAAAAAGAAAAAAAAAGGAGGCGGCCCCCAAAAAGGAAGCGGGCGGTGACGCTAAACATCTTTTTTTGTATTTGGCCTTAGTGACAGTGTTACGTGTAAAAAAATTAACGAGGCTGCGGCCATATCTCGAAGTACCGTAGTAAGTAAGTCAAGTATTTGAGCCACATTTATGAGGCTACATTTTGCGGATGCAAAAGTAAGAATTTTCATTAGTTTTTACCATGTAAGGTAACACAGACTGGTGTGGCGTTGTATAATATTACCATTGTGGTCTACAGTATTGATATTATGTGCAATTCACGTTCCGCTAAAGTACATCGACATCCTAACGTTACTCGCATTCAATTCCTAAAAAATGCGAACTAATTACACAGTTATACTTTCATGTATTTCAAAAAGGAAAACCCTTCCAATTAAAAGTTAAATTATTCTAAAAAAACAATGAATTCTTTACATTTTTGTTCACTGAATTCATTGAAGTTTGAACACTTACGATTCACGCTGCACAATATAAACCTTAGCTTGGCTCCGATCCATCAAATCTCGTTGAACGCTATAGATTATCGTCTGTAAGTGAGTGAGGTTGAAGCCAGACTAATTTGACGAATATGAGGCCGAGTTCGAGGCTTTCATTCAGGCTGAAACGGGCTTCCATAGCTACGGCTACGTCTATTGTCAGCATGCTCACGCGTACAGCTAGCGAGACAATAGCCGGCCGGCCATAACCAAGAGATTCAGACGTGGCTTAAGTTCGAGGCTAAAAATCGGGCGGCATCGCGGCTAGCTTGAGACATTATTGAGGCATTATTGAGGGCGCTACTCAACTTCTGTCCAGCTTCAGACCTAAATAATCGGCAGCGCTGCTCGCGCTCACATAGGCGATCTTCCATCCTCGTACGATACGAGTAGTGTTTGGCCGTCTAGCATCCTCAATCTTTCTTTCTTTGAAAATATGCTTAATAAAATCCCTACTAAACTGCACAAAATGATACGAATTAATGTCTGCGCTTTTTCAACTATGATTTAAAACAATTACCGCAACCGCAACCATTCTAGATTACGCATTGTACCCCACCAATGGTAATTGCTTGAATTATCAGGAATAGGTGGATTTGTGGGGTTGTATTTTATAGTGAATATCGTTTAATTGTCTGAAGATTTACAAGCATGACTGCCGACAACAATAAACGTTTTTCTTTGTTTCTCTTCAATTTGTGCAACAATTACAAGATATCTAGCGCAATAATTTTGCTGGATGCCTACAATCTATTATTTACTTTCGAATAAATAACATATTTCCTAATAAGTAAAAAATAGTAAACAAAATTGAATATCTGCAAATGGTGTATCCTACCTTTAAACAAAATAAATAAATAATTAATTCAACTTTACATAATTTTATAACCATTAGTCTACCGGTGGCTTTATACATAAAAAAATACATCGGCTTCCGCGTAGTTTAATTTGAAATGTTTAATTTTGTAAGAAATAATATACGAAAAACCTACAACAAGATCCGGGACTACTCTGATAATAATTTCAACTCCAACTTATCTAAGTCGTTTAAAGGTAGTATACACCATTGGTAGATTTCGAAAAAAAATCACCGAATTTTTCAGAAATATCTTACTTATTTGAAAGTTAATAATGATTCTAGTCATGCCATTTGTAAATAATAATCATATAATAGCGTGTACCCTACAATTATCCAATTATCTTTGTAACATTAAAAACAAAATTGTTGCTAATACAGAATGCAAATATAGGCCTACACAGAATTTTGTAAAAACAAATTCACATTATACTTTACGGTCCAACTCAACACATTCATCTTCATCATAGTTGTTTCAAACTCATACAAAATAAAAAAATGCATAACTCCACGATGTCCATTATTATTATAAATTGATGTACACATTTCATTTTGTCTAACATTTTTTTTTCTTCGAAAGCCATAATTATAAAGTGTTCCCCCAAAATGCTGTAAAATCTACCACTCATTACTCATACCACATCATGCAACATGCATCTAAAATACTTCATGTCATACAATTTTGACAAACAATGCTCCTTTTAATTTTCCTTTTCCCATTTTTCATTGTAAATTTTCGATTTTATGTAATAAAAAGACTGGAAATATAATTCATTTTTCTTGCTTAAAATAGTACAGTTAAGACATTTCCCATATTTTCTGTTAATGACTTCACGATAACGTTCATAACAATTATTAAGAATCAGATTACACGCAAGCAAAGATTTCTACATTTATTCGTTGAAAATAAATACCAAATCAACTGTAAAAGATCTGATTTTCATTGTTACGGTAATTGATAGAATAATTCAGGGTCTTCATATTTCGTTTAACTTGCAAAATGATTTGACCCTTTCTTCCGGTCCAAACTGGAAGTGACTGAAAATCAACCGCGAGAGATATAATCACTTTTTTTTTAATTTTCATTTTGTATACAATAAACATTAAATGAAAAGAATCATAAATGTTAGGAACAATGAAAAAAATGCGAAAAAGCCATATGCTCTGTTCCTTGAACAGACATATCTCTAGTTTCTTCTTCTTCTTGGCTTTTTCGCTAAAAAGCGAAAAAGTCTTTGTTTTTCTTCTGTTTGTTTTTTTTAGCTGTTTCGGCAATTCAGCCGAAACAGCTATTGTATTCCTTCTGATTTTTAGCTGTTTCGGCAACTCAGCCGAAACAGCTATTGTAATCGTTAAGATTTTTTTTTTTCTTTTTTTTTTTTTTTCTTTTTCTCCTTCAGACTCTTCTCCATAGGGTTTGTACACGTTTTTTGTTCTGGCATAGCACTTTGGCACTTTGGTAAATCCGATCGACTTGAGACTTGGCATACACTTAGACCACCACCCACAGATGATCCTAGAAGAAATTTGTCACGATTACGTCATTCGTGGTCACGTGACGTCACGTTAAAGGTGCAATTTTTTCCCATAGGATTTGTACACGTTTGTATTCAGAATATTAAATTTGACACTTCTGTAAATCCAATTGACTTGAGACTTAGCACAGACCTCGAACACCATCCCCAGTAGGGCCAAGAGGAAAATCGTCATGATTACGTCATCGGGGGTCATGTGACGTCACGTTAAAGGTGCAGTTTTTAGGACCCTCTATCTCTGGAAGTACATGTCTGATTGGGGTCAAATTTAGTTTGCAAGTATTCGAGGATGTGTTATAGACGAAAATTAAGATGACGTAATTATGACATCATCGGGTGTCATGTGACGTCACATTAAAGGTTCAATTTTCTCCATAGGTTTTGTACACGTTTTTCTTCAGACTATTGAATTTGACAATTTGGTAAATCCGATCGACTTCGGACTTGGCACACACCTCGACCACCATACCCAGGAGGGCCAAGGGGGAAATCGTCAGGATGACGTCATCGTGGGTCATATGACGTCACATTAAAGGGGCAGATTTTAGGACCCTCTATCTCTGGAAGTACATGTCTGATTGGGGCCAAACTTGGTATGCAAGTATTCCAGAATGTGTAATAGACGAAAATTAAGATGACATCATGATGACATCATCGGGTGTCATGTGACGTCACTTTAAAGGTGCAGTTTTTCCCATAGGATTTGTACACGTATTTTTCAACTTATATATCTTGGGAAAATTGACAAATCCAATCGATTTTAGACTTGGCACACACATAATGAAAGTTATCTTAGACATCCGAAACAGCTCTGTGTTTGTCCACAAACACATGTCTAGTTTTTTTTCTTCTTTTTTTTTTTTCAGACTATTCTCCATAGAGTTCGTGCACGTTTTTCTTCTGGCATGGCACTTTGGCACTTTGGTAAATCCGATCGACTTGAGACTTGGCACACAGTTGACCCATCACCCAAGGATGGTCCTAGAAGAAATTCGTCGCGATTACGTCATTCGTGGTCACGTGACGTCACGTTAAAGGTGCAATTTTTCCCCATAGGATTTGTACACGTTTTTCTTTAAAATATTGAATTTGACACTTCTGTAAATTCGATCGACTTGAGACTTAGCACAGACCTCGACCACCATCCTTAGGAGGGCCAAGAAAAAAATAATCAAGATGACGTCATCGCGGGTCATGTGACGTCACATTAAAGGTGTAGTTTTTAAGACCCTCTAACTCTGAAAGTACAAGTCCGGTTGGGGTCAAACTTGGTTTGCAAGTATTCGAGGGTGTGTTATAGACGAAAATTAAGATGACGTAATTATGACATCATCGGGTGTCATGTGACGCCACATTAAAGGTTCAGTTTTCTCCATAGATTTTGTACACGTTTTTCTTCAAAATATTGAATTTGACACTTCTGTAAATTCGATCGACTTGAGACTTAGCACAGACCTCGACCACCATCCTTAGGAGGGCCAAGAAAAAAATATTAAGGATGACGTCATCGCGGGTCATGTGACGTCACATTAAAGGTGTAGTTTTTAAGACCATCTAACTCTGAAAGTACAAGTCCGGTTGGGTTCAAACTTGGTTTGCAAGTATTCGAGGATGTGTTATAGACGAAAATTAAGATGACGTAATTATGACATCATCGGGTGTCATGTGACGTCACATTAAAGGTTCAATTTTCTCCATAGGTTTTGTACACGTTTTTCGTCAGACTATTGAATTTGACACTTTGGTAAATCCAATCGACTCGAGACTTAGTACACACCTCGACCACCATCTCTAGGAGGGCCACAAGGATAATCGTCATGATGACGTCATCGCGGGTCATGTGACGTCACATTAAAGGTGTAGTTTTTAAGACCCTCTAACTCTGAAAGTACATGTCTGATTGGGGCCAAACTTGGTACTCAAGTTTTCCAGGGTGTGTTATAGACGAAAATGAAGATGACGTCATGACGACGTCATCGTGGGCCATGTGACGTCACAATAAAGGTGCAGTTTTTCCCATAGGATTTGAACACGTTTGTTTCAACTAATATATCTTTGACACTTCAGTACATCCGATCGACTTCAGACTTAGCACACACCTCGACCACCATACCCATGAGGGCCAAGGGGAAATCGTCATGATGACGTCATCGTGGGTCATGTGACGTCACATTAAAGGGGCAGATTTTAGGACCCTCTATCTCTGAAAGTACATGTCTGATTGGGGTCAAACTTGGTATGCAAGTATTCCAGAATGTGTTATAGACGAAAATTAAGATGACATCATGATGACATTACCAGGTGTGATGTGACGTCACATTAAAGGTGCAGCTTTCCCAATAGGATTTGTACACGTATTTTTCAACCAATTAACTTGGGTAAATCCGATCGATTTCAGACTCGGCACACACATAATAAAGGTCATCTTAGACACCCGAAACAGCTCTGTGTTTGTCCACAAACACATTTCTAGTTGGCTTTTTCGCAAATTTTGCGAAAAAGCCTTTGTTTCTGTTCTGATTTTTTTTTTTCTTCTTCTTCTTTTTTCTTTTCTTTTAGTAACCTAAACCCCATAGACTTTGTACACGTTTTTTCTGCCCGTCACTTTTAATAGAAAACAAAGTCGTATTTATATAAAACTTAACCCAGGTGAAGACCCTATAGTGAACTCGTGTCTCGCAGAAATACGTCATGGTGACGTCATCAGGGGTCACGTGACGTCATCTTAAAGGTGCAATTGATTTAATCTTTGAAAATCAATAACAAATCAACCGCAAAAGACCGAAACTAAATTTTTGTGGCAATAGATAGAATAATTCAGGATCTTAATTTTATCTCGTGTGCGTGAAATCACGTGACCCTTCCTTCCGGTCTAAACCGGAAGTGCCTCATAATTTGAAAGTGGAAAATGATGCGAACTTACTTTCAACGATGTTAGTCTCTGGTTAGATCGTGCTTCTCAAAAAAATTACCGGTGACGTCATAACATGTTACAGCGCCCTCTAGCGGCAGGTTGAAAACTGTTAAAAATGAATAATCAGTTGATGTGTGTGGCGAAGTTTGCCCAAATCACTTTATATCTGGTGTATATAATCAACTTCATGTTAGGAACAAGTTGGCGGAGAGAAAAAAATATGACGTCACTAGACCGGAAGTTACAATGAAAAGACCTTTAAACCTTAAATAATCGCTGAAAAATCAACCGCGATAGATATAATTCTTTTTTTTGCTTTAAATAGACAAGTTCAGACAGCTCTCGAGCTTTATGTTAATGACGTCACGATGACGTCATCAAGTATCAGATAACAAGCAACTAATGATTTCTAGATTTAATCTTTAAAAATCAATATAAAATCAACTGTAAGAGATCTGATTTAGATTTTAACGGGAATTGATAGAATAATCCAGGGTCTTCATATTTTGTATTACATGCAAAATGACTTGACCCTTCCTTCCGGTCCAAACCGGAAGTGCCTTATAATTTAAAAGTTGAAAATGATATGAACTTACTTTCAACTATGATAGTCTCTGTCTAGCTACACTCTACACAAAAGTTACCGGTGATGTCATAAATTGTCACGGCGCCCTCTAGTGGAAGGTTGAAAAATGTTTAAAATGAATAATCAGTTGATGTGTGTGCCGGAGTTTGCTCAAATCGCTTTGTAACTGGTATTTATAATCAGCATCTTGTCAGCAACAAGTTGGCGAAGAGAAACAAATATGACGTCACTAGACCGGAAGTTACAATGCAAAGACCTTTAAACATTTAAACATTGCTTAAAATAAACCGCGTGAGATATAATCCAATTAATGTTTTTCAATTTTCATTTTTAAAAATTGAATGCTAAGGAAATTTTACAAATAAAATCATAAATGTAATGAACAATGAAAAAAAATTCGAAAAAGCCATATGCTCTGTTCATAGAACAGACATATTTCTAGTTTTTCTTCTTCTTGTTCTTGTCCCATAAATCGCATAGACTTTGTACACGTTTCTTCTGGAGGTCACTTTTGTCATTAAACATACTTCAATTTCATTGAAACTTTGCACATACTCAGAACTCGTACTGAGCTAGTGCCTAAAACTCGGATGTCATCATGACGTCATCACGTGACACGTGACGTCATCTTAAAGTTTTAATAATTTAATCTTTGAAAATCAATACAAAATCAACCGCAAAAGACCGTAACTTGAAGTTTGTGGGAATCGATAGAATAATTAAGGATCTTCATTTTATCTCGTGTGCGTACAATCACGTGACCCTTCCTTCCGGTCCAAACCGGAAGTGGCTTATAATTTGAAAGTGATAAATGATATGAACTTACTTTCAACGATGATAGTCTCTGGCTAGGCTGCTCTCTACACAAAAGTTACCGGCGACGTCATAAATTGTTATGGCGCCCTCTAGCGGCAGGTTGAAAACTGTTAAAAATGAATAATCAGTTGATGTGTGTGGCGAAGTTTGCCCAAATCACTTTATATCTGGTGAATATAATCAGCTTCATGTTAAGAACAAGTTGGCGGAGAGAAACAAATATGACGTCACTAGACCGGAAGTTACAATGAAAAGAACTTTAAACCTTAAATAATTGCTGAAAATTCAACCGCGATAGATATAATTCTTTTTTTTTCTTTAAATAGACAAGTTCAGACAGCTCTCGAGCTTTATGTTAATGACGTCATGATGACGTCATCAAGGATCAGATGACAAGCAACTAATAATTTCTAGATTTAATCTTTAAAAATCAATATAAAATCAACTGTAAGAGATCTGATTTAGATTTTAACGGGAATTGATAGAATAATCCAGTGTCTTCATATTTCGTATTACATGCAAAATGACTTGACCCTTCCTTCCGGTCCAAACCGGAAGTGCCTTATCATTTGAAAGTTGAAAATGATATGAACTTACTTTCAACGATGATAGTCTCTGGCTAGGCTGCTCTCTACACAAAAGTTACCGGCGACGTCATCAATTGTTATGGCGCCATCTAGTGGCAGTTTGAAAAATGTTTAAAATGAATAATCAGTTGATGTGTATGGCGAAGTTTGCTCAAATCGCTTTATAACTGGTATTTATAATCAGCATCTTGTCAGGAACAAGTTGGCAATGAGAAACAAATATGACGTCACTAGACCGGAAGTTACAATGAAAAGACCTTTAAAGGTTTAAACATTGCCTAAAATAAACCGCGAGATTTAATCCAATTAATGTTTTTCAATTTTCATTTTTAAAAATAGAATGCTAAGGAAATTTAACAAATAAAATCATAAATGTAATGAACAATGACAAAAATTGCGGAAAAGCCATATGCTCTGTTCATAGAACAGACATATTTCTAGTTGGCTTTTTCGCTTTCAGCGAAAAAGCCTTTGTGTTTCTTCTGTTTGTTTTTATGCTTCTTCTTCTTGTTATTCGGCCATACATCGCATAGACTTTGTACACGTTTCTTCTGGAGGTCACTTTTGTCATTAAACATACTTCAATTTCATTGAAACTTTGCACATACTCAGAACTCATACTGAGCTAGTGCCTAAAACTTGGATGTCATCATGACGTCATCACGTGACACGTGACGTCATCTTAAAGTTTTAATAATTTAATCTTTGAAAATAAATACAAAATCAACCGCAAAAGACCGTAACTTGAAGTTTGTGGGAATCGATAGAATAATTAAGGATCTTCATTTTATCTCGTGTGCGTACAATCACGTGACCCTTCCTTCCGGTCTAAACCGGAAGTGGCTTATAATTTGAAAGTGGAAAATGATTTGAACTTACTTTCAACGATGTTAGTCTCTAGCTAGGCTGCGCTCTCCAAAAAAGTGACCGGTGACGTCATACATTGTTTTAGCGCCCTCTAGCGGCAGGTTGAAAAATGTTTAAAATGAATAATCAGTTGATGTGTGTGGCGAAGTTTGTTCAAATCACTTTATAACTGATGTATATAATCAGCTTCATGATAGGAACAGGTTGACGGAAAGAAAAAAATATGACGTCACCAGACCGGAAGTTATAATGAAAATACCTCTTTTACTTTAAAAATTCATAAAAAATTAACCCTGACAGATATAATCTTGTTTTTTGCTCTAAAGGTTAATGTAAAAGTACTTCTCAAACTTCCCTGTGTTTTGTAGCAAAAGGCGAACTTGGACATACCCTGAGACACCCTTGAAATTTCATGTTTTATGTCCTTGATTGCAAGGTGCAAGTATACGTGTACATTGTATTGAGCGTACTTGTACATACGATGTCAGTACGCTCCATACATTGTACAATAGAGAAGGGAAGGCGGGACACTGGTATCCATTTGTACGGTGACATGTGAAACACGAGAGTCATCAACATAGGCCATGAGGAAGGGCGCCGCTTACGGCAGGTAGGTAAACGTGCCTTCGGCAACGCACACAAGTGGGTAAATGCCGTCAATAGGGGACGGGGCATTGTCCGACCGTCTTCCCTCTTTTGTTTGTACTCTAACGTTTTCGGATGATCGCCATAGGATTTGCACACGAGTCTGAATCGGGGACCTTTGCGGAATAGGGGACCCCATTGTTCCCTTTGTCATACGTCCCCTATTTCAATCAAAAACAAACGCAGAACTACACGTGAATTATACCATATAATAGATGTACGCGTACTTTTAACAGAAAACAAATTGGTATTCTCATCAAACTTAACCTCCGTAAATACTCTATAGTGCACTCGTGCCTTGTGGACAGGCGTCGTGATGACGTCATCATGGGTCACGTGACGTCGTCTTAAACGTGCAATAGATTTAATGTTTGAAAATTAATAAAAAATCAACCACGTATGATCGGAACTTAAAGTTTGTGGGAATTGATATAATATTAAATCCAGGATCTTTTTAATAATAATAATAATAATAATAATAATAATAATAACATTTGTATAGCGCTTTTTACAAAGTTGATACAAATCTTCATTTTATCTCGTGTGCGTAAAATCCCGTGACCCTTCCTTCCGGTCGAAACCGGAAGTGGCTTATAATTTGAAAGTGGACCATAATGTGAACTTAGTTTCAACGATGTTAGTCTCTGGCTAGATAGTGCTTTTCACACAAAATACCGGTGACGTCATAACATGTTACAGCGCCCTCTAGCGGCAGGTTGAAAACTGTTAAAAATGAATAATCAGTTGATGTGTGTGGCGAATTTTCCCAAATCACTTTATATCTGGTGTTTATAATCGTCTTCATGTTAGGAACAAGTTGGCGGAGAGAAAAAAATATGACGTCACTAGACCGGAAGTTACAATGAAAAGATCTTTGAACCTTAAATAATTGCTGAAAAATCAACCGCGATAGATAGAATTCTTTTTTTTGCTTTAAATAGACAAGTTCAGACAGCTCTCGAGCTTTATGTTAATGACGTCACGATGACGTCATCAAGTATCAGATTACAAGCAACTAATGATTTGTAGATTTAATCTTTGAAAATCAATATAAAATCAACTGTAACAGATCTGATTTAGATTTTAACGGAAATTGATAGAATAATCCAGGGTCTTTATATTTTGTATTACATGCAAAATGACTTGACCCTTTCTTCCGGTCCAAACCGGAAGTGCCTTATAATTTGAAAGTTCAAAATGATATGAACTTACTTTCAACTATGATAGTCTCTGGCTGGGCTGCACTCACACAGAAGTTACCGGTGACGTCATAAATTGTTATAGCGCCCTCTAGTGGCAGGTTGCAAAATGTTTTAAATTAATAATCAGTTGATGTGTGTGGCAAAGTTTGCTCAAATCGCTTTATAACTGGTATTTATAAACCGCATTTTGTTAGAAATATGTTGGCGCGATAGATATAATCCCGATTTTCGCTTCAAATAACAAAGTTAAGACAGCTCTTGAGCGTTCTGTTAATGACGTCACGATGACGTCATCCGGTATCAAATTACAAGAAACCAATGATTACTGGATTTAATCTTCAAAAATCAATATAAAATCAACTGTAAGAGATCCGATTTTGATTTTTACAGTAATTGATAGAATAATCCATGGTCTTCATATTTCGTATACCATGCAAAATAATTTGACCCTTCCTTCCGGTCTAAACCGGAAGTGCCTGAATATCAACCGCGAGAGGTACGATCAATTAGTTTCTTTTTCAATTTTTATTTTGTATACAATGAAAATTTAATGAACAGAATCATAAATGTAATGAACAATGAACAAAAAATGCGAAAAAGCCATATGCTCTGTTCATAGAACAGACATATTTCTAGTTGGCTTTTTCGCTTTCAGCGAAAAAGCCTTTGTGTTTCTTCTGTTTGTTTTTATTAGCTGTTTCGGCAATTCAGCCGAAACAGCTATTGTAATCGTTAAAGTTTTTTTTTTTTTTTTTTTTTTTTCCTCTGTTTCAGACTCTTCTCCATAGGGTTTGTACACGTGTTTCTTCTGCCAATACACTTTGACACTTTAATAAATCCGATCTATTTGAAACTTGGCATACACTTAGACTACCACCCACAGATGGTCCTAGAAGAAATTCGTAACGATTACGTCATTCATGGTCACGTGACGTCACGTTAAAGGTGTAATTTTTCCCCATAGGTTTTGTACACGTTTTCCTTCAGACTATTGACTTTGACACTTCGGTTCATCCGATTGACTTTAGACTTAATACACAACTCAACCACTATCCTCAGGAGGGCCAAGAGAAAAATCGTCATGATGACGTCATCGGGGGTCATGTGACGTCACATTAAAGGTGCAGTTGTTAAGACCCTCTATCTCTGGAAGTACAAGTCCGATTGGGGTCAAACTTGGTATTCATGTATTCCAGGATGACTTATAGACGAAAATTAAAATGACATCATGATGACGTCCTTGGGTTTCATATGACGTCAAATTAAAGGTCAAATTCTTCCCATACAATTTGTACACGTTTTTTCTTCAACCAATATATCTTTGGCACTTTGGTTTATTCGATCGACTTTAGACTTGGAACACACTTGGACCACCCCAATATTGAAAGTAGGGTCAAGAGAAAAATCGTCACGATGACATCATCGGGGGTCATGTGACGTCACATTAAAGGTCAGTTTTTAAGACCCTCTATCTCTGGAAGTACAGGTCCGATTGGGGTCAAACTTGGTATTCATGTATTCCAGGATGACTTATAGACGAAAATTAAAATGACATGATGACGTCATCGGGTGTCATGTGACGTCACATTAAAGGTCAAATTCTTCCCATACGATTTGTACACGGTTTTTTTTCAACCAATATATCTTTGGCACTTTGGTTTATTCGATCGACTTTAGACTTGGAACACACTTAGACCACCCCAATATTGAAAGTCATTTTAGACATGCGAAACAGCTCTGTGTTTGTCCACAAACACATTTCTAGTTCTTCTTCTTCTTGTTATTCGGCCATACATCGCATAGACTTTGTACACGTTTCTTCTGGAGGTCACTTTTGTCATTAAACATACTTCAATTTCATTGAAACTTTGCACATACTCAGAACTCATACTGAGCTAGTGCCCAAAACTCGGATGTCATCATGACGTCATCACGTGACACGTGACGTCATCTTAAAGTTTTAATAATTTAATCTTTAAAAATAAATACAAAATCAACCGCAAAAGACCGTAACTTGAAGTTTGTGGGAATCGATAGAATAATTAAGGATCTTCATTTTATCTCGTGTGCGTACAATCACGTGACCCTTCCTTCCGGTCCAAACCGGAAGTGGCTTATAATTTGAAAGTTGAAAATGATATGAACTTACTTTCAACGATGATAGTCTCTGGCTAGGCAGCTCTCTACACAAAAGTTACCGGCGACGTCATAAATTGTTATGGCGCCCTCTAGCGGCAGGTTGAAAACTGTTAAAAATGAATAATCAGTTGATGTGTGTGGCGAAGTTTGCCCAAATCACTTTATATCTGGTGAATATAATCAGCTTCATGTTAGGAACAAGTTGGCGGAGAGAAACAAATATGACGTCACTAGACCGGAAGTTACAATGAAAAGAACTTTAAACCTTAAATAATTGCTGAAAATTCAACCGCGATAGATATAATTCTTTTTTTTGCTTTAAATAGACAAGTTCAGACAGCTCTCGATCTTTATGTTAATGACGT
This sequence comes from Crossaster papposus, assembly GCA_037893245.1. NCBI lineage: Eukaryota > Metazoa > Echinodermata > Asteroidea > Velatida > Solasteridae > Crossaster > Crossaster papposus. The sequence goes on along the minus strand of JBAIAA010000429.1, from coordinate 478,052 downwards.
CATGATGACGTCATCAAGTATCAGATTACAAGCAACTAATAATTTCTAGATTTAATCTTTCAAAATCAATATAAAATCAACTGTAAGAGATCTGATTTAGATTTTAACGGGAATTGATAGAATAATCCAGGGTCTTCATATTTCGTATTACATGCAAAATGACTTGACCCTTCCTTCCGGTCCAAACCGGAAGTGTCTTATCATTGGAAAGTTGAAAATGATATGAACTTACTTTCAACGATGATAGTCACTGGCTAGGCTGCTCTCTACACAAAAGTTACCGGCGACGTCATCAATTGTTATGGCGCCCTCTAGTGGCAGTTTGAAAAATGTTTAAAATGAATAATCAGTTGATGTGTATGGCGAAGTTTGCTCAAATCGCTTTATAACTGGTATTTATAATCAGCATCTTGTTAGGAACAAGTTGGCAATGAGAAACAAATATGACGTCACTAGACCGGAAGTTACAATGAAAAGACCTTTAAAGGTTTAAACATTGCCTAAAATAAACCACGAGATTTAATCCAATTAATGTTTTTCAATTTTCATTTTTGAAAATAGAATGCTAAGGAAATTTAACAAATAAAATCATAAATGTAATGAACAATGACAAAAATTGCGAAAAAGCCATATGCTCTGTTCATAGAACAGACATATTTCTAGTTAGCTGTTTCGGCAATTCAGCCGAAACAGCTATTGTTTTCGTTAAAGTTTTTTTTTTTTTTTTTTCTTCCTCTGTTTCAGACTTTTCTCTATACGATTTGTACACGTTTTTCTTCAGCCAATACACTTTGACACTTTGATAAATCCGATCGACTTGATACTTAGCATACACTTAGACCACCATCCACAGATGGTCCTAGAAGAAATTCGTAACGATTACGTCATTCATGGTCACGTGACGTCACGTTAAAGGTGCAATTTTTTCCCATAGGTTTTGTACACGTTTTTCTTCAGACTATTGACTTTGACACTTTGGTAAATCCGATTGACTTTAGACTTAATATAAACCTCAACCACCATCCTCAGGAGGGCCAAGAGGAAAATCGTCATGATTACGTCATCGGGGGTCATGTGACGTCACGTTAAAGGTGCAGTTTTTAGGACCCTCTATCTCTGGAAGTACAAGTCCGGTTGGGGTCAAACTTGGTTTGCAAGTATTCTAGGGTGTGTTATAGACGAAAATTAAGATGACGTAATTATGACATCATCGGGTGTCATGTGACGTCACATTAAAGTTTCAATTTTCTCCATAGGTTTTGTACACGTTTTTCTTCAAAATATTGAATTTGACAGTTCTGTAAATTCGATCGACTTGAGACTTAGCACAGACCTCGACCACCATCCTTAGGAGGGCCAAGAAAACAATAATCAAGATGACGTCATCGCGGGTCATGTGACGTCACATTAAAGGTGTAGTTTTTAAGACCCTCTAACTCTGAAAGTACAAGTCCGGTTGGGGTCAAACTTGGTTTGCAAGTATTCGAGGATGTGTTATAGACGAAAATTAAGATGACGTAATTATGACATCATCGGGTGTCATGTGACGTCAAATTAAATGTTCAATTTTCTCCATAGGTTTTGTACACGTTTTTCTTCAAAATATTGAATGTTACACTTCTGTCAATTCGATCGACTTGAGACTTAGCACAGACCTCGACCACCATCCTTAGGAGGGCCAAGAAAAAAATAATCAAGATGACGTCATCGCGGGTCATGTGACGTCACATTAAAGGTGTAGTTTTTTAAGACCCTCTAACTCTGAAAGTACAAGTCCGGTTGGGGTCAAACTTGGTTTGCAAGTATTTGAGGATGTGTTATAGACGAAAATTAAGATGACGTAATTATGACATCATCGGGTGTCATGTGACGTCACATTAAAGGTTCAATTTTCTCCATAGGTTTTGTACACGTTTTTCTTTAGACTATTGAATTTGACAATTTGGTAAATCCGATCGACTTCGGACTTGGCACACACCTCGACCACCATACCCAGGAGGGCCAAGGGGGAAATCGTCAGGATGACGTCATCGTGGGTCATATGACGTCACATTAAAGGTGCAGATTTTAGGACCCTCTATCTCTGGAAGTACATGTCTGATTGGGGCCAAACTTGGTATGCAAGTATTCCAGAATGTGTAATAGACGAAAATTAAGATGACATCATGATGACATCATCGGGTGTCATGTGACGTCACTTTAAAGGTGCAGTTTTTCCCATAGGATTTGTACACGTATTTTTCAACTTATATATCTTGGGAAAATTGACAAATCCAATCGATTTTAGACTTGGCACACACATAATGAAAGTTATCTTAGACATCCGAAACAGCTCTGTGTTTGTCCACAAACACATGTCTAGTTGGCTTTTTCGCAAATGCGAAAAAGCCTTTGTTTTTGTTCTGATTTTTTTTTTTCTTTTTTTTTTCTTTTTTTTCTTTTAGTAACCTAAACCCCATAGACTTTGTACACGTTTTTTTGCACAAGTACTTTTACCAGAGAACAAAGTCGTATTTCCATAAAACTTAACCCAAGTGAAGACCCTATAGTAAGCTCGTGCCTAGCCGACATACGACATGGTGACGTCATCAGGGGTCACGTGACGTCATCTTAAAGGTGCAATTGATTTAATCTTTGAAAATCAATAACAAATCAACCGCAAAAGACCGAAACTTGATTTTTGTGGCAACAGATAGAATAATCCAGGATCTTCATTTTATCTCATGTGCGTAAAATCACGTGACCCTTCCTTCCGGTCTAAACCGGAAGTGCCTTATAATTTAAAAGTGAAAAATGATATGAACTTACTTTCAACGCTGTTAGTGTCTGGCTAGATTGTATTTAACAACAAAAATACCGGCGACGCCATAACATGTTATAGCGCCCTCTAGCGGCAAGTTGAAAATGGTTAAAATGAATAATCTGTTGATGTGTGTGGCGAAATTTGCGGAAATCACTTTATAACCGGTGTATTTAATCAGTTTCATGCTAGGAACAAGTCGACGAGAAGAAAAAATTATGACGTCACCAGACCGGAAGTTACAATGAAAAGACTTCTTTTCCTTTGAAAATTCCTAAATAATTGAACCTGACAGATATAATCTTGATTTTTGTTCTAAAGGTTAGTGTAAAAGTAGTTCTCGAACTTTCCTGTGTTTTTTGGCAAAAAACGAACGTGAACATATCCTGCGGCACCCTTGAAATTTAATCGTTTTGGCCTAGGCGCATAAACCATTGACCCCTTATATGTGCATGGCACACGTATAATATGTGTGTACGTGCTTGTATGTACATGTACGTACGTATACACTGATAGTGTGTGTGCATTGAGCGAATGTATCACTACTGACATCGTATGTGCATGCAAATGTACGCTCACCCAAGAGGACACTAGCCGCCAACAAGCGAAACAGGATGACGTCATCAAATTGCCTATGGGGAAGGGCGCCGTGTGCGACAGGTAGGTAAGCAGGCTCTCGGCTACGCAGAATCCAATCCCATAGACTTTGTAAACGTTGTTTGCACAATTCCAAGCACTTTTAACGAAAAACAAAGTCGTATTTCCATAAAACTTAACCCAGGTGAAGACCCTATAGTAAACTCGTGTTTCGCAGACATACGCCATGGTTACGTCGTCAGGGGTCACGTGACGTCATCTTAAAGGTTCAATTGATTTAATCTTTAAAAATAAATAACAAATCAACCACAAAAGACCGAAACTTGATTTTTGTGGCAATAGATAGAATAATTCAGAATCTTCATTTTATCTCGTGTGCTAAAATCACGTGACCCTTCGTTCCGGTCCAACCGGAAGTGCCTCATAATTTGAAAGTGAAAAATGATATGAACTTACTTTCAACGATGTTAGTTTCTGGCTAGAATAAACTTTTCTAAAAAAAAATCAGGCGACGTCATAATATGTTATAGCGCCCTCTAGCGGCAGGTTGAAAAATGGTTAAAATGAATAATCTGTTGATGTGTGTGGCGAAGTTTGCTGAAACCACTTTATAACCGGTGTATATAATCAGCTTCATGCTTAGACCATATTGGGAAGGAGAAATATTTATGACGTCACCAAACCGGAAGTTACAATGACAAATCCTTTAAACCTTAAACAATCGCTTAAAAATCACCCGCTATAGATATAATCCAGATTTTTGCATCAGATAGCACAGTAAAGACAGCTCTCGAGCTTTATGTTAATTACGTCACGATGACGTCATCAAATGTCAGATTACAAGCAACCAAATATTTCTAGATTTAATCTTCGAAAATCAATATAAAATCAACTGTAAGATATCTGATTTAGATTTTTAAGGGAATTGATAGATTAATCCATGGTCTTCATAATTTGTATTACATGCAAAAAACCCTGACCCTTCCTTCCGGTCCAAACCGGAAGTGCATTATAATTTAAAAGTGGAGAACGATGTGAACTTACTTTCAACGATGTTAGGCGCTGGCTAGGTTGTAAATAACAAACAAGTTAACGGTGACTTCTTAAAATGTTATAGCGCCCTCTAGCGGCATGTTGACAAATGTTACGTCATATTACGATTATATTCGAATTATTACGTTTTTCGACCTTTAAGTCATATCTCAGCAACGGAACGTGCTAACATAACATACGTTTGTATTGTTAGGTGATAGATAGTTGCACAAACAGTTCACAAACATTTGACGTCATCGTTTTAATCAGTTTGGGTTCATTTTAATCTGTTTAAATTAACTTAAATTCGTTTTCGATGATTATAAATTATTTTGATGGTATAAAAGTTCAATTTTTGCAAAATTTTAACTAAAAAATTGCGAAAGCGAAAAAGCCCTATGTTCTGTTCCTCGAACAGACGTAGTTCTAGTTGGCTTTTTCGCTTTCAGCGAAAAAGCCTTTCTTTTTCTTCTGTTTGTTTTTTTGGCTTTTTCGCAATTTTGCGAAAAAGCCTTTGTTTTTGTTCTGATTTTTTTTTTTCTTTTTTTTTTTTTTTTTTCTTTTCTTTTAGTAACCTAAACCCCATAGACTTTGTACACGTTTTTTCTGCCCGTCACTTTTAATCGAAAACAAAGTCGTATTTACATAAAACTTAACCCAGGTGAAGACCCCATAGTGAACTCGTGTCTCGCAGAAATACGTCATGGTGACGTCATCAGGGGTCACGTGACGTCATCTTAAAGGTGTTATTGATTTAATCTTTGAAATTCAATAACAAATCAACCGCAAAAGACCGAAACTTAATTTTTGTGGCAATAGATAGAATAATCCAGGATCTTGATTTTATCTCGCGTGCGTGAAATCACGTGACCCTTCCTTCCGGTCTAAACCGGAAGTGCCTCATAATTTGAAAGTGAAAAATGATATGAACTTACTTTCAACGATGTTAGTGTCTGGCTACAATATATTTTTCCAAAAAAAATTGGTGACGTCATAACATGTTATAGCGCCCTCTAGCGGCAGTTTGAATAATGGTTAAAATGAATAATCTGTTGATGTGTGTGGCGAAGTTTGCTGAAATCACTTTATAACCGGTGTATTTAATCAGCTTCATGCTAGGAACAGGTTGACGGGAAGAAAAAATTATGACGTCACCAGACCGGAAGTTAGAATGAAAAGACTCTTTTTCCTTTGAAAATTCCTAAAAAATTAAATTTGACAGATACAATCTTGATTTTTGCTGTAAAGGTTAATGTAAAAGTAGTTCTCGAACTTCCCTGTGTTTTGGGGCAAAAAACGAACTTGAACATACCCTGCGGCACCCTTGAAATGTAATCGTTTTGGCCTAGGTGCAAAAAGCATTGACCCCTTACGTGTGCATGCCACACGTATAATATACATGCTAGTACATGTACGTATACACCGATAGTGCATTATGTATTGAGCGAATGTATCACCACTGACATCGTTCGTGCAAGCACATTTACGCTCACCCAAGATGACACTAGCCGCCAACCTGTGAAACAGGATGACGTCATCAAGTTGCCCATGAGGAAGGGCGCCGCGTACGACAGGTAGGTAAACACGCTTTTGGCTACGCAGAATCCAACCCCGTAGACTTTGTAAACGTTGCTTGCACAATTCAAAGCACTTTTAACGGAAAAACAAAGTCGTATTTCCATAAACTCGACCCAGGTAAAGACCCAATAGTGAACTCCAGTCTCGCCGACAGACACCACGAGGAAGACGTCATCAGGCCCACGTGACCTTATCTTAAAGGTGCAATTGATTTAATCTTGGAAAATCAATAAAACATCAACCGCAAAAGACCGAAACTTGAATTTTGTGGCAATTAATCGAATAATCCAGGATCTTCATTTTATCTCCCGTGCGTGAAATCACGTGACCTTTCCTTCCAGTCAAAACCGGAAGTGCCTTATAATTTGAATGTGAAAAATGATATGAACTTACTTTCAACGATGTTAGTGTCTGGCTAGAATAAACTATTCAAAAAAATTCCGGCGACGTCATAACATGTTATAGCGCCCTCTAGCGGCAGGTTGAAAATGGTTAAAATGATTAATCTGTTGATGTGTGTTGCACAGTTTGCTGAAATAACTTTATAACTGGTGTATGTAATCAGCTTCATGCTTAGAGCATATTGGGAAGGAGAAATATTTATGACGTCACCAAACCGGAAGTTACAATAAAAAAATCCTTTAAACTTTAAAAAGTCGCTTAAAAATCAACCGCTATAGATATAATCCAGATGTTTGCTTCAAATAGCAAAGTTAAGACTGATCTCGAGTTTCTGTTAATTACGTCACAATGACGTCACCAAGTGTCAGATTACAAGCAACCAAATATTTCTAAATTTAATCTTTGAAAATCAATATAAAATCAACTGTAAGAGATCTGATTTAGATTTTTAAGGAAATTGATAGATTAATCCATGGTCTTCATAATTTGTATTACATGCAAAAAGACTTGACACTTCCTTCCGGTCCGAACCGGAAGTGCCTTATAATTTAAAAGTGGAAAACGATGCTAACTTACCTTCAACGATGTTAGGCGCTGGCTAGGTTGTAAGTAACAAAACAGTTAACAGTGACTTCATAAAATGTTAAAGCGCCCTCTAGCGTCATGTTGACAAATGTTACGTCATATTACGATTATATTTGAATTATTACGTTTTTAGACGTTGAAGGCATATCTCAGCAACGGATCGTGTTAACATAACACCTCATTTTGTGTTGTTAGGTGATAGATAGTTGCACACAAAGTTCACAAAGGTGTGACGTCATCGTTTTAATCAGTTTTAATTCATTTTACTCTGTTTAAATTAACTTAAATTAGTTTTCAATGATTTTAAATTGTTTTGATGGTTTAAAAGTTCAATTTTTAAAATATTTAATAAAAAAAAATTGTGAATGCGAAAAAGCCCTATGTTCTGTTCCTCGAACAGACGTAGTTCTAGTTTCTTCTTCTTCTTCTTCTTCTTCTTCTTCTTCTTCTTCTTCTTCTTCTTCTTCTTCTTCTTCTTCTTCTTCTTCTTCTTGTTCTTGTGCCATAAATCGCATAGACTTTGTACACGTTCATTCTGGCGGTCACTTTTGTCATTAAACAGACTTCAATGTCATTGAAACTTTGCACATACTCAGAACTCATACTGAGCTAGTGCCTAAAACTCGGATGTCATCATGACGTCATCACGTGACATGTGACGTCATCTTAAAGTTTTAATAATTTAATCTTTGAAAATCAATACAAAATCAACCGCGAATGACCGTAACTTGAAGTTTGTGGGAATCGATAACATAATTAAAGATCTTCATTTTATCTCGTGTGCGTAAAATCACGTGACCCTTCCTTCCGGTCCAAACCGGAAGTGGCTTATAATTTGAAAGTGGAAAATAATATGAACTTACTTTCAACGATGTTAGTCTCTGGCTAGGTAGTGCCTTTCAACAAAATTGTCGGTGACGTCATAAAATGTTACAGCGCCCTCTAGCGGCAGGTTGAAAACTGTTAAAAATGAATAATCAGTTGATGTGTGTGGCGAAGTTTGCCCAAATCACTTTATATCTGGTGTGTATAATCGGCTTCATGTTAGGAACAAGTTGGCGGAGAGAAAAATATATGACGTCACTAGACTGGAAGTTACAATGAAAAGACCTTTAAACCTTAAATAATTGCTGAAAAATCAACCACGATAGATATAATTATTATTTTTGCTTTAAATAGACAAGTTCAGACAGCTCTCAAGCTTTATGTTAATGACGTCACGATGACGTCATCAAGTATCAGATTACAAGCAACTAACGATTTCTAGATTTAATCTTTAAAAATCAATATAAAATCAACTGTAAGAGATCTGATTTAGATTTTAACGGGAATTGATAGAATAATCCAGGGTCTTCATATTTCGTATTACATGCAAAAAGACCTGACCCTTCCTTCCGGTCCAAACCGGAAGTGCCTTATAATTTGAAAGTTGAAAATGATATGAACTTACTTTCAACGATGATAGTCTCTGGCTAGGCTGCTCTCTACACAAAAGTTAACGGTGACGTCATAAATTGTTATAGCGCCCTCTAGCGGCAGATTGAAAATGTGTAAAATAAATAATCAGTTGATGTGTGTGGCGAAGTTTGCTCAAATAACTTTATAACTGGTATATAAAATTATCTTCATGTTAGGAACAGGTTGTGGGAAAGAAAAAATTATGACGTCACCCCAGACCGGAAGTTAAAATGAAAAGACCTTTAAACCTTACATAATTGGTAAAAAATCAACTGCGATAGATATAATCCAGATTTTTGCTTCAAATAGCAAAGTTAAGACAGCTCCTGAGCGTTCTATTAATGAGGTCACGATGACGTCATCCAGTATCAGATTACAAGCAACCAATGATTACTGGATTTAATCTTCAAAAATCAATATAAAATCAACTGAAATAGATCCGATTTTGATTTTTACGGTAATTGATAGAATAATCCAGGGTCTTCATATTTCGTATACCATGCAAAATAATTTGACCCTTCCTTCCGGTCCAAACCGGAAGTGCCTAAAAATCAACCACGAGAGGTATAATCAATTACTTTCTTTTTCAATTTTCATTTTGTATACGATGAAAATTAAATGAAAAGAATCATAAATGTAATGAACAATGAACAAAAAATGCGAAAAAGCCATATGCTCTGTTCACAGAACAGACATATTTCTAGTTCTTCTTGTTCTTGTGCCATAAATCGCATAGACTTTGTACACGTTTCATTCTGGCGGTCACTTTTGTCATTAAACTGACTTCAATGTCATTGAAACTTTGCACATACTCGGAACTCATACTGAGCTAGTGCCTAAAACTCGGATGTCATCATGGCGTCACCACGTGACATGTGACGTCATCTTAAAGTTTTAATAATTTAATCTTTGAAAATCAATAAAAAATCAACCGCGAAAGACCGAAACTAGATGTTTATGGGAATCGATATAATAATTAAGGGTCTTCATTTTATCTCGTGTGCGTAAAATCACGTGACCCTTCCTTCCGGTCCAAACCGGAAGTGGCTTATAATTTAAAAGTGGAAAATGATTTGAACTTACTTTCAACGATGTTAGTCTCTAGCTAGGCTGCGCTCTACAAAAAAGTGATCGGTGACATCATAAATTGTTTTAGCGCCCTCTAGCGGCAGGTTGAAAAATGTTTGAAATGAACAATCTGTTGATGTGTGTGGCGAAGTTTGTTCAAATCACTTTATAACTGATGTATATAATCAGCTTCATGATAGGAACAGGTTGACGGAAAGAAAAAAATATGACGTCACCAGACCGGAAGTTATAATGAAATTACCTCTTTTCCTTTAAAAATTCCTAAAAAATTAACCCAGACAGATATAATCTTGTTTTTTGCTCTAAAGGTTAATGTAAAAGTACTTCTCAAACTTCCCTGTGTTTTGTAGCAAAAGGCGAACTTGGACATACCCTGAGACACCCTTGAAATTTCATGTTTTATGTCCTTGATTGCACGGCGCCAGTAGGCCTATACGTGTACATTGTATTGAGCGTACTTGCACGTACGATGTCAGTACGCTCCATACATTGTACAATAGAGAAGGGAAGGCGGGACACTGGTATCCATTTGTACGGTGACATGTGAAACACGAGAGTCATCAATATAGGCCACGAGGAAGGGCGCCGCTTATGGCAGGTAGGTAAACGTGCCTTCGGCAACGCAGAACTACGCGTGAATTATACACGTACCACAGTCAGTCCGCAGCGCACGCGTTAATAAGGTCATATCCCGAACTTTATTTGCAGGGCCGGCGTCGCAAATCGGCCACGAGATTTACGCGAGTAATTGCAAGAGTTCGACCGCTTTGTTTTCACGAGCTACACGTTGCAAACGAAGCAGTGATTTTCCAAGATGGCGTGGTAAGTGGAAAGCGAACGATTTTCTGAATCGAATGATATAAAATATGACGAGATTCAGTGTGTTTTTGGCAGAATTTTGTTCACTCGAAGTTAGAGTATAATTTCAAGAAATGTTTTTGTCGTGTGTTTAGTTTCTGCGCCCTGACTGGACTAACAAATATTACCAAAAATGATCACTACACATTGATAAAAGAAGCAATGATCTTTCGTTTGATATACAATTTAGCCTGTGGCGACATTTTTTTCATGTATTTTGCGACGATTTTCGTGCGCGCGATTTCAACTTTTTTCGGCCATGTCTTTCGGCTTTACATACGCAGAACGTGTATTTCATCATGCACACAAGCACATGTGTACATGTGCTGGATATGCACTAGATGCGATGGTGATTGCACAGTAGCCTTACATGTATTTATATGATAAAGTTAGGTTTCTTTCATGTATAAAAACGACTTAGGCCTATGTTTTTGTTCAAAATTATAACAAATTGTTTAATAATAATAAATTTAGTTACTACTATTATTGTGCTAAACTTCATAGTTCCTATTTCTGTCTTCCAATATGTTTCTTATACTAGGTAGCACTCGTCCACCACCATGGCCATGCCCACCGCAGCCATCGCCAGCATGTCGGGAGCCTCTACAGAAGGCCAAAGGCAACTCTTGTCCTTGGATATTCTCTCACAAAGTATCTCAAAGAGAACATCACTACTAAAGTTGGTTGATTTGCAGGTAGTGACTCGTCGCGGTACTACAATTTCTGACCTTAGAAAGTATCTGCTTCATCAGCATGACATCTGCTCTTATTCCTCCATGGCCTGACATTGTATAATTTGTAATGATTCATGTTGGGACAAATGATCTAGAGTTGGGTTTCCAAAGAAGTGTTGAAAATAGTTGAAGATTTAAATGTACTGGTGGATATGCAGCACGTGCTTTGTATGTAGATTTAAATGTTTTTGTATTTTAGTGTTTTAAATAATATACATGACTTTGTGTCAGTGTTGTGCAAACGCAATGCAGCTAAAACAGATCAAAACCGAGTCTGGCCGAGTCGGGTCAGTTTGTCAAAACATCTAGGAATAATGCCCCAAACTATGCCAACAAAGTTTTGAGCTACAATGTAAATTTGACACAAACAGCATATAACTTTATTAATGCAGATTGTATTATTTATATTATCAGTGATATAATTTATGTGCATTAACATTTATATTAGCAAAATTTATGTCTTATTTAAAATCTTTTGTTTTTGCAATGTTAGAAGCGGGTATACATTGTAATTTAATATTTACAATAATTTAATGCCAAAGAAACTACATGTACGCCAAAAACATCAAGCAAAGATAAAACAAGCTTTATTTACTTTTATAATAAATCTCAATAGTTTGCACATTGAACATTATGCCAAAGATGATGGTAATTATCATCTTCACTATGTTGGCCATATTTTTGTTGAGGTTTTGCCTAATTGCTAAACATTTATTATTTTATTACCAACCCTAATTGTTGTCATTTCTTCAATCTGTATTTATGTACATGTAATAGCTGATGTAATTAAAATAAGTTTTAACAATTTCAGGGTTTAATTTAACAATTTTATTCAAGCCATATAACATCAACAGGGTATGTTAATGTAAGCGATAAAATTCAAGTTAAAAAATACACAAAAAACAACTGCGTATTGAAATGTGCATGAACTACACGTTACCACGAAGCCTTTTTCAATGACGTCATTTTCGACCAATGAGGGCGCAGGAAGACTATGGACTGTCATGGCGGGATGTTCCATTTGTTAATTTATTGAGAACGTTATAATTTTCTGCACCCTGACTGGACTAAGTTAAAATCAACCCCAAAACTACAGTTTTGTGATAGAATATGAAATTATCTTTAACATCGGTGTGAAATTGGGTTGTGGCCGCTGCCAGAAGATGGACAAAATTCGTCTTTTTTTAAAGGTCAATTTGTTGGTTCGGGAGCTTTTTTTACGTTATAAATTTCACCCTCTAAATGTCATATAATTTCCAATCTGATTTGATAATATAACAAAATGTTTCCTTATCCAAAAGAAAATATACATAATATTGACAGCCAATGAATAAAACGGATGTTTCGGACCAAATTCCAGGCGTTGTCGCCAGCTCATTAAGTATTCAAAAACGAGGTCACGCACAAAGTGCCATGCATAAATCGCACATAAAAGAAACGGCTTTTCAGTGCGCTGCGGACTGACTGTACCATATAATAGATGTACGCGAACTTTTGCACGAGTACTTTTAACAGAAAACAAATTGGTATTCTCATCAAACTTAACCTCCGTAAATACTCTATAGTGCACTCGTGCCTTGCGGACAGGCGTCGTGATGACGTCACCATGGGTCACGTGACGTCGTCTTAAACGTGCAATAGATTTAATGTTTGAAAATTAATTTAAAAATCAACCGCGTATGATCGGAACATGAAGTTTGTGGGAATTGATATAATATTAAATCCATGATCTTCATTTTATCTCGTGTGCGTGAAATCCCGTGACCCTTCTTTCCGGTCGAAACCGGAAGTGGCTTATAATTTAAAAGTGGACCATAATGTGAACTTAGTTTCAACGATGTTAGTCTCTGGCTAGTAGTGCTTATCACAAAAAATACCGGTAACGCCATAACATGTTACAGCGCCCTCTAGCGGCAGTTTGAAAACTGTTAACAATGAATAACCAGTTGATTTGTTTTGCGAAGTTTGCTCAAATCACTGTATAACTGGTTTATATAATCAACATCTTGTTAGGAACAAGTTGGCGAAGACAAAAAAATATGACGTCACTAGACCGAAGGTTACAATGAAAAGACCTTTAAACCTTAAATAATTGCTGAAAAATCAACCGCGATAGATATAATTCTTTTTTTGCTTTAAATAGACAAGTTCAGACAGCTCTCGAGCTGTATGTTAATGACGTCACGATGACGTCATCAAGTATCAGATTGCAAGCAACTAATGATTTGTAGATTTAATCTTTAAAAATCAATATCAAATCAAATGTAACAGATCTGATTTAGATTTTAACGGGAATTGATAGAATAATCCCGGGTCTTCATATTCGTATTACATGCAAAATGACTTGACCCTTCCTTCCGGTCCAAACCGGAAGTGCCTTATAATTTGAAAGTTGAAAATGATATGAATTTATGATGATAGTCTCTAGGTAGCCTGCACTCTACAAACAAAGTTACCGGTGACGTCATAAATTGTTATAACGCCCTCTAGTGGCAGGTTGAAAAATGTTTAAAATGAATAATCAGTTCATTTTCGTGGCGAAGTTTGCTCAAATCGCTTTATAATTGGTATTTATAATCAGCATCTTGTTAGAAACAAGTTGGCGGATAAAAACAAAATAATATGACGTCACTAGACCTGAATTACAATTAAAAGACCTTTAAACATTTCTGAAAATTAACCGCGAGAGATATAATCCAATTAATAATTTAAAATTTGCAGTTTTGAAAAAATTAAATAAAGAAATTTATTAAATGAAATCATAAATGTAATGAACAATACAACAAAAAATAATGCGAAAAAGCCATATGCTCTGTTCCTTGAACAGACATATCTCTAGTTTTTTAGCTGTTTCGGCATTTCAGCCGAAACAGCTTTTGTTTTCGTTAAAGTTTTTTTTTTTCTTTTTTTTTTTTTCCTCTTTCAGACTTTTTCCCATAGGATTTGTACACGTTTTTTCTGGCATAGCACTTTGACACTTTGTTAAATCCGATCGACTTGAAACTTGGCATATATTTAGACAACCACCCAAGGACGGTCCTAGAAGAAATTCGTCGCGATTACGTCATTCAAGGTCACGTGACTTCGCGTTAAAGGTGAAATTTTCCCCATAGGTTTTGTACACGGTTTTTTTCAGACTATTGAATTTGACACTTTGGTAAATCCGATCGACTTGAGACTTGGTATACACTTAGAACACCACCCACAAATGATATTGGAAGAAATTCGGCACGATTACGTCTTTTAAGGTCACGTGACGTCACGTTAAATGTGCAAATTATTCCCCCATAGGTTTTGTACACGTTTTTCTTTAGACTATTAACTTTGACACTTTCGTAAATGTTATCGACTTGAGACTTAGCACACACCTCAACCACCATCCCCAGGAGGGCCAAGGGAAAAATTGTCATGATGACGTCATCGTGGGTCATGTGACGTCACATTAAAGGTGCAGTTTTTGGGACCCTCTATCTCTGGAAGTACATATCCGATTGCGGACAAACTTGATATGCAAGTATCCTGAGATGTGTTATAGACGAAAATTAAGATGACATCACGATGACGTCATCGGGTGTCATGTGACGTCACATTAAAGGCGCAGTTTTCCCTATAGGTTTTGTACACGTTTTCCCTCAGACTATTGATTTTTACACTTTGGTAAATCCCATCGACTCGAGACTTAGTACACACCTCGACCACCATCCCTAGGAGGGCCACAAGGGAAATCGTCATGATGACGTCATTGTGGGTCATGTGACGTCACTTTAAAGGTGTAGTTTTTAATACCCTCTATCTCTGGAAGTAAAGGTCTGATTGGGGTCAATCTTGGTATACAAGTATTCCAGGATGTGTTATAGACGAAAATTAAGATGACGTCATGATGACGTCATCGTGGGTCATGTGACGTCACATTTAAGGTTTAGTTTTTAAGAACCTCTATCTCTGGAAGTACAAGTCCGATTGGGATCAAACTTGGCATGCAAGTATTCAAGTGTGTGTTATAGACACAAATTAAAATAACATCCCGATGACGTCATCGTTGGTCATGTGACGTCTCATTAACCCTAACCCCCTAGGCTCTCGCACTAGGAAGCATACCAAACCTAACAAACTTCAACAGCTCACACATGTTCAGTAATTTTTAGTACACTGTACTGAACCTAACAGTACTAAACCTGCCAAACTCTAACAGTTGAAGTTGTATTGACTTGGAACAGTGATAACTGGCCAGTGGTATTATGTGTTTTAGTGGGGACACACATACAAGGTGCAAGTGTACATACACTTACAGTTGACCAGGAACTGTGCCGTGACAATGTGGGTCACTCACGTATAAATGCCTGTGCATTCTCAAAATGTCTAACATTTTGACAAGTCTCATGCCTTTCTGTCCTGAACCTCACAGAATTCAACAGGGTCACCCTGGGCCTTTGGTACTGAGTCAAACAAAGTCTAACAACAAGTTGTTACGGTTTGGTACCAAACCTGCCAAAACCTAGCGAAAGCTGCAGTTGGAGTTTGGTGGGTTTGGGGTAGTTAGGGTTAAAGGTTGAATGTTCCCCATTGGTTTTGTACATGTTTTTATTTAGACTATTGAATTTGACACTTTGGTCAATCCGATCAACTCGGGACTTAGTACACACCTCGACCACCATCCCCAGGAGGGCCAAGGGGAACATCGTCAGGATGACGTCATTGTTGGACATGTGACGTCACATTAAAGGTGTAGTTTTAAGGACCCACAATCTCTGGAAGTACAGGCCCGATTGGGGTCAAACTTGGTACATGCGAGTATTTTCAGACTTGGCACTCTCCTAGACCACCACTCACAGATAGTCCTAAAAGAAATTCGCCACGATGACGTTATTGAGTGTCATGTGACGTCACGTTATGTTTTTCCCTATAGGGTTTTTAAACGTTTTTCTTCAGACAATAGATTTGTACACTTTGGTAATTTCGATTGACTTGAGACTTGGCACGCAGTTAGTCTACCACCCACAAATAGCCCAAAGAATTTCGCCAACCTACAAATTGAGGGGTCAGCCCGATGTTCCTAGTGTCTATGTGTTGATATTTTACAATAATTAAATTGCGTTTTTTGCTAATATATATTTGGCACTTGTGTAAATCCAATCGACTTCAGACTTGGCACACACATAGACCACACACACACACACATATATTGAAAGTAACGTTATACAATCGAAACAGCTCTGTGTTTGTCCACAAACACATGTCTAGTTTGTTTTTTTTCTCCTTCAGACTTTTCTCCATAGGGTTTGTACACGTTTTTTGTTCTGGCATAGCACTTTGGCACTTTGGTAAATCCGATCGACTTGAGACTTGGCATACACTTAGACCACCACCCACAGATGATCCTAGAAGAAATTTGTCACGATTACGTCATTCGTGGTCACGTGACGTCACGTTAAAGGTTCAAATTTTCCCCATAGGATTTATACACGTTTTTATTCAGAATATTAAATTTGACACTTCTGTACATCCAATTGACTTGAGACTTAGCACAGACCTCGAACACCATCCCCAGTAGGGCCAAGAAGAAAATCGTCATGATGACGTCATCAGGGGTCATGTGACATCACATTAAAGGTGCAGTTTTTAAGACCCTCTATCTCTAGAAATACAGGTCCGATTGTGGTCAAACTTGGTATTCATGTATTCCAGGATGAGTTATATACGAAATTAGGATGACGTAATTATGACGTCATTGTTGGTCATGTGACGTCACATTAAAGGTGCAGTTTTTGGGACCCTTTATCTCTGAAAGTACATGTCCGATTGGGGTCAAACTTGGTACATACAGGTATTCTGGGATGTGTTATGGACGAAATGTAGGTGACGTCATGATGACAACATTGTGGAACATGTGACGTCGCCTTTAAGGAGCAGTTTTTGATGATGTCGTGATGACGTCACCGTGTGATTTGTATATGAAATGTTGTGTTTTGTGACCTTTAAGCCATAATTGTGGTGGCCTTGGAGGGACTACACAGAGTGTGAATATTGACATCAATATTTGCAACAAATGTTACGACTTTTCCCAAAGTCGTCAATATTGACGTCAAATGTTATGACTTTCCCCAAAAAGTTGCTAATATTGACGTCAATATTGACGTCAAATTATCACGACTTTCTCCAAAGTAGTGAATATTGACATCAATATTGACACCAATATTGACGTCAATATTGACGTCAATTTTAAGAGTTTCTCCGAAAGTCGCGAATATTTACGTCAAATTTGACGTCGATATTCGCAACAAATTTCACGACTTGCTCCCAAAGTCTTGAATATCGTCGTAAATATTGACGTCAAATTTTATAACTTTCCCCAAAAGTTGCGAATATTGAAGTCAATATTGACGTCAAATTTCACAACTTTCCCCAAGGTCGCGAACATTGACATCAATATTGACGTCAAATTTCAAGAGTTTCCCAAAAAGTTGCAAATATTGACGTAAAATTTGACGGCGATATTCGCGACTTTCCCCAAAGTCGCGAATATTGACGTCAATATTGACGTCAAATTTCAAGAGTTTCCCCAAAAGTCGCGAATATTGACGTCAAATTTGACGTCGATATTCGCAACAAATTTCACGACAATTACCTCCAAAATCTTGAATATCTACGTAAATAGATAAATGTCCGATTGGGGTCAAACTTGGTACATACAGGTATTCTGGGATGTGTTATAGACGAAATGTAGGTGACGTCATGATGACAACATTGTGGAACATGTGACGTCGCCTTTAAGGAGCAGTTTTTGATGATGTCGTGATGACGTCACCGTGTGATTTGTATATGAAATGTTGTGTTTTGTGACCTTTAAGCCATAATTATGGTGGCCTTGGAGGGACTACACAGAGTGTGAATATTGACATCAATATTTGCAACAAATGTTACGACTTTTTCCAAAGTCGCGAATATTGACGTCAATATTGACGTCAAATGTTATGACTTTCCCCAAAAAGTTGCTAATATTGACGTCAATATTGACGTCAAATGTTACGACTTATTTCCCCCAAAAGTTGCTAATATTGACGTCAATATTGACGTCAAATTTCACGACTTTCTCCAAAGTCGCGAATATTGACATCAATATTGACACCAATATTGACATCAATCTTGACGTCAAATTTTAAGAGTTTCTCCGAAAGTCGCGAATATTTACGTCAAATTTGACGTCGATATTCGCAACAAATTTTACGACTTGCTCCCAAAGTCTTGAATATCGTCGTAAATATTGACGTAAAATTTTACGACTTTTCCCAAGGTCGCGAACATTGACATCAATATTGACGTCAAATTTCAAGAGTTTCCCAATAAGTCGCGAATATTTACGTCAAATTTGACGTCGATATTCGCAACAAATTTCACGACTTGCCTCAAAAATCTTGAATATCTACGTAAATATTGACATCCAATTTCACGACCGGTCATACATTTTGACCTGATTTTTTTTCCAGCAAGCTAGGTTTTTGTTGTCGGTTATTATGCGCACGCGCAGAATAATTGGGCGTTTGTACTTGCAAACATCATGCGACCGCATGCACTGGTACTTATGCACGATGACAATTGTAGGATTTTGGTTGATTTCAATCGTTTCTCGCAGTGTGCATATCCCTAACTTAAGGTTCATCTGTGAACAAATTTAAAAGAAGCTAATTTCAACTGATTTGGGTAGGTATGGGTATGGACAACTACCAACAAAAAGGAAGGAGGGATAGGGGTTGGTGATTTTTTTATTAGAGGTCAAAGGTCATTGACCCCTGCCCAAATCACTAAAAATTATATTTTAGCAACAAAATATGGTATATAGATGATCTTGGTGTCAAAATGCACAGAATTACAATAGAAGATGACATCAAATAATTATTGACCCTTGGGACCAAATCCTGACCTCCGAAAATAAGGTCAAAGGTCACAAAACAATTTTATTACTAAAATGTCATATTTATAGCAACAAAATATAGTATATAGATGATATTGGTGTCAAAATGCACAGGATTATGAAAGAAGATGACATAGAATAACTACTGGCCCCTTACAGAAAAAGGTCAAAGGTCAAAAATAGACGTATTACTAAAATGTCATATTAGTAAAATAACAGGAAAATTACCATGAACAAAAACAAATCTAAGAGGCTAATTTCAACTTATTGTGGCGGGTATGGGGGTTATTATTTATTCCAAGAGCAAAGAAGGAGGGGAAATTCCCTTTCTGAGGGTCAAAGGTCTTTGACCCTGCATTAAAACATTATAAATTGTATCTCAGCAGCAGTATGTTTTTCATAGGTCTAAGGTACAATTTTCCCCATAGGATTTGTACACGTTTTGTTCAACTAATATATCTTTGGCACTTGTGTAAATCCAATCGACTTCAGACTTGGCACACACATAGACCACCACACACACATATTGAAAGTAAGACAATCGAAACAGCTCTGTGTTTGTCCACAAACACATCTCTAGTTTTTTTTCCTTTTGTTCTCCATAGGATTTGTACACGTTTGTTCAGACAATACACTTTGACACTTTGGTAAATCCGATGGACTTGAGACTTGGCATACACTTAGACAACCACCCAAGGACGGTCCTAGAAGAAATTCGTCGCGATTACGTCATTCAAGGTCACGTGACTTCGCGTTAAAGGTGAAATTTTCCCCATAGGTTTTGTACACGTTTTTCTTCAGACTATTGAATTTGACACTTTGGTCAATCCGACCGACTTGAAACTTGCCATACACTCAGAACACCACCACCAGATGTTTCTGAAAGAAATTCAGCACGATTGCGTCATTCAAGGTCACGTGACGTCAAGTTAAAGGTTTAATTTGTCCCCCATAGGTTTTGTACACGTTTTTCTTTAGACTCTTGACTTTGACACTTAGTTAATCTGATCGACTTGAGACTTGGCACACACATAGACCACCATCCACAGACGGTCGTAGGAGAAATTTGGCACGATTACGTCATTCAAGGTTACGGGGTGTCACGTTAAAGGTTCAATTTTCCCCCATAGGTTTTGTACACGTTTTTCTTTAGACTATTGACTTTGACACTTTAGTAAATCTGATCGACTTGAGACTTGGCACACACAAAAGATTACCACATACATATTGAAAGTAATTTTAGACACTCGAAACAGCTCTGTGTTTGTCCACAAACAGCAGCAAGACCAGATCAAGAAACCATTTCTCCGTGTTCATCGACAGCGAAAGCTTACTGGTTGATTTGGTAGCAGGTGGAAGTCAAGGACGGTTTCCTACAGAGGCCCCGGGAATCTGCAGATGGGCGACAGGTGAAGTGGAAGATAATAGTTCCAACGGCGCTGCACAAGCAGATTGTAACGAAACTACACGGAGGGAAAACAAGTGGACACCTAGGCAAAGGAAAACCTTGGAGAAAGTTTGCCAGCGGTTCTATTGGGCCGGCATGTCTGCCGAAGTTAGGTCTGCGGTCAGACAATGCGATGTCTGTGCAAGTAAGTCGCCTGCAAAGAGGCGAAGAACACCTCTTCAACAACACCTTGTTGGTGCGCCGATGGAACGGATCGCCGTGGATATGGTAGGTCCTCTTCCGAAGACGGACAGGGGGAACAAGTATATCCTCGTAGTCGGCGATTATTTTAGTAAATGGATGGAGGCCTACCCTGTGGTGGATGAGAAGGTAACCACGGTGGCGGAAACACTAGTCAACGAGTTCCTGTGTAGGTTCGGTGTACCTGTTGAGTTACACTCAGACCAATGGAGAAATTTTGAGTCCCATGTGTTCTCAGAGATGTGCGCCATACTTGGGATAGAGAAAACTCGCACCACTCCCTACAATCCAAAGTCGGATGGATTAATTGAACGCTTCAACAGGACTTTGCTGACGATGATCTCAACTATGATCGAGCCACACAGGAGACAGCGAAATTGGGACACGAAGTTGCCGTTCGCAACATTCGCCTACCGGGCAACACCGCAGGAATCAACAGGCGAAACCCCCAATATTCTCATGTTGGGGCGGGAAGTGTACCTACCCATCGATCTCACAACCGGGATGGCGTCGGTGGACAGAAAGGAGGGAGCACTGACAACTGACCATGCCCTCGGGCTCCGAGAAAGCATCAGGGCAGCACATGATCGGGCAAGAAAATGCCTTAATAGCAGCGCTAGGCTAGTTGTCCATGACAGGATAGGCGAGGGACAATTTGTTTGGTTGTTCAATCTACAGTGTAGATGGGAGGGACCGTACTTGATCATTCGTAAGTTGTCGGAAGTAACTTACAGGATCCAGAAGAAGCCGAGGGGGAAATGAAAGTGGTTCATTACGACCGTTTAAAGCCCTACCTAGGTGAGCCGCTGGAACCATGGAGTGATACCAGGAGACGGGTGGTTAGCAAGAGCCCTGCACCTGTGATATTGACAAGTGATCCAAGGGGTGATAACTGCAGCGCATCAGAAGATAGCCGACATCAAGAGGATGGAGAGTTTGCCACAGAGTCACCGGCATCCATGCAGATTCCAGATGAAGAACTGCGGGGTCCAGATCCGGCTAGGGGGTATCAGGGAGAGCAGTCAAGACCCGAGGTACCACCGCCCAGGCGGAACCAACCAAGGCAGCGAAGGGTGCCGCAACGCTATCAGTAGTAGCATGTACATTGTAGCAGTTAGGGTGTACCTGCACCTACAGACAGGAAGCAGGAAAATGCATATGTGGCAGTACTCAATCATTGCAGATTTACACCACTAACCCAGACCAATCGTTCTTGTTGTTTTGCAGACGGAAGGGAACGGTGAGGATGGGTGAAAGCGACAAGAAGACAGGGAGAGAACGTCACGGGCCTGAGATGGTGGAGTGTCCTGTATGTCACGTGGTGCTGAGTCAGAGGAGCCTCGATCGACATTTGACAGTCGAGCATGGACCCCGTCTGTTTTTTTTGGTGTCTTCGATGTTCACACAAACATAACCGTCGAGACAACCTGCGGGCCCACTATAAGGACTGCCACCCAGATAAGATAACTGAAGTGGAAAAGATCAAAGGTGAGAGTTACGAAGAAAGGGAGAAACACGGAAGCTCCAGCACAGATAAGTCTGCTAGGAGAAGCGAGCAGGAAGCACGAGAAAGCTGTCCTAGGAAGGAGACAAGAAATAGCAAGAACCAAAAGCCTGAGAAGGATGTTAAGAGGAAACGTGACCACGTCACGGATGAGCTACCAAAGGACAAGAAACAGAGAGGGGTTCCAGCGCCATGTACTGTTTCCCGACCGCCAAATGACGTTCCAATGGACCTGTCGGTCCTTAAAGGACAAGATCCACGCCCGAGTGAGCAGGATAGCGCTGATACACCTAGACAGGCGAGGCGAGAGAAGACGACTGACGCACCTAAGAAGGTGAAGGGTACAGCCCCTGTCAATGAAGACCACGCACCTTCGGCTGCTACTAACGTACCAGAAGCAGGGAAGGAAGTAGAGATAGGTACTTCAGGACAGCCATTCGACGAAGCTCTCGGGGAGCTGGCAGCAATTGCATTGTCGCCCACGCCAATGATCTGGGATGAAGATGACGAGCCCATTGAGAACCTGCAGCTAATCTGGTGGTAAGCAAAGAATCTGGTGAGGGGACACAAGATGAGAGCTACCAGCAAGCAGCAACGCGTCCGCTAAGCTGGCCTCACTCAACCCATGTTACCAGAGAAGCTTTTTCCTGGACAGGTAGTCCGTGTGAAGGAAACCCGTGTAACCTACCTGTACGCCAGGGAGGGACGCACCGTCTGCGTGGAAGTACAGCGAGAGTTGACTTCGTATACCTTAAGTCCCTACCTAAAGAGAAGGGTAGTGAGTCTTCTACACCGAAGAACGCTGGTCGCCTTCGGCGCCTGTTCCGCTGCGAGGATACCAGAGAGGAAGTCCTTTGAGCACCGATGGGAAAGGAGGATCTTGAGAAGGCGATGGTGGGGAATGTGACCCAAGTCCGGGAGACGTCTTCGAGGTGTGTGTTCCAGGAAGGCCGCAAGCTTACCAAGGATAAGACCACCCGAGTCTTTGACGTAAAGTTTCTTGCTGGTGTGGTGTAAAAGCGATTACCTCTAGCACGCTAAGGTTCTGGTTCGCCTGATACTTTACCTTGTCCTGTTTAGGATTTGTTAAGCGAGTTGCGTTCGTTAAGTAAGGTTTCAAAAGTTTGTTCTAACCTTTTATACGAGTTAAGTGTTCTTTAGAGAAACCACTGTTTGCATCATGTATTATTTATAAGAGAAGAACATATATTTTCTTGAGAAGCTGAGAGGTGTATTAGTTTAGATACAGGAGTCGTTTTATAAAGTGTATAAGCGAAGTCTGTTAACTTTACCTGTGTAGATTACAGGCCTGTTTAGGAGCACGTTAGACGCAATTTTAGTTTAGCATTTCGCTACTTTTAGTTTTCAGATTTCGGGTCAAAGGGACTGACCAAACTTGGGGCGTGGCTATGTAGTGAAATGGGGGTTTACTAGGGCGCCCTCTCTTTTTATTATCCCATAATAATTGCTTGGTGTTAGCGCCCTCTGTCTGGCGCGCAGGTACGGTATATAAGGAGACCACGCTGGTGGCTCGCTCTCTTTTCGCTCTTTGCTTTGCCCACGTAAACATCGTTCTTGTGCAGTACATGAAACCACACTTAATTGAGTCTACAATTCCGTGGAGTTGGCGTCCCTCTGAGGTGGGTTAAGAACTCAACAGTGACACGTTGCTGAGAAGGGCCACACCTGGGTTTATTTAGCCGATTTGTGAGATTTATTGATTAACCCAATAATTGAATCAGAGATAATCAAAGTAGAACACCAAATTAGGAGAAACCACCAATCAATAAAAGAAGTGTCAGTCCCACAAATCTGTTCCGGTGTAATAATTTATTCTACCCCGAGAATTCCCCCAGACAACCCCCTGGATCAACCCGCTTTCCCCGCCGCCGAGGATAATCCTGCCCTTTTATCAGTCGTCGCTTTGGAGCCTGGTGGTAGACTGCCTCCAAACGAACCTGTCCCCCTGGCCGCCTCTACAGCCGCTCGTTGCGTCGGCCGAGGGCAATTAGCCTTAGGCATCGTCGGAGAAAGACCGCTACACTATGTACAAGAGGTCAAGTATTTATCGTACATAGATGAGTTGCCAATTACATCTAATGATATCAGTAGAGCCACTAGAACAGATTCAGAGTTAGCCAAGACGTATGACTTTGTAGCAAATGGCTGGCCAGGGTTTGTTCCAGATAAACAGAAACCGTACTTTAGGCGTAGAGCAGAATTGTCCATTGATAAGGGATGTATTTTGTGGGGACAGAGTAGTTATTCCAACTAAGTATCGACACAAGCTGTTAGATGATATCCACAACCAACACATGGGCATATGAGCAGTATGAAAATCCTGGCACGTAGTTATTTGTGGTGGCCAGGGTTAGATAAGGATATTGAAAACCTTGTAAATGCCTGTACTACGTGTCTGTCAGTTCAAAATGCTCCTCCAACCTCACCACTCAAGACCTGGGAGTGGCCCACCCGAGTTTGGCAAAGGGTGCATATTGATTTTGCTGAGCTAAGGCCAGCAGTTGTTGATTTTGATTGATAGTCATTCCAAGTGGGTAGACGTATACCCAAAGAAACGTATCACAACGGAAAAGACACTGGGGGTCTTGAAAAGACTATTATCCTCATATGGTCTCCCAGAGGAAATAGTTTCGGATTACGGACCTCAGTTCACCTCGGTTGAATTTGAGGATTGCATGAAAAGAAACAATATAAAACATACGCATGTTGCCCCGTATCACCCCCTCTTCAAACGGAGCAGCAGAGCGGACTGTACAACTGGTAAAAAGAGCACTGAACAAACAAATGTCAGATCCTAATCTTAGAAAACAGCAGTTGTCAGTGCATCACTAACTAGCCAACTTTCTCATAATGTACAGAAACACACCTCAAACTACTACGGGTAGAACACCACCCGAGTTGTTCCTGAAGAGACCACCCAGAATCAGATTTGTTTCTCTTAAAAACCAAATTTGGCACTAAAAGTTGAAGGCAAACAAGAAAAACAAAGAATGTACCAAGGTAGAGTGAAGGAGCGAACTCTCAAGGTAAATCAGAAAGAGTCAAAAGTCATGGCAACAGTCTGGTGAAATGGTTGCCTGAAATGGTGAAATGGTAGTAACAATCTGTGAACCACGTACCTACATTGTTATGTTATGTATGTGTACAAAAATGGTAAAAACAGATATGTGCATATTGATTTATTGATTTATTTAATTTTCCGGGATAAACACTTAATGTCACAGAACTACAGACAAAATACTAATGAACATAATAACGAATAAATGGAAATATAAAATGCAAATCAACATAAAAAACAAAAACAACATCAAATTAGCTCCCGAAAGATTGACTAAAAGAAACTAGTTTCTTCCAGGGGGCTCTCCAAACTGATTGGATGACAAAACAATTAAACATAAATATATAAATATAAATATATGGTATTTACACAAATTGAAAACCAATGTACAAGTTTGTCTGGATTTATTACAATTATTAACAATTAAGAAAAGTCAAAGTAGTAATTGCAAATTATAAATACAAATCATAAATCTTGGATAAGTCATCTGAAAGGAAACAAAATACTTGTAAATTTATTTATCTGGTTTTTTTATTATGAAACAATGAACGAATTTGCAGAATGGGTACATTCTAAAAAGAGTTTTGCACAGTAAGTACGGTTGTATTGGTGCTTGAAGAGCAAGACGTCCGTTTCTCTGGTGTTGGGACAACAGAAGAAGGGATGTTGTTATGTTTATACAGACATTTAACCCCAACAGAAATACTTAAATAAATAAGTCTATTGTAGAGGGGAGGGAAATTGAGTTGTGAAGTAGCAATGTTACAGGGAAAGCATGATTTTGTGAAATGAGGTTAAACAGCTTAAAGACACTGGATGTGGTTTTCTGGTTCGGTAGCCATACTGGTGATCCATATTCTAGAACAGGTCTACCGAGGAGAACTTCGGCATTTCGGAATTTAACAGTTCGGCAAATAAAACCCGCTAATTTGAAGCATTTTGCACGGATTATATTTACATGTTTGTTCCAGGTTAGGTTATTAGAAAGGATGATACCAAGATATTTGTAGGAAGTGATAACCTGTATGAGGACAACAGGCGCGGATCTAGGATTTATTCAGACGGGGGGAACACCCCAAACTGTAAAATGCGACCGCGAAGCGCTTAGCCCTTACGGCGTGGGGTCCGGGTCCCGCTTAAGGGCCCCTAAAAATTGTGTATTCTATATGCTTTGTGGTGCAATCTGAGGCGATTCCTGGCCTCTATCATCTTATTTTTAGCTTTTTTTAGCAAAAGTTATAAAAACGATATGGAGATAAAATGAAGAATTAAGTAGATTTTAATGGAGAATATAATAAACTAATATATACTATATATAAATTTATATATGAATATGGGGCACACCCAAAACTGGAAAATGCGTGCGAAGCTTTGTGGTGCAATCTTAGGCGATTTCTGGCCACTTCCCCCAGAGTTTTTGAGCAAAAATGGAAAATAAATGTATGGAGATAAAATTGAGAATCCCAGGGTGAACCTAAAAAAACGAAACCCACCGGAAAATGGCCATAATTCCGAAAGTATATATTTCATGGAAAAACTGAAGTCAATATCAGAAAGTAGGAGCTACAAGCTTTCTTCTGACACCTACATCGCAGGCCTACAGTCACTGGTAACTGAGTACCATTGTCTTGAAAACCATAGGCAGATTTCAGTAACCGCCCGCCCATCAAAGTGACAGAAAAAGGGGGCAGCTTCTTGTGGACATGTGTGCCATGTGTGATTGTAGCTAGGCTAGACACAGTAGGCAGGGTGGGGCCACTACAAGATGCTAACAAGGATTGATTAGCACCATCCTGAAAAAACCCTTGAGATGTTAGAGGAACAGAAGTGGTCAGTTCAGGCAAGGAAGGCGCAATAGTGGCATGTGTGATTGTAGCAAGGCTAGACACAGTAGGCAGGGTGGGGCCACTACAAGATTCCAACAAGGATTGATTAGCACCATCCTGAAAAAAACACCTTAAAATGTTACAGGAACAGAAGTGGTTAGTACAGGCAAGGAATTAGGCACAATAGTGGCATGTGTGCTTGGAGCAAAGCTAGACATTAGGCAGGGTGGGGCCACTGCAATATGCCAACAAGAATTGATTAGTACCAATCTAGCATAAGTTAAGCTTTCATGGTGGTCAACCATGAATCTTAGGGAACTGGTGATTTTACATAAATATTTAATAAACAGTTTAAAAAGTAACTATGGACTCCTACCTAAACACCACGCATACTAAACATTCTTATACATAGTCCAGCGGATAAGAGGAAATGTTGTGCACTTTGTGGTAAAAGCATGAAACTTGGCACACATGTACTTTATACTAAAACATGAAATTTTAGATATAGTGCCATCTCTGAATTTGCCTGTGGTGGCCTTGGCGGCCATTTTCCAAAATGGCCGCCATTTCTGATACAAAACTACATAACTCGGAAAGTAAGAGGCCTAGAATCTTCATTCCAGTGGCTATGTATATGTTTTCCGTGTCCAACAGTTCAAAAAATGCATTATTGAGTGGGTCAGACGATTGGGTCCGCCATTTTCAAAATGGCATCCTCATTTTCCAAAATGGCCGCCATTTCTGATATAAAACTACATAACTCGGAAAGTAAGAGGCCTATAATCTTCATTCCAGTGGCTATGTATATGTTTTCCGTGTCCAACAGTTCAACAAATGCATTATTGACGTGTCAGACGATTAGGTCCGCCATTTTGAAAATGGCGTCCTTATTCTTCAAAATGGTGGTCTTCAATGGCCATAAATTCCATATCTAAAGCACTCAACGGCATGAAGCCTTTATTCTGGTGACACATGGTGATTTGTTTAGGATCAAAGGCTTGAATAAAGACTAATTGGCTACTCTGCACATAGTGGATATCACAATATTGCTCACCTGTTTTAATTGAGCAAACAAAAAAGCCCCCCCCCCCAAAAAAAAAAACACCCAAAGAACAAACTTGGAAATCCGTCACACTAGCAAGAAAAAGAGCCTCCACATTTACACAGGGCTGTGCATGTCAGTACAGCTTTCATGCACTTGCAATTAGCTCGACATCCCTTGGTGCAGCCACAGCGCAAAAGTTCTCTGCACACTTTGCTTGCCTCAGGACGGACTATACGCAATACCCAAGCTCACGACAGACCACGCGCAAAGTCTCCTTGAACTCATTATGCGTCGAAACACGTTTGAATTCAATGGCAAGTTTTTTAGACAAAAAATTGGCGTGGCCATGGGCAGCGAAAGCAGTCCGGAGATTTGTGACATAACCCTATTCAAATACGAACAAGACAAAATCCTCCCTCAAAATCCCTCAATTGTGAGCTACATGAGATATAGAGACGATGTTCTTATAATCTTTAACGGAAATGAAAAGCAGGCTGCTGACCTAGTGCAATCACTTAATAAAATTCATCCTACGCTTAAGTTCACGTCTGAGATCTCGCACCGCCAAGTCACTTTTCTCGACCTTATTATCTACAAAGGCGAACGATTCATACATGAAGGGATATTGGATACTCGAGTCGCTACCAAAAAACTGATACATTTCAGTACCTAGCTCGAGATTCAGCACACCCTAAGTCGGTATTTGGCGGATTAATCAAGGGAGAAGTGACCAGATACAAACGTATATGTACCCATTTAAAAGACTTTGAGGAGAGGGTTGAATTCTTCAAAGACAAACTTCAAAAGCGCGGATACACAAACGAAGACCTAGCCCTCCTTTCTCAAAGGGGCAAAACTCCCGCGGACCCTAAGCGTGAAAAAAACAAAAACAATATCCCACTGGTGTTCGTCCTACCATACTACCCACATGTCACGCACCCAGCCCTCAAACGGGCTATCCTCAAACACTGGCCCTTGATTAGCGAAAACAAATATCTGAATAGGATATTTGATACCCAACCCATCCTGGCATACAAACGGCACACAAACATAAAAGATGAACTTGTTCGATCTAGGACTAAAGCATCTCCACAATCCAACCAAGAGGAACAAAATCTTGATGAGGAGAATCTGCAAATTCATTGGAACTATTGAAAGAACAAAACAATGATCAAAGAAACGGATCTCAAGACTAAAACAAAATAAATAAGTCAACCCCCCCCCTTGTCCTTGCCACGTGTCATATCAACCGACACACAAATAAAAACAAGGAAAGGAAAATGAACTATATAAGAAGGTGACTGATGACGTGCATGATATAGCACAGAAAATATGCCCTGCTCCCCTTCCAAAAAAGGAAAAAAAGAGGGGACGGCATAATATTATCACCGGTAATAATCAATCACTGTGTGAACTAAAAACAAATAAAAGGACCACTGTTGCAATACACAAACCAGTCTTCGCGTCGCCAAAACCAGAAACAGGGTTTGAAACTCCCGCTTTTAGGGAATGTCTAACCCAATTGGCCTGCAGACGTTTGATGTATTTGCCCGTCCACGAACTCCAACCACGGACTTTCATCTAGTAGAGATAATGTGGCTAGAACTCACCCCCAGATGCGTGTCTTACACAAACAAGGAAAAAAAGAGTTAAGAACTACGCTCTGGAGAGACCAGTCAAACAACCACTTTCTAGCATACCCACTAGTTAACGTACAATTACAGATCTATCTCTGCAGACCAGTCACAAATACAATCCATATGATACTTGTCAGCAGAACCTTTTCCGCGTCTCAAAAAAATAACGAAAAGGGGTTCTTTTGAAACTTGTACAAGAAACAACCCCCCCCCCCCCCCCCTCCCCCATTCCTACAGACTGCAATCTCGCGGGGGAAAAATGTGGCCTGAACTGACCTCCCATGAAGCGTATATCACTAGCAAAAACAACTTAAATTAAGAATTACGCTCTGGGCGGGATAGTTACGCAACCACACTGCTGGCATACCAGCACATCATAAATTATACAGATTTATCTCTGCAGACCAGCCACACATCTACAATGATACTTCACGCAACAGAACTGCTTCAGCATCTCCAAAAAAAATTACGAAAACGATGAGAAAAAGTTCTGACTGGTGACAACTCCCATAAACACCCTCCCCTTCCCACATATAATGAGTTCTGATTCACTGCAGCTAACTCTAGAATTGATAATAAAATAAAAAATAAACTGATCATTCCTTGAAGTATGCCTGCATAAACCGGTTTCTCTGTGCTATACCTTCTTGCAAAAGCACTCCATTAGAATTAAAAAACCTAATAGTCTCACAGAAAAAGAAAGAAAATTCCACAAAACCCAGTATTACACGTCCTTCACGTTAATGTCCTTCCCAGGTGACCGAGAATTGTTCTAAAAATTTAAAAAAACGTAAGTAACATGTATGATTAGGCTGCTTCCCAATAAACACGATTTGTTTTTTAAGATCTAGCATAATCCCATTATTTCCTTTAACACAAACTTGCAATATGTGTAGGCTACAGCTATATAGTTTCTACATTTTTGAAGGGCCACCATAGGGGATAGGACGCCATCTTTAAAAATGACAGATACTGTGGTCCGGAGGTATTTTTAGTACATGTACCTATGTGAAAGTGACTGACCCTTATAACCTAATTTTTTTCACCATGAATGCCGTTGAGTTCTTTAATACAGTATTTTGGGCTGCAGGACTGCCATTTTAAAGAATAAGGACGCCATTTTGAAGAATAAGACGCCATTTTGAAAAGGGCGGACCCAATCGTCTGACACACTCAATAAGGCATTTTTTGAACTGTTGGACACGGAAAACATATACATAGCCACTGGAATGAAGATTCTAGGCCCCTTACTTTCCGAGTTATGTAGTTTTATATCAGAAATGGCGGCCATTTTGGGAAATGAGGACGCCATTTTGAAAATGGGGGACCCAATCATCTGACACACTCAATAATGCATTTTTTGAACTGTTGGACACGGAAAACATATTGTGGCGGAATGCGACGTCGGCGGGGAGGCCTTCCGGGACAGATCTTATTGATCCCAGGACTCCAACCAACGCCTATTATCCCACAAAACTATTTATAACCTTACGAGGGGATGAGCGGCTATCCAGACGCAAGGGGGACAATTACGAACGGCGGCTTTAGCCTAGGGGCAGTTCGTTTGGTGGAAATATACCACCGTTCTGTGATTGAGAGGGTAACTTGAATGTAATATAATCAGAGCACTAATTAATTGGTCCTAATAGTCCTCACACACTGCAAATAAACCTCGGTGACAACAGATTTCAAGGACGAGTATGATTGGTCTTATTCTTCTTCGATCACAGCCTTAATTATATTATAAGCAATCAATATATTTATACAATGATAATCCTCGCTTGTTACAACAAGGGGTCAACTGCACCTCTTATAATAAACTTAGCTAGAAGTAGTCCTCACTGTGGTCAACTGCACCACTATAAATAACTTGGCTCCAAATAGTCCTCACTGTGGTCAACTGCACCACTATAAATAACTTGGCTCCAAATAGTCCTCACTGTGGTCAACTGCACCACTATAAATATAATAACTAATAACAATATAAATCCTCACAGGTCTTTACTAGCAAATAAAGTAACACTTAAGGGGGGGGGGTACTTGCAATAACCCTCACACAGAATAAATGAGCTCCACAATAACCAAAATTAATCCTCACTGCACAGAACGATCAGAATAACCCTCGTTGGACTTAGAAACAATAGACCAGGTAAACGTCTCTGGGGACAGCTAGCTTAATGACCAGGGATGCACTCAACCGATGCTACGCCGCCTGGCATAGAACACGGCATGCAGACCCTTCAATCACCCTCAGCTCTGCTAAATCCCAATCAACAGGTTACCCTAGCCCTGTCCCTTCAAGTCCCAGTGTTATCTGACTATCGGAACAGCTATTCAATCCACGAGGGTACCGCGCTACTATTCCAGCAACAGTTACCCTCACACAACTACATAGACCGGTAATTATGCACAGACCAGGGTGCGAATACCCTCACAAGAACTAAGCGCTACGACGGTAAGCCTCACAGAGCTAGCTACTTGACAACCAACGGATCGCCACTCAGCCGTCACCGCCACTACAGCGTTAAACCGACGACAGGCAATCACCTCCCACAACAAGTAACACTAGCTCTTAAACCAGGCTTCACTACCCTCGCACACACTAGTTCCCGCAATGAATGCAATAACAATACACGGTAAAGTATACAACTACACTTACCGAAGCTAACGTTGAAACCCTGTTTCGTGTCGTGAGGAATGGAATCGTGCAATAACAGACATAGGTCATGTAGCATAGCCACCATTTGCAAGAACTGCCCAAAGCTTCGACGAAGCCCCGGACTAGAACCATACGCGCTGCTGATTGGTCGCGGCACACCACTGGATGGTCACCGACATACGCGGTGTGAACCACTGATTGGCCCCCACACTCAATGCATTAAAGTACATGAATTAGACAAGTTTTAGTCTGACCCTGTTTCGCCACACAGGCCCCAGCTAAGCTTAGTCCGTCTCGGACTAAAAAGCTTAATAACAATTATAAGAAACAGGGCCAACTAATATTAAACATTATACATTCATAAAATCTGTCACCTATAATTCATAAGAAACAAAAGTAATGTGTGAGGTCTACCTTGGCAAATGGGCTCAATAGACCTCGCGTATAAGTTGTACCCTGCTATGACACGAATACATTATCTAAATACCCTCACTACAATACTGTGAGGTCCTCTTATTTTATACTTGTAACAACTGAGGCTCACTATACGTCATGTTCAATAATACAAAATTATGCAAGTTATACAATCCTAATTCTCCTGTGAGGTAGTCTGTTTTCCTTTTTATGGAAAACTAAATTTGTCAAAATTAGGTTTTTAGTTAATAAAAGCAATAATCAAGAATCAACGAGAATTATCAGATATTTTACACCTAATTCTTAATTAGGCTCATTGAGAGTTCATATGTACAGGTTTCTCCCGATGGCGTCGTTCTACTTGCTGTTTTTGCTGAGGTTGTAGCAGTTGGCGTCCACAGGCCTCCGGTACAAGTTCTCCTCCACGACCGCAATCTTCGTCCTCTTGGCTGGGGTTCCGTCTCCGTCTCGGCACACTCCGTCATGTTCCAGGGGTGGCAGTATTTGTAATGCCCCTGGAGGTTGTCACACCGTCTGTCCTGGTAGCTACAGCTCCCACAACAGAAGTACAATTGATGGCCGTGCATCAATCTCAGATGTCGCCAGAGACCTAACTTAGAATTGAACGTCTACTAGCATTAGAAGCAACCCACAGCCATCGATCGACGAACAAAACAACCAAAACAATTTGGTTAGTAGTGATAGTGACTAACTTATCCCTACCGATATCTTGCGGGAAGTCTATGTTCCCTCTGGGGATACCGCTTTTGGGTTCTCCTAGGGCTAACTTCCACAACTTCCCCTTCCTCACTAATACTAGGATCAAGCATTTGAGCCTCAGGAGGCTCATTACCTATATCAGGCTCGACACTCAGTCGCACCTCTTGGCTTGGCATGGACTCCAGAACCTCGGACACTGGTTCCTCAACCAATGGTTCTTCTACCACTTGCGGCTGATACACCCACGCCTTCAAAGCTTCGCCGCTATACGGCTTTAGCCTGTCTCCGTGAACTACAACAGCCTTCTTTCCAGGCTTCAGCTGAATCCGATAGGTTACATCGGAGAGCCTCTTGACCACCAAGTACGGTCCTATCCATCGAAGCTCGAGCTTCTGGGATCTCCCCTTTTTCTTGGACTTGTCGTACAGCCAGGCAAACTGGCCTTGTTTCAGGCCTTCGCCATGTACCTTGCGGTCATAATTTCGCTTCTGGTTCCTGGCCTTCTGCCTCAAGCACTCTCTGGCCCGGCCATGAGCCTCCTGCAGATTCTGCCGCAACCTCTGAGCGAAATCCGTTACTGTGGTGTCCTCTACTGTAGGACACTCAACCAGCAAATCAACGGGGAGCCTCGTTTCCCGTCCAAGCATCATCATGTTTGGAGACTCGCCAGTTGACTCTTGGGGAGTGCACCGGTAAGCAAAACATGCATACGGCAGGCACTCATCCCAGTCACGCTGTCTCTTCCTCGGCTCGATCATTACAGCCACCATGTTAACCAATGTCTTGTTGAAACGTTCAACCATCCCATCGGACTTCGGGTTGTACGCTGTGGTCCTCGTCTTGGAAATACCCAGGACCTTACACATTTGGCCAAACACAGCCGACTCAAAGTTTGTCCCCTGATCGGAATGCAATTCCAAGGGAATGCCAAACCGACAGACAAACTCACTGACAAACTTGTTCGCCACCGTCTCTGCCTTAGCATCAGGCAGAGCATACGCCTCCATCCATTTGGAACAGTAGTCCCCAACTACCATGATCCAGACATTGCCACTGTCACTCCGAGGGAGTGGCCCCAGCAAGTCCACAGCCACTCTTTCCATGGGCTCGCCCACCAAATACTGTTGGAGCGGGGAAACTCTCCTTTTTATAGGAGATTTCCTCCTCCCACACAGTTCGCAACATCTAATGAATGACCTCACATCTGCGGTCATTCCTGGCCAATAATACCGAAACTTGACTTTGGCCAAGGTCTTCGTGACACCCAGGTGGCCACTAACCCGACCACCATGTAGCTCCTGAAGTACTACTTCCTTTAAATTCTCAGGAAGTATCAGTCGCCATCTGATCGACTTCCCGTCGTCAGACTCCCAACTTCTATACAGGACACCGTCCCGCACCTCCAACTGATCCCATGAGGACCAGAGGGTCTTGCGCGCCGAGGAAGCGGCTGATACAGTCTCCCAATTGGGACGACTGCCCGACTCCTCTTTTGCCCTAACAATCCAACCAATACTTGGATCACTAAGTTGAGCCTCTCTGACCCCATCCCTAGGCAAGTGTGGTTGGGCAAAGATACCCCTCACTCTCGCCTCAGAAATCGGCAGGTCAGAGTCCACCTCATGGTAACCCTCACCAACCTCATCAGTCTTGGTCACTTTGGCATTACTCGATGCCTCAACAGTCCCTGGCGCTTCATCAGCGTCAGTACGACCACATTGCTTGCAGACCTTCCGGGACAATCCATCAGCATTTCCATGCTTACGCCCAGGCCTGTGTTGAATTGTCACATTGTACTCGCTGAATACTTCCAGCCACCTTGCAAGCTGACCCTCGGGGTCCTTAAAATTAAGCAACCACCTAAGAGCAGCATGATCGGTTCGAAGTAGCACCTTCTGACCATACAGGTACTGTCTAAACTTCTTGAGGTAGACAACTACCGCCAACAGTTCCCTCCGAGTAACACAATAGTTCCTCTCTGCCTTGCTGAGTTTACGGCTCGCAAAGGCGAGGACCTTCTCCTCCCCATCATGGATCTGAGACAAAACTGCCCCAATCCCATCTCCACTAGCATCTGTATCTAAGATGTAGTCACTGTCTGGAACGGGATACGCCAAAATAGGTGAGGTCTGCAGCCTCCGTTTCAGTTCCTCAAACGCTTGCTGACAAGCATCTGACCAGAGGAACTTTCGTGACTTTTCAGTCAGCGCATGCAGAGGCGACGCCACCTCGGCAAATCCCCTAATAAACTTCCGGTAATAGGAAGCGAGGCCTAAAAAGCTTCGAACTTCCTTTACACACTTAGGTGTTGGCCAATCGGCCACGGCCCGAACCTTTTCAGGATCGGTAGCCACACCTTCAGACGACACAATATGCCCCAAATAACCAACTGATCTCTGAAACAAGAAGCACTTGCTAGGCTTCAACTTCAAACCAGCTTGCCTCAACCTAGAGAGAACGACTCGCAGTCGCTCAATCTCCTCCCTCACGGTCTTGCCAAACACAATGACATCATCCAGGTATATCAGCAGGATGTCCCACTGAAGACCTGCCATCACCCTCTCCATCAACCTTTCGAACGTTGCAGGGGCGTTGCAAAGGCCAAAGGGCATGCAGCGCCACCTGTATAAACCGTTCCGCACTACAAAGGTTGATTTCTGGCTGGCGTCCTCATCGAGGGCAACCTGCCAATAACCGGATGCTAAATCTAGAGTGGAGAACCACTCTGCACCCTCCAATGCATCTAGTGTCTCGTCGATACGAGGGACAGGGTAAGCATCTTTGATTGTTACCCTATTCAGACCTCGGTAGTCGACACAAAATCGCTTAGTGCCGTCCTTCTTCCGGACTAGCACTACATTTGCAGCCCAGGGACTATCGGATGGCTCGATAACCCCTCGTTTCTGCAAATCTCCAACCTGTCTCATTATTTCCTCCTGGTTACACAGGGGATGACGCCGAGGCCTCTCCTTGATAGGCCTCGCATCGCCCGTACTGATGTGGTGCTCCACCACATCAGTCCGCCCTATGTCACCCTCACCAGAAGAAAATACATCCCGAAAATCTACCAAACAAGCCCTCACCTCTGCATGATACTCCTCACTGAGGTGGACCTTACTCCGGTCATACAAATCATGCAGGTGACTTGGGAGGTCTCCATGATCCTCACACCCACGACTTCCCACCGGCACTACTACCGAGTCAACCACAACGGTCGCAATTGTACCCACAGTTGTCCCCTTACGAACAACCCGTCTCTCCTTATTCGGATTGAATATCCGCAGTGGAAGAGACTCGGCTTGCGGCTCAACCAGCGACCGGGCTAAAAGTAGCCCTCGCTGAGCCAACTCACCACCACCTTCCACAGGCTCAATGATTGCCGGCTGTCCCGATGCCTCACATGTGGTTGCTACCACACCAGGCACAACAGCCTCATGGCCTGCCGGAATCTCAGTGGTCTCGGCCACCATAACTCTTCCCACAAACGGCTCCCCGGCACCACTCGTGCATCTCACCTGCTCCCCATTTAGTCTCAACTCAAGGCGACGGAAATCCAAGTTACCGCCAGTAGGTAACAAGAAATCCATGCCTAATATACCGTCATACTTGACGTCAGCGAAAATTACCCGAATCGGGTAAACTGCTTTTCCCAACTGTATGTCCACCCAGGCAACGCCCATCACAGCCAGTGGACTCCCATCGACCTGCTGAATGCTGGACTCTTCAGCTTCCAGCACAGGCCTCTGTTCCCTGGCAATTCTATGATAGACTCGACTACTAATTAGTGTGTCAGTCGACCCTGAATCCACCAGGAACCTACACCTTGCTCCCCTGACAACACCACTAACAAACAGCCCATACCTAGGCCGAGTATCAGCGCTTGGCCGAGTGCCTACTGGCTCTCTGCCTTCTGTCTCTCGCCTCTTACTGGCTCTGTTTGTTCCCAACTCTTGTGCTCGCTTGGACCCTCGGAAATGCCCAGCCTGCCCGGGGGCCCACCGGTCGGCTGGCTGGCGTTTCCCTGCGGCCATCTCTCCCTATGAGGTCTGGTACATTCCCGGGCGAAATGACCTACCTCTCCACACCTGAAACACCTCAACCCACCAGGCGCTTTTCTTCCAGGCTGGGGTGACTGCCTCTGAGGAACCCTCGCCTTCTCAGCAGGGCCTGGACCTCGCTTGGTAAGCTCGGTCAGCAGCTCAACCACTTGGTCCATTTTCTTCGACTGTTGACCAGCACCCTCTTCTAACTTAAGAAGGCGCCTCTCTGTGTCGGAGTCGACTGCCCTGGTAAACTTCACGGGTTTACCTTCAGCCCTTCGCTCACATTCAACTTTCTCAAAGTTTTCGGTTTCTAGGGCAGCACGTATAGCTTCGTCCAATGTCTTTGGGCGATCACGATATACGCCTTCCCTTACAACTTGGCTCATCACCGCATCAACAAAATGGTTCTTTCCCAGGCGCTCTCGTGCCTCTTCGGGAATTTCAGGGTAGGCCTTCAACGTTAAATCACGGATTGCCTGGCCCAACTCCTGTAGAGTTTCTTTAGGCCCCTGACGTCGGTGCCTTAACTCCACCAAATAATTTTCGGCCTGTCGACCAGGACCGAATCTCTTCGACAACACCTTGACAAGTTCACTATAAGTGAACTTCTTCGACCCATCACCGAGAATTCGGAGGGCCTCTCCCTGGAGACTAGCAGCCAAAAATTCGGTTGCTTGCTCCTCACTCCACTGATTTACTTGCTTACACGCCTCAAAGTGGCGGTAATAATCGTTCCAAAGAACCTTACCACTGTATCGGTCGGGGGTAATTGTAGGCCTGCGAGGCCCACCACCATGAGGTTTACCGCACTCCTCATTACCCTCCATCCTCGACTCCCTTTTTAGTGGCCATGGGCCCACTCCAGGCGAGTCCCCCTCACTAACTACCTCGTTGGATTTCCCCACAGTATGACGAGTTGCGAAACTCAGTAACTCACTGTGTACATCTCGCTCATTGTTAGCACAATCATCCTCGTGGTTCCTGAAGGGATTGACACGAGGACTATGCGCGAGAATAGACCTCACAGGTGTACTCCCAGCATGCCTTTCTCCCCATGAACCCAGATCAGGTGACGTGCCAACACTGGAACGCTCTCGTGCCTTCAATGAGGCATACCCTGAGGTATCCTCCGGCAACTTCCAACTTATCTCCGAATCTACCTTCACCAAAGGTGTCTCCCTTCTTTCAGGGGTACCCTCACTCACCAACTTTGGCTGTGCCCCCTTCTTGACAGCCTCCAACTCCGAAGAAAGACGAGCTTTCTCCCACCGCAACCACTGAACCTCCATTCTAGATTGGTTCAGGTCATCCTGGACAGAACCCATGTCAGCCTCAGCCGAGGTGACACCCCTGTCCTTACTCATACCGACGTTTCCTTCTGACTAGGAAACTTGGTCTCAAACCAACTCTCTACACTGGGCAAGTGACCAACTCGTCACTGATAATCCTCGCAGTGTACCTCAGCGAGGTTCACTGCCGACAACAACACAAATACAATGTCTTTATTACAAGTTCTTAAATTACACTAATCAATCACAAAAGATCCCACTTCTGACACCATTTGTGGCGGAATGCGACGTCGGCGGGGAGGCCTTCCGGGACAGATCTTATTGATCCCAGGACTCCAACCAACGCCTATTATCCCACAAAACTATTTATAACCTTACGAGGGGATGAGCGGCTATCCAGACGCAAGGGGGACAATTACGAACGGCGGCTTTAGCCTAGGGGCAGTTCGTTTGGTGGAAATATACCACCGTTCTGTGATTGAGAGGGTAACTTGAATGTAATATAATCAGAGCACTAATTAATTGGTCCTAATAGTCCTCACACACTGCAAATAAACCTCGGTGACAACAGATTTCAAGGACGAGTATGATTGGTCTTATTCTTCTTCGATCACAGCCTTAATTATATTATAAGCAATCAATATATTTATACAATGATAATCCTCGCTTGTTACAACAAGGGGTCAACTGCACCTCTTATAATAAACTTAGCTAGAAGTAGTCCTCACTGTGGTCAACTGCACCACTATAAATAACTTGGCTCCAAATAGTCCTCACTGTGGTCAACTGCACCACTATAAATAACTTGGCTCCAAATAGTCCTCACTGTGGTCAACTGCACCACTATAAATATAATAACTAATAACAATATAAATCCTCACAGGTCTTTACTAGCAAATAAAGTAACACTTAAGGGGGGGGGGTACTTGCAATAACCCTCACACAGAATAAATGAGCTCCACAATAACCAAAATTAATCCTCACTGCACAGAACGATCAGAATAACCCTCGTTGGACTTAGAAACAATAGACCAGGTAAACGTCTCTGGGGACAGCTAGCTTAATGACCAGGGATGCACTCAACCGATGCTACGCCGCCTGGCATAGAACACGGCATGCAGACCCTTCAATCACCCTCAGCTCTGCTAAATCCCAATCAACAGGTTACCCTAGCCCTGTCCCTTCAAGTCCCAGTGTTATCTGACTATCGGAACAGCTATTCAATCCACGAGGGTACCGCGCTACTATTCCAGCAACAGTTACCCTCACACAACTACATAGACCGGTAATTATGCACAGACCAGGGTGCGAATACCCTCACAAGAACTAAGCGCTACGACGGTAAGCCTCACAGAGCTAGCTACTTGACAACCAACGGATCGCCACTCAGCCGTCACCGCCACTACAGCGTTAAACCGACGACAGGCAATCACCTCCCACAACAAGTAACACTAGCTCTTAAACCAGGCTTCACTACCCTCGCACACACTAGTTCCCGCAATGAATGCAATAACAATACACGGTAAAGTATACAACTACACTTACCGAAGCTAACGTTGAAACCCTGTTTCGTGTCGTGAGGAATGGAATCGTGCAATAACAGACATAGGTCATGTAGCATAGCCACCATTTGCAAGAACTGCCCAAAGCTTCGACGAAGCCCCGGACTAGAACCATACGCGCTGCTGATTGGTCGCGGCACACCACTGGATGGTCACCGACATACGCGGTGTGAACCACTGATTGGCCCCCACACTCAATGCATTAAAGTACATGAATTAGACAAGTTTTAGTCTGACCCTGTTTCGCCACACAATTCATAG
Source organism: Crossaster papposus (assembly GCA_037893245.1). Classification (NCBI taxonomy): domain Eukaryota; kingdom Metazoa; phylum Echinodermata; class Asteroidea; order Velatida; family Solasteridae; genus Crossaster; species Crossaster papposus. The sequence goes on along the minus strand of JBAIAA010000429.1, from coordinate 437,323 downwards.
CCACTGTAATAAAGATTCTAGGCCTCTTACTTTCCGAGTTATGTAGTTTTATATCAGAAATGGTGGCCATTTTGGAAAATGGCCGCCAAGGCCACCACAGGTCAATTCAGAGATGGCACTATATCAAAATTTTCATGTTTTGGTACAAAGTACATGTGTGCCAAGTTTCATGCTTTTACCACAAAGTGCACGAAACCTTCACATTTTTGCACTTATCCGCTGGACTAACACTATTGGCATCATTTTTGGCTTGCTGCAGTCTTATCAAAATACAAATTCAGGAGAAAAAAACCAAATTGTATGTTATCGGTAGTTAAATACTCGGAAGAGCCACGTGCTGTCATGCCTTCATGTGAAACAAAATCAATATCCATTTTCGTTGCCAAATCATACACAGTAAAGTTGTAACACGACAATCGTCGTTTGTAGAACAATTCAGAACGGGCTGACTTAGGGAGGTAGATCACTTGTTGCAAGTCAAACACTGCTGCACAGATCTTGTTGTCAGTGGATGCTTTTTGTTTTGCCGCCTCTTTAACTTCACGAGCCTTTTTTTTCTGTAGCACATGGCTGTCATATTTGTCTTGAAGTTCCTTCTTTTTCTCATCACCTGCTCGAGCAAATGTGTCGCACAACCCACACAGGTCTTTTTTAGGGTGATGAAATTTAAACTTTAAGCTGTGAAATACCTTCTTGTACAAGGACAACGAAGCTCCTCCATTCGGATATTGTTTTTTGTACATCTTGTGCATGAGAGCCAGATTTAAGTCCGGTGATAAAAACTGGCACTTGGAGTTGGCACGACAATAATGAGACTCCATTCTTGGAAATTCATTGATGTGGTTTAATACTTGCTGACTTTTTAATTGGTCTCGTTGTGCTTGTTGCCTTCCACCTCGACCTTCGACTGCGATAACACCAAATTCATCTACCTTGCTCAATGCAGTACGTATCTGATTGTAAGAAACCCCAATCGTAGTCATGAACAACCTTCGACACACCTGATATTTCTCAAGTTTGTCAGCTGGCTTTGGGAGATAGTACTTGTAGTTATGACGTTCAGTTATTTTGTCTTTATCAACTGGGTTTACAGACACATGTCTCACAATCCAATCTCGTTGTTGCTTCAAATCTCCCATCTGGTAGTACGCTTCCCTTACTTGACGACATTCATCGAAACAAATGTTATGGCAGTCCAGGCCCTTTTTGGTACAACACCAGCAGTTACTTGTATCCATCTTAGCTTTTTTTGCAGGTATCTCTTTGTTAGATTTCTCAGTAGTTGTCACAGGGTCCTTCTCAGACAGAAGAACCCCGTAATGGTACATTCGGTCAAACTATATGGAAAAGACTCAACTCAGACAAAATGAAAAGACAAACCCAATATACAATACTATAATTAATTTAATACATAAATTACGACCACAAATTTAACATACACTGAAATTATTTTATATCCTTGGAATTTAACGATGTCGATAATACATTACATCTCAACAAATTAAAGGTGGGCCCAAATCAAAATGGCGTATGGCCTGGATGTGGTACCGGTACTGGTGCTGCCTGCTCTGGTCTAGTTTCCCCTGCCCATGTATAACCCGGTGACGATCCTCCTGGTCGATGGACGACTTCAGTTCGGCCCGCCGAGGATGTCTGTCTCCATGTGGGGTTTACCATGCACAACACCAGACGGCGTCATACCCAGACAAAAAACCCTGGTTATAAAATTCAATACAAGTGTAACTAATACAATGTATTGCAACTTGATAATTATAAAAATGGAAGTACATTTTATACACCAATAAATAAGGCAATACATTCAACATTTGACATAATTAATTTAACTGCAAGTTTGAATCTTTTATGTTAAATTAAGAACTAAATAAATCACAATACTTACAGGTTATGTCGAATAACCTGGTCTACGCATTGGTGTGACGAGGAGACGAGAATGGCCACAGCCTACTTTAACCGACTCTGTGGGACTCATCCCAAATGGTGCAAACAAATTGCAGAAACTCGGCTCACTTAGAACCTACAACTCCCCACCAAACTGCGGGTACAAACTAGAGCACAAGATGCCCTGACATAGTGTCGGTCTGGTCTCGCCTCCAAGTGCCTAGCCAACGCCCCAATGTGGGTTTTATACCCAAAACCAGTAATGCAAGTTATTCCAAACACAATAGGTTAATCTACTTGCTAGGACACAGGCAGGTATTTAATCCCACCATGGTTCAATACCTTTTTAACAGCTTACACCTTTTAATCCAAGGTATTAGGCTAGTTGTATAACAATAAGCTTAATCGCATTCCAACTTCGTGGACAGTTAATACATTAAAAAATGCAGGTCGGATCTATCCCTTTATACAACTACAAAAAGTTTCTAAACATATTAATTCAGGTTGGAGTCAAACAATCTATAAGACTGACAATTTTAAGATAAATTAAATCAAATTGTGACAGTAGTGTAAGCCTCACCCCTGTTTCTGTAATACTTAACCAAATCATTTTTGCTGTTTGGTATGTTAGGGAGCGGGGGAGATAGGGGTCTTGGCTCCCCATCTACTGGAAAATCTTCAGGCTGACTGTCACTGAGATTATCATCATCCGGAGTAGGTTTAGCTGAAGTAGTTGGCAAACATGCTACCGGTATGTCTGTGAGAGAGACATAATTCTCTGCAATTGCACTTTCTTCTCCAGGAACAAAGACTATATCACTTGAGAAATGTATAGATCTACCAGCAGGTGAAGATGACTCACCAGAAACAGAGGCAGGCATACCTGGCAAACAGGAAAAGCCATGCAGTGAAGACAAACTAGAGTCATCCTTCACCTGTGTGTATTCAATATTTGAGCACAAATTTGACAACATAGATGGACGCTCGTCAGCAACGGTGCTACTTGACATCACAGGTGTAAGTCCATGAAGAAAAGAACAGTCATCCTCTGATAAAGGGATGAAACTATCTTGTGTGTCCGTTCCCAACAGTTGTGAAAAACTTAACACACTGGCTTCTTGTGTGCTTATAGTTGACAGAACATTAGATTCAAGAGATGGTAACATGAACAAGAAGTTATTAGCACCCTCCTGAAAAACACCTTGAGATGTTACAGGAACAGAAGTGGTCAGTTTATCAGGCAAGAAGGGCACAATAGTGGCATGTGTTCTTGTAGCAAGGCTAGACACAGTAGGCAGGGGGTCACTACCAGATACCAACAAGGATTGATTAGCACCATCCCGAAAAACACCTTGAGATGCTACAGGAACAGAAGTGGTCAGTTCATCAGGCAAGGAAGGTGCAATAGTGGCATGTGTGCTTGTAGCAAGGGTAGGCAGGGTGGGGCCACTGCAAGATGCCAACAAGGATGAATTAGAGCCATCCTGAAAAACACCTTGAAATGTTAGAGGAACAGAAGTGGTCAGCACAGGCAAGGGAGGTGCAATAGTGCCGTGTGTGATTGTAGCAAGGCTAGACACAGTAGGCATGGTGGGGCCACTGCAAGATGCTAACAAGGATTGATTAGCACCATCCTGAAAAACACCTTGAGATGTTAGAGGAACAGAAGTGGTCAGTACGGGCAAGGAAGACGCAATAGTGGCATGTGTGCTTGTAGCAAGGCTAGATACAGTAGGCCGGGAGGGGCCACTGCAAGATGCCAACAAGGATTGATTAGCACCATCCTGAAAAACACCTTGAGATGTTAGAGGAACAGAAGTGGTCAGTACAGGCAAGGAAGGCGCAATAGTGGCATGTGTGATTGTAGCAAGGCTAGACACAGTAGGTAGGGTGGGGCCACTGCAAGATGCTAACATGGATTGATTAGCACCATCCTGAAAAACACCTTGAGATGTTAGAGGAACAGAAGTGGGCAGTACAGGCAAGGAAGGCGCAATAGTGGCATGTGTGCTTGTAGCAAGGCTAGACACAGTAGGCAGGGTGGGGCCACTGCAAGAGGCAATGGAAGATTGAATAGACACCTGCTTGTTATAAGCATCAACAGAATTTGGTCCACTAACAGACATTATCAGAGATGAAGTTACAATATCTTGACCAATATTAGTCTTAGCAGAGAAAAACACATTATGGGTATGACAAGATGTTCCCGTATTCATTAGAAAATGATCATAACACAAAAAATGAAAAACACTTTTTGACAACAAGACCATACTTCTTCAAAGCAAAAAAAGTTGTCACACTTTTTAGGTTCGCGCGATGTGGAAGCACTTCCTGTAACAGTAAGAAGAGAACAAAAAAGTGTTTTGAATAACAAAACAGTTGAATAGGTGTACATTATTTACATGTAGGTGGTTCACTTTTATTATGGGCTATTTAAACCTTCCACATGTACTTTAAAACAAACCCAAATTTAAAGTGCATTTTATTGGTAGTGTGAACTTTATTCTCTTTATACAAGGGAATGGTCCCATTAATTTGGATCAACTCGGTGAATAGATTATTTCATCTTTCACCTCAATGGATGGAAGCTTGAAAATTTTCTCCAGTTTATATTATACAAATATTGAGTGGCTCAGAGTGGAATGGAGGAAATTTTAAATGGAAAATATTTGTTTTATATAACTGACATACAGATCCGCACTGTTGAAGTCGCCTGCCGCCATGATTCTGTAAGCATTACAGATCAGGTCACAACATTTGTTCCCCAAGTTTTGAAGTGAGGGTCTACTGTTCAACAGCCGTGGCATTGAGGATGATCCTAACTGTTGATTAGTAAATCCCATTCCCCGGCCATGGGACTTTTCGAGCGGCGGCGTGAATGGGAGTAATAATAAATATCATGTCAGTTACACTAATCAAATGGCAAGGATCCGTTTGCCAGTTATAGAACAGACATTGAAGGCTTACAAAGATAAAAACTCTTTAAAAAGCTTACCTGTACCATTCTTGGTTTTATCTCTTAGCCGTGCCAACGGAATATCTGAATCGGAGCTGTCATCTCCGGACGAAGGCTCGTCTAGATCAAGTACAACACCTTGCCAATCCTGATGATCTCTCCACTTCATTGTGACTTTAGATTTTTTCTTTAGTTTCCCCTTGAATGACAAGTCCCCTGCCCTGACCACATTCTTGGTTCCATCCGCCCATTGGACTAGGGCATCTGTGTCAGGATTCTGGCTGTGTAGTAAAATATAAAAATATGGAATAAAGAAGATCATACTTTATAATGCAGGTCAACAGTGGATTTCATTGGCAGCAAATGTAGGTTTTCCTTAAAATTTCATGGCTGGCATTGGTGATACATGTTGCAACTATTTAGACCTTAACAAAAGTGTTGTTTTTTAAATTTAATTCCATACAATTTTAGTGGGTGTATAGTTGTTATATATCGACTTTTACACAATTATTCCCACAAGTAGTTGGTGCCATTCTTTTCTTATAACCAATTTCTTGATCAATATAATTACCCGAACCTGATTTCATTATGACAAACCTCATAATTGTCTGCACTAAAAAGGCACGTAATAGTGAATCCCATCATTTAAAAGTTCACCCTTTTTTGTGCAACTTACATTTTGGACTTCATGCTGGACTTGCCACACAACTGCCCTTAGTCATTGCTGAACGAGATCTCGAACCTAATGTTTGTCACGAACCTCTGATGGACCTAGCACTGCATGGCTGTCGGGTAAAAAAGTAATAATGTAACATTGTAGTCCATTTCAAGGGCATTTTGGTGAAAATTGATTAGGTGGATAGCAGTAGGTGATTTACGCATGATCCCCCAAGCCCCACTTGGATCAGGTGTAGCAGCCCTCTTTAATCAATTGCAATGCATTTTGCATTTATCGTTACTTAATTTAAAGAAACAACAGATGATCTATTATTATTACTTTCTGGTAATGAAACCAAGGATCCCTCAAAAGTGCTTTAGGCACTGTAGCTTGCAAGCCTGAAGAAACCTGCAGAGGGAAGACAATGAGAAGAAGGTACAGTTTTAAAGGTGGACGACAAAAAACGATCCACAAATTGGCCCAGGCCGGATTTCAACCCGGGATATAGCGAGGAAAGAACCGCTACGCCAACCTGACAAGCTATTATAAATAATATATAATGATACATATGTCCAACTTTCTTAACATAATTATTTACCCTTTGCTTTACAATGGTTATTTCGCAAAACTATAACGATATTCATATCATTAGCAGTTAAAAATTGCATTAGAGCTTCCGTAACAATAGCCACAAATTGTTATGCGATCGATTGTTTCCCCCTCCCCCTCTCCCCGGGGCTGCCCTACCCAAGAATGGGGATTGTCACTTTTGGAATGACCAACTCCCCACCCCTTGGGCAAAATTTGAGTGACAACATCCCCCATATACCTACAACGGTGGGGCGTACTAATACTAGGCCTAATGCTGGTACTGTAAACCTACTAGTTTAGTACTACTACTACTAGGCGTAAGCTAATCTTAAATCCACTCTGTACTCAGGCCTTATCAACATGCAATGGCATTAGAAATGGCAACAATATATTAAAATTGTGAGCGACAAAATACCCATGAGACTTAAAAACCCCAAAAAACACCAGCATAAAAACCTGGGGCAGCCCTGGGGAAGGGTGAGGGTAGCAATGGATAGGCACATTAACGTTAGGACTTAAGTAGGTAGGCCTGGCCTACAACGTATGTAGGCCTAACGTGTATACGTTAACCACAACGAAGTAGATACTCAAACCTAATCATGACCTTAACATTACTACCGTAATTTCCTGCGGTAAAGCCGCACGGCGGTTAAGGCGTAGGTCCCTAAAATCACCCAATAAAATTTCAAATTTTCAAAATTTCAAACGTCAACAGATAAAGCGCACCGCCGAATAAAGCGCATGCTTGAACGCACCCAAAAGAACACCAGACGCCACCCGGTGTAGGTACATCGCCACAAAGGGGTCATTTTGTTGCCTTAGAACGATCCCACTATTCCAAGCAAGAATTTGCTGAGTACTTGAGTTTATCTGGCACGCAAACAATGTATGAAAACTTCAAACCAGTAGTCACAATATCGCACGAGGTTTACTTTGCCAATACATATCATGTATCACTGCAGTATAAACTGCATGCTTGTACATGTACATCACATGCAGCGATCGCGTGCCGGGTATCCCTAATTGCGACACCCCCTATAGTCAGGTAGCTTAGGGATGGAATCGTGACCGACTGGCCCAAAGCACCAAATTTGGTAGGTACCTTCTATAGGCCCCAGAAATAAATTTTAGAAGGGGTGACACCAAAAAATATTTTTGGAAGGTACCTAATTTGCATAATTTCAAAATGGCTGCAAAATCCTATACTTAAGCACTAATTTCGGTACATTTTTATCATTTGAAAGCAAAAGTCATTTTGAAATATTTACTTAAACAACATTAATTAGCTGATGATGTGCCTAGGTAATTATGTTTAGTCAGAAATCCAAGATGACCACGATAATAATAAATTAAGTCAGAACTTTTTCTCATCGTTTTCGTTATTTTTTTGGGAGATGCTGAAGCAGTTCTGCTGCGTGAAGTATCATTGGATTGTAGGTGTGTGGCTGGTCTACAGAGATAGATCTGTATAATTTATGATGTGCTGGTATGCCAGCAGTGTGGTTGCGTAACTATCCCGCCCAGAGCGTAATTCTTAATTTAAGGTTTTTTTGCTAGTGGTATACGCTTCATGGGAGGTCAGTTCAGACCACATTTTTTTCGCGAGATTGCAGTCTGTAGGAATGGGGGGGGGGGGGGGGGGGGTTTCTTGTACAAGTTTCAAAAGAACCCCCTCCGTGCTTTTCGTAATTTTTTTGAGACGCGGAAAAGGTTCTGCTGACAAGTATCATATGGATTGTATTTGTGACTGGTCTATACAGAGATAGATCTGTAATTGTACGTTAACTAGTGGGTATGCTAGAAAGTGGTTGTTTGACTGGTCTCTCCAGAGCGTAGTTCTTAACTCTTTCTTTTCTTTTTTTGTGTAAGATACGCATCTGGGGGTCAGTTCTAGCCACATTATCTCTGCTAGATGACAGTCCGTGGTTGGAGTTCGTGGATGGGCAAATACATCAAACGTCTGCAGGCCAATTGGGTTAGACATTACCTAAAAGCGGGAGTTTCAAACCGTGTCTCGGGTTTTGGCGACGCGATGACTGGTTTGTGTATTGCAACAGTGGTCCCTTTGTTTTTAGTTCACACAGTGATTTATTATTACCGGTGATAATATGCCGTCCCCTCTTTTTTTTCCCTTTTTTGGAAGGGGAGCAGGGCATATTTTCTGTGCTATATCATGCACTTCATCAGTCACCTTCTTATCATTTTCCTTTCCTTGTTTTTATTTGTGTGTCGGTTTATATGACGCGTGGCAAGGACAAGGGGGGGGGGGGGTGGTGGGGTTTGACTTATTTATTTTGTTTTAGTCTTGAGATCCATTTCTTTGATCATTGTTTTGTTCTTTCAATAGTTCCAATAGAATTTGGAGATTCTCCTCATCAAGATTTTGTTCCTCTTGGTTGGATTGTGGAGATGATTTAAGCCTAGATCGTAGATAATAAGGTCGAGAAAAGTGACTTGGCGGTGCGAGATCTCAGACGTGAACTTCAGCGTGGGATGAATTTTATTAAGTGATTGCACTAGGTCAGCAGCCTGCTTTTCATTTCCGTTAAAGATTATAAGAACATCGTCTCTATATCTCATGTAGCTCACAATTGAGGGATTGTGAGGGAGGATTTTGTCTTGTTCGTATTTGAATAGGGTTATGTCACAAATCTCCGGACTGCATTCGCTGCCCATGGCCACGCCAATTATTTGTCTGAAAAACTTGCCATTGAATTCAAACGTGTTTCGACGCATAATGAGTTCAAGGAGACTTCGCGCGTGGTCTGTCGTGGGCTTGGGTATTGCGTATAGTCTGTCGTCGGCCATTGCAAAATGTGCGTCACAAACTGATTCAATTGCCTCATCTTGTGGGCAGTTAGTGTACATGGATACTATATCCAGTGTTATCAATAAGTTATCTTGCTCCAATGTCAGGTTATTTAGTTTTTCAAGCACATGCCCGGAATCGCGTGTGTATGTGCTTTGCTGTTTGACAATTGGGAGTAAGAAATAGTATATGTATTTGGATATGGATTGAGTCGGTCCTCCGCAACCACTAATTATTGGCCTCCCCACGAACCGCGTTCCTTCTGGTACTTTTTTGTGAACTTTCGGTAGGAGGTAAAGGCAAGGTGTTTTAATGTCGTGGTTGCGGGGGTTAAGAAACTCAGATAGGCCTATGTCTTTCGATATGAGTCCGTCCACGTAGAGTTGGCGTATGGCTTGAGAGACTAATTCCGCGGTTTCATCGGTCAGGTCCATGTTAATTTCTTCATAGTGGGGGCCTGTTAATTGTCGTGTCCCTTCACGTATGTAGTCTTGTTTATTAAGGACGCACACACCGCGGCCTTTATCGAATTGATGAGTGTATGTTGTGTACACCCCATGGTATCCCTAAGTGGGGCATATGACACATATTGTTTTTTTCGTTAGGTGATAGTCAATAGGTAAGAGATATAATTACAAGAACATGTGTCGTGGATTTCGAGCTCAAACTTTTTTCTTTTTTTTTGAATAGTGTCGTAATCAAAAAGAATGAAATAATAAAGCAATCTCTAAAAAATTAAAATTATATAATTTGTTTTTAAGAGTAGTGGTAGAAACCGGTGTGTGCAGGCCGATATTAAGATATATCCTTTGAAGAAGGATAAGAAGGGGGTTTGTGCACGTGTCGGTTGCACCACAATTAACCCCGTATTTCTTTTGTTTTTTGTTTGCTTTGTATTTAATGGGGGAGGTTCTGCTGAAAAGGGCGCCTTATTAGGATTCCTGATTAAACGTGTGCAACAAGAGTGCCTTCTTTTTAAGATATTTTTAGTTTTTTAGTTTTACAAACAAAAGGATTGTGTTAAGTAAAGCTGTTGAAAAATAAAACCTTGTTTTTATAGTTAAGGTTAAATGGTGTTTCGAGATGTGTGGAGTGAGGAATAGCTATATTCGTTTCTTGTGAGTGTAGGGAATAGGGCTACACCAAATATTAATACTGTTTTTGTCAAGGAAAGGAAACTGAAAAGAAGGTAATATATTGGGTCGAGAGTAAAGAAAGATAATCTCCCCTAGCGATAAGAGAATTACTTTTCCAAACATACGACAGGAAGGATAAAAACAATTTTTGAATTGGCAAATTGAAGCCCACCTCCAAATTGTAGGTGCAAATAATAAAACAAATATATAAAATTGTACACTGAATCTTTCTAAATGAATTATTCATCAAATCACTAATAATTATGTTGTAATTAGTCTTAATTAGTGATAATTAGTTATAAGCATCAGTCTACTTTGACTTTAAAGTAAAACATACATAACTCGAACCCTATCAATAATTAATATAGGGATGAATACAGCACTCAACTGAAGACAAAAATCGCCACATAATTTTTAAAAAGATTTTATATGCAAATTAGGCACCAAATTAGATTTATGCAAATTAGGTACCCTTCCAAGATAATTTTCAGGTGTCACCCCTTCTAAATATCTTCTCTAGGACCAAAAGAATATATCTACCAAGTTTGGTGCTTTGGGCCAGTCGGTCACGATCTCGTCAAAATTTGGACCTAAGCAACCTGACTACTAGTCTTTTTTCCAGTCGTTGTGAATGCTCCGCGCTGTGTAGTTCGGATGGTGAATTGCATGAAGCCGGAACGTAGACGAAAAAACGTTTAGAAAAAGGCCACATAGTACAGGCCAGCTTTGTATCGCTGTTGTACGCGTCATGCAGCGCACGCTGTAGTCTTGTTTGTGTGACGAAAATGCCCCCCTGGTCATTTTCCTAAAACTCACCTTTATATCTGGACAAGCTCACCTTAGATTACATCCTTTAGATTAGATTATGACTGTTTGATACCATATTTTATCGCTAGAATTCGAAATAGATTTCACCAACCGTCATGATACACGATACATGTCAGCTGTTTGCACGTGTTTATAATGTGTTCTAAAAATAGGGTTTTCTAAATCCAAGATGGCTGCCTTCTGAATCTCTAAAGTCGATACGGATTGGTTCCAAGTTGTTAAGGATTATTTCTTGGTTTAGACTATAGAATTTATAATTTATATACTAGAAAGTTGTCTTGAGTTAATTTCTATCTAATTCAGTCTTTTAGTTAAGTTTTTAAGAAGAACATTGAGTAAGGAATCAATTACCAATTTGTCTATGTTTTTCGTCTGCTAGTCAGTGACTTCAGTCATGAATATTTATGAGGATGACATCACTGAGTTATTATCAATGAAAATAGGTCATGTTTACGTTTAGTCATCAACTTAGTTTTTGCTCATACTTGGAAAACCTTGGAAACTTTGGAGTTGTATTTTAAGTGTAAATGAAAGTTTAGAGTTTAAAGAATATGTGAATACTTTGATTGAGAAATATACTGTTAAAATAATTGATTTACTGATGAACGAAAACTTTGTTGTGCATAGTAATTTTCGTTGTTTTACAACTTGTGGGCGTGGCCTATTTACTACGCTCATGAAAAGGCGCGCGATTCAAAGCCGTATAAAAGGGGCACATTTTGGTGAATTCGGGGTCTTGTCTTAGTTGGTTGGTTGGTTTGCTTTGGGTTGGTTGAGCGCTGCGCTGCTGATTACTATATTGAGGAGCTGAGGAGCTGAGGAGCTGAGGAGCAGAGGAGCAGAGGAGGCATTATATATGAGGAGCAGAGGAGGCATTATATATGAGGAGCAGAGGAGGCATTATATATGAGGAGCAGAGGAGGCATTATATATGAGGAGCAGAGGAGCGAGTTGAGGAGCAGAGGAGCGAGTTGAGGAGCAGAGGAGCGAGTTGAGGAGCAGAGGAGCGAGTTGAGGAGCAGAGGAGCGAGTTGAGGAGCAGAGGAGCGAGTTGAGGAGCAGAGGAGCGAGTTGAGGAGCAGAGGAGCGAGTTGAGGAGCAGAGGAGCGAGTTGAGGAGCAGAGGAGCGAGTTGAGGAGCAGAGGAGCGAGTTGAGGAGCAGAGGAGCGAGTTGAGGAGCAGAGGAGCGAGTTGAGGAGCAGAGGAGCGAGTTGAGGAGCAGAGGAGCGAGTTGAGGAGCAGAGGAGCGAGTTGAGGAGCAGAGGAGCGAGTTGAGGAGCAGAGGAGCGAGTTGAGGAGCAGAGGAGCGAGTTGAGGAGCAGAGGAGCGAGTTGAGGAGCAGAGGAGCGAGTTGAGGAGCAGAGGAGCGAGTTGAGGAGCAGAGGAGCGAGTTGAGGAGCAGAGGAGCGAGTTGAGGAGCAGAGGAGCGAGTTGAGGAGCAGAGGAGCGAGTTGAGGAGCAGAGGAGCGAGTTGAGGAGCAGAGGAGCGAGTTGAGGAGCAGAGGAGCGAGTTGAGGAGCAGAGGAGCGAGTTGAGGAGCAGAGGAGCGAGTTGAGGAGCAGAGGAGCTGGACCCAAATTCCGGAGATACATCGTGAGTTAGCTTACTCATTATTGGTCGGAATGGAGGAGTTGGATAAAATAATCTAAGGTCATCTAAGTTATCCCGAGTGCTAAGGGGATTCAAGAAACTACTGGCAGACTCAGTCAGAGGCCTTGACTTAGCGTTATTTTGTTTTGAGAGGCATTAGGATTTGCCTGTTGATTAATCTATTAGAGACTGCTTAGGGGATAACTTGAAGACTGATTATTTTCCTCCCAGTGCAGAGAGCACTATCCTTTATTGCATCCTCGATTTGGTAAATTAATTGAGCTTTAGCACATCTGCGATCTGTGTGGATTGGAATTAAATAATTACTATCCCTTGAGTTGTGTTGAAAATCGGACCGAAGAGTGAATTTATTTTAGTAATATAGTTGTCCTTAGTAATAAGAAGACTGGTTGACACTGCACTTAACTTCTTCACTGGGTCATATATCTTGACTACGAACCAGAGCCTGAGACCAAGACATACTAAACCGGTGAGGCGGAACTCCGGGGGTTTAGTGCCTATACATTTTCCGCCTGGTGGCAGCGCTATCTAGGACTGTTTTCCAGAACGCGTAGGCTTATTTAATTATTATTTAGCCAACGGGGTCGGGACAAAGTCAAGTCCAATTGGAAAATAAATAACAGTCGTTCGTTGTTTGTTTTTCTCTTAAAATTTACTTTTCCGCCACAATGGTGGCAGCGGTGGGATAAAACAGTGAAGAGTAAGCAGTTCGATAAAGCAGTGGAAGAGACGAGGACTAACGTAAAACAGGAGGAACCGGTAGACACAGGGAGACGGAGAAGAGAGAACTTTTGGAACGAGAGGAGAAACGTGAACTGCACAAGACTACCAGGATGGAAGTTCAAGTGGAAGGTGATTACACCTCAGGGATCAGCAGCGCAGGGCCGGCTACCCAAGGCAACCCAAACCACCGGAATATGACGAAGGGAAACGGAAAGGCAATCTCCATTGAAACGGAACAAGGAGCTAGAAGGAAAATCCCAGTACCGACAGGAGAGAGAACAAGGAGCCATGGTGACGAATGGAGAGCAGAACGGCGAGAACTCAATTTTAATTACCCCGAATTGGGACGTGGTGAGCCAAGTGAGCAGACGGGAATGGGCTTGTTGAACACCCAGGATCGGAACACTGACTTTGAGGGTGAAGACGCGGCGTATGCACAAGAGCAAGAAAACCATGGAATTCATCGACAGGGATTATCAAAACAAAGGAGTGAATTGCGAGCAAATTGGGAGGACGAAGAAACCTACGGAGGAGCAAACCACAGAAATGTTGGGGAGCAAGAACATTTTCGAAACAGACGTGAAGTAAGCAGGAAAGAAGTTACCCCCGAAAGATTTGATGGCCGAGTTGGATGGAGAGATTATCATAAACACTTTGAAGCCTGTAAGATGATAAATAAGTGGTCAGATAGAGATGCAGCTTTTCATTTGGCTACACGCTTACAAGGGCCAGCCTTAAAAGTGCTTGGGAGTATGCCGATGAATGGCTACACATCTTATGAAGAGCTTACTACGAAGTTGTCACAAAGATTTGGGCCAGGGAAACACCCAGAGAACTATCTACTTGAATTAAGAATGAGACGGAGGAAGACTAATGAAACTCTTCAAGAACTTGGACAGGAGATTCGAGACATGACCGCAATGGCATATCCAGAAGTACCCCGAGAAGTAAGGGAAAGATTGGCTAAAGGACACTTTCTGGATGCAATAGACGACTCTGAAATTAGAGCAGGAATTTTTCGGTCACAACCAGCTACACTGGATGACGCTATCAGATCAGCATTGGGAACTGAATGTTTTCTGCATGCTGAACACAGCAGAGACAGAATAAAGCCAAGCCGATACACGAGGAACATCACTGGAACTGATAGAATGACTGAAGAGATGTCCAGTTTTGCGAAAGGACTAGCTGAAGTACGAGCATCACTGACTGAATTGACGACTACAGTGAAAGAGTTGCAGAGAAACCCAAGAAACAATGAAAGAGAAATGGACAGGAATAGACGGTCAAGTTTCACTGATAGGGACATCACATGCTTTGCATGTGGGAAGCTTGGACATATTGCTCGGCAGTGCCCAACAGGAGGAGCAAATGAGCAAAAGCAGACGATGCAGTTAAACTACCATCGGCCAGCTCAGCGGGTCGAGAGGTGGCCGAGGACTCGCAACGACCCAGTGAATCATGGGAACAGAACTTCTTCGAAGTAGGGAGTAATCTTCATGAAGCACCAGCGGACTCAAAGATAGGTGCAATGCAAGCAGGTGTTTTTGTAATGGGAACAATTTGTGACAAGAGGGTCAAGTTTCTTGTGGACACGGGATCGACTCATACAGTGATTTCAAGGTCAACTTACATGAGGATGGATGACTGTAACAGACCACAACTTTCACCAATGGAGTCGGGAAAGCTGATGGAGCTGATGGAGCACCAATTGCAGTTATGGGGAGTGGATATTGTAACCTGCAAATAGGAAAGACACACATTGAACTTTGTGTAATAGTGGCTGACATTCACAATGATGGAATCCTAGGATTAGATTTCTTGTTGAAGACAGGTGGAAGTTTGGATTTAAGGAGAGCGAACTTGCAGATTAAAGACGAACAGATCCCATGCGTAAGTGTCACTGACAATGATCTTCAGATTAGAGTTAGTGTGGCAGAAACAACTACAGTTCCAGCTGGACATGAAATGGTAGTAAATGCAATCTTCAAGAAGCCTGGGAAATACCAAGGAAGTGGAATTATCGAGGGACTGCAACAGAGTAATATAACTGACAGAGGAATCTTGGTGGCGCGAACTTTAGTCAATGCCGAAGCAAGTATATTACCAGTTCGTCTGATGAACATTGGAGATCACGCCACAACAGTACAAGAAGGAACAGTGGTTGGATTATTTTCTTCCGTTGATGAGAACTCCATAACTACATCAATACGTGAGGAAACTAACTTCAATACAATTCGAGCCATGACTGAAATGGAAATGGAGATTCCAGAACATTTACAGGAGTTGTGGAAGGACAGTGCCGAGAATCTAAATCAAACAGAACAAGAAGCTCTGGCCCAACTGTTA
This sequence comes from Crossaster papposus, assembly GCA_037893245.1. Taxonomy (NCBI): domain Eukaryota; kingdom Metazoa; phylum Echinodermata; class Asteroidea; order Velatida; family Solasteridae; genus Crossaster; species Crossaster papposus. Next base: position 421,763 of record JBAIAA010000429.1, on the reverse strand, counting down.
GTCAAGTATCAAGATGTTTTCTCGAAGGGGGACTTCGATATTGGGAGAACTAAATTAGTAAAACACCGAATTGACACGGGGACGTCAGCACCCATTAAACAGCGACCAAGAAGAGCACCAGGGCCAAACAGAGAAGAAATTGACAAGCAAGTTAAGGAGTTACTCGGAAGAAATTTGATTGAACCGTCATCAAGTCCGTGGGCTTCACCTGTAGTTTTAGTGGCAAAGAAGGATGGCACCAAGAGATTTTGCATTGACTACAGAAAACTAAACGACGTGACAAGGAAGGACTCGTACCCTGTACCGAATATCGAGGACTCGCTCAACGCCCTGGCAGGAGCAAAATGGTTCACTAGTCTTGACTTGGCTTCAGGATATTTGCAAGTTGAATTAGACGAGGAAGCAAAGGACAAATCTGCATTTGTTGTGCAAGGCGGTCTTTACTCCTGGGGTGTGATGACATTTGGCTTATGTAACGCCCCTGCTACATTTGAACGCTTGATGGAACGAATCATGGCAGGACTACAGTGGGAAATCCTGTTGTTATACATTGACGACATTCTGTGTTTTGGTAGAACTGTGCATGAGGCACTAGAACGTCTGGAGACAGTTTTCAAAAGACTGCGAGTGGCGAATCTGAAGCTGAAACCAAGGAAATGCCACCTCCTCAAGCAAAGTGTGCATTATTTAGGACATGTTGTTTCAGCGGAGGGAATTACAACAGACCCCGACAAAATTGAAGCTGTAGAGAATTGGAAATGCCCTCAGACAGTGACCGAGATAAGAAGTTTTCTTGGATTGGCGTCATACTACCGTCGCTTTATCAAGGGATTTTCGGACATAGCACGACCACTTCACAGACTTGCAGAGAAGAATAAACCGTTCTTGTGGACAGAAGAATGTGACCAAGCTTTTGCAGTGTTAAAGGAGAAGTTGGTATCGGCACCTATTCTGTCTTATCCACTACCAGCATGTGATTTCATACTTGACACAGATGCCAGTGGCTACGCACTTGGAGCGGTACTTTCACAGAGTCAAGATGGGCTGGAGAAAGTAATCGCATATTCCAGTAGAAGTTTAACCAAACCAGAGAAGAATTACTGTATGACGAGAAGAGAATTGCTAGCAGTGGTTTTTGCTCTTAAGCATTTCAAACCATACGTGTATGGCAGGGCAATAACAATAAGGACAGATCATGGAGCACTTCGCTGGTTGACAAATTTCAAGGATCCGGAGGGACAATTAACTCGATGGCTGGAGACAATTAGCCAACACAATATCACGATAATACATCGACCAGGTAGACAACACGGAAATGCTGATGGACTCTCGAGGAAATGTCAGCAATGTGGCCGAGAAGAACCAATGGGAAAGCGAACTACTCATGATGGAGATGAGGTAGCAGAGTCAGTAACTGGAACACTTCAGCCGAACAGCACAACCGGACTTGAGGCTGAAAAAGATGAGAAAGAAAAACAAACGTCAGTATCAAAGGAAACAAGGAAGACAACAGCAATGGAGGAGGAAATTCATTGTCATGTAAGAGTCATTTCTATAGATCCAGAGATCACGAGAAAGGATATTCGTCTGGCTCAAGTTGTAGACCCGACGTTGGGAAAATTGTTAAATATGGTGGACAATAAAGAAGCACGACCAGAATGGAAGGAGCTATCGGAAATGTCTTCAGAGTTCAAGATTTATTGGTCTCAGTGGAACCAACTTGAAGTAAAGGATGGCATTCTTTGCAGGAGATGGGAATCGGACAATGGGAAACAAGTGGACTACAAAGTTATTCTCCCTAGGAAATTCAGACGAATGGTGTTACAAGAACTCCATGGATCAAGGACAGCTGGACACCTTGGGATTATAAAAACTAAAGAAAGAGTGCAGGATCGGTACTATTGGGTTGGATTGAGTCAGGATGCAAGGTCATTCATTAGGAAATGCTGCATGTGCACCCGACGGAAATCACATAGACAAAAGAAAGCCCCACTGCAACAGTACCCTGTTGGAGCACCCATGGAGAGGATAGCTATGGACATACTTGGACCACTGCCAGAATCAGACAGAGGAAATAGATATATTTTGGTAGTTGGGGATTACTTTACTAAATGGGTAGAGGCATATCCCCTACCGAATCAGACAGCAGAGGTTATTGCTAGGACATTAGTGGAGCATTTCATTTGTCGGTTTGGTGTACCGAGAGAAGTGCACAGCGACCAAGGGCGTAAATTTGAATCTAGAGTAGTAGCTGAAGTTTGTAGTTTATTAGGGATTCAGAAGACTAGGACTACTCCGTATAATCCAAAATCTGATGGTTTTGTGGAGAGATTCAATAGGACTTTGATGAATATTGTAGCTACCATAGTAGATCCAGTCAGAAATCAGAAGGATTGGGATGAGCAAGTACCCTATGCCATGTTTGCTTATAGGAGTGCCATACAGGAGTCCACTCAGGAAACTCCAAATATGATGATGTTGGGGAGGAATGTAGAGCTGCCAGTGGATTTAACACTAGAGAAACCTAACAGGGACATTTCTGGTGACAGTAGTGATTATGCAGAAGAGCTGAGGGAACGCTTATGTGTAGCACATGAAAGGGCTAGGAAATGTTTAACAGGAGCAGCTGAACACCAAAAGAGGAACTATAATAAGAGGGCAGAGGAATGTAAATTCACGGAGGGCATGTATGTGTGGCTTCATAATCCAGCAACTAAGAAAGGGAAAAGTCCAAAACTAAGCTTACCTTGGGAAGGTGAAGCAGCTCACAGAGGTTGTGTTCCGAATCAGGAAGGGAAGAAATGCTAAATTTGCTGTGGTACACGCAGATAGGTTAAAACCCTATTATGGACCACCTGTGAAGAGAAACACTAAAAGAGACAAAGAGTCAGTAGTGCCAGAAAGGAGGAACCCCAGCAGACATAGGAGCCTGCCAGTACGATATATAGACCTGTGATGAATATAAATAAGTTATTACATAATGTTCTTGCTCTTCTTCATTTTGTTTTTAATAGGACAGCATGGATAGAAAGCTACAAAACCTCAAGGAAATCCTTGAAGACAGGAGGGTGTTCGAATGTGAGGTGTGCGGCTTGTGCTTTGGCAAGCGTTTCAACTATGACCGCCACAAATCATCTCATCTGGAGTACCGTGAGCGATTCCAGTGCAGAAAATGCCCGCTAAGCTATGGCAGGAGGGGGAACTTGAAGAGGCATTATGATGTCAACCACGAGAGGCATACTGGAGATATCAATCAGGTCAATCCAAGGATTGAACAATTCAAGCCATGGATGAGACATGGAAGAAAGGAAGATGAAAGGTACAACTGGCAGAAACAGGTGAAAAGAAACGAGCCAGAAAAGCGGAGCCAACACGAGTACAGAAGGAAGGAAAGCAGAGAAGATTGGGCACAAAAGGAGAAGAACGATAAGAGAGAACGAGGAGATAAGGAGCAGACAGAAGAAGAAAATATGAGACGACAAGCAAGAGAGAGTAAGGAGGAGAGAGAAGAGCGCACAGAGCAAGAAGCACCTGCAGAGCAGAAAAGGGAAGAGCAGCCCGCAGGTGATGATGAGGCAGAAATTGAAGGAGATGAGACAGAAATTAAGGGAGCTGAGGAAGAGGAGGAGATTACTGCGGCAGACGCAGCCCTCTCTCTAATGGCGTCAGATGTGGAGAGAGAGCTCGAGAGATTAGGGAGCGAGGTAGAGACACCTCCGTCTACTTCTGGAAAACCAAAGGCGAGCATGAAGCTGAAGAAAATGATGGAAGAAAGGGAAAAAGATACATACTGTAGTAGCACCGATAGTAGCAGTGAAGAGAGCAGCAGCGGTGATAGTAGCGACGATGAGAGCGACAGCAACAATAAGAGCGACAGCGACAGCAACAGCGAGAGCGACAGCGACAGCAATAGGAAGGAATGTAAATGGAGAAATTTCCTCTTTGAGGATCTGGCCCGAGGAGTGATCAAAATCACAGAAAAACACACCACCACAATCTTCGGTCGGAATGGACGAGTAACAAAACAAGATGTTACCAAGGCCAAGATGGAAGAGTAGCGAACTGTAGAAACAGAATAACATCAATGAAAGTACAGTTAAATTGTTTGATAAATTGTTGAGAATGTGTACAAATGGTGTTTATATTTCAAATTTGAGATGACTAAGAATTGTTTGATTGAAGAAACATAATATAAAACGTAGTTATGATTGAGGCCAACATTGTACTTGCAGTTGCAGTGCATTGTTTTTTAGTTTTACATTAATTATAATTCTTAAACTTAAAAGTGATATTGGTTAACTTGATGATAAGAGTATCTCATGTTGTGTAAACAAATAATAATATATATATAATAATTACTGACCAGTTTTGATGGATTTTAATGTACATAATGATTAGTCAAAATGTTTGTGTCAAAATTCTATATAGATAAAAATTGTAATTTGTGTAAAAAAGATTTCCTAATTGCTAAGATAGAATAAGATGAGGTCTGACGACGAGATGTATGTATATTATTATTATTAATTGTATGACGAGATGTATACACATCGTACTTTTCCACATTTCAAGGTTTCATTGATTATTGCCCTTAAGTTACTTTAATGACATACTTTCTTAAAAATAACATTGGCCTATAGTATAGATAAATGTTTTTACTTTTTAAATTTAAACTTGCTGAGGACAGCAAAGGCTTGGGGGAGGGCTGTGTGACGAAAATGCCCCCCTGGTCATTTTCCTAAAACTCACCTTTATATCTGGACAAGCTCACCTTAGATTACATCCTTTAGATTAGATTATGACTGTTTGATACCATATTTTATCGCTATAATTCGAAATAGATTTCACCAACCGTCATGATACACGATACATGTCAGCTGTTTGCACGTGTTTATAATGTGTTCTAAAAATAGGGTTTTCTAAATCCAAGATGGCTGCCTTCTGAATCTCTAAAGTCGATACGGATTGGTTCCAAGTTGTTAAGGATTATTTCTTGGTTTAGACTATAGAATTTATAATTTATATACTAGAAAGTTGTCTTGAGTTAATTTCTATCTAATTCAGTCTTTTAGTTAAGTTTTTAAGAAGAACATTGAGTAAGGAATCAATTATCAATTTGTCTATGTTTTTCGTCTGCTAGTCAGTGACTTCAGTCATGAATATTTATGAGGATGACATCACTGAGTTATTATCAATGAAAATAGGTCATGTTTACGTTCAGTCATCAACTTAGTTTTTGCTCATACTTGGAAATCCTTGGAAACTTTGGAGTTGTATTTTAAGTGTAAATGCAAGTTTAGAGTTTAGAGAATATGTGAATACTTTGATTGAGAAATATACTGTTAAAATAATTGATTTACTGATGAACGAAAACTTTGTTGTGCATAGTAATTTTCGTTGTTTTACAACTTGTGGGCGTGGCCTATTTACTACGCTCATGAAAAGTACGCGCGTAAGGCGCGCGATTCAAAGCCGTATAAAAGGGGCACATTTTGGTGAATTCGGGGTCTTGTCTTAGTTGGTTGGTTGGTTTGCTTTGGGTTGGTTGAGCGCTGCGCTGCTGATTACTATATTGAGGAGCTGAGGAGCTGAGGAGCTGAGGAGCAGAGGAGCAGAGGAGCAGGAGAGGAGGCATTATATACGAGTTTTAGTGGGAATAATTTAACCGAGAACCGGGGGAAGCTAGAATAGTTGGAGGAGCTAAAGTCATTAGGAGAATAGAGTAGAGGAGCGAGTTGAGGAGCAGAGGAGCGAGTTGAGGAGCAGAGGAGCAAGTTGAGGAGCAGAGGAGCGAATTGAGGAGCAGAGGAGCGAATTGAGGAGCAGAGGAGCTGGACCCAAATTCCGGAGATACATCGTGAGTTAGCTTACTTATTATTGGTCGGAATGGAGGAGTTGGATAAAATAATCTAAGGTCATCTAAGTTATCCCGAGTGCTAAGGGGATTCAAGAAACTACTGGCAGACTCAATCAGAGGCCTTGACTTAGCGTTATTTTGTTTTGAGAGGCATTAGGATTTGCCTGTTGATTAATCTATTAGAGACTGCTTAGGGGATAACTTGAAGACTGATTATTTTCCTCCCAGTGCAGAGAGCACTATCCTTTATTGCATCCTCGATTTGGTAAATTAATTGAGCTTTAGCACATCTGCGATTTGTGTGGATTGGAATTAAATAATTACTATCCCTTGAGTTGTGTTGAAAATCGGCCTGAAGAGTGAATTTATTTTAGTAATATAGTTGTCCTTAGTAATAAGAAGACTGGTTGACACTGCACTTAACTTCTTCACTGGGTCATATATCTTGACTACGAACCAGAGCCTGAGACCAAGAAATACTAAACCGGTGAGGCGGAACTCCGGGGGTTTAGTGCCTATAAATTTTCCGCCTGGTGGCAGCGCTATCTAGGACTGTTTTCCAGAACGCGTAGGCTTATTTAATTATTATTTAGCCAACGGGGTCGGGACAAAGTCAAGTCCAATTGGAAAATAAATAACAGTCGTTCGTTGTTTGTTTTTCTCTTAAAATTTACTTTTCCGCCACATTTGCAAGACGATCTTAATCGCGGTATATGCAGCGCGCGTAGGCCGCCGATGCGGGCGTCCTCTAACGTACGCCGTACCATACACGCAATGACCTTCGGTCTTAGCGAAGGTCATTCGCGCGTGCTCTACGGCGTACGTTAGAGGGCGCCCCGCATCGCGAAGATCGTCTTGCAAACAAGACTACGCACGCTGCCGAGTGCTAAATCACATGTATGTATGTACATGTACGTACACACATACATGTACGGTCGTAGGGGGATCAACACATCGCGGCATTGTTAATGGAAACACGGTCACAATGTCCGGAGAGTTGAGCTAATTGGTTGACCGCATTATTGAGTAAGATTGCGGCGTTCAAAGAATTCTTCACACAAAGACCATCACTTTGAACTCAAGCGACATCATATACGGCGCACCGAAAGATAAGGCGCGGCGATGTTTTTGTGGTCTAGAAAGTCAGATAAGCCGCGTCTTTACCGCAGGAAATTACGGTACTAGCCTAGTATGCCAAGCCTACCGGATATATTTTCCTTCCTCCAGCAACTTTACGGTACTTGTCAGTGTCATACTTTATAATTATACTTGTTTTATACACGTCATGAGTTATGTCTTAAGTGAGAAAAGACTCCGACTTTACTTACGCATACAATCAGCCATCGGGCATGGGGGCCGCCATTTTGACAACATCGAGTTTTAATAATTTCGTAGACAAACCTGACATACGTATACATAGCCATAATACAACATTGCCCTGGGTACGAGGTAGACAGTGCCAGTTCGTGAAATCTTGTTCACAGCGCGCCCTCCCAATTTCGTTTTCCCGAACTGACACCGAGCGTAGTGTCACTTCGTGAAACCGAAAAACGCCAGAATGGACTAATTTCTGCAAAACTCACCAGTAAAAATTAGCAAATTAAGATGATTTCAGGAAAAAATAATTTGCGATGTTATACTTTTATAATTTTTTATAAATTAAAAAAAAAAAATTGTACACAAGTGATGTAGAGGGTGCCAGTTCGTGGTGTCGGTGACGAATTATGTGGGTGGGTAGATCCCACCAAGGACTTTGTTGTCGCTAAACTGCTAGAAGGTGCCCGCCGGCTTTGTCCGTCTCAAGACAAGCGTTTGCCCATTTCCCTGCCTTTACTGGGACACATTCTCAATGCTGTACCTGCTATTTGTTTTTCCAACTTTGAGGCTAGTCTTTTTCGGGCAGTATTTTTGAGTGCCTTTTTTGGTTTTATGCGGGTCAGCGAATTTGCAGTCGGTTCAAAATTACACCCTCATAACATTGTTTTGAGTTGCCAGGACGTACAGTTTATTCCACCTTTACCCACTGCCGAGTCTGCTTCTGTTGTGATTCATTTTCGTAAATCCAAGAACAATCAGCGTGGCCTCCCCCAGAGTGTTCGCTTGGTGCAGTCCAGTGACAAATCATTGTGTCCGGTTACGGCCTTATGGCAGTTTTTTGCCAAGCGGCCCAATTGACTTGACTTGACTTTATTTCCATCCCATCAAAGAACTAAATACATAATCAATCACTGTACACAGCATAATACAAGTTAACATTAATGAAATAATATCGTGAAGATAATAAATATAAATCACGGATGGAGGGGACCCACAAGAAGCAAAGCTTGTCGAGTGCGAGTCCCCTGTGTACGAATAACAAATAACACAATTTTAAATTAATGCACAACAAGACTAAACAAAACAAAACAAAAAAAACAACAACAAAACAAATAAAGAGATGAACCGAGGGGGATTAAAACAAAATAATAAATTTACATTGATGATAAGCTGTGTTATTTGAAAAAAATAGGTAATAATACTTGAATAATTAAAGGATATGTGCACGTCTACATAAAAAACACACACACACACAAAACAAAAATCTAAAGATTATCTTGTACCAATTGTATAACATAAGTGTTGGGAGAAAAACCAAATACGTAATTCAATTAAAATATAGCTGTTTTTAAAAAGAAAATCTATGAACATTCCTTGTATTTCTTAAGAAATAACTGTTTGAATTTACTTTTAAAAACTGACGCAGACAATAAATCTTGTAGAGATTTCCATAATTTTGTTCCCTGAAATTTAATATTTTTACTGGCAAGGTTAGTCCTAACAATTGGTAAGTGAAATTGAGCCGATTGACGGGTTAAATGAGTATGAATTTTGCTATTTCGGGTAAACATTGAGATAAGGCAGGCTGGTAAGTCATTTTTAGTTACCTGAAACATAAACATTCCAAGCTGGAAGTAATATATGTCACTAACCTTTAGAGTCTCATGTTTAAGAAAAAGTGAATCAGTGTGAGCTAGGTAACTTGTAAAATTTATATTACGTAAAGCTTTTTTCTGAAGAAGTAAAATTCGATTTAGCAAACTCTGTACCGAATTTCCCCAAGCTAGGATCCCATAATTAATGTAAGGCAGAATTAAGGTATTGTATAAAGGTATATTGAATTAAGGTATTATAAGTTGAGTAAAATATTTGTTGGGAAATAAAATTTTAGCCTATTAATAATGCCTATGTTTTGGGAGACAATTTAACATAAGTAATCAATATGATTCTTCCATGATAATTTATTATCAATGTATAATCCAAGGAATTTGGTAGAATCTGTTGCTATAACTTCATTGTTATCAATATAAATGGTCTTTGGTAGGGAATTTAGAGAATTACTAAACATCATGCAGGTAGTTTTTGTAATATTTAAAGAAAGTTTGTTTGCTTTAATCCAATCAGAGATCCTAACAAGATCTGTATTAATGGTGTCAATTAAAATGTTAATGTCTTTATGACTGTAAAATAAATTTGAGTCATCTGCAAATAAAATACAGGACAAACGTTGCGCGGCATTTGTAAAGTCGTTAATATTAATGAGAAAGAGCAAAGGTCCGAGGATGGATCCTTGAGGAACCCCACATGTTAAGTATTGTAAAGTGGATTGACAGCCATTTATTGAGACGTATTGTTTTCTTTTAGTGAGATAACTTTCAAACCATGCTAGGGGGACTCCTCTAATACCATAGTGATTTAGTTTATGTAAAAGTACATTGTGGTCCAGTGTATCAAAAGCTTTAGAAAAGTCAAGAAAAACCCCTATAGTATGTTCAAATGATTCCAAACCAGATACAACCTTGTTAATGAGATGGAGTACGGCATGGGTAGTAGAGTGCTTCGCACGAAAGCCAAACTGGGAATTTGTCAATATATTAAATTTAGTTAAGAAACTAAGGGTCCGGACATAAACAATTCTTTCCAGGATTTTTGAAAAACAAGGTAAGATTGAGATTGGTCTGTAATTGTTTACTTTATCAGTGTCTGAACTTTTGTGAATTGGAATGACTTTTGCTATCTTTAAGTTATCTGGCACAACACCTGTTGACAGAGAAATGTTAATTACATACGTAAGAGGTTCTGAAATGTTAGAGAGTGTCTTTTTCAATACATAGGCAGTAATCGAGTCGATGCCACTGCTTGCTTTATTTGGCAATTTCCTGACAACGTCACTGACCTCCTTTTTAGTGGCGGGTTCGAAAAATATAGAATTTGAGTTTGCATTTGGAAGATAGTCACAAAAGGTAGTTTGGCATTGTGGAATATTTTTTGCAAAATTTGGTCCAATATTGGCAAAATAGCTGTTAAAACGTTCAGCCATCATTTGTGAGTTCACGATCAGGTTTCCGTTAGCTTTAAGACCATTAATTTTATGAGAATGTGGATTTCTGTTAGTAGCATGATTAATAATTTTCCATGTGTTCTTGATGTTATATTTATGTTTTTTAAACTGAGCACAATAATAGTTTTGTTTAGCTGTTCTTAAGACAGTAGTTAAAATATTCTTATATTTAATATAATTGATATGATTAGTTTCATTACGTTTCGCCAGGAATTTATGATACAGTTTATTTTTTAATTTTATCGATTTAAGAAGGGATGACGTAACCCAAGGTGACTTTGGTTGAGATTTAGGTTTTTTATTTCTCAATGGTACATTGATATCGTGGTGATGATTAAATATATTCATAAATTGTCAAAGCCGAGATTTGCGTCATCAGAATTATATACAGGAGACCAGTCAGCAGAGTTCAGGTCGTGGTTAAGTTTGTCAAGATTTTCCTCAGTGTAATAACGAAAGCTACTATTGTGAACGATTTTCGGATGAGAATCGAATGTTGGAATTGAAGTATATACAGGGAAATGATCGGTAATATCAGAAATTAAGATTATAGAATTTGGGATTGGTAAAATATTAGTAAAAATGTTATCAATTAAGGTTGCTGAGTTACGGGATACTCTTGTTGGTTTGTCTATAAGGGGAACAAAAGAATGCGATACCATGGTGTCAAGAAAGCCTTGTACATTAATGTTATCATCATATTCCAGAAGGTTGATATTAAAATCTCCAGAGATAATACATTTTTTATTTTCAGATGATAACGAAGACGTAATATCCTCGAACTGGGACATGAAATCATTGTGCGAAATTCGTGGTGGTTTATAGATTACTCCAATAATCATTTTCTTACAAGATGCATTTCCTATTTCAATGAATAACGATTCAAGAGAATCGTTAGAATAGTTGAGATCATGTCGGATATTATATTGAATGTCAGTACTAACACTACGTGGGGCGCACGTCCGATTCTGTGGGCATTTTCGACCTCGGCCTCTGGCATTTGAAATTTCTCGGTAAGAATCTTTTTTACCTCATTGTAGGGAAATGCAGCATTCTCCGACCGGGATTCTGGAATTCCACCGAAGCGCAGATTGTAGCTGCGAGAATGCCGTTCCAGTTTCAGGGTAGCTTCAGGGTAGCCCAATTGCGCGGGCCCCTTTTTCTGTCATTTTGACGGGAGCCCGCTGATGACGCAATATCAATTCAATGCGGTGTTACAAAAAGCTATCCAATTTTTGGGACCGCATAAAGGGGCACTCGTTTTGCATTGGTGCGGCGTCCTCTGCAGGGTGTGGCCAGGGCTGATATTCAAATTATGGGGCGCTGGCGTTCTGATGCATTTTTGTCATATGTTTGTAGCTTACCACAGATACAGGGTAAAGAACTCCCCCCCCCCCCCCCCCCCCCATTTATCCTCCGCCCACGCTAGCCTATGCAGCACACTTTAACTAGAGGAGTGGGTTGTCTAGTGAAAAAACTTCCTTTCATTTAATTACTTCAGATACAGTCTGGATAGTGGGAGACTCTATCATCCGCCGTGCCGAATGTCGGTTTGAGCTACCAGTCAATATCCACTGGAAAGGCAAAGGTGGGGCCGGCGTGGGGGACGCTTATGACCTTCGGGATGAGTTGGGTCGAGTCCTATATGATTATCCGGCTTACATGATTATCCACCTAGGCACTAACGACCTCATTAGAGTTGACGAGTATGCCCTGCGTCAACAAATCGCAGTCATGCTTAGGGATATTGCTTACAATGGTGTCCGACTATGATAATTGTCTGGTCCGACATTCTCCCACGCGTTTTTTATGCTGGGGCTCACTCTCAACCTGCATTAGAGCGCAAACGTCGCATAATCAATAGGTGGGCGCGAGCACAATGTGCCAAGTTGACCCAAGCCCTTTGTATTTAGCATCCTCATATTGTTTGGTCGGATGGTTCTCTGTTCCGGGATGATGGGGTTCATTTGTCGCCTTTTGGCAACCATCTTTTTTCAAACAACTTGCTTCAATTTATCAAGTCCCACATTTCCCCATAGATCCCTGTGTTGTTTTTGTGGAGGGTCCCTGTCCGTCTTCTCCTGGTGGGCGCGCAGGCTCGTGTGGCAATTTATTACGGATTCAGACAGCCAGTAACACAAGTCCTCACATTTAGCGGCCTAATAATCAAATCCGGCAGTAAATTATATTTTAGGCAAATTACTCTGTTGTCATAGCGCTCGCGAATTTCCCGAGGCTAGATTTTCCTGACCGAATTTAACATTGTTAAATGGAAGCAACTTTGTGGTTGCATGTGGTTGCCTCTTTGGCAATGGGCATTTGGTTGCCCTGTGTTGGTGGGCCTGGTGTTGCCCATGGGCTTGGTGTTCCCCTTGACTGGTCGGGCCTGGTGTTGCCCATTATAATGGTCGGGCCTGGTGTTGCCCATTATAATGGTCGGGCCTGGTGTTGCCCGGGGGCCTGGGTGGCCCAAATTGTTTATTTGTTGAATTGTTTCCTTTTGCTACCGGTATGCCCTTTCACTGGTATCCGGAATAAAACATACTGCCATTTTCGAGGCTGTGGCATCACTCAATAACTTGTCTCATTCGTGGTTTATTTGAGTCGAAGTATAACTCCTTTTACCGTTACACAGTAAAAGGTTTTATACACAGCGAAAGCTCATGCGGATTCCTTACCCTCTCATGGCATTTCTTTGACATTTACACCCTCATCTAATTTAGCAATAAGTGCAAGGTCAACAAACTCTTGCCTGGGCCGGCGGTATAAATTGAATTTTAGTTCATGTCACGCTATCACCATATAAGGGTTAATTATGCAAAAGGTAAAAGGTCAGCAGTATGCAAATTTGTACAGTTAACTTTTGGTCAATGAGAATCATGGGTTCCGCGTGGGGAAGCTGGGCTTTTGGCGGGTTAGAGTTTTATAGCCACTCTGTCACAGCCGATTCCAGAGTCAACATCTCAATTTTTGTTCAGCAAATTTTATCCCACCACCACCCCAATGTCTCCACCAATTTTTGAGTTGGTTCCCAATATAGCATTCGCATAGGTGTCATGCAGTCATGTTGGTGTTGCATTATGATGTACATATATATTCATAATTAGATTCTAGCAATTTTATCTTTTGTTCACAATATAGCGCTCGCATGTGTCATGAGGCTATATGTTCATGGTACTCACAGATTTCATCAATTCTGGGGTTTATGGTGACATTCCAATATACACTGTAGCGCTCGAAAGTTTCCCGAGGCTAGTATATGATGTATGCTGTACTCATAGATGTCCTTGATTGGCTTTTTATAGTGTGACACTGGAAAATGTGACACGACAAGGATGGTGTACATTTACTGTATCTAGTTCTTATTGGTGACTGCATCTTAAAAGTGAGAAACAAAAACCTGGAAAGATACAAAATAGAATTCCATATAAATACAATGCTTTAGGAAATACCAATCCAGCAAAGTAAATTATAAAAAGAAACAATTACTAATCCTCATAGAATCTAATGCAATTAATAGAGATAAATCTAATTCAATAACACAATTTGCTTCTAACAGTAAAGTCAAGTTAAATTCCAAAAATGAATTAACACAAGGCATGTGGATGCTTTAACTTGCAAAGACAAAAAGAGGAAATAACTAAAGCAAGTGTGCAATGACATCAACACATATCACAATGGACTCGGCAAACCATAGACTTAAATCAGTCCACTCATCATTGTAACCTAAGGATCCATAAAGAAACTAACTTAGGAAATGGAATTAATACTATAAGAACAGGATTATAGAGAAATAACATACATGTAACTAAATATTCTGCTAAACAAATATGCAGATGGCACTCCTAATTAAGTATAAAAAAGAGAAATATATGAGTAATATATGCTGCATCACAAACTGAATTAATTGGACTAGTGTGCCAGTCTATATAAGACACTGCTGGTATCTTAGGTCACACGCTCCAATAAACACTGGACAAAAGAAATCTCTGCAGGGCAATAAACACTTGTGGCAGACTTCCTGCCTCCCTGTACTAAGGTATGGTGTCTTCCAAGAACTGTGTGCACCTCATTATATATGCAGCAACTTAGGAGATTAAGGGTCTAAACAGTGGATAGGCTATACTACACTGCACTATGGGCATCTACACAGGACAAAGGAACTATGAATTTATAAACTAAAAGTGTAAATCTAAGAATATGTTCATAAAAAGTGGAAAATAGATGATAAAGAATGTACATGTATAGTGAAATAAGGAAATCTATTCTTGAACTTTGTGTACTCGAGAAGTTAACTAAATGTGAACAAGAAATAAAGTGGATATAAATCAAAGTAAGGGGAATCTAAATCCTTCAAATCCATGGAAATTGAATATATCTCTAAACAAAGAAAGTCATCAAAAATACGACCTTCCTAAATATTACAATGATAAATACAACAACACAGAAACTAGGCTTTCTAAAGACTATCATCAATGAATCCACTTATTCAATAATCAGAGTAATGTTTAAGAATATTCAAGCTACTTCAGTATTGATCAGAAAAATGTTCACAGAGTCTGGATAATAACAGACTAACACTATGAAGCCCGACTACGTGAAAACCTTTTGTTGGAACAAAAAACGTGAAAAGTAAACAATAGACGTACTTATCTTTCACGTATTAAAAAACGTGATAAGTCCACTTTTCACGTATGTCAAAGTATCACGTATTTGTGAAGCTAGCCTCGTTGCTAGGGTTGATCTTTCACGTACAAAATACGTGAAAACTTTGCCGAGCGCGTGCCCATTGTTGGCGGATTAGCGGAGTGTCTTTTGTTGCAATAGGCGATCTTGGACAATGATTCTGCGGTGGCCCACATATTTGTAAGGATTTGAGACCGTTACCAAACCACGATCCTGGGTAAGTGTTTGACCTAATTAACTTACAAAGGTTAGTTGTAAACGATCAATAACAACATTCTTATCAGAGAAAAAGACGTGAATAAGCCTGTTCTTTTATGGGTGCCGATAAACGGCAATCCGTTATGGTTATACAAAACGGTGCTGTAAGAAATTATTCATGGAAATTTCCGTCTGTAATTAATTGTAAAGCAACGCGGCGACTGGCCTTACGTTCGGGGCCAGGGCGCGCGCGCGTGCGGCATGCAACATACAACGGACATCAACTTTGGCACATCACGTGGAAACATCACAAAATTCGCTTGCGCGCACGTGTAGTTGGTACATTCACATGTACATTTT
Organism: Crossaster papposus; assembly: GCA_037893245.1. Lineage (NCBI taxonomy): Eukaryota > Metazoa > Echinodermata > Asteroidea > Velatida > Solasteridae > Crossaster > Crossaster papposus. Next base: position 406,287 of record JBAIAA010000429.1, on the reverse strand, counting down.
ACATGTACATGTACCAACTGTACGATCCAGAACACTGACCTCTAGCTCTATGAAAAACCGTGACCATGCGTTGAGTATTTGTCAGATTGTTAAAACTATATTACGGGAAACTTTTCTACTTGTTTTAATTTAACAAATAATCGATTACAGAAAGGTGTATTCGAAATCACATGTTTGTGAGTTGCGTATCGCAGAAAATAATATTTATCGTGGTTTTGCTGCTCCCGTACTTTTCAACAAAACGCGTCAAAGTGCGAATCAGAAATCTAGCCAATTTTCCTGTTTTAGATATTTCATTAAAAATAGGCTGTTTCACAGAAGGACGACTTCCGTTATCGCAAACCGAGGCCCCATAGACTCCACACACAGCGCGCGTGATTACTGCACATTCCTATGGGCACACACAACTTCCGGCGAGTTCGCACCCGTGGTACACACTTCAACGCTAAAACGAGTCGGGCTAAATATGATCGGAACACTTCGGGTAAAGATTTGCGCGTTCTGATTGGCCGGTTGGCTTAGAAAACGTCATCATCGGAAAGAGTATGCTTCCAGCTTACTTCGGGTCCATTCGCGTACAAAATCGACCACGGGTTCCAATTTTTCGATCGAAAACAGTTTTTCACGGTCCTAAAGCGATCCATAATCAACATGAATCACCAAGCGACAAGGTATGTATACAAAAGTAGACATTAAACAATCCTACCATACTGACAAAAAGTCCGTAAGGCCTACCATTTGTCGAAAAAAATGTATTTTTAGGAGGGCATGTTGAGTTGAAATCCGAGACTTCGCTCGCGCGACCACGTTCCACGCCGTGTAGGAACGGCAGTGGTGTGCACGTGTGCACCACCGCCGCGTCCCTACACGGCGTGGAACGTACTGCATACACGATGATCTCGTAATTTCCGTGAAACAAGCGATGATGCAGCGTTATAAAACCTGCGTTTTAACGTCAATCTGTGCATAATTGTGTCCCAATTTCGTAACTGATGTTGAATTTATTAAAAATTCAAAGACAATACGTGATATCAGATACACCAATTAAACATATTTAGTTGTGAAATTAAAGCAAAACCGTTCCCATTTTACGAAAGAAAACAACAACTTAAGCGAGCGTGTTGCCATTTTGGGCGATACCATTTACCTAAACAGGGGTTGTAAATTTTGTGACGCTTATCTGGCGCGTTTTGCGCTTAAATAATGCATTTTAACGTGGCAATAATCCAATTAATAAACATTTAGGGTAATAATTTTCTTCTGGCATATTATGTTTTGTATAATCGTGATTATTTCTTCTGCCTTCCTTTTTACAAATATTTTATCATTATGGACATCCCTATGTGAGGAATGGAACATGATTTTACTACATGTACTAAGTTTTAGTTTTTTTTAAATAATAAGTATATTTTGTTTGATAATTTCTGTGTCATTGATTTTGAATAACGTTGTTATTGGTTCTTCAGTATTTCCTTTTGTTGTTATACTCCAATCAGTAAATCGCATTTCCTTGGCGCTACACCTTCTCTTTGTAACAAATTAAGGCAAATAATTTGTTGAGTAAAATTATTTTTCAATTATTTTTTCAGCTTTTCTGTGGTCCTCGTCTTGTGGCAGTGATGTTCCAGTATGGATACCACCACCAGTGAGCCTGAAGATGAAAAAGGCTAGGAGTCCCTTGATGATGCAAAACTGTCATCCATAGTTGAGCCTCATGCCCGTACATCCATCTTTTTTTCAACATTATTTGGGAAAAAATAAGGTTCCCTTAACAATCAACATTGTTGCATAAATTATGCAAATTAGGGGATTTCAATATAAACTAATTATCTGTAGTTAAGCAGGTTTGATTATTACAATTTCTTGCATCATTTAATTAAAGTATTTGTCAAGATAAACTGGGGAAAAATGAGTTTTCCCTTGAAAATTGACCGTTTTTGAATAAATTATTAATATATTATGCAAATGAGGTAATTAAAATATAAATTAATTATCTGAAACTGTACAGATATTAATAACTGTTGTTTGTACTAACTTTGGGCCATTCAGGATAGAGTTGAGCAAAGATATAATTAAAAGTATAAGCCACAGTGACCATTGTCGGTGCCAATTCAGAAATAAGGAAAAACAAAGGATAACCTTTGACCTGGCGATGAATTTTTACCCTGTTTTCATTTATTAAAACCGACCGAGCTTCGCAGTGCAAAGTGCGATTTGAATTTTTTTTTACAGATTTCTTCTAGTTGATAACCACTCCTTCAATTGACACTGATTTCAAATTGATGTGAGCTTTAAAAACAAATGGTTGAAACTGCCTATTAAAAAGGTATTTGTGAATACCGCATGGTTAAATTTCAAAATGCCCTTCGTCCGAAAAAGTATTTGATGATTCTCCAACCCAAAATTAAATTTCTAGATGTAAATCACGCCGACTCGCAAGGCGCGCGAATGGCTTGGTTAAATCGAAAATACATCGGCGTCTATTTAGAAAAACGTGATTGGCCGATACAGAACTCTTGAAACGTCATCATCGCCGGGAAAGAAAACACGTTTGGCCAGCTATCAACCGTTTTCCAAACCCCAGCTTTGTCTTAGGTTGAGGCTTTATTCATGCCGTTTAGCAAGTGCTGGAGCCCAGGTAGAGCCAAAGCCGGGGGTTTGGAAAAGGCCCAGTAGTTTGCGGACAAAAACCACCACATCCCTGCTGCGATCAAAGACGTTTTTCAAATCATTAAAATCGTCACTTAGTTTGGTTAAATTTTCACGCAACAAGGTACTTAAATAAAGTGAATATTTCACTTGCATGTACGTACGAGCTTTACGTGCCACTAGTAATAGTATTGTTTTTCTGTTCCGAGGCATTTTTTGAATAGGGGCATGCTTAGGCTAGGCGAGTGGATCGACCTTGCAGTTACATGTACTACATAATGTAGTTGCACTCCCACCAATTTGTATAGTTTACATGTACGGTACACATACTGTACATGTATACAGTGCCACACACAATGCGTGTGTAGTACACTCATCCGTTGCGTGTCCTGAGATTTAAACTAAATTCAACACGCCGTTTTGTCTCCATTTTAATACAATAATATCATTATTTTGTGCTTAACTGACCTTCCAGTCAATAATCCAGGATTCGGTTTGTTTTACATTTACTTATTATGTTTATTAAATTGAAAATTTCATTGTAAAGTAGACCTAGCAATAAATATAAATTTGATGTGAACGCGCCGTCAAAATCGCCATTTTGGGCGGTACCATTTTTAATGGGAGGGGGAGTGGTCTTCGGTGTCATCAAGAGTGAATTTCCAATTCATAGTTCGGTTTTTCAGACAATTTGTGTTCTTATTGATTCTTAGGGAATTGCTTTCGGGTTGTTTAATTGGGCTCCTTTTTCAAAAAGAGTCAAGTCAAAAAAGGCTATTCTTGTCTTCAAAAGTATCAACAAAATGACTCCTTTGTACATGACAAATATTTTCAAACCACTTGCAGTAATTCGCAAAACAAGGCAATCAACCCACACCGGACTGAAAGTTCCTTTCGCCAAAAAAGTTTCGCTGTGAGTGGTGCAAATATTTGGAATAATCTGCCCGAACAATTGCGAACATTAGACTCATTAAGCACATTTAAATCGGAGCTCCGACATGTCATCTGTTAGATATTATGCCAATTGCGCTGATCTACGGAGTTAGAACTTGGTTGCCACTATAGTGTGGAGCCGGATAGGAATTTCCCCTTCTTATTTTCCCCCCAAAAGGTTTTTTTTCTTTGCGGGTTTTCGCCTATCTCGTAAATCTGAATTAGTATTAATGTTTTGAATTCCTGTAATATCCTTGTATTTATAATATGTACTGTTATTTTATTTGATGATGTATGCAGGGCCCCAATGAAAACCAGTTTTAAACTGTTTGGGCACACCCTGGGTAAAGAAATGGAATAAATAAAATAAATAAATATAAAAAGTTGTTAAAATTTTCGCGACTAGTGAACAAATTTGAGACTCGTCGTGAATTTATTTGCGACTGGTCGTAAATATGTTTGCGACTGGTGGTGAATATTTTTGCGACTAGTCACAAATTCATTTGCGACTGGCTGGAATATATTACGTGAATAACTCAAGACTAGTCTACAATATTTTCACGACCAGTCGCGAATAAATTCACAACTAGTCGCAAATAATTTCACAACTAGTTGTGAATTCTTTACAAATTGTTTTTTGCGACTAGTCGTAAAATTATTCACGACTTGTCGTAAATATTTTTTCGCGAATAGTCGTCAATATTTTCACTAGTCGCGAAAAATATTCGCGACTAGTAGCGAAAATATTCACAAATTATTCACGACTCATCACAAATTATTTACGGCAAAAGATTCACGAACAGTCGCAGAAAATATTTACGACCAGATGCGAATAAATTCACGACTAGTTGCGAATTACTCACACCTAGTCGCAAAAATATTCGCGAGCAGTCTCAAAAACAATCGCGACTAGTCGCAAAAATATTCACAACCAGTCGGAATAAATTCACGAAAAGTCACGAATAGTTCCACAATCACAACTAGTCGCCAAAAAAATCACGACTTTTATGTCCCTCCAGGGCCACCATAAATTTTCCCTTTTATTTCAGGGAAAGGTAGTTTTTGCAGGTAATTAACTGTTTGCCAAAATGAAGCACGACCTTATTAGATTTTAGGCTAATACTAACGTACGTTCGATACACTGGAATAAAAAAAACGCACCGCGCCGAAGCACCATAACACAACGATGCTGCAGCGGGCCGACCGCATCACATACATGTACATTGTACATGTATGTGTGTGTACACACACACACACAGTCGTGAACCACATAACGATCGAGGATCCCCTATTGTGTTTCCTTTATTCCTATGTTATACCCTAACCCCATTACCTTAGCGCTTGCCCCGACGATCGAGGACCGAATTCGGACTTTCATACCGTCGATCGAGGATCCTTTGTTCCCTTTGTTCTCTTTTGTGCTTCGACCCTCGATCGTTATGTGCATGGTACCAGAGCACACATACTGGTATTTACCTTCAATCGTGGACATGCACTTGTCACCCCACAACAGGCTGACGTGTAACATGGTAACTACTATTACAACGGGTATTAAAAAAACATACAGTTGGAAATTGTAAAAGCCTTCTGAGTCGGCCTGTAGTCCACAACCAAATCGTGGACATCGATACACCTACCCTTCATTTATTGCCTGCAAATGTGGACCTCGGTGTATTCAACTATGCATATGTGGACATTTTTGGAAAACTCACATTTCAAGCACAAACTAACGAGAACAATAAAACAACAAATTCAAACTCGGGACTATTTTCGGACGAATATCTCAACCTATACCCCTACGACCAAAACCTGCAAACATGGACATTATATCATGTATTTGACTTATTTTTGTCCAGTCAGTTTTTTTGAAAAAAAATAGGGCAGGACAAATTATTTGCCTTAATTTTTTACAAAGAGAAGGTGTAGCACCAAGGAAATTTTGCGATTTACTGATTGGAGTATAACAACAAAAGGAAATACTGAAGTACCAATAACAACGTTATTGAAAATCAATAACACAGAAATTATCAAACAAAATATACTTATTATTTACATGTAGTAAAATCATGTTCCATTCCTCACATAGGGATGTCCATAATGATACAATATTTGTAAAAAGGGAGGCGGAAGAAATAATCACGATTATAAAAAGCATAATATGCCAGAAGAAAAATATTACCCTAAATGTTTATTAATTGGATTATTGCCACGTTAAAATGCATTATTTAAGCGCAAAACACGCCCGATAAGCGTCACAAAATTTACAACCCCTGTTTAGGTAAATGGTATCGCTCAAAATGGCAACACGCTCGCTTAAGTTGTTGTTTTCTTTCGTAAAATGGGAACGGTTTTGCTTTAAATTCACAACTAAATATCTTTAATTGGTGTATCTGATATCACGTATTGTCTTTGAATGTTAATAAATTCAACATCAGTTACGAAATTGGGACACAATTTTGCACAGGTTGACGTTAAAACGCAGGTTTTCTAACGCTGCATCATCGCTTGTTTCCCTGGAAGTGAGATCACCGCGTATAGGGACGGCGGTGGTGTGCGTGCACACCACGGCGCCGTCCCTACACGGCGTGCAACGTGGTCGCGAGCGAAGTCTCGGATTCCTGCTCAACATGCCCTCCTAAAAGTACATTTTGTTCGACAAATGGTAGGCCTTACGGACTTTTTGTCAGTATGTTAGGATTGTTTAATGTCTACTTTTGTATACATACCTTGTCGCTTGGTGATTCATGTTGATTATGGATCGCTTTAGGACCGTGAAAACTGTTTTCGATCGCAAAAATTGGAAAACGGAGGACTGATAAACACTCAAAGCGGGACCGGCTCGTGGCTAGCATCGCGTGGGCGTGCTGCCCACAGACTTAGAACGGCGGCACACTGCAGGTCGATCGTGAAAAATAATCCCACGCCAGGGCTCGAAAAAAGAAGAAAAAACACCCTGCGCGGACTGGTAACTGCAACTTTTGCGAGAGACATTAACGTGTTTTTCTACGTAACCCGTTTCATTAAAACAAAAATCAAACAAATGACATTCAAAACTTTTATCTTTCATAGTCTGAGAAGTTACTATGTATTTTGTGAAGTTAGTTATGGGTACTCGATTCCATAATCTAGAACCTGTTATCAACGGTCGGGTACTCGGTTCTGATGCACACCCCTATAATTTACGTATGTTTTAGTTTCAACATAAATGCGTACCTCTACCTAAACTCCAATTCCTAAAGCAAAATATAACAAGCGGGTAAATATCTTCAAAACTTTCACAATGTGTTTGCTATAACAAGAATAAACATGCTACTTTTACATAAACTTCAAACTCGAATTCCTTAAACCAACTACATGTAAAAACAATGAGGGTAAATACCCTAAATCCTCAAAACTGTCAACATAAACGCAACAAAGGATCTTTTTTAAGAAAAAAAACAAGAAAAAAAAAATATGATATGATTATCACCACTGCCTAAAACAGTTTTGTGGAGAGAGGAAATTAAAGTACAAGGTATACTGTTTCACAGTCCCCAAAACCACTTAGAATCCAGATACACCTTATTTCGGTCTGTTATAAAGTGAAACGGTTTAATAAAATGGGACTGTAATTATGTACACTAAACTAAAACAGTGATCCTGTTAAAGTCAGAATTGTCATCCTTTTGTATTTGGTATTTCTTCAAATTTGAGCTGTGATGGAGCTCAATGAGCACTTTTACGTGAATCCTCAATTTCCCCAAAACATCTTTTAACCTAAAGCCATTAAAGCACTGCTATAACCATTCATTTCAGATGTAAAAAACAACAAAATACCAAACACTTTCCATACAAATTAAATATCAAAAAGGTGTGCCCACATAACATATTCTTCGGCTTCCATCACAGCGATTGGTTCCTTGGAACTCTTGCTTCACATTTCTTTTGTTTACAAAGTACATGTATAAACAGAAAATGAAAAAAACCCAATGACATCAGTTTAAACAAAACTACCATACAAGTAAAAATTATTTGACAAAAGCTGCAAGTAGTTGTACCGTAAGCTTGCACCATCAAGAAATAAAAAAATTCTTTAGTCCTTAGCACTTTTAAATGAAAACTGTTTACATTAGGTTAGTACTCACTACTTGTTACATGGCATTACTACAAATTACATGGCATTAAATCTGGTCAGTAACTTTCTGTGACCTACTCTTACTTCCACACTGCTGTTAACGAAATATAAACAGAAATAAATCAAAAGCTTTGACATAAGTTTAAAAACTATATAAGTAACAAATTATGTGACATAAGCTGCAAGTAGTTGTACCCTAAGCTTGCACCACCAAGAAATTAAGGCTGGAATACACTTGTTTTAATACCGTTTCCTTTATGTTACTACTCCAAAACAAAAGAACCTAGCATGCCAATTTAAGCCCTTAACACGTCTTTGAAACAAATGGCATGGTCGTCAAGATCTATAAAATAATTGGTCAGTAACTTTTTGTGACTTATTCTTCTGCCTAAAAACATATACATGTACATAATTAAATCAAAACATCAAATTAAATTTAAACAAAGTTAAATTTGGAATAATACACCCAAATTCAAACCTGATATATTCTGGCCTGATTTGTTTGTTTGTTTTTGGTTTTGTTGACTTCTTTGTCTTCGTTACTTTTTAAAAAATCTCTGAAACACATGAACAGTGGCAGGAATCCTTAGAAAATATAATTTTGTACTTTCCTTAAAGTTAAGATATTTTTCTAATTAAAACCAAATAAACATGTACATGTATATCCTACTGTACATTTCACAGCTGCCAGTGATTACTTTACACTTTTATACATAATTCTTTGCAGATCATATTATACATGTCATATTTGCTCTGACTAATCACATCAACGTTTCCTGTGACACGTACACAATAATTGAATACTTTTTGGCTCAACAAAACTAACTCCTGAGGTAGTCTGCCGTAAATACTGTAGCGAAGACCTAGTTGGGTTCTTGTCCCCCAATTTAGCAAAACGCCAGAAAAAGGGGACGCAATTGACTCAAGGCTTGAAGCAAAACTCAACTTGTTTCTTTTTAGGCCAAATAAAAAAAAAAATGTTTAGCGTCACCGCCCGCTTCCTTTTTGGGGGCCGCCTCCTTTTTTTTTTTTTTTTTTTTTATAAAGATAATAACATTTTAAGATCGTATTTTAGACTTTAGCATCACTGTGTACGTGCTCTGGAAATATATTTTTGTCCTTATAGGAAGGCTAGGGTGTGATGTGTAGTCGTGTACGGTGCATACTTGATCGACCCACATGAATTTGAATGTTTAATCGTGGGTGAACCATGTTTTAATTTTAAATTGGAAGATAGGGTGTGACATGTTTACTGCATGACTCGAATTAAAGATGTGTCGGGCGGCCATTTTGAAGAAAAAAGAAAGAAAAAAAAGGGCCTCCTCCTTCCTTTTAAAAAAAGGGCATGACGCTAAACATGTTTTGTTTTTTTTTGGCCTTAATTCTCTAAAGACCCGGCTACCTGCCCCAATGCTTCCAAAAACACAACTGAACATTATCAGCATACAAAACGCACTGTCTGGAAAAAAGTATACATTTGTAACAACTTAACCCAGCCCTGGAACTTATCCAAACCCTTCCCACGTACCCAAACAAAATAACCCAATTGAAGTGATCTATTTACAACAACCTATTTCCGGAGCGCGCACCGGCCCAGACCCAAAACCAGGCCAGGTGCGCGCCGCCGGAGGCACTCCGCCGGCGGCGGTAGCGACGTCTACTACTGGTAACTACGGAAAACAAACTGTCCGCTACACTGCCCCTCCCAAAAATGGCCGAATCTCCTGAATAGGGGCAAAATACGTGTTTGTTTGGGTTGTTGTTGTTGTGTTATTTTCCAAAACAAATTATTCAAATAATGTTAGATGAACATGATTAGAAGAGACGAAATCGAATTACAAAAATCTACAAATCACTGTTCGCAAGTTTGTCTAAATTAGTGTCCATTAGCTTAGATAGGGTGTCCGCGAGAATGTTGGTTAATGTTGATTTAGGCCGCAATTTGGTTCCTAATTCAAGCAAAAACACAACAATCATCGGGGACTACCCACAGTAAGTCCATTTCAGCTTGACGTTTCTACGTGGGCCATCTACCATGGTCCCCTCCTAGGCCGTCACGGTGCCATGTCCGCCACCAGATGTCCCCCGGTTCCCGGAATCCAATGGCCTCAGTTTCTCTGTATACTTGGGTGCCGTCTGGTTCCGTCTTTGCCTCCCTGGTGGAAGTGGAGAACACCTCCGTCATCAGCACCGGCTCTGGGCGGCGGCCTCCGAAGTCTTCAACTCTGCACGCTGTAACTCTCTTGGTGGTGAGCACCTACTGAAGCCTGCTGTCTCCACCCGGTCTGCCTGGTACCATCGCCCTTGAAGATACAGCCTTGCCTCGGACGAGTGATTCATCGAAGAAATTCTCCTCACCGGGGCCGGCGCAGCAACGCCCCCAACAGCTGCTCCCTCGCCCGCCATCCCTCCACCGGTTGCTGCCTCATGGGATCTGGCGTGTCGAGCCAGGTAGTTGGCCCGCCGGTAGGTCTGGGGGCATTGTCCACAACGAAAAGACCGCCCTTCATGCGCCGCCTTCTCGTGCCTGCGTCTATTGTAAGACGACGCATACTGTTGTCCGCAAACTTTGCAGTTGTACGTTGTACGTTCCTCCATCACTGTCTGTTCTTGTCCCAGCTCGCTATGCGCATGACGATGGTCGTTAGCGCCCTCTGCAGGCTCGCTAGTGTTAGGGTAAGGGTAAACTTGCTGCAAGTATCGCGGGGGCTTGAGAACTGCTCTGCCCCGGCGTGTTCGTGGTGTGCTTGTCTTTTGTTCTGAGCAAGTCGTGGTATGCTGTTGATTGCCCGCTCCGGCGGCGGGGCCACCCGCGCCGCCGGCGGGGCTGCCCGTCCTGGCGGCGGGGCTACCCGCGCCGAGAACGGGGTTACCCGCTCCGGCGGAGGAGCCACCCGTGCCGGCGGCTTGGCTGCCGGCGGCGGGGCTGCCCGTGCCGGCGGCGGGGCTACCCGCGCCGGGAACTGGGCTACCCGCTCCGGCGGGGGAGCCGTCCGCGCCGGCGACGGGGCTGCTTGGTTGGCCCGAAGACGATACCAGCTCAAACTCCTTGAATCCACAGTCCTCTGCACTGACTCCTTCGCAAATTTTTAACCTGTCTGTGTGAACCACCTGCGGGCTAGAGCGAGGGGTTTTCCGAATCCTGTACACCACATCAGACAGTATTTCCAGTACGACAAAGGGACCAGTCCCGCTCGGGCTCAGCTTCGGGCAAACTCCCTTCTTCCTTGCCTTGCAATGGAGCCACACCACATCTCCCCTGTTGTAGACCACCCGCACTGCGTTCCTGTCATAATGCTTCTTCTGGGCCCTCATTTGTGTACTGCTAGCCTTCCTGGCAACCTCGTGGGCCAACTTCAACTTCTCTTGAAGATTTTGGGCGTGCTCACATGGGTTAATACGCGCCTCTCCTGGGGTGGCAGCCAACAGTAGGTCAACCGGCATCCTCACTTCGCGGCCCAACATCATTGCGTTTGGCGTCTCTTTTGTAGTGTCATGCTCTGCCGACCGGTATGCCATGGCAAGGAGGGCTAAATGCTCGTCGCAGTCAGTTTGGGATTTGTTCACCCACAGGCTTAGCATGGCTTCAATCGTCCGGTTGAACCGCTCGATCATTCCGTCGGACCTGGGGTGATACGGAGTGGTGCGGGTCTTTCCGAGGCCGAGGATTGAGCACATTCTTGTGAACACCTCAGACTCAAACTCCCTTCCTTGGTCAGAGTGGACTTCCAGGGGGACACCGAACCGGGCGACGAACTCATCCACGAGTTTAGTTGCGACGGTCTTGGCAGTGTGATCTGGGACTGCATAACATTCGGTCCACTTGGTGAAATAGTCTCCCACAAAAATGATGTACTGGTTACCTCTGTCAGTGGGAGGGAGGGGCCCCATGACGTCAACCGCTATTCTTTCCATAGGTGCGCCCACCTGGTAGTGCTTAATCTCTGCTCTCTTGGCCCTAGCTGGTGGTTTCCGTCTCTGACACTGTTGGCACCGCTGGACCCAGCGACGAGCGGACTGACGCATAGAAGACCATTAGAAGTTGCTTATACACAGTTTAGCAAAGGTTTTTGTAACACCGAGATGTCCTCCGGTTTTTTTGTCATGATACTGCCTCAGTATGGCAGGTTGCAGTTCCCGGGGTACCACAATTCTCAGTCCGGGCTTATCAGTTGGTCGACTTGGCTCCCACCGGATACACAGGGCTTCCTGCTCCACCACCAACTGTTCAAAGCGAGCCCACCAGAATTTGATTTCTTTGCTCAAGGGTGCTACACTCTCCCAGGACGGCCATCGACCATGCGCCACCCACTGCAGCACTTCCTTCAAGTCATCATCGCATTGCTGTGACCTGGTCAGTTGCTCATGACTTAGCTATGTGGCGTTGGCATTTGGAAGTGACCTGGAACCCCCTGGCTCTGCATCTTCCCCTGGTTGATGTACTGCCTTCAGTGTTGGTTTGGGCAGTGAGGCTACTGTCTCCGGGGGTTGGGCTGTTTCCACCTGTGGAGAGGCTACTAGACCCATGGGCCCAGTTGCCTGCTCCAATGGTGGGGCATCCTGTACCGGCCGGACAGTTGCCTGCACCACGCTGCATCCTACATGTTTCATTTGGGGCTGCCGCAAGTCTTCAATGTTCACCATGGTGCCAGGGCTGATTTCCTCCTTCGATATGTGGTCACAGTTAGGGAAGCATTTCCTGGACAATGCATCAGCGTTTCCGTGGCGTCTACCAGACCGACGCTCAATGGCAAAGTCATAGATGCTGAGCTTCTGCAGCCATCTGGCAAGCTGTCCCTGGGGATCTCGAACACCAAACATCCATTTCAGGGTCCGGTGATCTGTACGAATCCTGAACCGAGTCCCATAGAGATAATGATGGTACTTCTTCACAAAGTGCACAATGGCCAGGAGTTCCTTTCTTGTCACGCAATAGTTCCTTTCCTGCTTGGTCAAAGCTCTGCTTCCGTAGGCAAGGACACGTTCCCCGTCCTCCTGCACCTGTGACAGCACAGCACCAATTGCGAACCCGCTGGCATCAGCGTCGAGGATGAACTTCTTTCCTGGGATTGGATAGGCCAGTATAGGAGACGACAGGAGTCGATGCTTCAGCGCTCAAACGCTTCCTGGCATTCCGCTGTCCACCGGAATGGCCTACCCTTCTCGGTGATTTGGTGCAAGGGTCGAGCAATCTGAGCGAAGCCCTCAATAAACCGCCTGTAGTAGGAAACCAGTCCAAGGAAGCTTCGGACATCAGCAACAGTGGCCGACAGAGGCCAGTCCCGCACAGCACGAACCTTTTCAGGGTCAGTAGCAACCCTCACAGGTGATACCACATGACCGAGGAACTCCACCTGCGTCTGAAGAAGCCTGCACTTTTGGGGTTTCAACTTCAGGTTGGCCGCATGAAACCTCTGCAAAACTAGGTAAAGTCTTTGCACCTGTTCATCAAACGACCGTCCAAATACGATGACGCCATCGAAGTACAAAACAGCCACTTGCCATTGCAATCCTGCGAGGACACGCTCCATCAAGCGCTCAAAAGTGGAGGGCGCGTTGCACAACCTGAAAGGCATGGTAATAAACTGGTATAGCCCACCTCTCCCCGTACAAAATGCAGTCTTTGGCCTATCTTCCCCAGCTACCTCTACCTGCCAATACCCAGAAGCAAGGTACAGGGTCGAGAAGAATTGGAACCCTGCCAGTGAGTCAAGGTTTTCCTCTATGCGCGGGAGTGGGTGTGCGTCCTTCACTGTAACCTCGTTCAGCCTTCGGTAATCAATGCACACTCGGACAGACCCGTCCTTCTTTTTTCACCAGGACAAGCGGTGAACTTCATGGACACTCTGATGGCTCAATGACACCCTGCGAGAGCATTTTTGCTATTTCCTTGTCCGCCACCCCCCGTTGGGTTAAGGGTACTCTCCTCGGTCTTTGTCGAATGGGTGGGGCTGTCCCGGTCTCGATGCGGTGCTGGGTCAGGTTAGTTCGGCCAATGTCTCCATCCCCAGTAGAGAACACGTCACTGAACCGTCTCAGTAAGGCTGCAAGTCTAGCTCTCTCATCATCCGTTAACCCCCGCAGCTGGACTCAAACAGTGAAGACAGGTGTTCAGGTACTCCCAGCTCTTCACTCTCCCTTGTCTCTTGTTTTTCCTGTTCATTGTGTTCCAGTACTGCAACACTATCCACTGGCTCCAGGATGGCGGCAGCAGTCCCCTTTCTGAGCATGAGTGCTTCAGGCGATAGGTTTAAGAGTCTCACTGGTACACGGTTGTCCTGGGTATGCACAAGGGCACTGGCCACGAGAACCTCGCGATTCTCGACAACCGTCTCTCCGTTTTGCAGCACACCCCATGTCGGCAGCTCACCTCCATCGCTGACAACTTGGCACTCCAGTAGCATTTCAGAAGAAGGGGGCACAACGACATTCTCAGTAATCCGTACCCGACAGACTGCAGGCATCTGTGGATACTTCTGCAGAGGGACCCTATAGTTACCGACGGTGAGACACTTCTCCTCCCAGATTAGCTGGCATTTGTTTTCCCGCAAGAAGTCCAGTCCCAGGATGGCATCGTCACTCACGTCTGCCACCCAAACGCAGTGTAGGATCTGACTACCCCCCCCCCCCCCCCCCCCCAACTTCATAGGCAGTTTCACTCCCCCAGCGATGCGCAGTTCACTTCCATCAGCCTGCCGAAATCTGCGATCTGCATGCATGAGTGTGGGCCTCACCTTGGGGTCCGTCCTTTGAAACAACCGGGTAGAGATGAAACTCTCTGTTGTACCCGTGTCAATCAAGAAACTAACGGCCATGTCCATAATTTCCCCTCTGACATAGAGTCCCAGTTCACGAGAAGATGACGGTCGTATTGCAACACCGGGCGGTGGTGGGACTTTCAACACCGGAGGTGGGGCTGCCTGCGCCGGCGGCGGGGCTACCCGCTCCGGCGGGGGGGCCGCCGGCGGCGGGGCTGCCTGCGCCGGGACTTCCTGCACTTTAGGTACACTAGGCCTCTGGACATCCACGGCTGGGCTTTTGGCCCCAAGACCAGCCTTACCTGGTTTAATGGATGCTGGTCGTCCTTTAGGAGGGGACATTGGGCCCGGAAATGGTCCAGGCTACCGCACTTTCAGCATCCTGGCTTCCAGTCGTCGGCCTTCTTTGTTCCTTGGCCACGGCGCTGTTTTTCCAACAGTTCACGCACCATTGTTGCCACCTCATCAGTCTGCGCAGGCTCCTCAGATTTCACCGCGTTGGCGTCGGGTATCACTCCCTTGATCGTCCAGCTTTCTCCGTCTTGAACCATGCTTCAGCCTCTGCAACAATCTCTACAGCTTCGTAAAGCGTAGATGGCTTCCCTTGGAATAGTGCCCGTTCGAGGTCGATGTCGTCCAGGGCGTTCTTAAACTGTTCAATTGCAAAGTCCTCCATAAACATTTAGCTGCTGTCGGGGTAGGCCCGGCGGACCAATTTTCTGATGGCTTGGCCCAACTCGGCAACAGTCTCCCCTGCACGCCTTCTCCGTGAAGTCAGTTCAGCGCGGTGGCGAATGCGATGCTTTTCAGTCCCAAATCGCCGCTCAAGGGCCTTGACTAACTCGTCGAAGGACGACCGAGACTCCTTGGGCAAGGAACATGCAACTTCCAGCGCTGGGCCTTTCATTGCAACCATCAGATAGTCTGCCCTCTGCTCTTGATTCCAGCAGTTGATCTTGCTGACTCGTTCGAAGTGCACCAGGTACATGACGATACATGACGACCCGTCGTACTCCCTTTACATGCGGTACTGCTGCGGTGCGTTCCAAGTTTGCGTGCTGGCCTACCGCATTTGCAGCACTGTATCCACTAGTAGTGGTATCAGTATGCAATGCCGTGTGCCTGCCCGCATGACGAGTTTGCAACCGCTGAATGCCTCAGTTGGGTGGGCTGGAGATTGGGGATAGCCAGAACGGTGCTCATCACTGTCAGATTCGCTGCACGCTGCCCGCCACTGTGCACGAAGATCCTGCACCAGTTTCTTCTGCGAGCTTCGTGGTTTCCGTCGCCTGCTGCTATCATCCTGGGGAAAAGGGCCTGGTGTCTTTGGTACGTAGTGTTGCCGTCTTCCGGCTCGGGATGAGGATCCACGAGTAGCTCGACAGCTGTCCAAAAATGACCGCTCTAACCGGTTGATCTCGGTGGAAATGTCGCTAATGGCTTCCGCGACATTTCGTGCGGGCTGCATCGTATGGCTCGCCATACAAACTTCTCCGTTGAAAAGACACGAAAATTATCCCACCGCTGCCACCAATTGTAGCAAAGACCTAGTTGGGTTCTTGTCCCCCAATTTAGCAAAACGCCAGGAAAAGGGGACGCAATTGACTCAAGGCTTGAAGCAAAACTCAACTTGTTTCTTTTTAATTCTCTAAAGACCGGCTACCTGCTCCAATGCTTCTAAAAACACAACTGAACATTATCAGCATACAAAACCCACTGTCTGGAAAAAGTATACATTTGTAACAACTTAACCCAGCCCTGGAACTTATCAAAACCCTTTCCGCGTACCCAAAGAAAAGAACCCAATTGAAGTGATCTATTTACAACAACCTATTTTCGGAGCGCGCGCCGGCCCAGACCCACAACCAGGCCGGAGGCACTCCGTCGGCGGCGGTAGCGCCGTCTACTACTGGTAACTACGGAAAACAAACTGTCCGCTACAATACTTTAATTTGGAAAAACAAAATAAAAAACAAATGATAAAAGCCTGAAACTTGGCACACAGTTAGGGCATGTCCTAAGGAAGATGTCTAGCTATAG
This sequence comes from Crossaster papposus, assembly GCA_037893245.1. Taxonomy (NCBI): domain Eukaryota; kingdom Metazoa; phylum Echinodermata; class Asteroidea; order Velatida; family Solasteridae; genus Crossaster; species Crossaster papposus. The sequence continues at coordinate 389,793 of JBAIAA010000429.1, read as the reverse complement.
GGCCCTCGCAGATTTGTCCTCTGAAAAGATATAGGTAGAATAACAAGCATTTTTGTTAATGGCTGCCATTGCATATAATTCTATCTTTGTTTTTGTCAAAGGACAAATCTGCGATGGCCTATAGCTAAAAATCTTCCTTAGGACAACCCTAACTGTTTGCCAAGTTTCATGCTTTTATCATCAAAGGCACAATTCTGCCACATATTTCAGATATCTGTCGGACTATATTTCAAATTATGTCCCCTACTGCATGTACGTACGAACAAGCATTCATTACCGGACAGGGTAAACGTAAGTTCTGGACAATCCTATGACCAAACCATGGTGCAATTTACTAGTTTCAAAACTATTAAGACTTATGAAATAAAATGTATCTCCCAAGTCATTATATCTCAACTTCCATAACAGTTTGACAGAGAGGGAAATTCAGGTAAACAAGGAATTACTGTTATACATGTATTTCATCAGAATATCAAAGATAATTGCAACTGATAATCCCCTGTCATTCTTACCACTACTATATACTTGACACCAACAATTATGTTAGCTGCTCCTTTTTTATTTGAACCATGGTGCGACTTGAGCACATACACTTCAATCCGCAAATCTTCCACAAATAAATCTTCAATGTAAGGTGATTAAAACACTGCTATAATCACTGACTGGTGCACAAAATATTTAAATAATAAAATCATTATGTGAGGATCTACTGCTAAGGATTTCTATTGCTGAAGATACACCTACATGTATTAATCGTGAAGAAACCCCAGTGCATCTGATTTGGTTTCTGACGAAATCCTTTATGTAGCGCCATGTGCGTCCCTTAAAGACATTTCGTGAAGCTTGCATTGCTTCAGTGATCTGTTGTTTTCCTGGAAGCTTTCTTGTCCTCAGAAACATTCCCAGATGTTTGTTGACAGCTGCCTTTTCTTCGTAAGTCCACATTTTCTTTGTCTGCCGTGGATATTTCTTTGCGGACGCATCTATATCACAATATTACAATACACACATACATGATACAAATTTCAAGCCATACAACTTCTGTGAGGTCGGTGAAACTGACATTTGTCCTCGCCATAATGTTGACAATATACACACATCCTTTTTACATCACACCTGCAAAGGTGGACTATGTTTTTACTAGGCCAGCGTGGATGGCTTTTTAAAACGCACATCATCAATTAATGTATGCATGTACTGTACCCTTTTTTTCAGGGCTGGTCCGACAGTTTTGACCCCCCCGCTAAACTTAAGGTATGAGGCAAGATGGGTATTATTTTTCTGTATACATGTACCTTCTATACTACTGTAGTTGTACCCATGTACCAAAATTCAGCTTCCAAATCAACTTCAATCTTAAAAATATGGGTCCTTTAAGTCGGAAATATATTCTATGGGCCAGTCAGATTCCCCATTTTAGGCAAAGTTAATTGAGCTTTGTACTACCTTAACACCGCAACAGAAAGCAATTTGGATTTTTGGTTTTGGAGAACCTGTACACCAAGTTTGAACAAACATATTGTGCCATGGCTTGTTGAATTGGCATGGAATGACCCACCTGCAACCGTGGACTCCTGTACTTGAGTTTTACCATGAACATGTTGACAATACACATTCCTTCAAACAAAACCAAAAAACGTGGACCTCTATGCATTTGAATAAGCCAACTTTAACCATGCTCTGGTTTTGGTTTTCCTGTCCTATCAAAAAAGATGTCCACAGTGGCATAGTAAAATAAACAGAGGTCTAAGTTTGCTTCTTTTTGTGCAAAGAAATGTGCTGTCAGCGGTTTCATTCGGAAAACCAGTCCTTGAAGGTATAATAACGAAGGGATTCTTTCTTATCACAATGTTCAAGATCATCAGCTGTTTTAGGCCACGAGGCAAACAGTTTTATTTTAAAATCGAGGTACACAAGCATGCCTGTAAATATTTGTACATTCCTCACGTGAATCTTCAGTGGATTTAAAATATATAAAAACTACTGAAACATCTGCCTCTTTGATCTATTCTCTTATCTCATATATACCCACCTTCCTCTTGTGTCTCAACTGCATCATCTGTGCCATCATCTGTGCCATCTTTTGTGCCATCATCTGCATCATCATCTGAAGCACACAGGCATTCTGCAAAACAACCATGGATGTAAATGTTATAAATGGCCAGAGCTGCAGTAGCTTTGAGCAAGACATGTCCATTACTCCATCTACATTGCAGTTGTAAAAATGTGGTCTCTCATATAAGACCAACAGTGGGTGTTTTTGTCCAAACAGGTATGCACATAATGTCCAAAGCTTACATGTAGTGCAAGTCTGTGTACATGTACCTGTATCCAGATTTGAAAGTGTTACATACATGTACTGTATGTGCAGTGCTTATTTCATACTATATGTACACAATATGATCAATTAACGTTTTGGAATGGATTAAAAGTATCAGAGGACGAGGTCCGGAAACAAATTTGCAGCATGTAACTCTGGCCTTTTGGTAGATCACAGGAAGATAGAAAATAATCAGTACCATTACAGAAGTACTATATAGACTCTTTCATATGCACTTTAAACAATAGCACTTTACAAAGTGTCTTTTCCAATGGAGACAAAGCTCTGCAATCACACAGCTCTCCCCGCTGGCACATTTACTGTAATCTGGCCAGGTCATTTTAGAGACCTCTCCAGGTCGTTTCCGGTTGAAGACGATGATCTGCGTCAACAAAACTTCTGCTAACTTTACCCAAGCCTTTGGTACTCCATCTCCTGACGTCTGAAGCTCTTCGTGTCTGGTCTTTACCTCATTTTGAAGATACCTTGATAACCGTACAACATCTTCTGTTAGTGGGAGCAACTTCGGATTGTTTCTTCTGCCTTCCTCCAAGGTTATCAGCGCATGATGGCTAACTTCAGCATCCCAATGCAGGCTATATAAAGTTATTACAGCACTACACTTCTTCTCCAGAGATTCATCACCAGACATTAGTGCATCACCCCTCAGTATCTCAGCACAGGCCTTAAGACTGTGACCTATTTTCAGAGCAAGGCTGGGAGTGGAGTACAGGTTGCTTTCTTCATCAAATCCAGCAGCTCGTTTACTTGCATTGACGACCTGACTAAATTTCTGTGGGCTTATGAGATCTGTCAATTCAGCACTTAGCTCATCAGTTAAAACTCGATACTCCAACACCATTCTTGCTATCTCCCGCAATCGTTGTCTTATGTAGCCCTCCTGTTCTCTTGAGTGTCCATGTTTCTTGGTCAGTTTTTCTCCAAACAACTTTATCAGTCGATCTGATCTCACAAGCCTGCCTATTTTGTCATTGCTCATGTTGGCCAGGATTTCATGGGTTCTCTTATTCACTCCCGAAGTGGATGGCAACATCATTTTGCTTGTCTTAGTAAGTCCGGTCCTTCGTTTTTTGCTGCATGGTTCCCCAGCATCATCTGTCTCATCAGCAAAATAGCCATAGCACTTTGGGCAAGGCAAGTAGTCATGCGGGCTTACTGTGGAAGTTGTACCTTTTCCTTTTGCAAGAATGTTACCATTATAGAGAAAGTTACCGTAGTTTCTCAACAGTGTGAGATGCTTTGCACGCTGTCTTGGATCTGTTGTTGAAAGCCACTGTTGTACCTGTGGTTCATCTTTGTGTACCGGATTAGTTAAATGGCGTGGCAACTTCTTTTGTGGCTTCATACAGAAGAGACAAAAATGTGGCTTATCCCAACTTCTACCACCTTCATTTGAAGTGCTCAAGACTTGAATGTCTGATTGTTCAGAAGAAGAGCTAGAGACCTTGGGATTCTGACTATCAAGTAACTCAGAGGAAGATGTAACCTGGTTTTTGGCCCTGTAAGAAGCTTCAGACTGACATGGGGCTATAGGGTACTCAATATCAAATTCAATGCTAGCATCATCATCACTGTTAAGATGTGGATGTGGACATTCTCTTCTCTTTGAGGTACTGTCAATAACTTCAGCATGATATTGTGTTGTAGATCCTGCTCCAGGAATCCGAATAGCGTGGGTCGAACATCTGACTTCACTTTCACTATCACTGGCAGCAGAATCAGGAACATAATCTGAGTCATCACCTGTATCAGAGTCAGTTTCTGCAGCAGAATTATCAGAATCACTTGTAAAATCTTGAGATGACTCAACATGAGCAGCTTGGATGCATTTATATTTTCCGCTGGATGCCTGAAGGGGGCTTTTGAGACAAGCTGATGAAGGTGCCTCTACACCCAGTCCTACAGAAGCAGCATGGGATGCCTCAATATGTCGGGCAGCTTGACTGGCTTTACTGGTTTCAATCCCTGCCTGAAGGAGACTTGTGTGACCAGCTGATGACGGTGCCTCTACACCCAGTCCTACAGAAGCAGCATGGGATGCCTTATTATGTCGGGCAGCTTGGCCGACTTTACTGGCTTCAATCCCTGCCTGAAGGAGACTTGTGTGGCCAGCTGATGAAGGTGCCTCTACACCCAGTCCTACAGAAGCAGCATTAGATGACTCAATACATGTATCTCGGGCAGCCTGGCTGACTTTACTGGTTTCAATCCCTGCTTGAAGGAGACTTGTGTGACCAGCTGATGATGATGCCTCTCTACCCAGGCATGCAGCAATGGCATGAGAAGACCCAAAAGAGGCAGACTGGCTGGAATTGTATGTTTCACTAGCTCCCTGAAGGGAAATTGTGTGAGTAGCTGATGATGGTGCCCGAGTATCCACATTTGCAGCAACAGCATTAACTGATGACTGGAGACGCCAAATACGTTTTCTCAATTTGTGTGTTTTGCTGGCTTTCTGATGGCGACTGGTTTTGACAGACAAAGATTTCTGTACATGAACACTCAAACCTGCAGCAGCAAGTGATAAATTAGGATAAGTGAGAGCTTTGCTAGATTTTGGTGTTTTGTTGTCTTTCTGGGGGAGCTTGATTCATCAGTGGATGGTGCCTGTATCGGACCTACAGCAGGAGCATGAGACAATTCAACCTGTACAGCGTGGCTGGTACTACATGTATATGTTTCATTGTCTTCCTGATGGGAATTTATCTGATCAGCTGAGGGTGACGTTTTGCTAAGACCCGCAGCAGTACGAGATTGGCTGGATTTACATGTTTCATCTGTCTGAAGGAGATTTGTTTGATCAGCTGATGGTACCTGTCTGCTGATACCACGTGGGTTGACTCAACACACTGGGCAACTCTTCCCTGATGATGAAAACTCCCAGTAGCATGGTCAGCTTGCTGAATATCAGCCCCGTGTTTAACCTGCACAGAAAAACATGAAGTAGCACTAATCATGTTTCTGATGTACCAGTTCTTCCCTGTAATAAGTACATTTCATGTATTACTGAACTCGGCTTATGGCTCTTGTTTTCATATTTTAACAGCAATTTAGAGTGGTTTTGCAAAATTCTATTTGAATGTGCTGCTATCCTCATGCTTATAGGCTCAGCAGAGGGAGATGTAACCTTTGAGATGCATTCATATTTACTGCTTGACAGCATGCTGAGAGGTCAGGGAATGTGCATGTAACATGGTGAGAGCAATCATGCCGTTTAAAAAAAAATGTTCCTTATTATGCCAACTTGAGCAGCATATAAATGAGTAAAAATGCCAGCATTTTCAGATAGCCTTGGAGAAAATCAAGTCACTTCAAGACCTGTGTAAATTGTGCTCTTTAAATAGAGCAAAGGGCAGTGAAAAATGTGAGTGACGTGTGTTCTAGCTGTCACCGGCATCATTCTGATAAATTAACACTTGTACTATATAATATGAAGGCTACACGAACTCCTGCCTAAAGATAGGTTTTTTTTCCCGGACATGGGGTTTGAAGAGATCCACACAATTGGAATATGTACCTTGCGCCATGGGAATTAATCTTCTCCGTAGTTGTACCGCAGTTCTGTTTCTTCATTTATGTCATCCAGAGTAAACAGACAAAGGTGTGGGGTGTTGTCAAAAACCATTTTTGTCATCTTGCAGTTTGGCCACTTTTCCTCATCGTTGATGTACCTCGCCAAGCAGCCCTCATCTGTTAAGGCATCAACCCTGTAACCCTCCATATCTTTGGAGTCACAAGATATGAAAATATTATTTTTCATGTTAGTGTTTTGGTTTGAGGGCTTTTTATTTGTGGGTACGCTGCAGGTCAATGAACCTTTGACTATCAAATTTGTCACTATAACTTTGATCGCCTATATCTTCAGTTCGGAATACTCACTCACTTTTTATCTTAAATTAAAGCTTTTTACCTTATCAATCATATTACTTGTAAGTTAAAATTCGAAAGTTAATATTTCCATATACTTTGACCTTTGACCCCCTGACTCCAAATCTTTTATTGGCATTTAACCCATGACCTGCAGCGCGCCACCGTTCAAAGTCCGCGGGCAGCACGCTTACGCAATGCTACATGTAGCTGTGAGCCGTCCGATCAAGCCCGTACGCAGGGGGGGGGGGGGGGAGGGGGGGGGGGTGGTGCGACGGGTGCGTACGCAACCCCCCCAAATTACCAAAAGGTCCACATTTTCCGGGGTAAACAATGGTATTTTTGATGTAGAAATAACGGTACTGGCACACAAAAATATTTGGTCCCATTGTTGGTCCCATCAAGTACAAATTCGCACCCTCCCATAAAACATCCTGCGTACGGGCCTGCCGATGACAGATTTTTTCGAACTTGCTTTAAATTGCCATGGCGTATTTATCAGCCCCCGTTTTGAATTTCGGGAAAATTGTGCGTGTATACGCGTCCTCCGGCGCGAGCTGGTTAAGGTTGATGACTTATGTTTGCCTACCTGTAATATTCACCATTGTGTTTCAAATGAAATGTATACGAGTTGTCCCTGCTCTCCTCTTTATTTCCTGAATCCTCAGAGGAAATCACCACATCCCCTCGATATTCCAAAAGAAAGCTCCCTTTCTCAAACTTTCTGGTGGTGAAAGGCCATCCTGGAAAAAATATCACATAACAAACAAATGCTGTGTCAGTTGAATAATTGTGGCCAACAAAACTTGTTCAAGCTTTTAATTTGAATAAAGTAAGCCATGAACAAAAGGTAAAAGGGGATGGAGCTCATGTACGTATGTACACTAGCTTTGACACCCCCAAATAACGTTTACACAATTTATGGGTTACTGTACAGTACAACTTTCCTGATACCTGCATATGATGCGATCAAGCTACACTAGTCATTTGTCAGGAATTATGATTTTGAGATAAAATGGGTCAGTAGGGATGACAATTTCAAAATTTGTAAAATCGGAAGGCCAGATAATGTTCTCTTTAATGTCAAATACCTTTTTCTGAGAAATGTTGACGATAAAGTAATTAAAATGTAACTTTTTTAGGCTTATGTTATTGTTTCAAAATTAACACTTGATTAACTCCTTATTCCTTTCTGCTCATGTTCCAAGTCTCAGAATTTCTGTACGGAAGTTTGAGTCACATGGGGCTTTTACCAATCGAAAACTGAAAGAAACAATTATATTAAAAAATAATGCATAAACACAAAATTCCCCAAGGACCGACAAACGACTCATGTGGCTTGATCACATCACATACATGTGCAGTACATGTACATGTGTTGGTATGCCAATTAAAAAATTAAAAAATTTTAGACAGTGTAATTCCAGGAATTGTCCCAGTTTTCAAATCCATGTAATTACCCAAGGGTTTCTTGGGCACTGAGCTATAACAGCTTTCATAGGTGGCCGTAGAAAAAAAATGACATGATTGAGCTGGAAAGATGCAATCCTCCAAAATGGAGAAAATTATATTAAACTGAACGAAAGTTTACACCATTAAATACAAATAAAACAAAATACATTGTTGGCAAACAAACATGGCATGATCTAGACAATTTTGGGGAAAATGTACATGTACATGTACATGTACATGTACATGTACATGTACATGTACATGTACATGTACATGTACATGTACATGTACATGTACATGTACATGTACATGTACATGTACATGTACATGTACATGTACATGTACATGTACATGTACATGTACATGTACATGTACATGTACATGTACATGTACATGTACATGTACATGTACATGTACATGTACATGTACATTCATCAGTGCATAAATCGCCAAACGATTTTTTATTTCTTCAGTTTTCTTATGTAATGTTGGAACTACATGTATATAGCACAGAGTAAAAATTGCACTGTTTTTTTGCCACTGAAACAGCAATAGCAATAATAGTAGGCCTTTTTCAGTTTAAGAACCAACAATATATCGCCTACTAGCTGTTTGGGAGCTAAATGGCTGAGCCATTGTAGTCAGTAGCATACGTGTAACTAGGGTACAAGGAGGCTCCTAGGGATGGATGCATACATGTGAACATATTTTCAGGGGCACCAAAAGCTGAGGAATTCCAGACTATTTCACTGTAGTTTGGCATGGGATTGAAAGCAGAAGTACCCGGTACTGGAGCTACACAGTTTTCAAAATCTTCAGTACCTGATTGTACCTGTTCAAATGCAATAATGATCAATCTTACCTATCACATCATTGATATATCTCTTCTCGAAAGCACCAGTGTTGTCTGCCTTAAGTCGGCAGAAGCTTTCTGCCTCTTGAAGAGGACTAATTCTTTTCCTCCGCTGTGAGGGCATGCTATTTGAACAGACAAATAAAAAAATACACATGATATTAATTTCTTGTTGTTCAAGTTTGGTTGTGCAATGCCTCCATAGGGCCAAATGTCTGCCCAATGGTGGACACTGGACGTGCACTTTTCACAACGTGTTGTGCTTAATGCTACATGTACATCGCCCACATGCTGATTTAGTTACATATGTAGTTCATGTAAACTTCAACATACATTCCGTGTGTCAATTCAGACAAAACGGTAGTTGTTTTACAAGTAATTTATGAAATATCCTACCGGTATGTCATGAAACACAACATGCAGGTCTTTAAACACAACATGCATGTCTTTAAACATATGCGTACTTATTGCATGGATGCAATTAGGAATTGATGGATGCAATTAAGACCTATATTATAAACTAGTTTTACTCTACACAAATGCCTCCAAAAAACTGAACACGATTATAAAAAGCATCAAAATAAATAAGACAATAACTGCGATTACTACATTTTGCAAGTTGTTCTCAATCACGGCCAGCCTTTCGTTGTCGGCAAGTTGTCCCGCCATTTTTACAACACCACATCCACACCGTGGACCACGTGACGGTACGCGCGCAGCCATGCGCGCCCATAGGGCCTTTTCGAAACCGTTGCTTCGTCTTTGGCTTTGGCTTCGCCTCCGAATTCCGAAATACTGAGAAGCAAATAGAAATGGAAGAAAATTGAAATAGTCTAACTTTTGGGTTCACATCAATCGAGTGAATGTTTCTGAAGTACAACAGGCGTCAGAATGTGGCTGGAGATCTTGCAGTTGGGAGTCAAAAATCGCCTTAAGCCAAAGCCAAAGACGAAGCAACGGTTTCGAAAAGGCCCATAGACTCTTTCGCAAATACTTTAGTGCGCATGCGTGAGCACGATCGCGCGTGGCATGCTGGTATAGTTAGCGATCAATAGGCCGCGCGCAGGGGGGAGGGGGGGGGGGGGGCGGAGGGGGGCCCTTCGAGGCTGTGATTGCGAAACGCTGTGGTACCGTCCATTCTTAAAATAGGGGGGAACAATTTTCTCACGCGAAAAATAAAGAGTTTTTGGCATCCAATCTTAACATCTTGTCTTTTGTAGTTTTAAAACGTTGTTATTTACCTTAATTTTTATCATCCAGTGACAAAAATTGTATTGAAAATAAAAAAAAGCAGTCGAAAAAATTAAACGTGGAGATTGTGCACAAATACCTAAACGACGTTAAAAAATACCTCCCCTAAAAAGGGCAATAATAATCGATAAATTGTGAAAAATCTGCTTCGAACCCACTAATTTTTTTCCAGGGATACGTTAATAAAGGATGTAGTAGCAGTGATATACTGAATTAAAAAAAAATCTGCCTGTGAACCCCTTGCGTTTTATCGTGTTGTTTTCGAACGAAAATGGCAGAAAAAAAACCGTGTATATCGTGCCTGTGTACCTGGCTTTGCGGACGTTGTATAAATCACTGTTCGGGGAGCAATACACGGAGCAAATTTGTACGTGTTTCAATGGTGCGCTTCGCGGTAGCGATCTATACGTATTTACTGTGTGAGATGTGCAGCTCATGAGCGTGGAAGAATGAATGAGATACATTTTAACGTTGGTGGCGCACTTTGTTGCCCCCCCCCCCCCCCCCCCCCCCCCCCCCCCCACCTCCGCCTGGCCTTGTGGATAACTAGCCCTATAATTAAACATGGCTCAAATACTGGACAAAAATTATGATTATTATGAAGCGAGATTGTGAGAATGAGTTATGACTAGGTGCGTTTAGGTCCGTTTCCAGATTTCCAGTCCCTAAAACACTCACTTTGCATATCAGAGTGCTGATAAAAGTGCTAACAAAAATAAATCAGATGCGACTTCTTGATTGAATTTATTCTGCCAATTAAAAATCTGAGCTATAAACGTGGGGCATCCAAAAGTTTGCAAGAATATTTTTAAATTTCGCAAAATCTGACACACCATTGTTATTTCCACTTTAAACACCACATGAAATAAACTGTTACAATGTTGTATTGCTTTTCAGGAACAGTGACAACGTGGAAGCAAACCTAGTAAAGCAGCAGATACAGAATCATTTAGTCCTGGAGGGGGGTCTCGTTACTCTTCCAGATCCTCAAAGTTTGACATCAAACTGGAAGGATTCAGCTGTCAATTTTCCTCCAACAACTTCAGCAGAAGTGGAGGAGTACATAATATTATGTAAGAATTATTTCTTTGTTTACTTTATAAAGAACAAAATAAGTATGCTAGTTATATACAACGGCGGGTACTAGGGGTAGGTTCAGAGACAATAAGAACAGTTTCTAATTTTGTTTGCATAAAACTTAAAAGTGGCTCCTTTGTTTTTTAATAGGAAAATTATTTTTACAAAATAGATTGGGTGGATTTATAAGTGGTAGCACTCTATTGGAACATGTTTCTGGGGTGGTTAGTCTTTAAAAAATAGCTCCCCATGATTTTGGCAGTTGACAAAATAACTCCCGATGGGGTGAATAAAATGTACATGTATCTGCATTTGGTCCTTAATAATAAAAAAATGAAAAAATGATAAATTAATTAAAACCTATGCATCAACTTGTTTGATTTCAGGTGCAGAGAAACACCAGATCACAATTACAGGGGGAGAAAAACTCCAAGCTGGAGGGACAGTGCCTGTGCCGTGCAAAACATGTGCAAGAGGTTAGATTCAATGCCATCATCAGTGACAATATCCGATACTGTTTCGTGGATGCCCATGTTGTACCCCAAAAGACCATAACCAATCCACCGTATTACTGCTGGGTGGTGCTGCACAAGGATACTGGTTAAACATTGCATCCTCATTATGTTCATGTAGGGCAGGCCTTCGAGGATTCTGTAAGCACACAGTTGCACTTCTTTGCCATATTGCACATGTAGTTCACATGGGAAGAAAACAAAGCTTGCACATCAAAACCTCAGCAGTGGCACAAACCACCAAAGAAGGGTAAAAAGATTCACGAACCTGACTTTGTGAAAAACTTGCAAATAGTTGGAGTAAGCAGTGCACTTGATCTGGAGTCTACGGCTCGTACTACAGCCAATAGAGTATCATTTGATCCCAGAACAGTTGATGACCGACATGAACTAAAACTTTGAGAGTTTGATCTGGATCGTTTAGCTACAGCAACTGGTAGGGATTGTGCAGTACTGCTATATGCACCCAGAAAGGAGATCCCATATAATGAATAATTTGTCAAGTCTCTTTGTCAAGATGAGGTTGTAGTTGAGTCACCTGTTTTGGCACCAACAAGGTGTGAGGCCAGAGAAAAAGCTCTACAGATGGGTAATAACTGTGACTTTGGAGAAAGGTTTCTTGAAAATTTGAAAGCATCTCCAGAGGCGTTTGAAGCTGTAGCGAAATAAACTGTGGAACAAACTAAATCAACGAAATGGTGGGATTACAGGATGGGGAGAATCACTGCCTCCAAAGCCCACGAATGTGCTTCAAAGGTAAAGGACCTTCAAGTAAAAGGACGTTACAACTCTGTGCTCAGTTCTGTAATGGGATGCAGAGGGCAGGCCACATCAAAATCGCTGTGTTGGGGAAGAAGACGGGAAAAGGTAGCAAAGTTGATGTACACAAAGATGATGAAAAAGATTCACAGATCATTTTTTCTGGTTGAGAGCGGGGTACACATTCACCCAGACATGCCATTCATAGCTGGCTTCCCTGATGGACTAATCCAGTGCAATTGCCACGGGAAGGGTGTGTTAGAAATCAAGAATCCGTACACCCACAGACTGAAGACGGTGACAGACTATGCCCTGCAGGCCGATGCTTGTCTAGAGAAGGATGAACATGGAATTCACCTGAAGAGAAAGCATCCATATTACACGCAGGTTCAAGTTCAAATGTTTGTTACCAACACAAGTTATGTAGACTTTGTTGTGAAAACAGCCCGCACAGAAAATGGCATTCATATTGAAAGGATTATTTTTAATAGGGGTTTTGTTTCAGAACTTTTATTGAAATTGCAATGTTTTTTCTGTCATGTTGTTATAAATGAAATAATAATGTGTAACTCAAAAGATTTGCCTAGTCCAACCGAACCAGAGCTGTAAACATTGTAATTTGCCCCTGCACATACATGAACATTTATAAGCATTCTTAATTCTTCAGCGACGATCACCTAAACGAAGTTTTAGGGGCACCTAAAATATGTAAGACTGTATCTCTTTATGAGAATTTAACTGTTGCAATAAAACTAGAGTAATTAGGTAGGCTAACAACATTTATCACTGACGCGACGATATTGGAGAGTTATAGCTCTAACTGAATTAGATGCATGTATTTCTTTTAGAGATTGTATTTAGAGATAACTCAACAAATATCGTCACGTAAATAGGCTCGCAATAGACGAATCTTGTGAGCCTACAAAGTACTTTACTCACAAGTTTGTTTTGTTTGCAAATGTTATATATTCTATTCGAGTGGGGCGAGGGAACCTAATTGTTTTCCTGATTTTTCCTGCATCTATGAACCTGAAACAATATTTGTTTGACAAACTAACCTCCCAAATCCACCCATTTCTGATATTACATTAAAAGAAAATGTTGTACATTCCCGTTATATAAGTAGACTACATCAGAGACCAAAAGCTGAGCACAACAAAAATACTGCTCAGTTAAAACAAACATTTACCAGCCAATACTTTGTGTGTTGTTATAATGCTAAGCAAAAACCAGAAGGAAAAAAAACAGTCGCATACAATATACATCACCTAAAAATTTAGTTTGTAAACCCTTTTGCATAGAAGCAATTTTTATGCAAAGTATTTTTTTGCTTAGAAGCTCCTTGAAATTGGCACCTTGTGGTGGTCTCATCTCTTCGGTATAACATGTTATTGGTTCCTTTGACTGCTGGAAGCACAACAAAATGATCAGTACTCTTTATGAATAAAGACAGACAGACAGACTTCAGGTTTGTGTGCTGTGTATTTTATTGTTTACTTCTGGAACAGAATTGTCTGTGTTATCGAGTTAACTTACAAGTGTGCATTTTTTGTATATAATCAGTTGAGAATAAGCCAGTTCGGTATTCCAACTGCACACAACAAGAATTGTTTGTGTGTGTATTAAAAATCATAATGATTTGATGATTAACGACTGTTGGGGTTAATATACCCTCTTTTCAAAACAAGGATGGTTCTCGAAACACATCTCGTCTGCTTTCGCGATTATCCTATTTTACAACTTGACCTCAAACTAACTTGAACCTCAGTACGTGACCTTTGACATGACATTTAAAAGTTAACTTTAAAGGAAACAATTTTTACAATTACAGCTTGTTTTACAACTTGAGCTCACATGTGACCTGCTTCCAAGAATAGCAATGAGAAACGTGTTTATTGGGAAGGGGCGTAATCATACATGTACATGCAGCTGTTTTTCTTTTAATTGTTAGACAATTCTCGGTCACATGGGAAGGACATTAAATTGAAGGACGTGTAATGTCAATATTAGATATTAAAAAAAAAATCCCCTACCCAATAAATTATATATCATTTTAAAGCTAAGAATTTAAGGAATCTGGAAATACCAATATCTCAACTTTACTGTGATTTCTCAGGTCACATATGTGAGGGGTTCTGGCAAAATGAGACAAAACTGGGCAAAGGTTGAACTGATGGTTCTCAGGTATTAGAAAGGAGGATAACATTCTCCTTACATTGCTGTTTTTTGCACTTTAATCGGACATTTCATTAACAAGTTATGGCTGGTTATGATTTGCATTTATCAACATGTTGCAAAAGTAAAATATGGAGAAAAAAGGCCTTTGAAGTTTTGGGTATGTGATATGAAAAAATGTCAATTGTTTTTCCTTAAAAAGTGTATTCCACCACTTTTTAAATATTTCTTTAGGAATATGGTTAGCAGACACAACACAAAATATAAATATCAATAAATAACTACCATTTACAATTTTTTCTCTTCTATAGCATGTGCCCAGTTCTGTCTCATTTTGCAAGAACGCCTTGCATATAAAGGTTACAAAAAGATGTACATGTACATTTTCTGCATTCCTATGTTTTTGAATTGCTTTTCCACCTTTCTGGAATTTGATTATACAAATCATGTCGGAACAAGAATCCCTTGTAGGTTTACTAGAGCACAACAGACAGTAAATATATGATCTACAATGTCACTGCACTGTAATGGAAAGTCTCCCTTCAGCATTCTGAATTCCTTTATTCTTCCAATCAGCCTTTCCACATGAATTCTGGAATTTGACACTAAAGCATTGGCTATGTTTTTCTGCTCAGTGAACATCTTCCCTTTTTTACTGAATTCTGGTATTACCAGCTTGCATCCACGGAGCAGAAAGTCTGACTTGTCTTTGAACCCTTTGTCTGCAAGTACAAAAACACACTCTTTCGGACAATGTCAACATCCGACATGTCACCACCAGCAACAGCAGATATGAAAGACACAGAACCTCCAGGAGTGCAAGCGACAAGGACCTTGTAGGTATGGCGTTGTTTCTAGAGTACAGCTTGGAATTGACATCACTTTGTGATGGTCGCTGTGTCTGTACTTCAGTACAATCAATTACAGCTTGTACTTCGCCATGTTTCCTGAAGCATTCAGGGAGTTGGTAAGGTTGCTGACCTCTTTATGACTTGGCCAGTAAATTAGGCTGCGAAGCTCCAAAGCAAGAAAGGGAAGAAGAGTGGATATTATATTTTACACAACTGATGTGCTAATGCCAAATCTGAACCCCAAGTCTTCATCAAGAAGATTGAGATGCAGTTTTATGAATGCCAGTAGCAACTCATCCTTCTTGGTCAGTTTTCTTTTCCTTCCAGGTTTGTCAGCTCCGGTCCTTTGCCATCGTTTTGTTTTAAGAGATGTTTTCCCTCTATAGTAGTGCAATCTTGTCATTTTCTCCCTGACATGGTCATAAATCCACATGAAGATTGCATATGAATTGATTCCTGTATACAGCTTCATCAGACTGCTGTTGTCCTTGCTATCATTGATGGTGAAACACTTGGACCTTTTTGATTTGAGGTGTTTTGCCTAATGCTTTATTGAGTTCTGTGAAGTTTCAAGTTGTTTTTCCAACTGGGCAATCTTGTTTCGATACTGCCGAACAAGCGACTCACAGGCTGGACATAGACTACGGGCCATGGGCTCAATATGCCTCTAGTTTTTTGATTTAATGGTCTACATCGGGGGTGGGAGGAAAATGGGTAGGAAATGGAAGCCCATAGTACCAGGAACAACATACTACTTTTCACAAGCGGTAATGTTGTACACTACTGAGAACCGAAGGCTCAAACCTGCAACATACACCAACTACACGTTATTAAATAAAAAGAACATCACAACTCAAATAACACAGAACGAATGCAATTTCTTATAAAATAATTATTGTACACTTATTTATTAACCATAATAATCCCATGTTCGCCATTTTCAATACATTTTGTACACGCTCAAGGGAGTTATGTTTTTTACTTTACATAACAAGTCAACAAAGGTTTTACAATGGGCAAGTAACGTGCAGTTCATGTATTATGTAATAAATACAGGTACTTGCTGGTCTATACCCATAAAATTATGAAACAGCTTAATGCTAATTTGAATGTATAATTAAAAATAATGATGTGGACAAGTTAAAACTTGCTTGGAGCATCAATTGCAGGTGAATAACAAAAAAATAACACGATAGCATGATCAACATCAAGTGACGTCATAACATACAAGGTAGTTACCCCGCAATGTCAGTTGCTCCAAGCTAGTTTTATCTGGTTGCCAAGATTTAGTTTCTAATTTGTACCATTCTGATATTAATATTTGTCAAACTTTGTTTTGCCCTCTCCCCCACAGGTATATTGTGGCTAAAGTTAAATGGTTTCTCATTTCTACGAATCTTAAAGCTCACAAACGAGATTACGAGCAATAAATGCAACATTAGGAAGTCAGTAACAAACAACTTTTGAGCGATGACAAAGACAATTTTGATAAAACCACTGATGCACTGAATTTATGATAATATAATTTAAGATGTCACAATGTCAGAAGACTTAATTTAATTGACTGTGGCTTAGTCTTGAGTTGATATATGAAAGTATGAGCTCTGTATATAGTATTGTTTGTAAATGTTCTCAATGTTCATGTATTTTATGGAGTTGCAAAATACACTGTAAACATTTGACAAATTATACCAATAATAGAACTCATATCTTCCTTCTCTCATACATTTTGCCTGTTCACATAACAACAGTTAACTAATATGGATGTAATTGTGGTTTGATGTATTCCACAGAAAAGATACATGTATGGCTTCCTTTTATCTACAAACTTTATGCAGATCCAGTGATATTGTGCTTAATAGAGCTTAATTTGTTTAAAATGTACATGCTTTGAGTAATTTGAAGAAACTTGTTCTGCTTAATCAGGGAATTTCAAAATTAAATAGCTTTCTTAATATAACAGATTAAAAAAATATTTCTAGTTGGTACATGTACCTCAAGATTGAACTTTGTATCCTTTAAATCTGTTACAAGAAGTAGTGCTATCCACATGACTCCAGGAACAATCCTGATGAATATATTACATGAATATATTTTACAGTGTTAATACCCAATTCCAAAGTAATTTAAAATTCTCTATTGAATTTGAAAGCAACTTATAACTAAAGCAGAAGTGTAACAAGTGTTACAACATGTATTATTCAAATTCTGTAGATTAGCAGCCTCAATGGTTGAGCATTTGACTAGATGTTCTATTTTCTCTTTCCAGTGATTTTGCAAACCACTGTTTTTTCTCTTTGACACAAGATGCACATATTTGGCAACACATGCTTTGACCTTGCAGGCACTGGAGGTCTGCCCATGCTGGAACGAAGAGCTCGTCTCTTTCTGGCTGGTTGAAGACTTTCATCAATGTTGTGTTCATCATCAAGTTGTGAAGTGGTTGCTGTTACAAAATAAACACAAGAAAGAAAACAATAAGAAAAAAAATCATGGTTGCATGATACATGTACGACTTGTACGAGTAGGATAGCTTTTCAAATTTCTTGGTTACAATTCAAAATTAGTCAAAAAAAGTTAAATAGCTCTGCCGTCTTTTCAAATTCCTCAGCAACACTTAAAAATCAAAGTTTAAGACAATCTGTATTTCCCAGCAACATTGAAAAATGTCGATAACTCTGCCATTTTTAAAAAAAATCTACCTAAACAATAACTTGATTTGACAAGTATAAACAAAACCGTGTTGATAGCTTTGCTGCATTCTCAAGTTTGTCAGCAACATTTTTAAAAAAAGTGGTTATTGGGAAAGAGTTCCATATACGAAGTTCATTTGACACCCTATGTACAAACTTTATGACACTGGTCTGAGAAATTTTATGAAAACACTTGTATTTTCTTACTGCCGAAATTGACTTCGAGGACATGTAATTGCTTTCTCTGGGCTGGTAAATCATTATAGTGAGCTTCATATATGAATCTTTTTCCTGTTATTATAACAAAACCTGGTATTTCTCTGAAATGAAAAACAAAATAATAGGCCTACTGGTATAGGCCTACTCACCGTTCATGTTCTTTAATTTATAACATGGTAACACAACCCTAGTCAGCCTGGAAGATCATTATTAATCCTTGCACGTGCCCTTAAATTTACTGAAATCATGCTCATGATTATTAGGAGTTTATTCATTGTAGGACTATCAGCAAGGTTTAGACGTTGGCATGATTGGGCCCATGACATGACACGGACAACAACAACAACAGAGTTTGAGTTTTGTTTATATCGAAATTATCGACAAAAAAGTCAACAGTAAAACTTCAGTTTACATGATGAAGTTTTAAGCTTACTTAACATGCTTAATGAAATTTTAAGCTCACCTGTAGAAGCTGCTGCATCGGCTTTCTTTCTCATGCTTTTCGTTGTTCTTTTAATGCCCTGAGAATCTGTAAATCGTGCATAGCAAGTCGTTGGTATCCACGGTCCACCGTGTTGTCACTGGTTGTGGTATTGCTGCACTTGTGCCAAGGCCTGCCACTGCTGCCGAGTTTTCGGCGGCGAAATCTCTCGCAATTTGTGCTTGAGGACCATCCAAATCTTTCCATTTGATGACGTACTCTAGGAAGCGTGTCCATGTTTTATCAGAGAACGCCGTCATTCTGCACTTTTTGGACGGGAAATGCACATGAAACACGATATTTCAAGTGCATTTTCGTCGCTCGAAGACGAAACGTCTTCCTCACAGGAAGTCGCCATGTTGTTTCGACGCGCTATACCGGACCACTCCACTACCGCGATTGTGATTGGCCAATCGACGATGATCAATAGAATATGTCTTCTGATTGGCTAATGTGTGTTCGAGGCTTAAAAAAATTTGAAAAATCAATATTACTAATTAATGTAACCAAATCTCGCTGGTGAAAAGTAACCGAACGTTTCTTGGGTTTTTCCCTGCAAAACCATACCAAAATAATGCCCACCCCTTTTTTAGACCAGGTAGAAGAGAGAAATGTGGCCATGGCCCGTGCTCTAACAGGGATAAGGCATTGGATGAGTTCTTTGACATGATCCACTCTGGCTGTCACCCATCACTGTGCATGAGTATTTGGTGTGGTCATTCCGGAATCCATTTTTGCACATTTCTGTGGTTGGAGGTGATGGTTCTCTGGATACACTTGCAATTGTCATGTTGGGACGTTTTTTTCTTGAAGGAGGTGTGTGTCTTCTACAGGGCGAAGGGCGTGATGGAGTGGCATTATCATATCCCTTCATGTACTTTGTGGGATGTTGAGCTTTCATTCGAGGCTGACCAAACTCAAAGTGGTTGCTGCAAACAACGGTGTTCTTGTTAACTTTGTAGTCTGCCCTGTAGAGAAAGTAAATTCACAATCAATTTAGAGAAAATGTTAACATAACACCTTAACCCTAACACCTTGAGTGCTTAACCCGTTCGCACCGGGATTATTTTAACATCACCGAGCCAAGGGTCAGGATTATTTTAAAAAAAACTCGATCCGAAGCGGGTTCAGGCGGATAGTGCGGGGAAGCACACCCACGCATTTCCGGCCTTGCTCGCTGCTGACAGACATTTCCGAACTTGAACTTGGCGTGTTTATGCGTCATCCGTTTTGAATTTGCGTTTATATACATCATCCGGCGTGAACTGGTTAATAGTACTAGTAAGTGCCCTCAATCCAACAGAATGAGTTATGTGATTTATAACCAGATTTACAACCCCTACCCCCCCCCCCCCCCCCTTTGTTTTCCCCAACACTATATCTGCAGATAAATTAATTATGTTAATTTTTTTCAAATTCATAACAAGTTGAAGATAAGTGTGAATCATAAGTTCTGTGGACACATTTTTGGCCAATGAAAGCATTACATTATAGTATAAACATATGGTAGACAACATATGCCAGACATACAGACATTGATCCAGGGCCGTTGTGTGTTTAGCCGTCTTTGTACATTTGTTATACATTCTGCGGTTTGATACAATTCTCATAAATGACTACACTTCTAAATTGCTCTTTATTTCCTGACCATTGATAATGAGCTCGACTGCCCCCGCCCCCAAAAAAAATAAAATAAAACTATTTAAAAATAAAATAATTATTTCATCCCCAATTTTCCAAAAATTGTATGATCTGGTTCCGCCACTGTTTATATAACATACAACGTAAGACAAGAATTATCAGAAAGGGAGGAAATCTGTACCAATTTGAGCACAGGACTGTAAACATGGGTAAGGTACAGTACAAATATATAATTTGCAAAACATAGGCCTACGCTACCATTTCTTACCGATTGATGAGTTGCTGCCACTTTAAACAATGTTTGTCTCTACACCGATAAAACTTGACATGGTCCCCAGTTCCCAATTAATTTATAAATAATAAATAAATTAATAAATAATCTGCTGGGTTTTTATTTAATAAAACATTAATAATAACAATTAATGTAGTAATATTTAATTTGTCTATAAAATAGATGTGTCCCTAATAGATGTAAGAGCTCGTTACATTTTTCAACTTATAGGTGGTTCCGTTGTGTATTTTTACATAGTGCAAGAGGAATAAAATAAACCACGGGAGAATTTGTCGGGATAGAGTATTTTCCGAATATAATCCAAGCAGGGGCAAGAAATCCAGATAATGATTGACAGCTGACCTACAAATTGTATTAAATTGTATAAGCAAGCAGGCCAACATGTGGCCGACCATTACTTTTGAATTTCAATAGGCTGGGAATGTCTGTTTGTGGCATACAATTACAACCAATGAAAAAGATAATTTGTTA
The DNA here is from genome assembly GCA_037893245.1 of Crossaster papposus. Lineage (NCBI taxonomy): Eukaryota > Metazoa > Echinodermata > Asteroidea > Velatida > Solasteridae > Crossaster > Crossaster papposus. The sequence continues at coordinate 368,858 of JBAIAA010000429.1, read as the reverse complement.
GAAGGGAGGACATGATTGGACGTTTCTTTTTTATGGAATGTTTTATTTTTGATGTGGGTAATTATCCACCATTAAACTACTCTTGTGACGTCACTCTATTCAGAAAAGTGTCGATTATTTTAAAGAATGTACAGTTAACTGTACATTCTTTTAAGAATTAACAGAAAAAGAACGACTCAATGGACACGGAAATTGCTATTGTTATATTTATTACAACTTAGTAAGAGCTATGTTGACAAAATTCTCTAGAGCTCTCAACAGTTAATTGTCTTGGAGGTCTCTTTGCTGTGTCGACGCGCTTATTCGGTTTCAGCCCGGCTGACTGCTCTCCTACGGTCCTCACTGGTTCTGGCCACCGAAGCCCTTGTTGTAGAGACGAGATGCTGCCACGCTCGATCGATCCCGTATGGAGTGGTTCGTCCAAAAGCCTCGTTGCACAGATTTGCCACAACCTTGGGATATCAACAATAACAAAAATTAAATGAAATGGATGCGCCAAACCGCATGTAACAAATTGCATCAAGGTTTGTCTAAAATATTCGAAAATGAAAATGGCCCAAGAACTTATTACGACTAAGAAAACAAATGGGGGATAAACATTTGTATTAGCAAGGTCGAAGCGATGGTTTGCAATTTAAAATATGTACATGTGATAGGAATTGATTTCTTGTAAATGGGAATAATTTTCGACGGAGATAGGTCATAGTTATGTCATACGTTCAAAGGTCCTAAAAAGTACTACTAATGCACAACTTTAAAAGGGCTCATATACGTACAACACGTACATGTACTTTACATTCGCTAACTGGCCCATGCTGTCCTGTCGTATACCCGTGTAGCAAAAACGGCAGAAAAACCAACATAAATTTGTTTTGTTCCGAGTCTGGTTTGACGTGTGATAATGAAACCGTTCAGGGTTTAACAAAAGGCTGATATACCTTCGACACGGAATAATGACTACTGACGCTAAGTTACACCATAAAAAGGGCTAAAAATAATAACCCAAAATGAGCTGCTGATGAGAGCTAAGCCAAATGTTGGGAATAAAATAGTTCTTGTTTCCTTTCCTTGCTTATTTTCCATCATTACCTGATCTGTTAGGGGTCCAAATCAGCCACGAGTGTAGGAAGTTTCTTCACCTCTGAATCTGCCGCTTTAGTATTATATAAATCCTCATTGGAGTATAAATCCTCATCGAATATGTCCCAAAATACTGGTTTAAATCACCATCAATATAAATTGGCGAGTCAGTTCTTGAGGTGACACACTGAAAACTTTATTCAGTCAATCGTCGTGAAAAAGTCGTCAAATAGGGGGAACAAATTAGTAATGCAATTGATTCGTCAAATGACGATTTATTTTAAGGGTAGGACGATTTATTTTAGGGGTATGACAAATTGAAGTCCATGCAATACGAATGATATTTGTTGCTGGACGAATTCATATTAGTGAAAGACTAATTTCAGTGATGGACTAATCTACCAAACGTAAAATGACAAATCTGCATTCATGTAGATCAGATATGACAAAGTGTTTTTGACGTGACTGATTCAATGACTAACTTTCGACAGCCAGACTAATTTGAGAGCGAACCCGCCAACAATCCGACACATTTCTGACTATTTCGATTGGACCTTTGGTTGCCGGGTTTCCCACTCTTACCCTAAAGGTGTACAAAATACACATAAAATATAGCACGTTTGAGCGCGCACATATATCGCCAGTCCGCCATTGTCAAGTTGTCATCGCCAGCACTGCACTGCAGAATTTCAAACAGGTGAGCATAATCAAAACATTATTTCATATTTTGAAGATGAGGAATATAGTCTGAAATAGTACTAGCTAGACTGTGTCTTAACTGCCCAGTTTAGGCTGAAGTTGGATTCGATGTGAACATCAAAAATGTACCCTAGGATAAAGATACATGTACTTCCAAATAAAATAAACTAGGCCTGCATGGGCCTAGCCCCGCACTAGAGTACACTCTGTGCTATAGGCCTATTAGTCCAGGAGCTAGCAGACTTTTATCGGTATTGTTGAGTACGAAAGGTTTGACACCTGAAATGAGTAGGACTATGTGTGGGAACCCCAAAATGTGGATTCTTAAGTTTGGCACTCTTGCACTGCCCCCTGGGGGCACTCTCAAAATGACCCCCCAATTTTTTTTATCGGTATTGTGGCGTACGAGGACCAATTTGTTTTCATATGTACTTCAAGGGAGTCTAATTTCAAAAAGCCAATTCTTAAGTTTTCAACTAATGCACTAAGCCACTTAAGAATGGCCTAATTAACGCTAATTATCGGTATTGTCACGTACGAGGACACATTTTGGCTCAAAATGTACTCCAAGATATCCTGATTCCGAATATCTAATTCTTAAGTTTCAACTCCATGCACTAATCCACTTAAGAATGGGTCAAAGATCGATAATTGACCTAATTACGTTTGGAATAATGTGACCCGCTCCATCGAAATAAGGAATAAGTCTCAAAAAAGTTATGGTCTGATGACAGGTGTATATTTATTTGCCGAATCCACATTCCGAGAAAAACAGCTCTGAAATAAACAAAATTGACCAAAATCATATGGACAGCACAAACAAATACTTGGTCACGATTTTCACCCATGCATTCACTTCAACGGCCGATTGCGTAAAACGGCCTCAGCAACTTATTCCTGATTACGATGGAGCGGGTCACATATGCCATTTCTCCGGAACCACATGGGGTAGAGGATTGAAATAAGGTTTAATGTGAAGGTCTAAACATTGTGGACAAGGACCAGTTGTTAAAGTAGTATTTTGTTGGTCTCTTCATGGCTTAAACATGCAATTAAGCCTAAAAGTGTACCCTTTTGACCCACCACGTGTTTATAATTATATCGGTATGATCGAGTACGTCCACAAAACTTATGTCAACATGTTCATCTGGCAACCCAGAATACGAAAAACTCGTTCTTAAGTGTCCATCTGATGCACAAATCCGCTTAAGAATAAGAAATCGGTCAACTTATGAAAGCATGTTTAAGCTATTATTGAGTTATTCCTCATGAAAAGGAGGCCTTCATCAAAAGTTTAATTTACCAAGAGCTTTTCGGAGTTTTCATGTGTACTTTAAGAATTGCTCGCATCCAATGATTAAGCTGGATAGTATGTCTGTGTCTAGGTCAATAAGACTATATATATGCCCTATTGTTCATTGTACCTTATAAAATAAGCACGAGCTCTCGTGACAGATGAGGGCACTTGACAGAAGATATTGATTGAAATAAACTTTAATTAACAATCAAATCAAAATTACGTGTAACACTTAATATGTATTATAGTCATGTTCTCAGTTTGCGATTTGAATGGTTACAAATTATTGAAGTGGTGTATTTCCACCTTGTTTCAAATTGAATCACTCAGCTGTTATTTAGTTCTCTTCGGAAAGTCCTTCCTCTTCATCAGATGGTGCGACCTCTTGCCTTTCCTCACTCCCGTCAGTCTTCATTTCATCTTCTTCTACCAGGGTTTGCGGTAGTTGATGTCCTTCAAGTTCAAACCAGATTGGAGTGTATATCCATACCCTGACCATCATGCTTATTGATGTTTTGCATAGCTAAGAGTAGAACATTTACAAAATCTTCTAAACTACAAGCATCACAACAAATTAAAGGAGACGGAGAGATATTTCATTGTGGCGGTGTGCCAATAAAATGTAACTCGCAATTATACGGCCAGGCCTACTCACAATGAATATTTACATACCTTTACCGTAAACAATACGGAAACCTTTTACAGGTTATTTCCACACTTTTTTTGATAATCTTTTGCTTAATAAGCTGTGGTTGATGATGAATGTTGCTTACCAAGAATCAGTATTAACCTCGTCATCCTCTCCATGACGCTAGGAACATTTTTGTAGAACAGAAACCTAACTGATCCCTTATCCAAGGGGAGACCCCCCGAACTACATGTAGTTTCTAGATGCTCTATTTTCCAAAGACTGCAGCCAACCACGATTCTTCGTTCGCAGGGCAAATAGTCGGCTTCTGCCAATTCAGTATGATTTTTAAAACGCTAAGTTTCTGGATTATGAATCATGGTATACACAAAATTGTAGCGATTTATGATACAGGCTATTCCTTACTTTACTAAATCACATTAATCTTGTCCTTATATTGAAGTCATCTATACAAGTTGCTATAAATGCAACTTGAGTTTATTCATGTCCATGGTACTTTAGCTACCAGTAGAATTTGACATGATAATAGTCTGCCAGTTAAAATGCATATATATTTTAAAAAAATATTATAACTTACACCCGGGAACTTACATCCATGTAAGCAAGGCGCTGCAGCTTTATTCATGGATAACATGTTTGGGAAATGTAAATCACCAAGATTAAGATATAATAATAATAATATACAGTAACTGCAATATTGCACCGTACTTCAAAGAAGTATTTGCATGTTTAGGCATGGGCTGGCTTGTTCGAGATGAATACGCAGATCATTATTGTATCATAGGTCAATATTTGCAATTTGTCACACTAAAGCAGATCCTTATAGTTCTTGTATTAACATAGATTCATTCTAATTCAAGTGCAGTGCAGTGCAATATTGTAATTAATGTGTTTAGTATTGTGACAGTGTTACACGTAATTTTGATTTGATTTTTAATTAAAGTTTATTTCAATCAATATCTTCTGTCAAGTGCCCTCATCTGTCACGAGAGCTCGTGCTTATTTTATAAGGTACAATGAACAATAGGGCATATATATAGTCTTATTGTCCTAGACACAGACACATGGTTACTGTACTATCCAGCTTAATAATTGGATGCGAGCAATTCTTAAAATACACATGAAAACTCCGAAAAGCTCTTGGTAAATTAAACTGTTGATGAAGGCCTCCTTTTCATGAGGAATAACTCAATAATAGCTTAAACATGCTTTCATAAGTTGACCGATTTCTTATTCTTAAGCGGATTTGTGCATCAGATGGACACTTAAGAACGAGTTTTTCGTATTCTGGGTTGCCAGATGAACATGTTGACATAAGTTTTGTGGACGTACTCGATCATACCGATACAATTATAAACACGTGGTGGGTCAAAAGGGTACACTTTTAGGCTTAATTGCATGTTTAAGCCATGAAGAGACCAACAAAATACTACTTTAACAACTGGTCCTTGTCCACAATGTTTAGACCTTCACATTAAACCTTATTTCAATCCTCTACCCCATGTGGTTCCGGAGAAATGGCATGTGACCCGCTCCATCGTAATCAGGAATAAGTCGCTGAGGCCGTTTTACGCAATCGGCCGTTGAAGTGAATGCATATGGGTGAAAATCGTGACCAAGTATTTGTTTGTGCTGTCCGTATGATTTTGGTCAATTTTGTTTATTTCAGAGCTGTTTTTCTCGGAATGTGGATTCGGCAAATAAATATACACCTGTCATCTTCATCAGACCATAACTTTTTTGAGACTTATTCCTTATTTCGATGGAGCGGGTCACATTATTCCAAACGTAATTAGGTCAATTATCGATCTTTGACCCATTCTTAAGTGGATTAGTGCATGGAGTTGAAACTTAAGAATTAGATATTCGGAATCAGGATATCTTGGAGTACATTTTGAGCCAAAGTGTGTCCTCGTACGTGACAATACCGATAAAAGTGCTAATTAGCGTTAATTAGGCCATTCTTAAGTGGCTTAGTGCATTAGTTGAAAACTTAAGAATTGGCTTTTTGAAATTAGACTCCCTTGAAGTACATATGAAAAAAAATTGGTCCTCGTACGCCACAATACCGATAAAAACAATTTGGGGGGTCATTTTGAGAGTGCCCCCAGGGGGCAGTGCAAGAGTGCCAAACTTAAGAATCCACATTTTGGGGTTCCCACACATAGTCCTACTCATTTCAGGTGTCAAACCTTTCGTACTCAACAATACCGATAAAAGTCTGCTAGCTCCTGGACTATATAGCCCAGGTTGGACTCCTCCGTTGTGTACAACTCGACGGAGTCCAGGGTATCAATGTATCCTGCCATAGCGAAAAACTTTACAACAACTTTTTTTCATATTTTTACCTGATGAAGGAAGCCAAAATCTCGCTTATGTCTTCCTTGTGTCTGGAATTACAGATCGTCATAGGTTATTAAAAGTTAATGTGTCCTTGGGCTACTTATTTACAGAAAATAAATTGCAAATCCACGCTTTTGGACGTGAACATCATGTACGAACTTCCTACGTAGTCCGAGTAACTACATCGCTTTTTTTAACATTTGGACATGATCTGGCGATAGTAGGGTTCTAGGAAGTCCCGTTGGATAACCGACATCTCAATCAAAATGGCACTTTTTCCCAATGTTTACCCAAAGAAACATCAGATTTCACCCTCAAAACGGCCACCAAATTACTCGATAAGCCATCTGAGATACAAGTACACATCGGCGAATAGGATTGTCGTACTTAAGGTTTACTTACGATTCGGATGAAAAGTGAAATTTCCAGGTTAATTCCACAAGCTGCACCAGACACTCTTCTTGTCGCTGTCTCGTTTTTGTTATGATGCGTTTCAAAATAATATTTGCATATGAATACGGCGGGCGGTGACCCCGTCTTGACTACGTTCCCGTGTACCGTCGACTGTTTCCTGAAGGGTACAGTGGACGGCATCGCATACCACAACCGTCCACTGTACCCGCCAGGAAACAGTCGCCGGTACACGGGAACGTAGTCGAGACGGGGTCACCGCGCGCCGTATTCATATGCAAATATTATTTTGAAACGCAACAAAAACGAGACAGTACAGCGACAAGACAGAAGAGTGTCTGGTGCAGCTTGCGGAATTAACCTGGAAATGTCACTTTTCATCCGAATATTAAGTAAACCTTAGTACGACAATCCTATTCGCCGATGTGTACTTGTATCTCAGATGGCTCATCGAGTAATTTGGTGGCCGTTTTGAGGGTGAAATCTGATGTTTTTTTGGGTAAACATTGGGAAAAAGTGCCATTTTGATTGAGATGTAAGATATCCAACGGAAGTCCCTAGGACCCTACTATCGCCAGATCATGTCCAAATGTTAAAAAAAGCGATGTAGGGTCCTATACTCGGACTAAACATCATGTACGAACTTTCTACGTGCGTGCGCGTCGTAGGCCGGCGCGGCTGCCGGGTAGGGTACGCGCGCACGCACGTAGGAAGTTCGTACATGATGTTCACGTCCAAAAGCGTGGATTTGCAATTTATTTTCTGAAAATAAGTTGCCTAAAGACACACTAACTTTTAATAACCTATGACGATCTGTAGTTCCAGACACAAGGAAGACATAAGCAAGATTTCGGCTTCCTTAACGGGTAAAAATATGAAAAAAATGTTGTTTTTCGCTATGGCAGGATACATTGATACCCTGGACGTCAGTCGCAATGCAATAAAGAACGTCGTCCAACCTGGGCCCAATTTCATAAAGCTGTTTACCAGTAAGCAAATTTTTCTGCTTACTATAGCAGAAAAAATATGCTAAACGTAAACGTATTTCACCATCGTTTTTCAAAGTCTGCTATGCTAAGCACAACAATTATGTTGCGCGCGCCTCGTGTCGTCTGCTGCTGACAGCCCGGGCGGCGCGTCGTCTGCTACTAAACTGTCGTCTGCTCGGCAAAAATAGGTGCACTATTTCGCGCCCAATTTCAAGTTAAAAAGTGCACACAATTTATGATCAGCATCGTCATCATGGCAGCCACAGATGAAAGTTGCGATAGCTCTTCTTTGAAGAAAAAGTCCAGTCCATTCAACCCAGAAATGGATATGGCTCTGGCAACGTCTTGAGCCGAAGAAAAGGGGGTAATAGAAGGTGTTTTGCGAGGAACAAAACTCACAAACAAACATAAAACAGCAGCATGGGAGAGAGTATAAGGGGGTGTGTCAACTCGTAAGTATTTTAAGTGGCTGTTATAATCTGCCTAATCAATATGTATTAGGCCTAGTCCTTATACTCGTTCGCTTCTTTTAGACGATTATACTTGTTATGAAACATAATGGGTGCATTATTAATAATATGGCAGAGTTTTTGTAATATATGCATTGTGTTTTATTTATTTAATAATGATTGAAATTAGCTGTTTTGTTTATGTAAACATCACGCTGCAGCTAGTGCGAGTATAGTCTAAAATGATGGAACTTTGAACTTGTTTGATACTGAGCTGAGTATATAGTTTCACTTTCATCATATCCCATAGGCATTATCCGTGACAACATTTTGTAGTGTCTCGCGTGAACTAGCTTAACTTATTTTCTCAGGCAAAATTATTAAATATGAAGCTTGGAGTGAAGAATTGGATTGTGAATGTTTGGGCCTGCCGCGCCTGCAATCGGACTTGCCATTAGCCAGTTTGTGACACATTTTACAGGATAAGTATATCCAGTCAATCTAGGCCGACTATCTTCAATCTTTTCCATTTAAACGAACCGCGAACATTATTACCGGCTAGTTTTATCAAATACAACATAAACTAGGGTTAGGCATAATTGTTATTGTGTTATAGGGAAATATTTCTCCATAAAATATGTACAGGTACATGGGTACCATCCACAGCTCCGATAACATTTGGGAACCCTGATTTCCAAAAACAAAACAAAATATCAATAACATACCAGGGTAGTCAGTTCCCAGAATTCCTGTGGACAGTACTGACATGGATGTGATCTTGGAATGGGGCTTTTAAGATGTTCCCACACTCCCTACTTCCTCCTCATAATTAACATCCGTTTCTCCAATTACCAAAGTAATTGATTCGTGACGAGTGTGAAATGATCTATTTAATCTATTTTTCACTATTTAAAATGTGTCGAATTATTTATTCATTCTGTACATTTGTCAAATGTTTCTTTAAGTGCATTTTAGACTACAGAGTATACCTACATATAGCTATGACAAGCACACTTGATAGTTGTATACATTCCATATTTTTGAAATCAAACTTTCAGCAATCGTTTGTAAATAAAAGTCATCATTATTCAGCACATCAACCTCCCTTTTGTGTCATTTTGTTCAGCTTAAAACTGACTTGCATGCAAGTAGGATTTTTTTAAATTTGTCCAGCCTCTTGAACTTATTTAAAGTCTGCCGGTTTTCCCGATTGTGTTTTAAAATCTCATCATCGATCGGGTCACGCCTAATGAATATTTATTTTTTTAATAACAGTTTGACCTTGCGCATAAAGTGGATGGGAGATGGATACACTTCTAGTGGTCAAATTGTATTATTTTTATTGACTTCAATCCATACAAGTTTTTTGAATTATATTCCTGAAGTAGTGGTATTATTTAACAATACTTTTGATATACCAGTGCAGTGTTAAAGTTTCTGCATGCCCATTCTGTGTATCACTGTTGTCAAGTTATAGAGGAAGGAGTTACTTAATAAACACACTTGCAATACTAACAATATAAAACAGATCTGAAAAAAAACCTGTTTATTACAAAGCACATGTACGTTTATTGCAAAGATTGAAATCAATCACGTTACAGTTATGAACATTAAATGAATGAAAAATAATCTAAAAGCATAAGTTTTCAATTCTAATATTTATCATTAAAGTGTGAAAATGAACATAGTAAACACTAAAAGAAAAACAAAACTGAATATCTTGGACGCACCCAAATGTTTACATGCAATATAAATGTCAGGTTATTTGAATTAGTTTCAATGGAACACCAATGCTTAACATTTGCATAAATAATCCTACTGTTATTATGTGTCAACAAGATTATTTTAAATGCATCAATATTAAAAAGAATTTTAACCAGTTCGTGCCGGAGGACGTACTGTATATACAAGCAAAGTTTTCCCCAGATTCAAAACGGATGACGCATAAACACGCCACGAGCAAGGCCGGAAGTGTCTATCAAGAGCGAGCAAGGCCAAAAATGCGTGGGTGTGCTTCCCGGTACCATCGGCCTGAACCCGCCTTAGATCGAGTTTCGTTAAAAATAATCCTGCAGCTCGTCCTGGCAATATTAACATAATCCCGGCACGAACTGGTTAAAATGTGTAATTTGCAAGGTAAGAAGTATAACATCTACGAGGCATTTCTCTAGCAAAACTGGCTATCATCTTTTTGAGGGAGACCAAGTACAATCAAGCACAAGAAAAAAGCAAAAATGGCAGCTACCATTGCCAGCTCCCATTTTGTCACCTAGAAAAAAATTGTTTGTATGGATTGTGAATGTGAATTTTCCTAATTTCTTACTATGACATGTAAGAGTTTGCTGAATACAAAGATAGCTTTTTTCAAGTGAAGCTGAAACGTGCATTTGGAGGTTGTTGGTGCTTGTTGACACTATGTTTGTGCTCAATAGCACAACCGGAACAATTTGCCGTTTACGGTACACATTCACTACTTTACTTTCCAAAAATCAAATTAGGCTGGTCACTATCAATCAGTGCACAAAAACAAGTTCATATCATGATACTACATGTACAGTCATCATGAAACCACTCACTGTGACTAAAGTTCTATAAGACTCCAATGCCATGGTTCATCCAAGGCAAACTTTCTACAAAAAGTGTCATTATCCTCATCAATTTCCTCATCTTTGCTGAGCGCGGTGTCCTTTCTTTTGCCATCTAAGTTCTTCGTCGCAGCTCCTTTTCGTTCCCGTTCTCTTCTTTCCCTGTTTTTGCTTGCTACTCTTTGCGACTATTTGGTTCTCATTTCGTCTGTTACACTGTCTATGCTGTTTGCTTGTGCTTTCGATAAGTCCATACCAATTCTGTAAATTTGGAAGACAAAATAATGACATTTTTGTTAAACTGCTGTCATATCATAACCGGAATAAACAGTTGAAAAAATGTTGACACCACTTTTTTCTTCATATGTATCATCTGAATAAAGGTCCGTTAAAAATGTTGAAAAGACATGACTCTAGGGCTAAGACTAAGCATGGAGTACGTTCTTATTCCTCCATGGACTAATAAACATTTATAATTTTGTAAGCGCACACACAATGTAAATATTTGGGAAAATTTCATGACTCCATTTGTCTTTGTACACAATCGGCGACGTAGCCGCGTCTACATACTACATTCTTTCCTAAAGTCTAAACAGTAAATATCATATTGAATAATGTGAAATCCGGTAAAGTTTACCGTCATGACCTTCGGCATTGTTTGTCGGGCATATGCCTATGCAGGGTGGCCCATAATAAAAACTAACAAACCGTGCTTTTGCTGCACATGAGGTCACACATTGGCACGGTACCATAAATGAATGGGGAGTCTTTCTGGTGAAATAAAAAGATAACAAGATTCTCGCGGTAGGCCTATATCAACTTTCTTTCTCCCTTTGTGTAGTTTTGGCTTGGTCATAAAATATCAGGTTTTTTTGTGGGCCACCCTGGCTATGTCTGTGTCATATGTTGGCCATGGCATGGGGATGGAGGTTGAGGTATACTAGTCAATAACGCTGCATAAAACAGTTCATGATAGTTTACGATACAACTTACATTTTACAACAATTACAACTCAGTATAGTGTGTGGGCCGGCAGCCGGTCACTAACGACGTTTTTACCACAAATCCCACAATATTTACGTTAAGCCTACACAGTCTGATTAAAACATACCTGGATTACTCGCAGAAATGGAGAACGTATCTCGGACTTTTTGGATGTACAGCAAATGAAACCTGGAAGATCGATAAACTAGTGATACACTTGGCGCAGACGTCTTGTAAACATGTAAAAAAGATGTCTACTTCGCCCTACTTTTGAAGTTGAACTTTTAGACAAAATGTAGGGCAAAGTGCCATGACCAATGGAGGGCAGCAGAGCAGAAAAAAAGACTCGGGTCGTAAGTACGCACGATGTACGTAGGTACGTCCGTTATCATAATTTTTTTTTTTTTTTTAGAGATCGGCGTGTACGTTACCAGCGACCCTGAAGAAACCTTGTTTCAAGGAGAGGAGGCACTGCCTGTCATGGGGAGCGGGAAACTTAATATATTTTCGCTCATTTCCGAGTACTCTCAGCACTGCCTGCACGACTCTGTCGATTGCTCTCCATGCAGTTGGTGGGCTGACTCTTGGGCATGTATCGCCAACAACAATCGCAAATGTCCCCGAAGACAGATAGCGCAAGCCCAAACAAACTTGTAGAATCGGGGGAAGTGCCATGTTTCGGTCGGTTGTATGATTAAGAAGGGGCGTCAGTATCGTCACCAAAAAAAAGATGGTGCGTGGTCGAAATCGATATCTTGACCAAACTTGGTCCTCCGTGAACATTTCTAAGGGGTTTTCACTGTCGCGAAAAATGCGTCTTTGCCGTTCAATTGGATAATTATGTCGGCGGTTTTGCCGGCGTCTTGCCTGTCTCCGCACTACCATTTTGGAGATTTTTGATTGAAAATAAAAATGGCGTCGACAATAAGCACAAAATCTACCAGTAAGCAGACGTTTTAGGTTGTTTAGGGCTTTAAGCAGAAAAAGGTTGCTTACGCGTTTTATGAAATAGAAATACCGCTAAGGGACACCCTGTAAGCACACAACGTGTGCTTACATGTTTTATGAAATTGGGCCCTGGGCTACTACAGCCATACGTCCATCAGTGCAAAAAAAACCGGGATTTGTTTCACTTATTTCATGGAAATCATTCGGTCTCAAACTCGGCATGCAGGTTCATTTATTATAGCGCATCGATATTTCGCTAAAATTAGGACTTCTCCGTGGTTCCGTCTGGTGTAATTTGTGTCTAAATCTAGACTGTGTTATAAAGTTGCCAAAAAATTCGCGATAAACGCAAAACAATATGGCGAATCAAGTCTGCGCAGGCGTGCACAGCTCGTCGCACCGAACAACAGAGTGTGCGCCTGCCTCTGTTGTTCAAGGCGGCGAGCTTTGCATGCCGCGCCTGCGCAGACTTGTTCCGCCATATTGTTGTGCGTTTATTGCGATTTTTTTTTGAACATTTATAATGCAGATTTAGAGACAAATTACACCAGACGGAACCACGGAAAAGTCCTAATTTTTAGCGAAATATCAATGCGCTATAATAATTGAACCTGCATGCCGAGTTTTGAGACCGAATGATTTCCATGAAATAAGTGAAAACAATCCCGGGTTGTTTGCACTGATGGACGTACGTATGGCCTATAGCACTCTAGTCTCTAGTGCGGGGCCATAGACTAGGGCTAGCCTGGGCCTAACCATGCTAACAGTAGGCCTAACGTTAATTTAATGCCCTGCAGGAGTATGCCCAGACATATATTACTAACGTTAGCTGTACTCGGTCATACGAAATTGACTACGAAAAGTTTGTGCCAATTACTTTTCATGGAAATCCTTCGCCCCCAGACTCGGCATGCGGATGTAGGCCTTTGAGTAGGAGTAGGACAAGACCCGTGAACTTGGCGGTATATCGCCACTTTCACGGGTCTAGCCTAGGACTATAGCCGCCTATAGTCCAGTCTATGGACCCGCACTAGAGTAGAATCTGAGCCGTACAAATATATTTTTTTTCATTTTTTTTATGGAATTCATTCGGTCTCAAACTCAGCATGCAGGTTCACTTACTATAGCGCATCGATATTTTGCCAACATTAGGACTTTTCCATGGTTTCGTCTGGTGTAATTTGTCTCTAAATCTGCAATCTAAAGTAAACATTTCTTTCGAGATAAACGCAAAAACAATATGGCGGAATTAACATGCTTAATCTACATGGCCTATGGTAGTACCCTATGTGATTTTCTTTTAAATCGACAAATGCTTTCATATTTGTATTTGACTGGAACTCTTCGGGTGTGTACAAATTTCCCTATACCGAGGGCTAAATTTGCCCATAGTTGGTATTTTAGTCGGGCGCCCCGAAATCACGAAATTATCATGTAGTTGTGTTTATATGTATGCGACTGTCGCGCGTGCTAGCAGAGCGCCCTCTGTTGTTCGGTGTGACGAGCTGTGCACGTCTGCACGGACTTGTTCCGCCATAGTGTTTTTTGCGTTTATCGCGCATTTTTTTTTTTACTTCAGATCGCAGATTTAGAGACAAATTAAACTCGACGTTTATAAAAACAAATTGAAAATGTTCTGCAATGTTCTGTAACAGCAAGTTACCTGTAAAGTGTAAGTATTGTAAACAACCTTACAGTTTTGAAACTAGTAATTATTAGTAGTAAATGGAAGTAAAAAACACAAATCTTGGACTGAGATAATTTCCCAATTTTGTTGGGAAATACAATTTTCGTGACTCCCCATAGACTTTGTACATAACAATTGGAAGGTAGCTAGTGAAACATTCTTTCCGCACATGGGTTATGATATGAGCTGCATTATTTATTCACACAGATTTTAATTCAATTTCAGGGATTAAGTAAAAATTGCAGTGCCTGACTAAAACCATGGAGATAGCTCCATGCTAAAACTACCCTTCAATCTACTCTTCAATCTACTCTTTAAAATGTGTTACCCTCCTGAGTCCTGTGTATGAGGGTCTCAAAACCGAGTATTGAAAACATGCAATTACAAGAAAATAGACTGGCAAATGAAACAACCAGTCCAACATGCCTTTAGTGCTGAGTCAGTCAACCGTGTCAAAAGAACCATGTACAATGTACATGTATATGTTGTACCAGTAAGCAGTAGCAGACCACTGAAGCGATCAGTCTGGTCAAACAGAAGGACATGCACTAGTCTTAGTCTTCAAAATGAAACCATGTGGCTTTACTCTCAGGTGCACAATTTTGAAGAAAACTCTCCTTCAAAAATTGATTTGAGACTTCAAACTTGGCTGGTGAAATACTGAGGACCTCTTCTTTAGCCTCATGAAACGTTTGAGAATTTTATCAGCTAAACAGCGAGTAAAGTTGCCCTGAATTTATTTTGCATGGTTTTTAGCACTGCAGGTTCCTGTCTGCCTCCAATCATGACTGCAGAAAGAAAACGAGTCAGCATATGCTTTCGGAAAAAGGATCGAAAAAATGATTTGGTCCTTCTGAAGGAGGTGATCAGCATCGACCCCTTTCAGGATGAGACGGGATGGAATCGGGTAGCAGAAAACCTGAACTTCTCACTACAGCCAGAAAAACCTGCAACTGCCCGCACGGTGAGGGAGCGGACAGAGCTGATACTAGAGAAGTTTAAAAAGGATGAGGCTTTGTCAAAGAAGAAGTAAGTAGGCCCAGGATTGTTCTTGGATTTGACACTCTCTTCTCACTACTTCTTGTAACAACTTTTTTTTACCAAAATGTCCCATGGAATTGTTTTGGTGCAGTTGAGGTAAAATTAGGGAGTAACTATAGAATGCAGGGCCACTCAACCCCTCTCGACTTTATTTACCCTAGGACATATAATGAACTGACCCTAACCCTAACCCTAACCCTAACCCTAACCCTGTATACCCCAATACCCGGCACCATCCATAGAATACAGGGCCACTCCATTTTATGTGATAGGGTAAATAAAGTCGAGAGGGGTTGAGTGGCCCTGCATTCTATAGTTGTACCAAAATGAGTAGATGTCTGTCCCCCTAAACGATCAATGAACACTACTTGGAAGTTCACTTAAATTCCGATATGTCTCCTCTATCTTTCAGGTCTGGCGTGGATGAGCCTCAGACTGAACTGACGACCCTTCTACTTGAGGCCAGTGAACTAAAGTACGAGGCAGCAGCAATAAAGGTAAAATTAAGGGTAATGACATGACCAGTTTTGTCACCCTGGTTTGGTATAGTATTACGGAAGGCTTCTTCTCCAAAGCTTTACCTGCAGTCATGATGTATTGTTACATGTATTTAGCATTTCTGTGTACTTCAGGCACAAGCAACAACTAAGGCACAAGCGACAGCTCAGAGCCAGACCCAAGAAACAGCTCGAGCCAAAACCGAGAAAAGAAGCAAGAAAGAGGCAAAGGCATTAGAAGATCTAGAGGAGGGGAAAAAGATAAGGGAACGAGCGATGAAACAAAGGCTGGAAAAAGATGAAAGTAAGTTAATATTTGGCTTTAGTACCATGCATGTCATACATAGGTTACTGAAGCGCCTAGGTGTATGTACACCTTGTTCCATTCACTGAATCCCCCATCTTCTAGACATATAGCTAATAACTGAAAATGTGGCGATTTTCTAAGTTTCTGGTTTGTGAATGTATTGACTTGGTAATATCCTTCAGACACAGACAGCGATGATGATCCCCACAAGGACGGCAGTGAAAGTGGCTCAGAAGGTAAGTGCCGACTGGCTTCTGATGTTGAATGGATATTACTTGACCATTTATACTCGTCTGTTACAGAGTAAGTGGTGTTAATCTGTGCCGGGTACTGGGGGGCAGGGGGGTGGCTACTTAAATTTGAAAAAGCCGGTGATGGTGTTATAGTTGTGTGTAGCTACCTTGCACCAAAACAAAGATTCTGCTCTTCCATTTTTAGAAATACTTCAAAATCCACTTATTTCTTCTTGCTACAAAAAAATGAGGGAATATCCCCCCCCCCCCCCCCCCCCCAGTATAGTATTGTCCTTATCTCAATGTTGACTGATCATCTCTTTTCTAATCCATAGGAGAGGAGCAAAATATTTCCAAGAAAAGTCGGAAAAAGAAGAGGAACCTGGCCCGTGTTGATCCTCTTATGGTGATTCTGGTAAAAAAGTGGCAGCTTGAAGAAAAGAGAGAAGAAAGACTCCGAGAGGAACTAGAACAGCGCCGACGAGAGTCCGAAATTCAGCTGCAAATGTTGCAGATGCTTGCTAAACAATCTGCTAAACAATCTGAACATTAACAGTACACGTTTGTTCTGAATGGCAGCACATGTGGTTTACAGTATTAAGCAGTTTTGTGTACATTTTCGATTTTGCTCTTGATAACGGTATATGTTATATCCCATAAAAACCAAGACAGGATCAGTGGTGCACCAAAGGCACTCCTCACCCACCCGAAGAGGTTGTCAATTTAGTTTTTAGTACCACGATTTGACTGTAGTGATATGTATGTTGCCTATTTTTGAGGAGTATAATAGGGGTGTAAAATATGTCCCCACCAACGTCAAAATAGTCCAGCCCCCCCCAAAAAAACACCAAAAAACAAACAAACAAAACCCCACAAAATGCAGCTAAAATAATTATCCAATACCAAATCAGTCACCGCAGACCACACAATAATTGGTTTAATAATAATTCACACACTGGCTTATAAATTATTGTTATTGTCTTTATTAGTGCTTGCCACTTCCCCCAGGTTGCTTTGTTCTTGCCCAGTTTGCTAGTTTGCTATTTTGGCAAGTTGTTGCAATACATGTACATATATTACACTGTAATAAACTTGAATTGTACTTGAATGGAGTAAATCGTTCTCATTTAAATTCAAATGTCACATGTTGAGGTCAGGTCATCAGGAACATGACAAGGGAACATAGTATGCAGTACTATTAGTACTGCCTTCTTAACTTACTGGTTTAACCAGTTCGCCCCAAATTCAAAACGGATGACGCATAAACACGACAAGTTCAAGTTCGAAAATATGTCTGTCAGCAGCGAGCAAGGCCGGAAATGCGTGGGTGTGCTTCCCGGCACTATTGGCCTGAACCCGCTACGGATCGAGTTTCGTTAAAAATAATCCCGCCCTCGGCTCGGTGATGTTAAAATAATCCCGCCTCGAACTGGTTAAGCGAAACACACTTTGCATAATAACTACCCAGAAAAAGACTTGATAGATTGAGTGTAATGACCAATTTGCATAGTTATAGCCGATGATTACACAAGGTCAAGTCTAAACGAACTAATCAAATTCATGCAACAGCTGATAGTCCTCGTCATCTTCCTCTGTCTGCAAATATTCATCCAGTGATGGAGGAAGCACACCGAAGTAGTCTGCCGTTGGCGATCCATACAGACAAGTATGGCAGTTGATGAGAATTGCTGCGACCAAGTAATACATGCCTATAGGCTGAAGAAGCAGCTTCAAGTTCTTCTTGAAGTCTAAGAACCTAAATTCTTCTATCAGTTTCCCAAATCCCCACTCCACAGAAACGCGAACCTTTGACATCTGAGCATTGAATTCACGCTCCTCATCGGTCAAGTGGGCGCCCTTGTATCCAACAATCAATTCTCTCCTTAGTGGGTAAGCTGTGTCGGCATACAAAGACAGCTGAGAATTGTCAGATGCTCTGAAGTGCTTGATGGTATCCTGAATACCACTCATCCTGAGGATTCCTGAATCGTGGCGTCTACCTTCAGTTGGACCGTACATGTTTGCAATCAGGCCATCTGGAGTTACGATGCTCTGAAATTTTAGGGCATGGGTGCGCTTGTGCCCATTGTAACATTGCCGCTGACCTTCTGTTGGACGACAAATAGGCCTCACAGTACCATCCACAAATCCCCACACATTGTTCAGGGGTGCTCCTCTTGAATAAATGGCTGTGGCATAATCTTCTAGTATATGTTTCAGCCAATCCTGCTGAAGGTCTGAAAGCAGGAAGCCTTTCTGCTCCCAGATAATCTCCACTGTGGTGTTTATAATCACTGAAAGAGCCGACACAGGTCTTCCAAATACCTGTTTCTAGATCACTCAATCTGCTCGGGTATGCTAACCGTCTGAGGACGATACACAGTGCTTCATATCCTTCAACTGCCGTTCTGTCTGAACAGTGCACAACGGTAGGTATGCCAAGTTTATTAGCCAAGAGTTTTACGTGCTGCTTTTCAAAACGGAACTTTTCCTTACACTGCGACGCCGTAATCCTATCGAAATCAAATTTCTCGTAATTTGCGAAGGTTGACTGCCTTTTTCTTTTGCCGTACGAGTGCAGGAACGCAATTTCCTCAACGTCAAAGTCAAATAACGCAGCTAGCAACAAGCGTCTCCGTTTTGGTATGGGGGCAGCCATGTTGAGTGACTAACAGCGCCACCTATCGATACGGACCGCGAAGAAGACTGGGTGCCGAAACTTGTTCCGTGGCGCGAGCACTGATCTCTATAACTGGATAGGTCGAGCGTACATTGATGGGATAGCGAGCCGTGAAGTCACCGGCGGCCATGATGGGATATTCAAAACATTGCCTTCGTGCATGCAAAAGACGCGTAGACACGTCGAGAGTGAGACAGTGGCAGCAGCGATGGTGGGTAAAAATGCATTAAAATCCTTTGTAAATAAGTAAATTTATTAAATAAACTTGCAGACTGTGCGATCAGTATCTATCTTTGTAAAAAATGTCAGGACTACGGTTTTAAGAGAGATTTAGGAGAACATTGTTGGGCGAAAACGATATTTTCGTTTCCACATGAATTCCAGCGGGATTTTTTCATATTGTGGTCCTATCCATCATTTTATCTGAAAGAAAAACTGGGATATTTCGAAAGAACAGTAGATTTATAGAATCAGTTGGTCTAGGATACCCTTACAATATGATTGAATTCCACAATACAGGTATTTTCAGACCAATTTTGTACCCATTCTATGAAGACTGTCCCGTTGACTTGCACGTCAAACAGTTCATGGTGGTAATTTGTGTACACATTCGTACACAACATATTGTGTCATGAACTATTTGACGTGCATAAATTTAATGTTCTGTAGAATTATCCCAATATCGCAATGATCACAGTTTTTTCTCTCACAATTCTGGAAGTGTAGAGCCACCTATTAATAATAATAATAGTATTATTAAATGCATGGTGTAGGCCAAGGCTATCATGGTGGAACTTAGGATGTAGACACGTATTTCCAATACTTCAGAACAATTTCATTTTCGCCCACAAATCTCTCTTAAAAACGTAGTCCTGATGACATTCCTTGCAGTGCTCAAATTAAATTTCACTCTCTGAAAAAATGGGTATGCCAAATAAATTGAGAATTTTGTGTTTTTAAAATAGCGTCATGTTACAACATTCTTTCCTTGGCATTTAATTTATACCTTTTTTTCTTTTTTTCTTTGTACACTACAGCTAATTGGTTTACCCAAGTCCACTTCTTGCTACTAAGATGTCAGGCTGTACAGCTTATTACGGCTGGACAAGTCATAGGACGAACTGCTCCCATTATGACAGAGGGACAACAGATGACAGCGAATGTCAAAACTTATTTTGTTTAACCATCAGTAAATACGGTAGCTTAATTGACCAACTACGTTTTCCAAGATAAGCTATCTCGGTGTTTCACATTTCTTAGATGTGCTGCAAATATATTGCAGAACTCTGCGCATCTTGGCATTTCATTTTTTAACAATATAAGTACAGATAATAAAACAGTCACAACAGTCACAAACCTAAATTTGTAACATGGAAATATATTGAACATGTGTTTTATGAAAACTGACAAATCTGGTTAAAATTGTATTGTTAATATTCAAAGCAAATTATACAGATGTTAAAATGACATGGATTTACCCAGTCAGTGTTCTCCACAATCACTGGGTAGCGGCCGCCCTGTGTACATGTTACGCTGTTCTGTCATATTTGTATGCTGCCCTGTTAAAATGTTATGCCGCCCTGTCAAATTTTGCTTTTCAATCATGGTTTTATTTTGCTTTCTTACAAAACAACAATTGTGGTGTACAAATCTTTAATATTGTGTTCATATCGCACAAATATCTAGAAACACTCACAATTCAAAGTTAAAGCCGTACAAGGGTGTCCTATTAAAATTTGGCCTGTGAAGAATGCTGCCAAATGTATCTTTGCATAGTATTGTAACGGAACAGGGTATAGGCCGACTCGTATTCGAGTCTAGTTGATCTAAAAATATAAGCTTGCGTAGAATCACGCGGTTACAGCGTCGGGCATGCTCACGCCGTATATAGAGAGCTTGTAAACAGATTACATTGTATAAGATTAGTCTGTATTTTAGTATCACCAGTGAGGGTTATCACCAGTGAGGGTTATCACCAGTGAGGGTTATCACCAGTGAGGGTTATCACCAGTGAGGGTTATTGTACATAAAGATTATAATGTAATGATTGAGAGTAACTAATAAGACCAGTTCTTTATCGCCTTTGGAAATACTTGTCATTGCGAAGTTATTTAGGATCACTTGGTGCTCTATTACATTCCAGTAATTACTCAATCACAGAAGGGTGGTATATTTCCACCAAACGAACTGCCTCTAGGCTAAGTCCGCCGTTCGTAATATTGTCCCCCTTGCGTCTGGATAGCCGCTCATCCCCTCGTAAGGTTATAAATAGTTGTGGGATAATAGGCGTTGGTTGGAGTCCTGGGATCAATAAGATCTGTCCCGGAGGGTCTCCCCGCCGACGCCGGATTCCGCCACAAATGGTGTCAGAAGTGGGATATTTTGTGATTGATTAGTGTAATTTAAGAACTTGTAATAAAGACATTGTGTTCGTGTTGTTGTTGGTGGGTGTACTTCTGTGAGGTACACTGCGAGGGTTAATTGGTAACGAGGTTGGCAGGTAATGCTGATCTGGGTCGTTACTGGTTTGGGAATTGTGTTCTTTGTTGTACTGTTAGTTGGCGTGTGGATCCTGTTGAGGATTTGGGCCGAGTTGCGAACTTTGCGACGTACTGCAAGACAGCAACTGCCGATCCTGTCAAGGATTCACCGGGTGGTAGTCGGTACGCAGTGCTTGGTGGATTCTGGAGGCTTTGAACCAGTGGTTCCACAGCTTGAATTCACCTGTGAGGTACCGTTGTCGCCGAGTGGCCAGTGGCCAAGTGTAGAGAGTGTGGTGGAGACTGAGTTTCCTAGTCAGGAGGAAACGTCAGTATGAATAAGGACGGGGGTGTCACCTCGGCTGAGGCTGACATGGGTTCTGTCCAGGATGAGCTGAACCACTCTAGAATGGAGGTCCAGTGGTTGCGGTGGGAGAAAGCTCGTCTTTCTTCGGAGTTAGAGGCTGTCAAGAAGGGGGAACAGCCAAAAATGGTGAGTGAGGGTACCCCTGAGAGGAGGGATACACCTTTAGTGCAGGTAGACTCGGAGATTAGCTGGAAGTTGCCGGAGGATACCTCAGGGTATGCCTCATTGAAGGCACGAGAGCGTTCCAGTGTTGGCACGTCACCTGATCTGGGTTCATGGGGAGAAAGGCATGCTGGGAGTACACCTGTGAGGTCTATTCTCACGCATAGTCCTCGTGTCAATCCCTTCAGGAACCACGAGGATGATTGTGCTAACAATGAGCGAGATTTACACAGTGAGTTACTGAGTTTCGCAACTCGTCCTACTGTGGGGAAATCCAACGAGGTAGTTGGTGAGGGGGACTCGCCTGGAGTGGGCCCATGGCCACTCAAAAGGGAGTCGAGGATGGAGGGTAATGAGGAGTGCGGTAAACCTCATGGTGGTGGGCCTCGCAGGCCTACAATTACCCCCGACCGATACAGTGGTAAGGTTCTCTGGAACGATTATTACCGCCACTTTGAAGCATGTAAGAAAGTTAATCAATGGAGTGGGGAGCAAGCAACCGAGTTTTTGGCTGCTAGTCTCCAGGGGGAGGCCCTCCGAATTCTCGGTGATGGGTCGAAGAAGTTTACTTATAGTGAACTTGTCAAGGTGTTGTCGAAGAGATTCGGTCCTGGTCGACAGGCCGAAAATTATTTGGTGGAGTTAAGGCACCGACGTCAGGGGCCTAAGGAAACTCTACAGGAGTTGGGACAGGCAATCCGTGATTTAACGTTGAAGGCCTACCCTGAAATTCCCGAAGAGGCACGAGAGCGCCTGGGAAAGAACCATTTTGTTGATGCGGTGATGAGCCAAGTTGTAAGGGAAGGCGTATATCGCGATCGCCCAAAGACATTGGACGAAGCTATACGTGCTGCCCTAGAAACCGAAAACTTTGAAAAAGTTGAAAGTGAGCGAAGGACTGAAGGTAAACCCGTAAAGTTCACCAGGGCAGTCGACTCGGACACCGAGAGGCGTCTTCTTAGGTTAGAAGAAAATGCCGGCCAACAGTCAAAGAAAATTGACCAAGTGGTTGAGCTGCTGACCGAGCTTACCAAGCGAGGTCCAGGTCCAGCTGAGAGGGCGAGGGTTCCTCAGAGGCAGTCACCCCAGCCTGAAAGGAAAGCGCCTGGTGGATTGAAGTGTTTTAGGTGTGGAGAGGTAGGTCATTTCGCCCGGGAATGTACCAGACCTCATAGGGAGAGATGGCCGCAGGGAAACGCCAGCCAGCCGACCGGTGGGCCCCCGGGCAGGCTGGGCATTTCCGAGGGTCCAAGCGAGGACGTGAGTCGAAAACAAACAGAGCCAGTAAGAGGCGAGAGACAGAAGGCAGAGAGCCAGTAGGCACTCGGCCACGCACTGATACTCGGCCTAGGTATGGGCTGTTTGTTAGTGGTGTTGTCAGGGGAGAAAGGTGTAGGTTCCTGGTAGATTCAGGGTCGACTGACACACTAATTAGTAGTCGAGTCTACCATAGAATTGCCAGAGAACAGAGGCCTTTGCTGGAAGCTGAAGAGTCCAGCATTCAGCAGGTCGATGGGAGTCCACTGGCTGTGATGGGCGTTGCCTGGGTGGACATACAATTGGGGAAAGCAGTTTACCCAGTTCGGGTAATTTTTGCTGATGTCAAGTACGACGGCATATTAGGCATGGATTTCTTGTTACCTACTGGAGGTAACTTGGATTTCCGTCGCCTTGAGTTAAGGCTAAACGGAGAGCAGGTGAAGTGCACAAGTGGTGCAGGGGAGCCGTTTGTGGGAAGAGTTATGGTGGCCGAGACCACTGAGATTCCGGCAGGCCATGAGGCTGTTGTGCCTGGTGTGGTAGCAACCACATGTGAGGCATCGGGACAGCCGGCGATCATTGAGCCCGTGGAAGGTGGCGGCGAGTTGGCTAAGCGAGGGTTACTTCTAGCCCGGTCGCTGGTAGAGCCGCAAGCCGGGTCTCTCCCACTGCGGATATTCAATCCGAATGAGGAGAGACGGGTTGTTCGAAGGGGGACGACAGTGGGCACGATTGCTGCCGCTGAGGTGGAATCTGTGGTGGTGCCTTGTAAAAGTAGTGGGTGTGAGGTTTATGAAGACCTGCCGACTCACCTGCATGATTTATATGACCGAAGTAAGGTCAACCTCGGTGAGGAGTATCATGCAGAGGTGAAGTCTTGTTTGGTGGACTTTCAGGATGTATTTTCTTCTGGTGAGGGTGACATAGGGCGGACTGATGTGGTGAAGCACCACATCAGTACAGGTGATGCGAGGCCTGTCAAGGAGAGGCCTCGGCGCCATCCCCTGTGTAACCAGGAGGAAATAATGAGACAGGTTGGAGATTTGCAGAAACGAGGGGTTATCGAGCCGTCCGATAGTCCCTGGGCTGCAAATGTAGTGCTAGTCCGGAAGAAGGACGGCACTAAGCGATTTTGTGTCGACTACCGAGGTCTGAATAGGGTAACAATCAAAGATGCTTACCCTGTCCCTCGTATCGACGAGACACTTGATGCGCTGGGGGGTGCAGAGTGGTTTTCCACTCTGGATTTAGCGTCCGGGTATTGGCAGGTTGCCCTCAATGAGGACGCCAGCCAGAAATCAACCTTTGTAGTAAGGAACGGTTTATACAGGTGGCGCTGCATGCCTTTTGGCCTTTGCAACGCCCCTGCAACGTTTGAAAGGTTGATGGAGAGGGTGATGGCAGGTCTTCAGTGGGACATCCTGCTGATATACCTGGATGATGTCATTGTGTTTGGCAAGACCGTGAGGGAGGAGATTGAGCGACTGCGAGTCGTTCTCTCTAGGTTGAGGCAAGCTGGTTTGAAGTTGAAGCCTAGCAAGTGCTTCTTGTTTCAGAGATCAGTTGGTTATTTGGGACATATTGTGTCGTCTGAAGGTGTGGCTACCGACCCTGAAAAGGTTCGGGCCGTGGCCGATTGGCCAACACCTAAGTGTGTAAAGGAAGTTCGAAGCTTTTTAGGCCTCGCTTCCTATTACCGGAAGTTTATCAGGGGATTTGCCGAGGTGGCGTCGCCTCTGCATGCGCTGACTGAAAAGTCACGGAAGTTCTTCTGGTCAGATGCTTGTCAGCAAGCGTTTGAGGAACTGAAACAGAGGCTGCAGACCTCACCTATTTTGGCGTATCCCATTCCAGACAGTGACTACATCTTAGATACAGATGCTAGTGGAGATGGGATTGGGGCAGTTTTGTCTCAGATCCATGATGGGGAGGAGAAGGTCCTCGCCTTTGCGAGCCGTAAACTCAGCAAGGCAGAGAGGAACTATTGTGTTACTCGGAGGGAACTTCTGGCGGTAGTTGTCTACCTTAAGAAGTTTAGACAGTACCTGTATGGTCAGAAGGTACTACTCCGAACCGATCATGCTGCTCTTAGGTGGTTGCTTAATTTTAAGGACCCCGAGGGTCAGCTTGCCCGGTGGCTAGAAGTATTCAGTGAGTACGATGTGACAATCCAACACAGGCCTGGGCGTAAGCATGGAAATGCTGATGGGTTGTCCCGGAAGGCCTGCAAGCAATGTGGTCGTGCTGACGCTGATGAAGCGTCAGGGACCGTTGAAACATCGAGTGATGCCAAAGAGACCAAGACCGATGGGGTTGGTGAGGGTTACCATGAGGTTGACTCTGACATGCCGATTTCTGAGGCAAGGGTGAGAGGTATTTTCGCCCAACCACACTTGCCTAGAGATGGGGTCAGAGAGGCTCAACTTGGTGATCCAAATATCGGTTGGATATTTAGGACGAAAGAGGAGTCGGGAAGTCGTCCCAGTTGGGAGACTGTGTCAGCCGCTTCCTCGGCGCACAAGACCCTCTGGTCCTTATGGGATCAGCTAGAGGTGCGTGACGGTGTCCTGTACAGAACTTGGGAATCCGATGATGGAAAGTCCGTGCGGTTGCGACTGGTACTTCCTGACAAATTGAAAAAGGTTGTACAGCAGGAGCTACATGGTGGTCGGACTAGTGGCCACCTAGGTGTCACGAAGACTTTGGCCAAAGTTAAGTTGCGGTACTATTGGCCGGGAATGACCGCGGATGTGAGGTCGTTCATTAGATGTTGCGAGCTATGTGGGAGAAGGAAATCTCCTGCTAAAAGGAGAGTTTCCCCGCTCCAACAGTATTTGGTGGGCGAGCCCATGGATAGAGTGGCTGTGGACTTGCTGGGGCCACTGCCCCGGAGTGACAGTGGCAATGTCTGGATCATGGTAGTTGGGGACTACTGTTCCAAGTGGATGGAGGCGTATGCTCTGCCTGATGCTAAGGCAGAGACGGTGGCAAACAAGTTTGTCAGTGAGTTTGTCTGCCGGTTTGGAATTCCCTTGGAATTGCATTCCGATCAGGGGACAAACTTTGAGTCAGCCGTGTTTGGCCAAATGTGTAAGGTCCTGGGTATTTCCAAGACAAGGACCACAGCGTACAACCCAAAGTCCGATGGGATGGTTGAACGCTTTAACAAGACATTGGTCAACATGGTGGCTGTAATGATTGAGCCGAGGAGGAGACAGCGTGACTGGGATGAGTGCCTGCCGTATGCATGTTTTGCTTACCGTTGCACTCCCCAAGAGTCAACTGGCGAGTCTCCAAACATGATGATGCTTGGACGGGAGACGAGGCTCCCCGTTGATTTGCTGGTTGAGTGTCCTACAGTAGAGGACACCACAGTAACAGATTTCGCTCAGAGGTTGCGGCAGAATCTGCAAGAGGCTCATGGCCGGGCCAGAGAGTGCTTGAGGCAGAGGGCCAGGAACCAGAAGCGAAATTATGACCGCAAGGTACATGGCGAAGGCCTGAGGCAAGGCCAGTTCGCCTGGCTGTACAATAAGTCCAGGAAAAAGGGGAGGTCCCAGAAGCTAGAACTTCGATGGGAAGGACCATACCAAGTGGTCAAGAGACTCTCCGATGTGACTTACAGGATTCAGCTGAAGCCTGGGAGTAAGGCTTGGGTAGTCCATGGGGACAGGCTAAAGCCGTACGCTGGTGAAGCGTTGAAGGCGTGGACGTATCAGCCAGAAATGGTGGAGGAACCAATGGTTGAGGAGCTGGTGTTTGAGGTTGCTGAGTCCATGCCTATTCCGGAGGAACGACTGTGTGTTGAGCCTCCTAAGGCTCAAAATGTTGATCTTAGTACCAGTGGGGAAGGGGAGGTTGTTGTGGATAGCCCTAGGGTAACCCAGAGAAGGTATCCCCAGAGGGGACACAGACTTCCTGCTCGATTCAGGTAAATAGGTTAGTCACCAAATGTTGTGTGTTACTAACCAAATCATTTGTTGTGGTTGTTTGTTTACAGAGATCAAGAATGCCCATACGTTGCCACAACTGTCCGCAGGAGTTCAACACCAAGCAGGGTCTTTGGCGCCACCGACGACTTATGCACGGCCCCCCACTATTCTTTTGTTGTGGGCACTGCAGTTACCGGGATCACCGAAGGGATAATCTAAGGAGGCACTACAAGTACTGCCACCCCGATCACATGGCGGAGTGCGCCACGGTTGAGAAGACACGGGTAGAAGCTGCAGCCGCAGCGGGTCGACCACCAACAAGTCCGATGAGAGATGCCGTGATCACCTTATCACCGTGCCCCATATCTCCGTTGGTGGGAAGTACCTCTCCTCCCATTCGTCTGACGGGCAAGCCGAAGTCGTACCTGAGCCTGATGAGAGAGGAACTTGGCCCAGCACCATCTGAATCTCCGGATTCCCCTTCACCGCGGAGCCCGGCGTCGGCTACCTGGCCAGACCACTCGGAGGAGCCCCCGAAAAAGCGCCAGAAAGTCGCCATGGTCGAGGAGCAGGTCACCAGGAAAACCTTCCTGGAAGGAGAGCTGGTTTGTGAGGAGACCACCACAACCAAGTATAAGAAGATTGTCGACGCCAACCAGTACAGCCTCGATGTATAATTAACCAGAGGTAATTAGCAACTAAATCAGCCAAGAGATAATGATCAGACGTGTTGTGTAAGATTATGTGTGTATATTCGTGATTTGTATTAATTGTCCGCGAATATTTTATAGTATATGATTCTCCATAAATAACTGTGCTTTCTAAAAACACCAAAAACCAAAAAGACAAAAAAAAAAGTGTTGTGTAAAGATATATTTTTGACAGTTTTGTATTTTCTACAACATTATATTTTATGTACTTAAGCTTTCATGTGTTTATACAAAAGATATTTCCAGGGTGTTGTATTCGATCTGTGAGGTGCAGTAGACCTCGCACTCGTAATGTATAAATTTGGCATAGTGGACCTCACAGGAGTGTGATGATTATATGACTTGCATAATATTTGTATTACTGGACGTGAGGCATAGTAAACCTCAGTTGTAAAAAGTGCTTAAGTGTAAAAAAAAATATAATAATAAGTGAACCTCATCAGTGTGAGGGCGATTATCATGTATAAAGTTGATTCACGTGTACATATACATGAGGTTTATCATTTAGCCTCGCACGATAGTTGTGTGGGTAGACTCGTATCGTGTTTTAAGAATTGTAGGTGATACACTTGTATATAATTATATAAACTTAATATTCGGCCCTGTTCCTTTATTTTAATTAAGCTATTTGGTCCGGGACGAACCAAGCTTAGCTGGGGCCTGTGTAACGGAACAGGGTATAGGCCGACTCGTATTCGAGTCTAGTTGATCTAAAAATATAAGCTTGCGTAGAATCACGCGGTTACAGCGTCGGGCATGCGCAACGACCAATCAGCTGCACACGGCAGCGTGATCAGGATGCAGCAACCAATTACCAGCGCGTAATACGGCGTGTTGGGAATGCACTTCTGGTTCCTATTGTGCGTGTGTACATGAATAATGCAGTGGCCTTGCGGCGACCAATCATAGTAGCGCATTTATCTAGGTCTGGGCGATTCTCGCGTCCTTTTAGTTAGTTCGAGTTTAGACAGCGATGCGAGTAGACTAAGCTAAACGTACAGAGTATTTTATATAATTTCAAGGGTTCGTTGCAAGGAAAGGCGTCCGTGGAGCCGACGGCGATCGGTATGTGATAGATTAACCATTGTATAGCACTCATTAGTTCAAGCGAGGGTTACCACCCTCTGGTCCAACTGATTCTGAATTCGTAGCACTACATTAGTTTGTGCGAGGGTTACCACGGCTGATTACGATAAGCGAGGCATACCTTGATAGTAGATTAGCAGTCTGGGGAAAGATCTTATATAACGTTAAGGTTTATAAGTGTATAAACTGGAGCGACACTGTCGCCGATATCTAAGGTTGGGTTGATTGTAGTAGGACACGAGTGAGCGAAGCTAGGTGAACCAGTATCGGGAATTAGCGAGGCTTAGATTGATCAGAGGACTTGCATCCCGGGTGTATGTTCCATGCCTGTTGGCGTGGCTTCGGTCGGGTGCAGTCCTGGTCATTGAGCAAGCTGCCCCAGTGAGGTTTACCAGGTGGATCGTTCTAGAGTCCTGCGAGGGTTACTACAATCGCCCTGTTAACAGCCCTGCTTCATTCTAGGCTCACTTAGTTTGTGTGAGGGTTACTCTGTGCATATTTAATTAGGTTGTCTGTTAAGTGTTGCATTATCCTGATTTACCTTGTGTTTCTTTATATTACTAAGAAAGACATAATTGTATAAGCTGTGTGAGGCTCACGCCGTATATAGAGAGCTTGTAAACAGATTACATTGTATAAGATTAGTCTGTATTTTAGTATCACCAGTGAGGGTTATCACCAGTGAGGGTTATCACCAGTGAGGGTTATCACCAGTGAGGGTTATCACCAGTGAGGGTTATTGTACATAAAGATTATAATGTAATGATTGAGAGTAACTAATAAGACCAGTTCTTTATCGCCTTTGGAAATACTTGTCATTGCGAAGTTATTTAGGATCACTTGGTGCTCTATTACATTCCAGTAATTACTCAATCACAGAAGGGTGGTATATTTCCACCAAACGAACTGCCTCTAGGCTAAGTCCGCCGTTCGTAATATTGTCCCCCTTGCGTCTGGATAGCCGCTCATCCCCTCGTAAGGTTATAAATAGTTGTGGGAGTCCTGGGATCAATAAGATCTGTCCCGGAGGGTCTCCCCGCCGACGCCGGATTCCGCCACAGTATCAACAATTATTATTCTAAAATGACATCGCAAGTTTTGTTTTGGTTTTAAATTCATAAACAGTCCGGGGTTAATTGTTTTTTATTTGGTTTTATAACATCAGTAAACAATACATAATAAGCATATTGTTACTATGGCAGTAGTTATTACATGTTATATGTAGTGTATCAATGTAAAATAAAAGCATAAAGCAAAATTGAATCCACTGTGTGACTTATGTCATTATTTACACATGTGATTGATATTTTTAATTGTGATTTATTTCAAGTTTCTCAAGTTCATAGTTTAAGCCATAGAGGTGTATCTTTATTATACAGCTCTATGGTTTAAGCTCAAAACCACATAATTAATTGTTTCTGTCCACTTGTCCAGCAAGAATTTTTGGGACCCTTTCTAAAAAATTTACTAAACATTAGGTTGATTCCAAATCTGGACACTGCCTTAAAACCCCACGAACAAACCGTGATGTGCCAATTAAATTTTCCTGAAACACACTGACATTTGTTCAATTTTTTCAACATTTTTTTATTTTATTATAAAATGCACTTTTTAGTGTCTGGATATAAAATTAAACCAACAATTTCAAGAATTTCCTTAATCCAAAAAAACTCGTTTTGCCTTTTCCTTGTTCCGGTTTGTGCATAAGGTTATGATGTGGATTTCTTCCCCCCACCTCCCCCCAAAAAAAACAACAACAAAAAATAATTTAGAAGTTGGAAATTCTTGAAAATACTTGTCCGACATATCCCATAGACTTTGCACTGCATTGCATCGTCTCACACGAATGTCTCATATCTTTTCCAAAAAATAGGCCTATTTAACATTGAAACTTGGCGTATACAGGTAATTCTTGGGTGTTATTATGTTTAACTTGATTTTCCTGATCAAACTGGATCGTTTTGGCGACGTTAACTTCGTTTCCTGTGATATTAAATGAGTTTTCTCGGTCGTGCGCTATACAAACGTGTGTACGCCTGCAATGTTTTGAATATCCCAATATGGCCGCTGATGGCTTCACGTGCAGAGCCGCTCGACCTATCCAGTTATAGAGATCAGTGGGCGCGAGTCATATGTGAACGTGTACGTCTCACTTTACGGGGACGGGCGCGCGCGCGACTTCTGCCGAAACTCTCTATTATCTCTACTTACATACCACAACTAGAAGTTTGTCATAACATTATTTCTTTATTTTGGAGCGCATTTGTTACGAGTTGACTGTTCACTTGGAGAATCACGGCGAAATAAATTTCTCTGTGAACTTTTTAACGGTAGACGTACAAACTTGATGAAATTTTCCTTTCTGTGAAATTCCAGCTAAAACTTTTTCACTAGCTATAGGTACCAGCGAAAAAGCCGAAACAGTGTGCCACAATACGTTCACCCTTGTCTTTGATGTGTCCTTTGCCTAATTTACAGTAAGATTGGACGCCTCAAATATCCATCAAGTTGTGACCATCATGGCGACACAGTAAGTTTGATACTGATGATTAATTCATACAAAAGCTAAATTGATCTCAACATTTTCAAACTTCAAATGCAATAGTTTTGTCATAAAAAGACATTGGCGGCACCAGACTCAAAAATTGCGTGGCAAGAAAATATTTTCTGGGGAGACATACCGGTATACATTACATTTATATAGCGGGTTTTTTTACGGGCTTTTCAAAGCGCACTACTATATGTAGATAGAGGTCAATGAAGTTTTTATGAGAATATGAGACCCATTATGCAGCACCTTTGTATGCAATGAATGTATAAATATACACGTATGTACATGTACATATTGTTTTCCAAACTTACAATGTACATGTATAGTTATTTGATAGTTATAGTTATTTGAATGTGTGTTCATGAAGTTTGTAATATTGTCACAACTCCGCCTGAGCCATTTTGGGGGGTACACGTACTACATTGTGTATTTTTTAAACTTAACTCTGGCAGTCCTGAATCCTACAATTTTATTAGGAATTTTTACACACACTACTGTAGTTAGGGTTAAAGAAAAATAAAATACACCCCCATGCGGTTGAGCTAGATGCCAGAAACACAGCATTATGTTTTGGGGCTTATAGGCTTTCGGCTTGAACTAAAGTAGAAAATATTAAGGCATTTAATTACATTTACATGTATACTTTTTTTTCTTTTGCAGGTTTAATTAAGACTGAAAATTAATATGTACGGAATTTAAAGCAAAAGGCATCAGAAAATTAAAATCTAAAATAGCAGTTTGAGCTTTTGTGAATTCCAGAGGATTAACATTCATATGCATACATGTACCTCATCAAGACATGGTTTTTACCTGCAGTTCGTGCCTTTTTACTACACAAACGTTTTCCAAACTTCTGAAGCATTACAGATATGCTCACAATGACTCCCAAATGCACTGCGGTATTGATGGGTGCCAGCGATTACAAAAGCACAGCCGGCAATATATGCTTCATATCAAATCAAAACATCACTCATTTTGGGTGGAACACTGTTCTAAGCGTGTTGGTCAAGGACAACTACATGTAGATATTCAAAATGATGACCTACATTGTGTAAGTGATCAGGAAGAAGTTCTTGATGGAGAGAGTATGTGTGATGGAGATGGTATCCAGAATGATAATGAAGTTGATGTGCATATTGATGTGAATCGTGAAATTGGCTCTTTATTACTTGGACTAAGAGAAGATCACAAGACATCAAGTGCTGCATGCACTTATGTGGCCAGAGCTGTTTCAGAAATAATACAGAATTACCGAGAAGATTTATCTGAAAGAATTGAAGCCACTTTGAAGAGGGGCGGTGCAGATGTGGATGAAATCAACCAATTGGGGCTTTCGGATGCATTGAAAGAATCTCGATATGAAAAGGCACTTGTAGGCTTCTCTTCAAAGAAATCACTGGAGGAATACATATCTGAACACTTCGACTTTGTTAAGCCAGTTGAATATGTACTTGGGAAGGATGAAAATGGAAAAGATGAAACATTTCAGTATGTTCCTATTTTATAGACTATAGGAGCTTTGTTGAAAAAAGATGATGTGTTTGCTGAGGTGTATAACAATCATTTCTCTTCAAATGATGTGTTGGAAGACTTTTGCGATGGACTACATTTCAAGAAAAATGCATTGTTTTCTGCACAGGAAAAAGCATTGCAGGTTCAATTCTACTTCGATGAATTTAATGTTGCTAACCCCCTTGATAACAGAGTCCAGAAAATGAAGTTTGGAGCTTTCTATTTTGTTTTGGGAAATATCTCCCCCAAATACCGCTCAAAACTACATGTCATACAGCTTGCCGTCTTATGCATGGCAAACCAGTTGAAAAAATATGACATGAAGGCCATAATGGCGCCAGTGTTACGTGATATTCACAAGTTGGAAACGGAAGGTGTTTGTATCCAGAAAGATGATATGAATCATACATTTTATGGAACAATGTCATTCATTAGCGCTGACAACCTTGGTGCTCATAGTGTAGGTGGATTCCAAACACATTTTAACAGTGGGCGTATCTGCAGGGGATGTAATGTGACTTCCAAAACTCTGAAAGACCATTACAATTGCAGCAACCTGCAACCACGAACCGAGCAGGCATATAAACAACAACTTCAGATAGTACATGAAAATCCTAATTTATGGAACGTGTATGGGTTAAAGTGTGATTGTGTGTTCAATAAGTTGAACTTCTTCCATATTACATGTGGATTGCCTCATGATATTGCCCATGATCTTTTCGAGGGGGTTGTCCCAGAAGTGATTCAGATGACAATTAATCACTGTGTTCAGCAAGAATATTTTTCCTTGCAGTACTTCAATGACACTATTAAGACATTTAACTATGGAGAGATTGATACTAGGAGCAAGCCCAGTGTAATGTCTTCTACATTGGCTACATTCAGGGTTAAACAAACTGCATCACAAGCATGGTGTTTGCTGAGACTGCTACCTCTCATGGTTGGTCACACGATACCATATGAAGATAGTAAATGGTTGGTACTGTTACTTCTTCTTGATGTGGTTGAACACGTTATGGCACCGAGAGTGACCAAAGTGACAACAGAGTTTCTAACATTTCTTATTGAAATGTTTTTGTCCAGTTACTATACAGTTACTATAACAATGAAGCCAAAGGCACATTACCTGCTGCATTACCCAGAGCAAATGCTACAATTTGGTCCCCTTGTTTTTTGTTGGACATTAAGATTTGAGGCGAAACACTTCTTGTTTAAAGAGGTATGATGGTGAACCAAAAACCGCAAAAATCTCTGTAAGACACTGACAGAGAGACATGAATACCACCAAGCATGGCTAAGGTCAAAGGCGGCAGACTTTCTAACACAAGATAGTGTTGAACATACTGGTGGTAAACTTGTGCACATCAGAAAGCTACCAAGGGAAATACATTTGTTGATTATGCCTCAAGTTGGTCAGTCCGAATTTGTTTATGTTGTGTCAAAGGTGGCATCGAATGGCATAGGGTACACATCAGATTCAGCAGTTGTGCTTGAAAGTACTGACAAGGGCTTTAAATTTGCCAAAGTTGACATGAGCTTCATCATTGCTGGAGTTGTTTTCCTTGCATGCAGAATTCTTCTAACTGGAGACTACATTCCACACATTCATGCATATGCTGTTTCTGAGACAAAAGAACTATCACTTGTTAGGACAGCGGAACTTGCTGACTATCACCCTCTGGCAATATATAACACAGCATATTCACCAGTTGTAGTGCTTCGACATCATATAATGTAATTACAAAATATTTAAGAAAGATTTTCATACCTGGTCATCACTAATTTTTCCCTGCAGTGACCTATCAGCCATCAGAGAGTGGCACTTTGTAGCATACGTGTATTTCTCTCCACTGCAGGAGGAAAGCCTCTTCACCTCTTCCCATTTCATTCTGTCTCCAGCCGTCTGCTGCCATGCAATGGGATTATATGTTATATAGTTCATCCCTCCATCTCGGTTTGGTTTTCCTCTTTTTCTGGTTCGGTTTCGTGGAGTCCAATTGGTTAATTGTTTTGCTTGTCCATCGGTTGTCACACATTCTTGCCGGGTGACAATGCCTGCCTCCTCTTCTTTGATTTAAAGTGGTCTTAATAACATCCCGCATTCTTGATTCCTTTCTTAGATCCTAATTTGTTACCCTGTCATTCTTTGTTACTCCTATCACTATGCTTTCCAGTGATGTCCAGGTATGGAAATCTTTCCAATATTTTTGTTCTAAAATGATAAACCTCTGTATTGCATTCATTTAAAATCTCAAATTTGAAATTTCAGGCACAAGTTTTTGTTGATATATGGACTAAAAAAGAAGAAGGTGGATATCAGTACAAAAGACAAAAATGGGGCCTTGAGACAAGAGCTCTCTGAAGTTGTTACAGAAGAATATGGAATTGACCAGTTCCACCTGCAAGCATGGGATACAGACTTCGATGACATTGTCGACATGGATGAGGACGAACTGTTTCAGGGGCCATTGAAAATAAATGTGATAGATGCTTTCCCTGTACAGCTGGTAGTGGGGTAAGTGACAGTCTCTACCATATCAAACCCTGCCAAATAGTATTTCCACATGCAATAGTAGACATGATTTGCTATTCATGTTGGTTATCTCTTGGTTTGAAAGTTTCAGTGTTTAGCACTGTCGATATCAGAAATTTCCAAAGTAAGTCCAACTAATATTGAGAATATTTCTGATATATCGCTTATTCCATGAAAAGTTACAACAAATGTGGAAAATCAAATGTTATTCAAGCAACAACAAAAAACACAAAAACAAAAACAAATCTTAAGTCCTACAGTTTTCAATGGCTTTCTCTGCAGCATATATCCTCAAACTTAAACAAAATCTCAACTCCAAGAGTTTGTCCAAAACACGTTTTGGCGGTATTTTTGTTGTTTCTTTTGTTTTTATTTTGTTTTGTTTTGTTTTCATTAAGGAGGCCCCAAACCAAATTCAATTTTGGATCAGTTTGTCCATTATTTCAGGTCAGTTTTTGTTTTCTTTAATTTGCCATTTTAGGGTCAGTGGTCAGTTAGAGTCAGTTTGGGGGTTGTTGTTCTTTGAATTTGTGTTGGGTTTGGTCAGTTTGATTATAGGAAATTTCTTAATTTTTTTTGTCAGTTTGGCCTGGTCCAACACATGCACATGAGCGTTGAACATAACAAATGGCCTGGTTGCCTTTTGTTTACCTACAGATGTGTACTTGAGCAGAATTCCATTAATTAAATTACAGAATGCCAACTTCACCAGATGCTGAAGGCCTCACAAATTCTGAAAGTAACGTAGTAACTGAGAGTTCGTCCCCTGTCCACACTAATGCAACATCTGCATCTTCAGCTGGCTGCCGTGGCTGGTACACCAACTACAGTATTCCTGATTTTCCAGATGCTTTGACGCAGAAGATTAATTCTGGACAGCCTTTGACTGCATCAAATGAGTCGGCAATCCTGGACATCATTTTGGAATCACTGAAGGTTGACAAAGTGTAAGTTTAAAATATGTTTCAATTGATCTCTCTCATAGGCCGTCATCTTCGTAGGAAACAACTGCGTTCTCATTGCCATCAGACGTGTGTGCGTGCAATGTGCAAACAAATCTCGACATGCATTCGTGTTGCTCAAAATTTCATCAAAATGCAGTGCAGTCGATGTGTGGCACAAAAAATAGATGCAATTCACGTGGTACTCTTCTGGAAGTGACATCATTTGAGAGACGTATGGATTTGGCTCTTGTTCACGGTAGATAAGTTTCATGATGTCATATGTGTAATTGTTAAATGAGTGGCATATATCACAGTAAACAATGAATGTGCTAATAGCAGCTTGTTACTGTGGTTTTGATCAGTACCATCTG
Organism: Crossaster papposus; assembly: GCA_037893245.1. NCBI lineage: Eukaryota > Metazoa > Echinodermata > Asteroidea > Velatida > Solasteridae > Crossaster > Crossaster papposus. The sequence goes on along the minus strand of JBAIAA010000429.1, from coordinate 332,071 downwards.
CAAAACTTTATCAAGTTTATTCCCTCAATACAAATGGAAGAAAATATCACTTGGAGTTGGGTAAAACATAATTTAATTTACGAAGTTTAACATTTGGCATTGTTCTAGATTCCTAGTCTCCTTGCTCTCAGGACTATCGTCAACTTAATAAAAAGTAATGTTGCGAATATTTTTCTACATGAGCACATCATGGGGTTACACACCTATGTTACACAACCCCAGAGGAAAAAGGTTGAGCAGTTGGAGCATAGGGATGTCAGTCTTTTGTTGTGTCGGATCATAGGGATGTTGGAACATAGAGCAGAGAACATAAAGGCTTTTTTTTAGGGGGGGGGGGGAGTGATTTATTAGGAAGTTAATATAGTTTTTTTCTATTCAAAGGGTTCCGGAATTGCACCACTGGAGGTGCATATTAACTTTCAGAATCTGCAGCATAATTATAGATAAATCCTCCAAAATCAATATGATTTTACATACTGTACACCCTAGGGGCTTAGGAAACTTCAATTACAAGTAACAGTTGTAAATCTTACTGTTTTGTCAGGTACTATCTAACTTCAGAACAGTATGCAGGAATAACTGAACAGCTGTTAACACGCTTCCCAAATCTGTCATCTGAGCTGGATACAGCAAACAAAAAGGTATTTCAGTTTTCAAATATAACGTACTGCATGCACTTCCTGAGGTATTGGAAGTTGACAACAAATTCCTGTGGCGAAGCTGAGGGATCTAGCTTTTTGCCAACAACCAGTACAGAAAAGAGCTAATTAATATCAACTATCCCTCAGAAATAAGCCATGTTATATTTACTTTGATACCACATGTGGATTAAGTTGCCTTTAATATTTCAGATGGGGAAAACACTGGTTAACATTTGTGTGTGCAATTCTTTTTCAGTGTTTGCATGTGAGAATACTGCACCGATGTGATATAGTTCCACACGCATAGTTTGACACAAATCACGATAATCATCAAAGGTGTGAAGGTTCCGAAGTGGGAACCCCCCCCCCCCCCCCCCTCTCAGATATCAGAGGAGGCAAAAATATGCTTTTTAATTTGGAATTCCATTAAATAGTTACGCCAAACTTACAAGGAATTATGAAAGGGAAAAAAGTGCTACGTCGTAAAGTGCCCCACTCACCTAGATGTGATTGTCTTCTTTTTATATTAGGAAACCCCAAGTCCTCTTGATTTCAACCATAACTTGCAAATAAATTTCTTGTACATTGTATCTCTTAGAGTCTATGGATAACCAAGTTGAAGTACAAATTCCAAAATGCACGGAAGCGAGACAAGGACATCAGGGCATCCTTACAGGTGGTTGAGCGCAAGCGGAAGTGCCCTCCACTGAGCAGCAAAACAACCAGTCAAAGTAGCCCCAAAGTCATCAAAGTACCCACCTATTTTGGGGTTGACAAATTACTGCCCACCCCGCCAGCCGTCGGAATACGTCAATTCATTGTTTAAGCACAATGAGTGGTTGAGAGTGGAGCACACCAAGAAGAGGCCAAATTATGAGGAAGTAACACAGCGTATGATGTTAACATTTGCAGATCGACGCTCAGCCATCATAAACGGCAAATTCTCTAACATAACTGTGGTAAAGGAGACCTATCCTAGGCTCTTCAGGGAAGATACAGATGAGGTATGTACATGTACAATATGTTTATGCTCTTGTCTGTCTAAATTTAATTGTAACATGTGTAAGTATCTTAAAGCAAACTTGTATTCTTGATCCTGATTAGTCCTGATTATGATGGGAAAATTCATGAATTGCAAACAACAGTGAAGGCCAGGTCCTCACACTGTTATTCCCTAATTCATTTATCTCATGCTTATTATTACACGTCAACAATCCTGATTGGCCAATTGTTTGGAGATAACACTATATATGTTTAATACAATTGGACAGACAATTGAGGGATCTAGCTTTTTGCCAACAACCAGTACAGAAAAGAGCTAATTAATATCAACTATCCCTCAGAAATAAGCCATGTTATATTTACAAATCTTTAGAAAAACATGTAGAAAATCTTTTTCTGAAGAAAGTGTAGTAGGACTACGGTTCCGTGTTAAAAACTAAAGCATGGACGCCCTTTTCCTTAAACTTGGTTTATTTGCACCCTGAAAATAGATTTTCAAATAGAATTGATAATTTTCTAGCATTGTATTTGTTAAAGACTTTCGCGTGTAACATCGCACAAAAGAAAAATTACGGTGAATAATTAATTAAATTTAAATTTGGAATTAGGAGCGTCCCACTTCTAATTCATGGGGGGCCTATTTTATTTTTCCGTGTGATGTCACATTCGAAAGCTCGTAACAAATACAATGCTAGAAAATTATCAATTCTATTTGAAAATCTATTTTCAGGATGCAACCCCCTAAAAGCACGGATACACCAACTTTAAGAACCATGTACCAGCCCTACCTGTTCAAGTTTATACGCCAGGACAATTGCTCGATCAGTTGTGGCTAGTTGATTATTTTATTTGTTTCCCCATTTTCAGTTCTTTGCTGAATTTCAGCGTATTCACGGTACAGAAGGACCAGTAGACTTGATCTGCCATGGGCTTAAAACGTACGGGGAGGCTATACTGAGACTATATCAAAAACGACGTTGCCAACAGAAAGAAGAGGAGGATGAGGAGCTCTCCATATTTATTGATGAGGCAGATGGAGAAGACGGTAAGCTAATATTTTATGCAGAGGGCAATGAAATCTTGAATCTGACATTTCTTTAGGTGAGCTGAGAAGCAGATGCGAGTCTGTCTTTCTGTTTTTGTTCAGACATTAAAAATTCTATAGTTCTGTGGCTCATGCTTGTTTAACCAGTTCGCGCCGGAGAACGTATTCAAAACGGATCCAGATTCAAAACGTATGACGCATAAACACATCACGAGCAAGGCCGGAAATGTCTGTCAGCAGCGAGCAAGGCCGGAAATGCGTAGGTGTGCTTCCCGGTACCATCGGCTTGATAGATAATGTTTACTATTAAATTACAGATGTAGTGTCAAAAGCTGCCATTTTAGCCATACCAAGACTTCTGAGAGAGAAGACATGCATGTTTACCTACCAGGTGATGAACACTGACAATAAACACAGTTGCCTAGTAACTTAGAAGCCAATTTTTAGGCTGTCATACCCAACAAGTCTATGGGCCCCAAGGGACTGGTGACCACAAAAGGGAAGAGGGTCGAACCCACTCCTGGTCAGGGGGTCATCATTGAGTGACCGAATTATGCACACGTATGCATGTGTATACTGCAGTGGGGCCAAGATGTCTGAAACATATATATGTTCCGTCAATTTTCTGAGTTCTTTTTTTTCTCCCATAAGCCAGTTTTATATCTGTATGTAGTTCTAATTGGTTTTTATTGTAATATTATTTAATGCAGGGAGACGATGGAAAATCAATGAAGCCAGTACACCTAGTGATGGACCAGGAATCTCCACTGACATCTGGCACATTCAAGCTGATGGTGGATGACGTCTGTGTTGGCTACTGCTCATCAATTGTTAATGCATTCGCCTGCTTCGTTAGTGCATTCTACATATTTCACTTGGAATATCTTCCTGGTCTTCAGAAAACACTTGAATTTACCCAAGTGGCACTTCTGAAAATCAAAGACAAGTGCCCTGTTGACAAGTCAGTTCTAACTTTGATTTCCAGGCTGAATAAAAACAAACAATTGGACGTATTCCAGTTCTTTCACAAGTTCTTTATGTATTTGACTGCCCAGGAGGCCAAACAAAATAGTCAGGGGATTCATGAAGAATTGTTCAATCAAATTATAAAAGCATGGGGAAAAAAGCGCGGATATTTGGCTATATAGGGCCATCGTAAATTCGTCCTTTGAAAAAATAGAATAGAATAACATGCAATAACAGCTATTTTGCAATTTTTTTTAATTGCGTGTTATTCGACCTGTACACATTATGGACTGTCAATGAGGTCACTATTACACGTCTATGCACCCTGAGGGCCTGTGAGTGAACAGAAGAGGGTCCTATTTCATGAGACCAAAAGCCAAGGGAAATAGGGCACTCTTCTGGTCACTCACAGGCCCGAGGCGGCATTGACGTGCACTAGGACCGAATTATGCCTGCTGATTTGTGTTTAAGAAATAAGAAGAGGAACTGTTCAGGGTTTCACGATTCAACAATTAACTCAGAAGCAATGGGAGACGATAGCCGCCGCCCCACCAACCGGTTCATTTCTATTGTTTCCAGTGTCGAGAACAATACAAAAGGATCGGTTGGCGGGGCGCCCGCTATCGTCTCGAAAGTCTCCCATTGCTCAAAAGCAATTCAACAATTTGAGAAACACTGCAGCTTCCATAGATTCAGCTTTTGAGTTAAATTTTTTAGAGGGCGCTGTAACCAGTCAAAATTTGTTTAGTAGAGTGCCCGATTAGGCATCTACATGTAGTTGACGCTGACACAAATTTCATGCACTAGCCTATATTAATGAACCACACATCATCGTGATAAAGAGCCAGCAAGAGGTGTGGATAAAGCAAGTTACTATACCTCATATATATTCATGACCGAGAGCCAAGTTCCATTCACCATCACGTACCAGCTGCTATTTTTACTGTTTGCCAAGCCCGCACACGAGTACTCGCGCACAGGGTAAATACGGATACAAAGTAGACTATCACATGGGTTACCCGTGTGATAATCTAAAATGCATGCGCTTTACACAGGTGTAGTACGTACACGCGAACATCGTCTGCGCTACACATTGAAAAGATGGCAGCACACGTTGTTTACTTGAGTATTTGCCTGAGCTCCTGAAATTGCAATAAAGCAATTTATTTCAGGTGGGTAGTCGATATTAGCTTCCCTCGGTATTGGGAAGTTGACAAACTAGTTCCCTCAGCTTTGCCTCGTGAACTAATTTGTCAACTTCCAATACCCCGGTGAGCTAATGTCGACTACCCACCCTCAAACCATGTTATATTTGTATAATATCTTTCTCCCGACAATCTGTTGGCCAAATTCCATGTTTTTTTCATCAAACGAACAATTTCATGATATTTGTGCACCAATCTAAAAAAAAAAGGGTAGTTATAGGTTCTCCAAAAATACAGTAATGAAAGTTGCAAAAAAATTAGGGCTGGGTAGATACTATTTTGTTTGGTCAGATTAAACGATTTAGGTCTTGTTTGATTTTCTAGTGCGAGGCCAAGCAAATATAATTCCCATTATTTGTGCTTCTTGTTCGAAAGCTCGAATGTTGATTGAATTGAACCCTGCTTGCCTTTAGCACAGTTCAGTTTTTAAAGTTTTTGACTTGAAGTTAGAATGTTGGTGTAAACAGAATGAATTGAACACTGCTTGCCTTTAGCACAGTTCAGTTTTTAAAGTTTTTGACTTGAAGTTAGAATGTCGGTGTAAACAGAATTAATTGAACACTGCTTGCCTTTAGCACAGTTCAGTTTTTAAAGTTTTTGACTTAAAATTAAAATGTCGGTGTAAACAGAATGAATTGAACACTGCTTGCCTTTAGCACAGTTCAGTTTTTAAAGTTTTTGACTTAAAATTAAAATGTCGGTGTAAACAGATTGTATTGCAATGTTCATTTTAAAAGATTGTGACTTGCCTTCAGCTAGACGTACAGATGTAGTACATAATAGGCATGGGCGTCGCCATGAATCATTTTTCAAAGGGGTGCAAAATGCGGAAAAGGGGGTGGGGGGATGTTGGACACCACATTACATAGGGGACGATATTATGCATCATTATACATACTCATGCATGCATCAAAATGGTTGACACCCTTGCGGATTAAAAGCAATATGACTTTCCCCATTTTCTTTTTATATGTTTGTAGATATTTGATTATGATGTATAAATCGTTTAGTGTAGATAACTGCCTCTTGAAACTGTATTAACGAAATGAAACTTGACCCAAACAGTCTTCAATCCTCCAGGTGGCCATTTCTTCCACAAAAGACTTGACACTATTATGAAAGTGATATACATGTAAATCTATGAATTGTATAATTTAAAGTTATTTAATATCAACCAGTATTGAAGTGGTGGAACTTTAACGTCTACAGTTTGAATAAATTGAAAATGTCTATTGCAAATTCGGACTGAGTACATGTATAGTCACGACTGTGATCATTACTTTAAAAGTGCTTTTACCTGTGACCAATCAGCATAGTTACATGACAATTTTAAATGGTCAGCATGACAAATTAATATTCTTGCATTACTAATTAAATTTCTTACATTACTAATTAAATTGTGTGCATTACTAATTAATTTTCGTGCATTACTAATCATTTAAGAAGTTAGTCAAATAAGACACTTTTTCACGACTAATTATAATTAGGCAAAATGACCCGTACATGAAAAACTATTAATTTGTCAAATAAGACAGTGTGCACGACTATTTGTTTTTAGTCAATTGACTAAATAAAGTGTTCAGTGCACAACATATCTCCCAACGTATTCCTACTCAAAAATATGTACGGATCATCACTGGAAGACATTTTAGCGGAGTTAGCAGAGACACACCCGACGCACAAGAATGTAAGGCATCAAATGACTTCGATGTCCAACGTACTGGTCATTTAAACACCCTCATTTTACCCAACCTTTATTCAATTATTTGGTTACGCAACACGGAGACTAGACAGGACAAAGCTTCCACATACCTTAGTAGCTTGTACCACTGAACAATGGACTTAATTCATCACATACTTTAAAGCATTAGTAAGAATTGACACTTGTTGTTCTTTTTAAATATTGACAATGGGTGTAAAAGTGACGTAGTTTAAGTCGGAGAAACGACTCAAAAGGTGGACATTCTTTGATTCAAATTGGTCTCGGACGCTGCGCGTCCTCGCCCATTCAAATCAAAGAATGCCCACTTTTTCGTCATTTCTCCTTAACATAATGCTTAGGAAATGTGGGGGAATAACAAGTTAAGTTTGTCGGCCGGCTGTTCTCAAAGAAAGAATTTTCGCTGGTGGGGATGAATGCGGTTTTAATCATAGACCAACCAGTCCATTAGAGTATAGTCCGGATTTCATTCTACAACGGCCGTACATGTAGATGTATGCGTTTTCTTGAGGTTTATAAAAGTGATTTTAATGGATTAAAGTTACTTTCGATTAAAGTTGCGTTCTCCAATACGTGCTATCGTCTACTTCAAACGTATACTTCAAACATATGAACGTATTTCCGCGTACCAGCTGACTGTATTCGTGAGTTTATCTAGTGGCTCGTGTTTATTCACGTAACCATTGAACCGATGACAATGGCGCACAGCCAGCCTTGCTCATTAACTTCGCTGCGCTTGAGCGCACACCCTGTCCTCCTTGACGGACCGATCGTCTACGGAACCAGTTCAAATCAGAATTCCAAAATGAACAACTTTTTTTTCTTTTCTGCCCAGAAATCGTAAAAAGGGAAGTCCCCCCTTTTTTTTTTTCTTCTTTTTTTTCCGAATATTCGGTTTTCAAAATTTTAAACCGGTTTGTGGAAGCACATTCGAATAACCGAATATTCGGTTTTGAGTCCCAACACAATTAATCCTGCAGATATTCAGTCAAGTTCAATAACGTTTACTGAAAGAAGGCCGGCTATATTGACCAATCAAAGGAAGCCAATTTGAAAATGGTGTTTACTATATGTCGGCGCCGACAAAATATGGATTTGGTGCCCAATTTCCGGACTTCTTTAAAATAACTGTTTCAGTTAAAACTATTTTTGTCAATTACTGAAAAACCTGCAAGGTGTACTATAAACCGTTACATAAAAGTTTCAATTAACAATCAGTGTGAACGGGCGCCGGGGTCCCGGTATCAATGAAATCGCGACGCCGTCCCCACGAGCTCCCTCAGCTCTGATTTGGTCGGCCCTAATTCAGCTGTTTTTTTTTACACAACCCTATGAGACGAGCCTGAATGGGGGCCATCGCGTTGGTGTGGCTATATATAAGGGGGCAGGTGGTCAGGCCAAGGTTGTACACGACCTATGGAGCAAACCACCACTCGGACTGTCCCCCGTCGCCCGCCTATCGGGATCGGTGTGGAGTGCATCCGGAGTCGTTCTCGATACTCTGGCCTACCAGCCCCCCCCCCCCCCCCCCCCGTGTTGGTCAGAGCGGACCTGGCCCGTGGCTGCGGTGCTCGGGCCCTGGAGAGTGAGGCACTCGGACAGGCCCGGCACAGTGCGATGGAAGCCGCCGGGGCCGGCCCCTTCCGCACCGTCTTATGGTGCGGCACGGGGCGAGTCCGCCTCGACATCCCGCCGGGCTCCCGGAAACAAACGGCAATCAGAGCGGCCGAGCGGCACCTGTTCCACATGACCGCCGCAGTTTCGCGGCGGGCGGCAGAAAGTTTCCTAGGCGGGGCGCCGAGCCACGGCGGAACGGGCGGCGGGCAGCAGCCCGGCCCGGAGCGGACCGAGGCGGCCCATCCTCTCTAGAGGGTCGGCCCTCTCTCTCGGACCGCCGGATTGAGATGAGACGAGGCGGCGGAGGCTCCCGGGTCCCTTAGCCCGGTCACGATGCCTCCGAGAGAGAGAGAGAGAGAGAGAGGGAGAGAGTTTTGAGGAAGGACACCGGCGCCGCGGCGCGTCCAGCCGGAGAGCGGCGCGTCTAGCCGGAGAGCGGCGGGCCCCCGCCCCAGCGCGCGGGGCCTGCCCACCCAGGCCCCGAGGGGCTACCTGGTTGATCCTGCCAGTTGTCATATGCTTGTCTTAAAGATTAAGCCATGCATGTCTAAGTAAAAGCTTTCACAAGCGAAACTGCGGATGGCTCATTAAATCGGTTATGTTTCCTAGGAGCGCATCCCCCATCATGGCTAACTGTGGTAATTCTAGAGCTAATACCTGCCAGCAAGCGCCGACCTTGCGGGAGGCGTGCTTTTATTAGGAACAAGACCAACCCGGGCTCGTCCCGGCTCCGTTGGTGAACTCTTGATAACCTGGCTTGATAACCATAACTCTTGATCGCACGGTCCTCGCACTGGCGACGGATCCTTCGAATGTCTGCCCTATCAACTTTCGATGGTACGTTATGAGCCTACCATGGTCGTAACGGGTAACGGAGAATAAGGGTTCGATCCCGGAAAGGGAGCTTGAGAAACGGTTACCACATCCAAGGAAGGCAGCAGGCGCGCAAATTACCCACTCCCGACACGGGGAGGTGATGACGAAAAATAGCAATACAGGACGTACTCTTTCGAGGCCCTGTAATTGGAATGAGTACACTTTAAATCCTGTAACGAGGATCTATTGGAGGGCAAGTCTGGTGCCAGCAGCCGCGGTAATTCCAGCTCAAATAGCGTATATTAAAATTGCTGCAGTTAAAAAGCTCGTAGTTGGATCTTGGGCGCAGGCTGGCGGTCCGCCGCAAGGCGCGCCACTGCGCGCCTGGCCTTCTTCTCGGTCTCTCCGCCCGGTTCTCTTGACTGAGCTGAGCGCGGCCCAAACGTTTACTTTGACAAAATTGGAGTGTTCAAAGCAGGCCGACCGCCTGGACAGCAGAGCATGGAATAATGGAATAGGACCTCGGTTCTATTGCGTTGGTTTTCGGAACTCGAAGTACTGATTAAGAGGGACTGACGGGGGCATTATTCGTACTGCGATGTGGGAGGTGAAATTCTTGGGTCGCCACAAGACGACCGACTGCGAAAGCATTTGCCAAGAATGTTTTCATTATAAATCAAGAACGAAAGTTAGAGGTTCGAAGGCGACCAGATACCGCCCTAGTTCTAACCATAAACGAAGCTGACTGGCGATCCGCCGGCGTTTCTCCAATGACGCGGCGGGCAGTCTGCGGGAAACCAAAGTCTTTAGGTTCCGGGGGAAGTATGGTTGCAAAGCTGAAACTTAAAGGAATGGACGGAAGGGCACCACCAGGAGTGGAGCCTGCGGCTTAATTTGACTCAACACGGGGAAACTCACCCGGCCCTGACACAGTGAGGATCGACAGATTGAGAGCTCTTTCTTGATTCTGTGGGTGGTGGTGCATGGCCGTTCTTAGTTGGTGGAGCGATTTGTCTGGTTAATTCTGATAACGAATGAGACTCTGGCTTGCTAAATAGTCACGCCGGCCGCCGCGCAGGGCGCTGACTGCTTAGAGGGACAAGTGGTGTTCAGCCACGCGAGATTGAGCAATAACAGGTCTGTGATGCCATTGGATGTCCGGGACCGCACGCGCGCTACACCGAAGGGGTCAGCAGGTCCCGTCCCTTGGCCGGAAGGTCTGGGCAATCCGTTGAACACCCTTTGTGCTTGGGAGAGGGAGTTGCAATTGACCATTTGCGTGTGGAATTTGAATAATATCTGGTACACTGACTTGTTCACACAGCTTGGCACAGTTTGACTTTAAATTATCCAGACCAAATACACTGTTGCTATATCACGTGATTTGGGGCAAGCTCTTGCATAGTTACGTTAGAGACGCTCAGCACCAATACATTGTTCACAATGGTTGAGAATGGAGAATTTAAATGTAAACTGTGCCAAGCTGTGTGAACAAGTCAGTGTACCAGATATTATTCAAATTCCACACGCAATGGTCAATTGTCTCTCTAATTTTAGCTTTGGGAGGCACCGATTAATTTTTTTTATACGGACGCACCAAGGGGCTCCATCGGGAGGCGTTTTATGTTGGGGGTAATGAACTGTGTTTGGGGGCACAAATCTTTTTCTTACGGTCTGAACAGATGGATAGAAGGTCCCTGGACACTAGTTATACCAAAGATTTAAACGTTCTGGCTATTTAATGTTCCATTGCAAGCATGTAAACATTGAAATCAGTATTGCCCTGCAATTCAAGCACTATCTTGAAAGGATGGTCTACCCTCTGAATGACCTCTTGGGTTAGAAATGTTTTTCCAGTCTATTGAGCATGGTCTCGGGTTAGGAGGGGGGACACCTATTTTACATGTACAATGCATTTTTAGCGGTGGTACCAAAAGTGTAACCCGTCCTCCCACGTGGCATGGTCAATAACAGGGATTTTGGCGGCCATTTTGAAAATACGCCCTCACGGCCACACCCACCAGTAGGGAATTTGCAAACAACCTGATTTGAATAGCTCTATGGTCAAGGTTTCCGAAAAAAGTTGTCTGGAAAAATCCCCCGGGGCGGGGGGGGGGGGGGGGGAGGGGGGGTTCTGGTAGCCCATGGACTATTCCACCACCGTTAAGACATGATAAGTTGAAAATTGTGATCAGTCCGCTAAAGGCATTGATGGCGGACCAAATTTGCAATTTTCGGGAAAAGGGTGTTTCTGCAGTCGCCACAAATATGACCTTGAAGGACCGCGAACGTGAGTTGTTGTGTTTGTTTTTTCTAGTACAATATTTTATTTTTCTTAACCGAATCTATAAATCAATACATGTAATTGTTATGGACCCATTTTAACAACAATAGCAGTCTGACTCCACGAATATGGCATAGACTAATATTGCCGAAGAATGTTAATACATGTACTGTCACCAAATAAACGTTATTGAACACACGTTAACGTTATCTAATTAAAAAAACTACTTCCCTGCAACAATATTATAACTTTACCTTTGAAATAAACACATTCCTCTAATAATGTTAATCGTGGGGTAGCCTTGGAATATATCCGCATCCTGTAAACAATGTTTATTTTCATCTGTCATTTTAAATGCCGAAAACTAGTAATCCTTTTGATCGATTTGTATATTCCATGTCGTCCCCTTCACTGAAATACAGTGTCAAATTTAACAATATCCGAAATACATTTCGTCACCGACACCACGAAGTAGCACTCAACCATACTTCCATGCAGTAAAAAAAAAAAAAAAAAAAAAATGTTTTAATGCATTAAATATATTAGTAAGACAAAAACTATTATATTTTAAATTCTACAATTTAAAAAGTTAATTATTATGGTAATTAGGTTAATGAGTGTAAGTAAAATAACGCGGTTTGGTGGATTGTTCGTTTTCACGAAGTAGCACTCTATAGAGTGTTACTTCGTGAAAACGATTCTGAGCACTTTGCATGTCTGTGTAGTTCCACGAAGTAACTCTCTACTCTCGTCCCCAGGGGTACACGCACATGTACACGTACACGGATATTTTACAGTGTACAAGAATTGTACGCGCTTCACGGTCATTATTGAAAACGACGTTGCATTCAAAGATTTCGTTTTCACGAAGTAGCACTGATGCTTGTGTGCGCGCACTGTACGTATTTCCTGCAGATTTCGTTTCCACGAAGTAGCACTGAGTTGTAAGTGCGCGCACTGTACGGTTTTCCTACAGTTTTCGTTTTCACGAAGTAGCACTGATATCTTTGTGTACGCGCACTGTACGGATTTCCTGCAGATTTCGTTTTCACGAAGTAACCCTCTTCTTAAATCTTTAATTAATTCGTTATTAATTAACCCATGGAAACATAAGTAACACATTCACGACGTTTTAATGTAGTACTTTATATAAATCCCAAACAGGTTTTCAATTCACATTTTATTTGCGGGATAAAAACCTTGCAAACATTCAAACGCGTGTATCTTCAAATCAAAACTATTCGCTGTGTGTACATGAGTGCTACTTCGTGGTGTTGGTGACGATTTGTATATATAATTGTTATTGCAGATGTAAATAAGAAGAATGTTAAAACAATCCTCACTTCCCCGGAGGCATTGGAAGGTTGGCTGAAAGAAATTGACACTACCCTCTACCAACAAAACATGTGCCTTGTAGCTATGGATGAGGTAGGGCCTACATACTGTGGTGGAACCGACAGAGGATCTTGATGGGGACTGGCCTTATTATCCCAGCAGAAGCGGATCCAGGGTAGGGGTCCTGGGGGTCCGGACCCCACATTTTTTAAACGGATTATTATTATTTGTTTTATTTTTTTATTCAATTTGTTTATAATGTATTCTTTTATCAGAGCAAAATAGCAGCGTGGTGCTTTCTGTAAAATATTCCCAATAGATCAAAACGCTCAAAATATATAAGAAAAATTGGCTCAGAATGTCCCACAATGCACATCATCAGAGCTTCTACTGTACAACAATTTCTGGGGAGAGCCCCCACATCCCTCCGGCCCTGCCCAGGACTCCAACTAACTCCTATTATTCCCCCAAAATATTTACACAATGTATTACTATTAGCCTCGCGCAAGGATTAGCGGCTATTCAGACGCAAGGGGTGGGGAGGGGGGAGGGGGGGGGGGGGAATAACGAACGGCGGCCTTAACCTAAAGGAGCAGTTTGTTTGGTAGAAATATAATACCGTTTTATGATTGAGTGATTAACTTGATATAATAGCAAAGCACTAAATAATTAAAATAGTCATGAAAGTGATTAAAATAATCCCCACAGTGACAATAATTTCCAAGGACAGTTATGATTCTTATTATTCTTCTCTTATCAATAAATCAATGATAATTAACAATCAGTTAGTTTATACAAAATACAAGTGGTCGACTGCACCACCTAATAATCCTCACGAAGCTAGGCTCAGTAAGGCTCAGTAAGCCTCACGTGGTCAACTGTACACGTTGGCTATTGTAACCGATGTGGAAGGTTAAAAGGAGGAACGTGACGCAGATTTTTGGTTTTCCTTTGAAAATATATAATTTTATTAGATTTCTTCACAAAGTACAACATTTATTTACAATTTAATTTTTTTGGAATAATTTTGGCACAATCACGTGCGACTTCAATTTTTTTAGATATAGCACAATCACATGCCACTTATCTCGATAATACTAATAATGAAGAAAAACGACAACCATACAATGGGTATAATTATCTGAAAGAAAAGAGCATTCACTATCACATTATAAATTAACATATACATATACCAGTGTACATATACATGTACCCGCTTAAGAATGCAGTTTCATTGTGGATTAAGATAGAGCACACCAGGGGGGGGGGGGGGGGGGGGGCGGAGGGGGGGGGGCCCTTGGAGGCTGTGATTGCGAAACGCTGTGGTACCGTCCATTCTCAAAATAGGGGGGAACAATTTTCTCACTCGAAAAATAAAGAGTTTTTGGCATCCAATCGTAACATCTTGTCTTTTGTAGTTGTACAAGGTTGTTATTTACCTTAATGTTTATCATCCAATGACAAAAATTGTATTGAAAATGAAAAAAGCAGTCGAAAAAATTAAGCGTTGACGTACCGTTGATGCGCGTGGAGATTGTGCACAAATACTCAAACGACGTTAACAAATACCTTCCCTAAAAAGGGCAATAATAATCGATAAATTGTGAAAAATCGTGCTTTGACCCCATTCATTTTTTTCCATGGATACGTTAAAAAAGGATGTAGCAGTGATATACTGAATTTTTATAATAAATCTGCCTGTGACACCCTTGCGTTTTATGGTGTTGTTTTCGAACGAAAATGGCAGAAAATGACATCTCCCCCAACAAATTCCGTGTAGATCGTGCCAGTGTACCTGGCTTTGCGGACGTTATATGAATCACTGAATTCGGGGAGCGAGCGCGGAGCAAATTTGTACGTGTTTCAATGGTGAGCTTCGCGGTAGCGATCTATACGTATTTACTGTGTGAGCACACACAATGACGAGTATGGAGGGCGCAAAGGTCAGCGCTAGTATATGCAAATTAAGTGCCAGGCAGCGCACGAAAGTCTGGCTGGTCACACTATAATAACTTATGGCTGGTAATAATTATAATACAGACTGAGCTTATACAATATAATCTGTTCACAATAAGCTATCTTTAAGCCTCACACCGCTTATGCAATTATAATGCTTATACAATTATACTTCTTATATCTTTCATAGTAATAATAAGGAAAAACAAAGTCAAGCAGGGTAATGAAACAATTAACAGGGCAACCTAATTACATATTCAGCTCACTGGCAGCGAGCACAGGTAAACCTCGCAGGTTCTACCTTATACCTGAATAACTTCCGTGAACTCGGAAAAACCTCTACGAGGACAACTAGCTCAACAACCAGGACTGCCCGGCCACGTCACGCCAACAGGCATGACACATACACCAAGCGTGCAACCCTTCCGACCACTCTAACTTCGCTAATTCCCTAATCAAGTAGTTTACCCCGCACGTTTAACCCAGGTGTTGTGTCTGCCTATTAATTGCATAGCGCCCTCAGTTGTCAGGAAAAGAGAACGCCATGTTCGGGACGACATGGACAGTGTGAAATAACACGAGTTGGACTGTTACGAAGAAAGTGTGGTTTAGTCCTTTCTTTACTCGCACGTTTCGGTTGAAATATACAACATATTTTGGCGACGAGAATATGGCGGGGCGGCGCCAGGGTATTTTGATAGGGGGGGGGCAAAAAATAGTTGACAATACGGCGCGTCAGCGGCGGCCGACGCACTAGCGCTACGCGGGGGCGGGGGGGGGGGGGGGGGGGGGGGTCTGAGAGAAAATGTGCCCCCCGCCGAAGTCGGAAAAAAATCAAAGTCAAAGCTAAAATGAAGCTATTTTATACAGCATTTTTACGCTTTTGGTTCGTTATTTATTTATTTTCAGACCATAATTTTGGATCATCCATTAAAGCTACAGTCACATAGGGCTCCCGGCGAGTCACGGCGAGCCACGGCGTGAGAACCGTGACGAACCGTGGTCGATCGGGGCCACGCCGTCTTGACGCCGTCTTGACACCTTGGCACTCCGTGATAAGCCGTGATGAAACGTGGCGCGCCGTGGGCCAAAAAATTATTTTTAAACATGCTTTAAACTACCGTGACTCGCCGTGAAGCGCCGTGAGGCGCCGTGACACCGTGATGCTCCGGCGTATTGACGCCGGGAGCACCGTGTTGGGGCCGTGTTGGGGCCATGACGTACCGGGAGTGTATTTTCGAGCACGGTGCATCCCGGCCTCGACACGGTGGACCACGGTGGACCACGGCAGAGCTACGGCGTAGCCACAGTGCATTCACGGTGCGCCACGGGAGCTCGCCGTGCAGCACTGGGAGCACGCCGTGTCGCACCGTGACGCACCGGCCCGACGCCGGGAGCTCGCCGTGGCAGACCGGGAGCTCGCCGTATTCCACTGTGGGGCACCGTGCCCTACCGGGGCGACGCCGGGAGCTCACCGGGAGCACGCCGGGAAGAAACCGTATTGTCGCCGTGGGTCGCCGGGTCCACGCCGGCTCCACCCCGTGGTTCACCTTGCTGGACGGTCTCGAGTCGAGCATCGACGATTTTTTTGCAATTTTCGTCACGGTGAGCCACGGCGCGGCCATTTTCAGCACCGTGGCTCTCCGTGGGTCACCGGGAACACGCCGCGGCGCCGGCTTCTATGTGACTTAAGCTTTAGCTACCGGGACGCAATCCGTAGTCAGCATTGCTTCGGGCTCTCACAACACATAGCAACAGTTAGATTTTTTTGACTTTGATTATTTTTTGTAAAAATATATTGTAACATTTTGTTTTTAAATGGAGTGGGATTCGAACCACAGAACACTGATCAATATGCCAAACTACCTAACCACTATACTAGAGAGGGTGAGCTGCCAGAAATGTGATTTTAATCCTCTATAATTCTTACGGAATCATTATATATTCCTAATATGATATAGAGCGTACACATAGAAGACCGTTACTGTATTGTATATTATTAATACAATCTGAAATCGATAATAAACGTTTCCGCTGACTCTAAGATCACTATTCAAATGTTGGCTACGGAAAATAATTCGCTACCGGCACCGACTTCCATGCCTCGTACACTGCAAATTGATCGGAACAACTCGGACGTTCTCTGGTGTTACGCTTTTTGAACACAGGCATGTGTTCATATAAAGCATTAGAACACATAGGCCTATGCCTAACACATGTGTAGTAAGTGTTCTGAAATTTTTTAGAACACATAGCACACTTGTAGAACAATGATTTTCAATCTAAAGAACAATAACTATTGAGCTTGTAAGCCCACACTAATTTCATTTAGTAAAAAGGAACTCTAATCTGCGGGGAGGTTTTGGGGCAAACGCATTGATTACTTTATCAAAAATCATCAGCCTGGAATAACACTACTGTATATTGGTAACAGCATGTTAAATAAAACAAAAATGTACAGTCTTAATTAAATAGGCTCTAAATCTGTAAACTGAAAATTTGGAATGCAATCACGTTAACCAGTAATTGATATCACATACCTTTTTGCTTACGCATAAACTACTGAACAGATGATAGACACGTGTAGCGGGATATTGTGGGTTTTTCACAGGGCAAGCGAAGGATGCGAATGCCAACAAAATGGCAAAGTCCAACATTTTAGGCTTATTTTAGTTTCCAAACGTTCGCCAAACAGGCGCGGGGGTTCGGAAGCCCGTTGTCAATTGTTTGCGGGAGTCGTTTTTAGTTCGGCGGGAATTTTAAAAAAAAGTTGAAATTTCTTGCGAACGTTTTCTAGCATCCGGGTCGTGATTTGCTCGTGATTTGCCCTCGAAAGTGTCTGAAAAGCTTCGTCATAAAGCGCACGACCTACTCACGATGTACCGGGCGGAAATTGAAATTGACCACATTGCAGGAAGCCCGTCTTCCTTTGACAACACGGCTTTACCAGCGTATGCGCATTATTGGGCAAAAAACTGTTGACCAATGAAAAGCGAAGAAGGCTCTTAAATCTAAAGTCTTTGTGGCAAACACCACGTATGACATCGCAAAAAAGTTTAAAGGAACGCAAGACTTTACCTAAATAATGATAGCATGTGTTTGTTCTTTTGCTTTTATTTCAAAGTACATGTACAACTAAGTACATGTACAAGCAAAGTAAAGCAATCACATTCACACCGTTCTATTCCACTGACTTACACACCTTACCTTACGAATATAAACGGAGACCCGTGTGTACTCATAAAGATGGTCATAGGCCTACGTAATATCCGTGAGAGGTTCTCGGGAGCGCAGACTCCCATAAGATGGTCAAACATGGCGCTTTTAGCGTTGTGAGCGTTTTAGGGCCTCAGTCTGCACAAAGTCTTCCGTGTGGCAGTGGGTTTTTTTCAGATCCGGGTCCTTGGAAATGTAAGCAAGACAAACACAACCCCCTCCACCTTTTCTCCTTCTTTTTCTCCTCCTTCTCCTTCTTCTTCTCCTTTTTTTTCTTCTTTCAAATCATAGGGGGGCGGCCGCCCCCCCCCCCCCCCCCCCCCCCCCTGCCCCCTGTAGCGCCGCGCTGCCCCCAACCATCTTTAGATTTTGTAAAAATGGAATAAAAAAATAAAAAATAAAAAATTGTGGCAATTATAAATGGATACTAATAGCATCGCCAACAATCTCTATCACGCCGCCGTTATCTCTATGTTAAGCGTGGGATTTACCATGTTTAGTAAAAACTTTTGAAGATCAAACCGGCCGATCTCGACAAGTTGAGTGTGGAAGATGTAGCAAAACTAACGGCTACGATAAGCGGATCGATGTACGTAAAAACATGGCTGGTCAATCAAAATATACTCCCACCTAATATATTAAACTCAACATAAAACTTTAGTTCGTTATAATAAAATGGCCGAAGGTGGAGATTTTGAACCGACAGACGAATTTTCCCCTGCAGAAGACAACGATCTAGCCTGGGACAATAACGATTACTCCATCGACAACGAAA
This sequence comes from Crossaster papposus, assembly GCA_037893245.1. Taxonomy (NCBI): domain Eukaryota; kingdom Metazoa; phylum Echinodermata; class Asteroidea; order Velatida; family Solasteridae; genus Crossaster; species Crossaster papposus. The sequence continues at coordinate 313,493 of JBAIAA010000429.1, read as the reverse complement.
CGGCGTTAGATCCAGCCTATGCTCAAGCCCGTGAGGATGATGTTTTAGAACAAGCGAGACGTTTGTTTATTAATAATCCAATATGGATAATGTCAATAGCTTTATAAGGTTTTAATGATTATTGAAAGTATGTAAGTTATAATTTCCACTGGATTAAGACTTATAGGGCCTATACACGATTGTCAAACAAAGTTAGTTAATCTGTTTCTTTCTTGGTCTGTTTAGAAAACACATAGTTATTTCCACCAAAGAATCATAATGTACGTAAAAGAAAAATCAAACCTATTGATAAACAGTTTTATAATTAGACAAATAACCAACGGGTGAGGCATGGGTTGTTGTCAATAGCCAATTCTTTGTGCTTTGCATACTTTCATGTTCTGCAAATCGCAATATATATATATATTTATACGCAGGTTCCACTTGGCGTCTTGATGAAGGATGAAACTCAGACATCTCAAATGATAGAAATACTTCGCGACTATCATAAGTATGTTCCTCGGGCACCAAACGACCAGCCATTGGTAACAGTTCTGTGGGGCGATGGCCTGAGTATAGAAAGAGTTAATGATGCCCAACTTGCAGTAGATAACATTTGCGGAGAGGACCCTTGGAGCAGGTTGGAGGGTATCGAGCCAGCGGCCCAAGAATGGCACAAGCGTGTACTTCTCTTGCAGGTACAGTACATAATTTCCAAACAGATTATACCCGGCACTACTTTTGCGATTTTCCCTTTGCAACTACCGAACCCTTTGCAACTTCCATACATATGCGATAGGGTTAAAATTCAAGGCGGTACCTGAAGCACTTGCACGGATGCATTTCTCAAGGGGGATACTGAAGGCAAATGATATATTCATTTCCTGCATTTCAATATTTGGAATGAGGGACATGCTTGGGACTGGACTGCTGGGAGGGGAGGTGCACTAGTGGCGTATCCAAGTTGGGGTGAGAATGTTTTCCTTTGTTGTACTTCAGAAACGGTAATTAACTATACCGGGCATATTATACGTATATGTATAGTTAGCTGCGTTAACAATAATTTTGTTAACGCTTTGTGACACAGGACACCTACGATGAGCTATTCGACCCATCCAGTTCGAGAGACTTCGGAACCCTGGCAGAATTGCGCAACCGTTTCAACAGACGCAAAGTCAAGAAAACTGTCAAAGAATGTTTCGACTCGGCTTACGAGTTGATGGAGTTCTCCACTGAGGGATACGTACTTACGGCCGCTTTGAATTGTTTTGAGATCACCACAATAGATAAGGCCGCGGATGTCCTCCCGCCTGACGACATTGACAAATTCTCCCTCGTTAAAAACACGGCAGAGAAAATAATTGATGAGGTCTACCTGTCTAGCCCAACCAGCGATGCCCTTGTACTTCTTGAAGGTGATGACGATGGCGTTGAGTCAGAAATCGAGGAGGGTGATCCCGATGTGTACTGCACCTGTAAACAGCGGAAATGGGAAACAATGGTCGAATGTTCGAACCCAACATGCAAAAACGGACAGTGGTTCCACATGAGTTGCGTGAATTTAACCAAACATTCCGTACCTAAAGGAAAAACGTCATGGTTTTGCTGTGATCATTGTCGGGTATCTGTTGAAAAGAAGAAATCAAGAAATGGTAAACAACACAGCAAAGCAACCCAGCATGCTAAGACCCCAGCAATAGACAGCACGAGAGAATACAGCAAGGCTGTGGTTTGGCATGGTCTCAATCACACCATCAGAAAGACAGCAATCAGAGAAAATAATGGGCCTAAAATGCTACAATATTGGAAACATGATTTATTGCAATTTGTCCTACACAATCACACGAAATACACCATATTTGCAATTAATCTACTAAGCAACACCAATGGAGGAGTATCCCAACGACTAAGACATCAACTGACATGGAGCCGGACAGTCAATACCAGAGGGGGATTAAATAAGAGTATTGTTTGTGACCTTCACATGGAGCATCTCAACAACTACTACAAAGGTTAGAGCATTGGCAGGTGGAAGGCCCCCCCCCCCCCCTGGCAATCTGGCATTTCACAGAAAAATTGTACGTTGTAATAGTTGCATTTAGTATATCCCATTTGGAAGTTAGTGTCCCCAGGTGTCCCCAAGAACTCAACCCTATATATAGTTGCGCACTTTGACGAAGTATACTTTGTGTGCTTATTTACTACATCCTTCGGAAATTTCAGTTAACAAATCAAAGTGATACCCCAAAACAATAATCTGAAACCGTCTTTTACCTAACGATCTAAGCTGACAAACTACTAGGATCCATCTAATGATGCAGAACTTAGTTAAAGGGCTGTTGTGTTATTAAATAAAGTAACAGTTATCGTTCTCATAAAATCTGGTGTGGTGAAATTATTGTTGAAATTGTTGATTGACAAAACTGATTCACCGAGAACATTGCGAATCATAAGCCCAACCGAGTGCGAGTGCACTAATTACTGTTCGGCTGAAGCCTAGGCCCTATACCAAAATGAAGTGTGCCCAGAAGCATGATCTCGTAGATCATGAAATACAAATATGAGGTTTGAATAACCTGTGATGTACACTTTGTTTTAAAGAGGCAGATATACTCGCAGCCGAAAAACGCATTACAATGCTGCATTGAAAAGGAGATTTATTTAACGGGCTAATTAGGCACTAATTAGTGTTCGGCTGAAGCCTATACACACATTAAGTTTGCCCAGTAACATTATCTTGTAGATTGTGAAATAAAAGTATGAGTTTTTGATAACATGTGAGGTATATTTTGTTTTAAATGTTGCATTCTCATTTCCAAATCTATAAAAATAACTCGAAGTAGGATTAATTTCATTAGGCAGCTAATTTAACTGTAACATGTCATCAAAATTACAGGAAAGGTTAAACAAGTGTGGCTAATATCGTCAGCGTTTTCACGAAGAGACGAATTTGGCCACGGGGAGTTGCACATTGGTTTTGAGAAAATCAGGTTTTAAGTTGGTCACTTTTTGAAAAAGAGATTTCGCCTATTTGTAAAGCACATATTAACTTATATTTGGTACGTACAGAGAGGTAAGATCTAACACTATAACAATATACCTATTAAATAACACTAACAAACTTAATTGACGAGTAATTAATGTAGATATGAATTTGTCTGTTCGTGAAAATTCAAAATCTACAGTGGTGGCTTTTTTGCCCATAGCGCACGAATTCGTCTCTTCGTGAAAACTTAAAAACTAGTTTTGCCCAAATTTGTCTCTTCGTGAATGTATATACAATGTATATACATTGTACGCGGGTTGTTTTTGCACTCGGAGCTACGTTATTTCTATCTACGCAGGGACAAAATACAATTTGGCTGTTCGTGAAAATTTACAAATTATATTTCGTCTGTTCGTGAAAATCCCAAATCTACGGTGGTGGCTTTTTTCCCCTTAGCGCACGAATTTGTCTCTTCGTGAAAACTTAAAAACTTGTTTTGCCGATATCTGTCTCTTCGTGAATGTATATACAATGTATATACAATGTATATACATTGTACGCGCGTTATTTTTGCACTCGGAGCAACGTTATTTCTATCTACGCAGGGACAAAATACAATTTGGCTGTTCGTGAAAACTGAAAATGCGATTTGGGTGAAATATTCCCCTGTATGATTTTCGTAATCTTAATCATTCAGACTGATTTTGACAATATTAACCTCGCCAGAATGTTCGTTGCTATCCACTTAATCGATTTCGGCCAAAAAACGAATTTTTTAAAAATAATGATTTGGGCCAAAAACGCTGACGATATGCTGTATGATTTGAAAGGGTTTGAAAAAGTATTGTTATATTTATGGTTTATTTTAAAAAAATTCTTTAAATAAATTGACATAAATCTTTTTAGAAAATGCATCACCTTTTGCAGCATGTATTAAATATTTGTCGGCTTTGGTGAATGCGGACTGAATCCGCGCGGAGAGATCCGGCCGAATACGCGGCTACCTTGAGCAAGGTAAAAGTGCACGACGTGTTATAAGTTGAAGTACGACGTTTTGAAAGTTGAACCACGACGTTTGAAAGTTGAACCACGACGTTTGCCTGTCCGTTTTAGAACACATGTATTTGCATGCCCATCCGTGCGACATCGCACAAATTTGCGTACTAAGAAATCTGCGCAGTACTTGAAATCTAAAATAAAAATATGCGACTTTTCAAAAATCTGCGCAGAAAATATTCACCATCACATAAATCTGTGCAGAAATCTACAATAAAATCTTCCACATTTCAGATATATGCTAAGATATATACGATAACATGTTTGTCATCATTCAAATTCGCGCAGAATGCGTGATATCGCGGGGGGGGGGGGGGGGGGGACACCAAATATGGGTACTTGCTCAAAAAGGCACCTTCTGTCGGTGTGTACAAACAACATTGGTGTATCTGTCATCAGTTTCCTACCTCCATGGTTTAAGTAAATGTTTTAACGTTCTGATATACGAATTAAATTACCGATAGTGTAACGGATGAAATAACAACGCCACTATTTAATTTATTTGTTATATGCGACGCGTGGATCGTGCGCGGTTACAATTAGAAAATTGTTACTATATAAGTAAGCTTTTCAATATAATTTTGGTTGGTTAATAATTTTGGATAGCTGCAAAAGTTATGATATCCACCTTTAATTATAAAACTTAAAAAAATTTATAAAAAATACACAAAAGTTGTCACACAAATGTTTCTGACTCAACGGTATATCAGCCGTTGCAACTACTTGATGTGAAGCAATCTTTCTTATTATTGGCCTTTACAATATTATATCTGCCAAATGCCCTGATAGATTTCTGTCCAAATTTGAAAGAATATACCATGATTTAAGTTTAGCTGACCGGCCGGGCATGTCAAAATAAAGGCCACTTTAACTGTAGCCACTACTGGTCATTTGCTATAAAATCACAAATGAGTATTCTCCCACTAGTCTTGATCCACTGAATGTCAAAACATAGTAGAGCTAGACAAACTTAAAGTCATTTACATCTCTGAACCAAACCTCATTTCAGGGTGTACACACTACTTTGGCCACAAGGTCACCTATAATGGTGGTGGGGGGGGGGGGGGGGTGCTCATATTCTTCCAAATTGGGAAATGTTTCTTCTACAGTCTTTATTCAATTAATGTCAAACTTGGTCATTTACATCTATGGGACCAAGCCTCATAATAGGTTGTACACATAATTTGACTAGTGGTCACCTATTGGTCAGTTTGGGTCGATCTGTTTTCTTTTAAAATTACACTAGTTTTCTTCTCTCACAATCTCTAAGCAATTAATGTCAAAGTTGATCAGTTACTTCTCTGGACAAAACTTTACGAAGAATGTTTACAGAATTTAGTCAATGGTCAACTAATGGTGAGTTGGGGAAATTTTACTGAAACATGTCAAATGCTTTTGTTACAACCTTCTACAATTACATCGTTACATTATTTAATTACACTTTTTTTTGGAAATTACACCCGGCATCCCATGCCTCGTTTAGAATTTTAGCAGATTTAAGGCACCGGTCCGCTCATGTAGTCACTCGGTCGGTGGTCATTTTATGAAAACGACGTTTTGTGCTTTAAACACGCAATTTCCAACACCCGTCATCTTCCAATTCATAATCTTGTTTAGTCCGTCTTTTACGTCTTATTTACACACTCTATATTGAGGGGAAAAGTCCGGTCCAAACCATCCCTGGTCAGCAGTGGATTTCCGACCAGCTGACAAGGGCTTCTTGAAGTTCGTTATGCTCAAGTTTTTATTTGGGAAGAATACAAATAACTGAAGTGTCTAGATATTATCTAAAAAATATTTTGTCTCGCATTCAACTGTAAAAACTAATATAAATCAAACATCAGATAAAATACAAATAATAGTTTACGCTAATTAGGCGAAAACCGCTTCGGGTGACAGAGGGTGGATTTTTGTTTCTCTCTCAAGCCACAGAATGACCAAAATAGAGCGCCCTCTGTTGACGCAGGACTTGCAACAGTAAGAAGTCGTCAACAAAGGAGAAAACTACCTTGGTTTGTTATTCGGTGTTATTTGAAACAAGTTTGGGGCGTTTTCATTTGAATATAATGTATTTTGGAATAAGTTGTCAGCGATTAATATAAACCACAATAAAAGCAATTTTATGGAACTTCAAAACAATCTTTCTGTCCACACAATGACACTTTCTCGTCACGTTTCAGTTGATAACAAAAGGAAATAACGTCCTAGAAGATACTTTTTAGGAAAAAAAAGAAAAAGACAAAACCCAAAACAAACATAAATCGGACACCATGTCGCAAATCTGCCATGTCGAGATGTTGTCTAGAAAATGCTCAAATATGTTATCTTAATGCCCTGAAGTTGGTTTTCTTTTGTTATTTTTCATGTTTGGTATTTTTTGTATCATTTCAGGCAAGTTTTTACCCATTTCTGCACATTTGACAAAATTGCACAATTCAGTATAAAGTGCACTTTGCGTATAGAAAAATTAACAACCTGTAAAGAAAGTGTGGGTAAGAGTAGTATAGTCCTAGAAAGCGTTTTTTGAACGAGTATTTAACAGAATTGTTAAAAATTACAATTTTATTATCGGGAAGGTACTCCTTTGTGGCATTCTGTCCTCCTTTTTGTATTTTTAGTCAGAAAAAACAACAAAAGCCTTGTTTTTTAGCAAAAAACACATAATGAGAACATTCTTGCCCACCTCTCCTTCCATGCATTTGCTTATTGTGTGGCTTATGAATTTTACATAATTTTTATTTCTACTTAAACCAATTAAAACTGGAAATACTGTGGCTGTAAACAACCACAGAGCTTTATTATAATAGTGGAGAATGGTTTAATGAACTATACAAAAACAAAAACAACACAGGACCAGCTGAATCAAAAGTGTGGGAGAAGAAAACAAATCGTAATTTTGAAGAAAATGACCACTATGACCATTAGGCGACCATTGGCCAAATCTTGACCCCTACTGATCATTGTAGGTAACCATTGGCCAAATTAAATGGATCAAGACTGTGAGAGAAGAAGCATTTCGTAATTTTAAAGAAGATGACCCTCACTGACCATTAGGTGACCATTGGCGATGTTCTGAACCGATTGACCATTATATAGGTGTTCATTGGCCAATTAATTGACATTATTTGGATCGAGACTTTGTGAGAAACAAACATTTTGTATTTTTGAAGAAAATTATCACTGCTGACCATTAGGTGACCACTGGCCAAGATATATGAACGACTTTTATGAGCCTTGGTCCAGAGATGTTACTGACCAAGTTGAACCCAAACGGACTCATATAGGGCCAACTGTATTGCTTGAAGAAAACGTGTACAAATACTATGGGGAAAAACTGCACTTTTAATGTGACGTAACATGACCCCAGATGACGTCACCATGACGAAAAGTGTTGAGGACCATCTGTGGATGATGGTCTAACTATATTCCAAGTCTGAACTCGATCGGATTCACCAAAATGCTAAAGTTCCCTGCCTGGTGAAACAAAAACGTGTAGAAACCATGTGGAAGGAGTCCAAAGAAGAAAACAAAGGAGGGGGGGGGGGGGGGGGGGTGTGACAAACATCTTCACAAAAACAATAGCTGTTACCGATCGAAATCAGCTAATAAAAAGATAAAAACAAAGGGAGTTTTATTATCATTCTAAAAGTGGTAATTGCCGTTTTGTCCCCACCCCCTTAAATTAATGGGTGTAAAAACCTCATCTGTGTTCACCGTGCATTGGCCATCCAATATTTACAATGTAATAACATCAATAAAGACACAAAATGTGCAGGTCTAATTTCATTCCTCGTTTATTCCTCGTTAATTGTACAAACATGCTCTCGATAACAATGCAATTATTCCTCTATAATATATACATGTAATTAATATTATCTCTTTTGTACACATTATTCCCATCCATGGGTTTCTGATCTTCAAGGAACGTTTAAAGAAAAAAAAACACTGAATGAAGGTCACTATAAAACAGGCAGTAAACATTTTACGCGCCAACCTCGGCTGACAAAGACAAATCTACTTTGAAGCAGTTGATTAAGCCAACACTTGTGGGTGTTTGGTCGAGGTTGTGGAATTGATAAAAGCAGAAAGTGAGTTGTAATGTTAATGTTACAACAAGACCGCGTCATTAATTAAAAATACCATTGGTACAGAAATGAATAGTCAACTTCGATCAATTTTTCAGCCTGATATGAATACAAATATTATTAGATGGCTGGGGAGGGGGGGGGGGGGGGGGTTCCAGAATATATTGCACTCGCTATAACAATATTGCAGTGGTCTTCGACTCGTGCGATATTATAGCTCGTGCACTAAATTCTTGTATCCTCTCAAAGCCATCAAATATTATATATTATTAACACTGTATTGGACTTTTGACCTTTCCTTAAATTCATTAAAATTAATGTCTAGGTTTAACTTTGTTTGGCAAAACTGTAATCATCTAAGACTTAAGAGGGCAAGGCTAAAGGACATGCAATGCTTATTCTTTTTGGCGAAAATAATCTTGACAGCTGCACTGGTGAGCAAAAGTCATTCATCAAGGAGTTGTCCTTCTGTTTTGTCATCTGGTGGGCCACATAAAACAGCTTGTTGCTCAACTAGCTACATGTAGTTTAAAAACGCAGGCAGCTGCAAAGAAATATATAAATAAGGTAACCACATGAATAATACTCAAGGAGCAAGATTTTAATACATTTTGGGGAGCAAATTTTAATACATTTTGGATTTGTTCAGGTAAATAATCCGCTAGCATGTTGTCTATTGTTCTTGATGTCTAAAGGCAGCTAAAATTGGTTTACGTAATGTCACAGAGTAGTATAGGAAATGCGGATCCTGGAGCAGCATACTGTTTCCATACTTTTGTTGTGTACCTACACAGCAAAATGAATAATAATATAAAAAAAATGTAGTTGCCCAAACGTAGTATTTCGCACCTTTAAAAAAAAATGACCCCCGCCTAGCTCGATTTTTAATCCCAATATTAAAAACAATATTAGCTCTTATCGCCAATGAAAATGAGATTTTTTTTATTTTTTTTATATATATTGAAGAAAAGCATGAAAATATTAGCTCGTATCGTCAATAAAAATGTTGTTTTTTTATTTTATTTGTATATATATTGAAGAGAAGCATGAAGAATGTGAAAGGATTTCACAAGTGGAATAAAGCTACGTTGCGTGATTACGTCGAGACTAACAACCTTACGATCGATCAAACTGCGAAGTTGACTCGTAAAGTTTACATCGATGCGATTAAAAAGTATAACGTTCAATTAAAAAACTTAAATAAAAAGAAACACCACGAGCTCAGACAAATCGTCACCGAGCACGGTTTACGAGTCGTACCTACGGGTAAAAAGGCTATACGAATACAGATTATATCGACGCGATCAAAGCGCACGCATCGCCCAAATCTTTTGAAGAAGCCGACTTTAGAGAAATTAGAAGATTTAGAAATTACTATAGAAACTTGATGCTCAAACCAAGACTCTACAACGGAGATTTGATCAAGTTTGTTGACACTCACAAAACAATGATCAAACAGAAAATCGCCTCTGAATTGAGAGAACTCGGAAGCTTAAAATTTCAGTTGGCGATCAAAGTCCAATATCATAAAGATAAACAAGACGAATCGATAGAAGTTAACCACAATACCAACCAGAGGGCGTTGTTAAATCAATCTCAACTCTCTCAAAATTTAAGAGAACTAATCGGAGACTTGGAGAAAAAAGTAGACGAGTTTTTACAGAGGGGGTCGGGTTTTGTCTTTGACGAAATATTAGAGTTTTATATCAACATCAACCGATACAATCCAGTCAGGGGTAGCTCTTATATAGATTTACCGAAACATCTCAAAGATAAAAAAGCGATCGTCAACGTAAAAAATAAAGACGACCAGTGTCTAAAGTGCACGTTAAGAGCGGCCTTGGGTAAATATACCGACCACGTCAAAACTCGAGTCAAAAGCAATTCTAATTATACAATTTACGTGAGTAGACCGAGTATTTGCGCTACGGACGACGGACTCGATTTTACCAACATAGACTTTCCAACTCCCCTCGATATCGCGAGTAGAAACTCATAATAATTTATCGATAAACGTGTTTGGTTACGAAGAGGATGCGGACGTGTTTCCTTTATACATCTCCGAACGCGAAGGAACACCGGTCGACTTAATGTTGTTTTCGAAAGACGATAATGTTCACTATTGTTGGATAAAAGATTTTGATAAATTATGCAACCGGGTTTCGAGTCACAAAGGTAGGCTATATTTTTGTCGTCGGTGCTTGTGTCATTTTAACTCTCAAGCTAGATTGGACAAACACGCGGTAGACTGCCGAGGTGTAGACGCTAAATCATCTAGAGTCGTATTTCCGAAAAAGGGTAAACCCCTTATCGATAACCACGGTAAACCCGTTGTCGACGAAAACGACGAAATCGTATTAGAAGAACCCATACTCAAATTTAAGAATTACAAACACAAACAAAAAGCTCCGTTTGTCATTTACGCGGACTTTGAATCTATATTAGAAAAAATACCCGAAACCGCAGAAACAAAGAACACTCAAAAAAATTAACCGTCACGTAGCCAGCGGATACTCGTACGCCGTGATAAGGTGCGATGGAAAGTGTATGAGTCAAAAAACATACAGAGGTATAGACACCCCAACAAACTTTGTTAAGTCTTTACTCGACGAAAAGTTAGAGGCAAACCTTATATTTAATAATCCAGAGCCAATGACGTTTGCGGACGAGGATAAAATCAAATATAAAAACTCAAACAAATGTTGGATTTGCGAAAAAACTGTTTGGTTAAGCAAAGACGCGTGTCATTGCGAAGCGCCAAACTCTAGCGCAATGTGTATCGACTGTAAAAAGCCGGTCGGCGATCGGAAAAGAAGCGTCAAGTATTGCGATTGTACGGAACGAGAAATAATCAAAAGAGAAGACGTGTGTTATTGCGACGAAGAGTGTAAACCAAACTCTAGCGCAATGTGCTTAAATTGAAAAAATCCAGCCAACAACGGAAGAAAAAGCGACGAGTTTTGCAAGTGCGGCGATCTTCAAGAAAGAAGAAAAAAGGAGAGGTATGCGTGGGGTGTTATAAAGAGTGTAACCCAATATCTCTCGAAATGTGCGCGCGATGTAAAAAACCAACCAACGAGTACATTCAATGCGGCGGCCTAAGGGTCTGTACCGAGTGTAACAAAGAGATCAGTAATTTAAAAAAGGTCAGAGATCACTGCCACATCACGGGTGCATTTAGAGGCGCCGCGCACGCTTACTGCAATCTAAATATGCGAGTTAAATCCAGTCACACTCCGATATCGGTCGTACTGCACAACTTAGAAAACTACGACGTTCACTTAATCATGCGGGCTGTGTCTGAGAGCGAAGATAAATTATCTGTTATCGCTAAAAATTCGGAAAAGTACGTGTCTTTTTCGTTAGGTCAACTGCGATTTATAGACTCGTTTCATTTTATGGCAACGTCGTTGGAAAAATTAGTCAACGCGTGTCCTAAAGACTCTTTTGGTTTATTAAGAAAACACTTTACGAGTGGCGTAGACTTATTGTTACAAAAAGGTGTTTATCCCTACGAGTATACGCGGACTCTTTCGACAAGTTTGAAGAGACCGACTTACCAGGCATCGACAAATTTTATAGCATTCTCAAAGACTCTAACATATCGCAACAAGATTACGACAGAGCCAAACTCATGTGGACCACGTTTAATATTAAAAACTTGGGTGAGTACCACGACTTATACGTGACCACGGATACGTTGTTGTTGGCCTGCGTATTCGAAAACTTTAGAGAAGTGTGTATGGGCAACTACGGCTTAGACCCAGCAAATTACTTTACGGCACCTGGGTTGTCGTGGGATGCGTTGTTAAAACACTCAGGCGCCGAGCTAGAGTTGTTGACCGATGCGGACAAACACTTGTTTTTTGAGCGGGCTAAACGAGGCGGGGTATCGAGCGTAGGTGGTATGAGGTATCACCGATCCAACAATAAATATCTACCCGACCACAACCCCTCTCCCCCTTAGAGTTACCTGTTGTATCTAGACGCTAATAATTTATACGGTTGGGCTATGAGTCAGCACCTACCTTACTCAAACTTTGAGTGGGTCTCGCCAACAAAGTTTACCGCCAAAAAAATTTCGTCGCTAAGAAAAACCTCAAACACCGGATATTTTCTCGAGGTCGATTTAGACTATCCCGACCAACTTTACGATCTACACACCGATTTTCCACTCGCGCCCGAAAACATAGCGATACATAAAGAGTGGTTGTCGGATTATCAACACAAGTTGTTAAATACCGAACCTAGTTCTAACGTCAAAAAGCTGACGGGTACTCTCTATCCAAAACAAAAATACGTTTTACATTACGTAACGTTGCAGTTGTATCTAAAACTAGGGTTAAAACTTACAAAACTACACCGAGTGTTAAAGTGTGCGCAAATGCCTTGGATGAAATCTTACATCGACAAAAACACCCAACTCAGAACTCACGCAAAGTCGGACTTTGAAAAAGACTTTTTTAAACTGATGAACAACAGCGTGTTTGGTAAGACGATGGAAAACGTACGAAACAGAATAGACGGGTATTTGCTCAGAGACGATAACGAAAGCGATCAACAAATGTACGAAAAAATAGTCGGCAAACCCAGCTACAAAACCAGCTACCGTTTGAAGAATGTGCATTGTCTTTTATAGAAAAATATAAAACGACGACTCTATTAAACAAACCGATTTATTGCGGCGTATCTATATTAGACTTAAGCAAAACGTTGATGTATGATTTCTATTATAACAACTTGGAAACAAAATACGACGCCAGACTGATGTATACAGACACGAACAGTCTGTTGTTGGTCGTTTACATCGACGACATTTACGAAGATATGAAAAAAGACTCTGACTCGTACGACTTGTCAAACTATCCCACCGATCACCCTACGACCACGTCAACAAAAAGGTAATAAGAAAATTTAAAGACGAATTTGGTGGCGAACCAATTATCGAAGCTGTGTGTATCAGACCCAAGATGTATTCAATTTTAACCTCTAACTCGAATATCAAAAAAGCAAAAGGAGTCACAAAGTCGGTCACGAATAAATCGTTAAAACATCAACACTATCGAGATTGCGTGTTTAAAAACGAGTCGAGAAGCGATAAGATGACGCACATCAGATAAAACAATCACGTTTTATACACCATAACTCAAAACAAACTGTCGTTGAGTCCTCTAGACACAAAGCGGTATATACTACAGGATGGAACGTCTACTCTAGCTTTTGGTGACTATAAAATTGGAGGTAACTCGGTGTCTGGTGGAACGACTTGAAGCTCTTGACTAACGAAACTTCGATTGGGACCTTTTTGAGATAGTAAAGAGTGGGCTGGTTGGGGTCTTTGATCGCGCGATCTAAATCAAAAACCTCGAGACTCCAGATAGGGTCGGTCGCTCGCCTGCGCTCTCCTCCCTCTAACTCATCGGGCGCGTAAAGATATCTAAAAAGATTACCTTTTTTGATCAACTCTTTTTCTACCTCGTCCGCGAAAGAACTGATTTGACGAACTTGCGTTTCTTGCATCGCCCGCCTGGGAGTGAGTGGCTCGTAGTCTTCCGTCGTTATCAATCTGCTGGTTTCGTCGTTTAACGCCTTAATCACGTCGGGTAATCTTTTAACCCAGAGTCGCGATCTCTCCGTCGGATTAAGGATTTATTTGGCGTATTGATGGCCAAACAATCTCTCCGCCAAAGTCCTGTTAAATCTTTCGACGATACCCTGCGCTCTGTGGTTGCCCGGTTCTCCCACTGTCTTGTATCGCGACTTTTTTCTCCGACATCATTTTTTAAAATTCCCCGTGAAATTCTTTACCCGCGTCTACTTTTAAAACCTTTGGCGAAGTCAAACGCGACCTAGCGTAAACTCGACTCAAAGCGTCGGCCACTTGGGTACTCGTCTTGTTGGTCAAAGGTTCGGCCTCTTTAAAACGCGTGGCCACGTCCACGACCGTCATCGCGTACTTATATTCTTTTTTACCGACTTTATCGAAAGGTAAAAATAACAAGTCTATCTGATGCATTTCGTTGGGAATACCCATGGACTTGTTCAAACTCGTAGGCAGGGGAATATACGTCGGAGGTGGTAAATAAATTTGCCACAACGCTTGTTTTTTTAACCAGTTTCTAGTTTCTTCTTTGGACGCGCTCGTTTTTTTTAGCTAATTTTACCACGGCACCCTCACCCTTCCAATAACCGACGGGGCTATAATACACGTTTTTAAACTTTGTTTCCATTTTATTTAACTAAACAACTTATAAAAACTAAACAACTTATAAAAACTAAACAACTTATAAAAACTAAACAACTTATACAAACTAAACAACTTATAAAAACTAAACAACTTATAAAAACTTATAAACTAAAAAACCTACCAACGCCGTTCCTCCCAAAACAAACGCCAACTCGCCGGTCTTTTGATCTTCGCTCGGCGCGTAAAAATCAGACAAAGTGGGTTCGTGCTGCAGGTAGATTGGTACTCGTAGATCTTCGCGAGTAACCGAGTTGTATTCTCTGAGAGCCTCGTCTATACTTTTAAAAGTCTTTTGAGCCTTCGCTTGTTTTTTTAGTTGATCGTTTAACCAATCGAGATACTTTACCCGAGATTTTTCCCAATTGTTTTTTGCCGTAGTCAGTTTTTCTAAAGCCAAATCGTGTATCTTGCGCTCTCCGTCTTGTTTCACGCTTGAAAATAAAAAGTTTGATCCCGCGAAAGCTAAAGCGTTAACTATAGCGCCTCCGACCATCATAGCGATGCTAACCATATTTTAAAAAATAAATAAAATACACTTAGATTTCATCGTGAACTTACAGCAAAAACCCCAACTCTCAGACTTTTACACCCCCAGCGATAACCAAATAGAACGAGAACTCGCGTTTGTTGCGGTAGGAACGCTTCTTGTGAGATACCTAGCTTATAATTTTGTCTACGTGTATTTCTAAATCTAAAAAATAATGAGACATAACACAATAACACAATTTAACACAAGTTTTTTATAATAAAGACAACTAAAAATGATTAGCGCCATAAACAAAACGGTCGTAGAAAATATATCGAGACTGAAAGAACAAGCACAAAAACAAGCTAAAAATATATCGAGACTGATCGAACAAGATAAAAATATATCGAGAATGAAAGAACAAGCACAAAAACAAGCACAAGATTTCAAGAGTCTAGCGATTGTAGTGAACGCGGTCGACCGCGGGTTTTTTTATGGTTATTTTTGCGGATCTATTTAGCGGCTATATATTGCCAGATATTACCGTGGATAAAATAATAAAAGGCGATATATAATTTCCTGGCGTCGAAGAGCCCAGCAAGGTCGTACCAGAAATTATCAAAAAATGGGATTCCGATCCGATGACGTTTTATCAAAATCAACTTAATTTTGCCATTTGGTGTAGTACCAGCGGTTGCGGTTTAGGGTGAGATCTTATTAATTCGATCGATCCTCTGACGAGCGCTATTTATAAATTTCACGTTTATTTTACGGTTAGAAAAATATTAGAGTTTCTCAAATGTCCTATACCGAGTAACGGCGTATTTAATCCTTTTAACAACAATATAGATCGTAAAGGTTATATAGACACTTGCAGATTTTACGACATAGATCACAACTTGTCTTGGAAACAAACGGTCGATAACTTTACGGGGGGTTTGGGTCAAGCTTATTGCTACAACTGGCCGCTAGGTAACTACGATCCGTCGACTATCCACTATTTGGGACGTGTTAGTATCGAACCAGAGAAATCGGTAACATCGGCGCTTTTATTTCCAGGCGGATCGGGTTATTTCAGTATTTTGACGACGACTCGAATATCGCAAAGTAAAGCTGTGGAGACTTGTTGGCAAAAATGGATACCGAGTCTCACTTTTCCGACGTAGGGATACAAAAAATAAACGAATCTATCAGGGCGTATGTTTACGCTCTGCTGAGGGCCTAGGCGCAAACAAAAACTAATATTCTGACTATAGGCACGGGGCTCGACGCCCAAACCCAGTTTGTTAATATCGTAGAAGGCTTGATATCGTCTCCGACCGATCTGGAAGAATCTATAACCCAATTTCAAGATTCGCTGCAATACGCCATGAGTTCGTTAAACTTTGTGTTGGCGAAATGATTATATCTCGTGCCTTCGAACATGCAATTGAGGGTCGGAACCAACGAAGGATATAACAACAATATACAGATTGCGACCGCTAACTTACCGTTGGGATTAAACTCGAAGATAAACTCAAACATACCACCAATGCCAACGTCCTCGGGTGACCAACCACCACCAACGCCAACGCCCGCGGTCGTTGACCCAAAACCACCACCAACACCAACACCCGCGGGTGACCAACGTCCGATAACACCACCACCAACACCAACACCCAAAAGCCCGGCTCTGGTAACGCCCCCAACGCCGGGCGTTGGGGTCGAGCCTTCTTTTCCCGAAGAAAACGTTTTAACTAGAGATCCTCACGAATATGTTAAAACTTCGCTGATTGTCGGTACCTTAGCCATAGCGGGTATAGGATACCCGATGTACGAGTCTGCGCGGTAAAAAAAAAAGCCTTCTAGCTAAAAACTTTTAACCGAGGCGCTTTTGTAAAATAAACAAAAATTAAAGTTCCGACTCCCACTATAAAGGCCCACACGTGTTCTCCCGACCATCCGACGGTTTTACTCAATACGTTAAATATCCAACTCGCTATACCGCCTAAAATTCCGGGCAAGGCGTCGAGTAATTTTGAGCCTAGTTTAGCGAGCACGTTTGAAAAGTGTTTTAGTTGCGACTGTATCCATTCTTTTACGTTATTCGCGTTAGACGGTGGTATCGGAGTAGGCGTGGGCGCGGGCGCGGGCGCGGACGCACCGACAGACAAAACGCTCTTTACTATCAAACCGATAGCCAAACCAAACGCCGACAAAATGCTCGCGATGGTCACGCCTTGTTCTCTAAACAACGTTCTAATTTTTTCTCTAAAGGTCGTGTCGCTATCTAAAATCCTCGTAATCGTTTCTTTGATTCTGTTCATCTGACTTCTAAGTTTTTTTCCGTCGGCAGACGCGGCTTCTAATCTAGCCGATCTTTCGATTTTTAAGTCTTCTAATCTCTCTCTCATTTCTGCCGTGGAACCATCGCTCACTGACTCGGCGAGTGCCGTTTTGGTCTGGGCTATTTTGCATCGGGATAGACTCCGGTTCAATCTGTTGGAGTCGTTGTTGTTGTTCTTTACTAAGTGGATTTATTTTATAATCTTTAAAACCTAATTCATTTCTAATAAAATTTACACCGTTGATATTTAATCCCCTATAATTTTTTTCGATGGTACTTAATGCTAAAAATGTACCGGGTTTACCTTTTTGCGATAATCTTACTTCTCCTTCGTCGGTTTTAAAATATAACGTGTTATCTTTTATCTCAAATCTTTCCCATTGCGGAATTATATCATATTGTCCTTGATGTTCGTAGAACTTTTCTCAGTATGTAAGTCAAACAACGATATATTTGTCATTACCAATAATGATTATAAAGTGTAGTATTTCTATCCTAACAGTATCCTTCTATCCTCCAAACAGGCTAATGGTGAAGGAAACTTACGATGATGCTCTTTTGACTTGATTCCTTGGTGAATTCATGAGGTGGATTGGCAAATTTCTCTTGCAAATATTCCAACTGGGGGATGTGTTTGCATATGATCTGGGCGGCAGCTTTGACCAGATCTCCTTTCAGGGACTGGTTGTCTTGCTTTGACGGTAGATAAATAAATGTCGGGATATTGGAAATATCTTCTGCAGGGGGAACTTCTTCACTTAGATGAAGGCTTGGAATGCGGTCTTGAGCCGTGTAGGCATGGACATAATTCAGCTGGATCGTTCCTTTGTCTTTCCTTTCATGTCTCCTTCTGACGGTTTCGTTGACGTTGTCGAATGTAAGCGTGAAACCTCTGTAATCTGAATACAAAAGTATATTACATTGTTATATCGTAATTCACAAAATAAACTTTATATTGAGATGGTCGGTTTTTACAATACGGGAAAGCCTCTTTGTAAGGAGCGAAACTAGTGTTCTCGTGACGTATCAAACTTATTACAAAATTAAAGCTCTCCTTTAAAAAATGTTAATACAATTTAAAAACGCGCTTTTTATTTCTTTCAATTAAACTATATTTTTGCAGGTCCACCTAGTTTTATCGGGTACACTGCATGGGCAGATATGCGATTATAGTTACAATGTGTAACCAAACAAGGACGTCCCAATTAAAGTGTTCCACATAATTATTTTGATTACTTTATCATTAGCCCGGTTTAATAGAACATGTAGCCTATTGGAATGCCATCAACTCTATTCTAACCTGGAATCTGTGCTGTATTGGCACGTTTCTGCCTGTCATCAAAAGACTTCAACGAAATGCTGTGTGGGTTCTCCAGAATGTCATCTGTCAGCAGCACTAGATCCTCCTCGTCAGTGGATGCGTCGGCATTTCCAGCAATTTGTCCTTTGTCGTTGTTATGTACACGGTTTTCAGCCAGTACATATCTTTGTCTGGCATCCTTTTCGCAATCTGTTGATAAAACATTAAAAAATGAACCTATACAACAGTTTATGTTCCTTATTTTTTCAAGCATTTTCCCCGAGGATATAAAATATAACTAGAACAGTTCAATCCCCCAGAAGTACATTTTCATTTGATATTGATACAGTGCCAAATGCGCACCCCAAAACATGTACTTGTATATACGTTAGACCAAGAAACATTAAACAACACACAAGCGCATCGTGATCGAATTCAGCTGCTTTAAACTACATAATTATAGCCATCGTGCTCAACATCATTTGAAAGTACGATCAACAATACGCTTACTGCCAGCTTAGACTTCGAACCTTTATGGTTGATAACGGTCAAGGCGCTTCAATCGAGGAAAGTTATGTTTAAGGTTCTTCTCACGGCAACGACCTGCTACGTGTATTTAAAACAGTGCTTAATTTGTCGATTTAAATATCATTAAAACATTTCCCCTCCCCCTGTTTGTTTTTGTCCAAATTAGTTAGTTTACAAAGTTCAATTACCTTCTGGCCCCTGAAGTCGCAATTTGGCAATGCCCTCCTGGTTGGTACGCCAAACCTGAACATTCTTGTCATGGTTGGCGCAAAGATTGTCCACTGCTCTGTTAGTGGCGTTCAGTCCCATGCATAATCCAAGCTGGTTAAATCTGGAAAATACCTGTATTTGAAAGGAGCGCGAAAGACAGTGCCTGCTACTACATGTACATCACAGCATGTAGAAACCCATATTTCGTTTTTTTGTGGTTTTTTTGGGGGGGGGATTAGTCAAACATTGATTTTTTCAATTTTTGCTGGAAAAAGTAATGCATACAAAGTTAATGAAGATAAGGCTAGCCAAAATGGTAAATATTTCGATATGATAGACTAATTAGTTGGTCACTAGTATTTTCAATTAAAGATCATGGGCGGTATCCAGGGATGGGTGGAACATGCACAAAATAGTTTTGTGGGAAGGTGATGTCAATGGTGATGACACCCCCCCCCCCCCCCCCCCCCCCCCCCCCCCACCCCTCTTACTCTAACCCCTTGGTTGTTGAATTCAATTATAATTTACATTGTATACATCTTTAAAGGGTTTTATATGTGTACGAAAATCGTTTTTGCCATTTTTTTACGAGAATACGTACATTACGTATTATTTGCCCATAATACATGCAAAAAACAGCCATTTATGTGCTTCCATACATCTGTGAATAGCGCCCCATGGTCTGATGGTGTAACCCCTCCTCAGCTCTCTCCGGTGTTCGAACTTCCAGGGTATACTACCCCCCACCACAGACCACACAATGCTTGAAATTGTTGCTGCTCATGTTATGATGTAGGGCCTATCCCAGATCTTATTGAAAGTAAAATCTCCGAGTAAAAACGGGCGTTTCACCTAAATCAAACAGTAATGCTTCTTTTAACCCTATAGCAAAAAAGATATATATTTAAAAACAAAAAAAAGGAAAGAAAACGAAACAAGAACAACGTTAACAATTAAACACACACACGTCATTATTACCTTCCTCTTACATCCTGCCAGCCACATCTGGATGCTATTCATGACTTGAAAAATATTTAGTACCTGGGGCTTGGAAACGAAACAGATTATTGACATAATTGTCCCGATGATTGGAGTCACCCTTTTAGGTCGCCTTCTCACCATTGTAGAGTTACGTTTCGTGGTGAGGGCCCCAATAAGCGCTGATGTCAGGACTGGACATTGTTGGCAGCTTTCGGCTACAACTTCGTCCCATGAGAAGTTAATTAATTCTTCTGCCGTAGCTGCCCGTCTCAATGAGATGTTCTTCTTGGGACTGATGAATTATATTGTTTCGGTCCTGGCAAAGTTTTCCACAATTTTGTACAAAGCTTTTCTTGCTGGGGGTGAGCAGTGGAAAAGTTGAACCAAGCCGGTTTTGTACTTGCTCAACTTCAGATTGCGCAGAGCAACATCTCTCCTTATCACTGCAGCAGGTTTGGCAATTAGTTTCTTCCTGAGTTTCTTAACAGGGCTCTTTGGACTCGGTGATGGAGTTTCAAAACAGTTTCCCTCTCGTTTCTGGGGGGTTCTTGCATATGCATGATCAGCAAGGGGACTACACAGCCTTAACTTTTTTACCCGTTTGGGTGTTATTCCAGGGCTCCGTGATGATTTCTTTGCAATGTAGGACTGGGGGCGGGTGGCCTTTACAACAATTGTCTTTGTCTCTGTAATTCCAGGGCTCCTTGATGATTTCTTTGCAATGTAGGACTGGGGGTTGGTGGCCTTTACAAAGTTTTCCTTTGTCTCTGTTAGTTGTTTTTGCGCCCTTCCCATCCAAACAACCATCTTAGAACAATCTGCACACATGAATTTCTGTTGTGGTGTGAGGTTGTTGACAAGTCTCAGTGACGTCAAGATGTCAGCCGGCCTGGTCGCAGGTAGATTGTGTCTGTTCAGGACATGGTATAATCCTGCGCGATGGTAAGTTGGTTTGGACTTCAGACTTGCGGAGCAATTGCAACATTCCATAGTGAAACTACGTGATGGAATATACAAAATAAATTATGAATTGTCAATTAGATGCCCAATACTGTCGAATCATCAGATTGACCACAGCCGTTCAACTCAACATTTCCCCATAACGTGCGTTAGTGCTTCACCCCTTTTATGAGTTGACTTTATAAAAAAAATTAAAATAAAATACAAAATAGTTACTGACTGGATGAAAGTCCAAATCTAAATCAGTCAGTCACCGGTCAGTCGGTCTGTCGGTCAGTCAAACTTAAAAATGTTTTTTTAAAATTCAGTTTGGAAGATGGAGAGGGGGGACGGGTTGAAACCCTCAATATCTAGTGAACCGAAACAAATGCAATTAAATTCATATAAAACTATCCTATATCTTCTAAAATTATATGGTATAGTTATTATTGACATTTACGATAAGTGTTATTATTAACCTTCTTATAAAATCGATTCAACTGCTACTCACTTGGTAATCCCTTGGGAAAAGTTTGCCGACAATATTAAGGCAAGCGGTAGCACTCGGCAACAGCAACACTCAAACCAGTGCAGGTGTTTCCCACATCCATGCCATGCCAAGCCTTCACGCGTCACGTCATCACAGTGTCAACCGTATAGCTTCGTGTAAAGTACACGACTGTACTACATGGACATGGACATGTACATTGTACATGGACATGTACATGTACATACATACACATGTACAATACAATCTGCACGTGTAGAGTTCCTTAACCTCAAAACATTATGCGCCTGCGCATGCATATTCAATACGCGCGCAATGACTAATACATATTAATTTATGCAAAATACAGCCGGGCGCCATGACCGTTCGCGATTGGGAAGCGCCACCACTGACAAAGATGGCGGCGGCCGAACCATGCATGCTATAACGTTGTCGGGATATTGTCCAGTTTGTGAAGACGCCATACATGGACAAATTTACGATTTCGGTAAGTTTGACCGTTATTTATGAAACACTAGAATCTCACGAGCACGATGGTATATGTGAAAGGGTTCTGTCTTATGTATTTCGGAAGATATTTGGAGTCAAACTTTCTCGGATTTTGGCAGTCGACACTTCGTGTTAACTGCTTGCGTCGGGGCAGGGCGGTAATGGCGACAGTAACAAGACAGATTTTAAAAGAGAGCCATATACCGCCATGTTTGTAGGGCTAGCGCAAAACATGACCGTTGAATTGTCCTTCGTCAAGGTCGCCGGTAAACTTACTGCACGAGCGCCAAATAAGTTTACCAAGGCTGCACACAGGAACCAGTAGGAGTGTTACCATAATTGCCATCAGTGCAAGTACTGTCCGCGGGGATGCGGGCATGGCCTTAGGTTTGACGTCATTGCTCGATCGAGGGATGATCATCAGGTGAAGTTCTCGGCGGAGATTGAACTTCAACGGTGGTAGCCTTTACTCGTTTGGTCGATTTTGACATAATCGGACCACATCTCGCTTTTGGCTTTGCACTTCTCGCATCCGCCGCAAGGGAGATCAGTGAGTATGGTTGTGCCGTCGTCGCACAGGCAGTCGTCAGGGTCACATGGCACCCTAGAGAGGGCATCTGCGTTGCCATGTTTTCTCCCTGGTCGATGCTCGATTTTGAAGTCGAACTGAGACAAGATTTGAAGCCATCTTGCCATCTGGTCGACAGGCTCACGAAAGGACATGACCCATCGAAGAGCGCTGTGATCAGTTCTGACAAGAAACTGTTTTCCCAGTAGGTAGTGCCGGAAGTACTGGAGGAAGGTGACGATTGCAAGGAGTTCTCTCCTCGTAGTGCAGTAGCGGCGCTGCGTCTTTGTCATCGACCGACTGGCGTATGCTATCGGTCGTTCCTCCTCCCTCTGGGTCCGATCACACCACTGGAGTTGCACCAATGCCAGTGTCTGAAGCATCGGTATCAATGATGAACAACCCATCATCATTTCGTCAGCGTTTTCACAAGGAGACGAATTTGGCCACGCGGAGTTGCACATTGGTTTTAAGAAAATCAGGTTTTAAGTTGGTCACTTTTTGAAAAAGAGATTTCGCCTATTTGTAAAGCACATATTAACTTATATTTGGTACGTACAGAGAGGTAAGATCTAACACTATAACAATATACCTATTAAATAGCACTAACAAACTTAATTGACGAGTAATTAATGTAGATATGAATTTGTCTGTTCGTGAACATTCCAAATCTACGGTGGTGGCTTTTTTGCCCATAGCGCACGAATTCGTCTCTTCGTGAAAACTTAAAAACTAGTTTTGCCCAAATTTGTCTCTTCGTGAATGTATATACAATGTATATACATTGTACGCGCGTTGTTTTTGCACTCGGAGAAACGTTATTTCTATATACGCAGGGACAACATACAATTTGGCTGTTCGTGAAAATTCACAAATTATATTTCGTCTGTTCGTGAAAATTCCAAATCTACGGTGGTGGCTTGTTTGCCCATAGCGCACAAATTCGTCTCTTCGTGAAAACTTAAAAACTTGTTTTGCCGATATCTGTCTCTTCGTGAATGTATATACAATGTATATACAATGTATATACATTGTACGCGCGTTGTTTTTGCACTCGGAGCAACGTTATTTCTATCTACGCCGCAGGGGCAAAATACAATTTGGCTGTTCGTAAAAACTGAAAATACGATTTGGGTGAAATTTACCCCTGTATGATTTTCGTAATCTTAATGATTCAGACTGATTTTGACAATATTAACCTCGCCAGAATGTTCGTTGCTATCCACTTAATCGATTTCGGCCAAAAAACGAATTTTGACAAAAAAATGATTTTGGCCAAATTCGTCTCTTCGTGAAAACGCTGACGATTTGGATACGACATGACTTCGTTGCCGGTGAGGGCGGCCATTAATTTCAATGTAAGGGGCTGGCCATCGTGGCAAAGAGCGTACACTGTTAAAAATATTTCCGTTATTTTACGGAAAAAGTGCTGGCAGCTAAATTTCCGGAACTTTTGTTCCTGTTCTGTAATTTTACGGATACTTTTTTCACGGAAAAACATTGTATTTTAACGGAATTGTTCAAAAATTTATTCCGTAAAAATACGGATTGGGAGAAAGTACCGTAAACAGAAATCCGTAATATACAGATTTTTTTTTACAGAATTTTGTCAAAACTGTTAATTTTACGGAAAAGGTTTGTATTTTAACGGAATTGTCCAACAAGTAATTCCGTAAATAACGGATTGGGAGAAAGATCCGTAAACAGAAATCCGTAAATATACAAAAAAAATTCTACGAAATTTTATCCAAACCGTTAATTTTATGGAAAAGGTTTGTATTTTAACGGAATTGTCAACATTTATTCCGTAAATATACGGATTAAGAGAAAGTTCCGTAAACGGAATTCTGTATATACGGATTTGTTTTTACCAATCCGTACTTTTATGGTCCCTCGTAATTGGACAATTCTGTTAAAATGCTTTTTCCCACAAAGTGTCTGTGGAATTATGGGGGAAAAAATGATTGGAATTTTGGTGCCAGCACTTTTTTTTTTACAGTGCATCAAGGACTACAAAAGTATTCAATAAAATAAGGAAATCATAGTGCAGTTTGGTAATTTACCAATTGAATTGTTTTTGTAAACAAAAGTGTGTGTCCTACATGTACATTCCACAAGGCCAAAGTTGCACAACAGTATTCTATGTTCAACTCGCCGGATAATAATATCTATAAATAATTACTCAGGGGTGACACTTAGTGAAAACAATTTATTCAAGTTAAAAGTTGTCCTTATTCAGGAATACTGCAAAACCAGTCTACAATGCAATTTTTGAAGAGTTCAAGAATTGTTTGGGGGCTAGTGATTTTGAACACCTATATTTTCCAGGAACTGGTTCTGAAACTGTCCTAAAGATTTCATAGAACTTCAATCTCAATAACACCTCTATCAATCAAGAATAGTCTTAGTCTACATAGAAAGCATTAATGATTATTGTTGCAGTTCGTTGGGAATTTAATGAACAAGACCCTGAATGCACGTACGTATGTTCTACTGGATGGATAAATGTGCCTGAATATGGCAAACTTATGGATGGATAAGACATTACTGACAAAAAGACAATTAAACAATCGTACCCTGTAGCTAGACAGGGTTGAGCTTATACTTCCTGTACGTGGGCAAAGTTCTCCCCATGCTAACACAAAATCGTGCATACAAGTATAAAGCTTAGGGAATGTAAATGTAATCAAACAACCAACATTTAACTTTGGGTTCATTGTGTGCCAAAAATTACAACAAACTTCACCCGATCCTCAACAATTGGTATGAAATTAGACTGCATGTACATGAAAACCCCAGACCTGAAAACTTTGTTCTTTGGTTCATTTAATTTTTGAGATAGCGATCAATGCCCTGTTAAACAGTTAAAGGGTACTAGAAATACAAAACTTTAATATGGCGAGAAAAACGTTTTAATAATGTTGAATACTTAACTGCAAAAACTTCATATTTTTTTCTATTCGTTCATTAATCGTGACCCTAAAATAAAAACCAATATGCGCCGTGCCCCGCCCATAAAAGATGACGTCACGGTAAGAATAGAGCGTAGCTGTACCAGGCTAAGCCTAGCCTTGAATACAAGGCTATGCTGTATCCGCAAAGTGGGATCATCGTTTGCCACAACACTAAACGTGTACATAGCCCGCAATGCATTATTATACATACTCAGCTGGTTCTCTATAATAATGCATTGCGGGCTATGTACACGTTTGGTGTTATGACAAACGATGACAGTGCAGCCTTGTATTCAAGGCTAGGCTTAGCCTGGTATAGCCACGCTATATTCTTACCGTGACGTCATCTTTTGTGGGCGGGGCACGGCGCATATTGCTTTTCATTTTAGGGTCACGATTAATGAGCAAACATAAACAAATATGAAGTTTGTGCAGTTGTTAAGTATTCAGCATTATTAAAGGATATATTTCGCCATATTAAAGTTTTGAATTTCAGTTACCCTTTAAGTTCGCGCCGGATGATGTATATAAACGCAAAGTTTTCCCCAGATTCAAAACAGATGATGCATAAACACGCAGCGAGCAAGGCCGGAAATGCATGGTCATGCTTCCCGGCACTATCGGCCTGATCCGCTTCGGATCAAGTTTCGTTAAAAATAATCCCGCCCCTAGGCTCGTTTTTTTTTTTAGAGTTCGAGACTATAACACAAAGAAGAAGTTCCAGCAGGCATATTTTTGTGTGTACAAAAAGCAACCAAGAATAATACTATTTTTCAAAGGGTTGCAGATGCAAAAAATAACCATTAAAATAAGATTAAAATAATACAATTTGTTGAAAAACAGTACATTGTACATCTTTAAAGTCTGGGATTCCTTTTCCTACACGCACAAGTCATCAGAGTTAAAGTTCATTTGTCCAATCACTTTCAAAGAGTGCGATGGAATTGGCAAGTGACAAGACTTTCCCGCTGATAGCTTGGCCACCTCTCTTTGTTGCCATCTTGCATCCCTCACTTGGGTTCATGCCAACAAAGACACTGTGTGAGGTACAATACAACAATAAAACAAATAAATAAAAAGAGCTTTTGATGATGAGTTTTACCCTTCCCATAGTAGTTGTCAGCATTGTATACACAAATAATTGACAAGCTTACTCAGGTAGGACTAGTGCAAATGTCTTGACCACTGAGTGCACTGTGACCGAGTCGAATGAAGCAACAGGTATCGCAACCTCAATGAAGGATGGAATTCATTCTTTGGTTTGTATGCATTCCGTGTCAATTCAACACAACTTTGTACTTGACCCCCACATTATTTGGTGTTATGGTTGGCCTATGGGCTCCGTGCACAAGTACCCCCTCAGCGGAAAGAAAAGGCAAGTTGGGGGCTCAATATCGATGCCATCCATATTGGACCTTGATTTAAATATCTGGTTCCCGCTATGATATTCATAGTAAAGAAAGTCAGCAAACAGGAAAAGCAATCCCACTGGTATACAATATTAAAGGGTTATTCCGTGCCAATTCAACACGCTTTTGGATCCGACCCTCACAGATTGAAAGGATTTTTGGTGTTATGAATGGCCTATATGAGAAACCCCCAGAACTATTTCGTTTTATTTGGCTCGTCAGTTTTTGATATACGGGTCCGTGAACTTTGGACTAATTAGAATGACCTCCAAACTTTAAATACTTATATCTCTAAAAGTATAGCAGATATAAGGCAAAGTTGAACATCATTTTGAAGCTATGCGAATGGTCTCCTTTTTAAAAATCAAAATCGTAGCATGTATACCTGCATATTTGTATGCAAATTCACATTAGCGCTTTTACATGCATTGTGTATACATGTAATTAAATTAATAAAATCATAACTTACAAAGTTTAAGAGCGCCAATCACAACATTTTGAGAAAATATTTCGAAATTTGAAGCTGACGCATTTTCATAATTCCAGGTTATAGGTCATTTTGTTACGCATTTTGTCTATGCTTCATCTTCATGCTACGATTTTATTTATGAAATGGAGACCATTCAAAGAGATTTAAAATAATGTAGGTGCTATACTTGTAGAGTATTTAAAGTTTGGAGGTCATGCTTAATGTAAACAATTATTAAGAGTAACTTTGGCCTTTCCAAAGTATTTATCAACACTGTATACCTGGTGCTTTTGCTGAGACATACCGTATCCTTGGGACCCAATTTCTAGAGGTACACTGACAGAGGACTGTTTTATAGCAAACATTAATGGAACTGAATAAAGAAATAATAAACTAGAACTAAATAACTTTCTCAGGAACATGCCTAGGATAAACCAGAAAAAATCTAGACATGTCAGCTGAACTACTTTTGGACGGCCAAAGTTACTCTCAAGTTGTTTAAATTGTTACTTGTACAGGTACCAATAAATGAATTTCATCCTTCATCAAGGTTGCGATACCTGCTGTTTCCACTGATATTAATACCTACATGTATAAACCAGTTGCAGTCATATAATACTTCCCATTCAAGTGGTA
The DNA here is from genome assembly GCA_037893245.1 of Crossaster papposus. NCBI lineage: Eukaryota > Metazoa > Echinodermata > Asteroidea > Velatida > Solasteridae > Crossaster > Crossaster papposus. The sequence goes on along the minus strand of JBAIAA010000429.1, from coordinate 285,357 downwards.
AAATGCTTCACCCTATATGTACCATAAAACTTACCGCTGGACAAAATCCAAGGTGCAGGAAGCTTGCTTGGTGTACTCTATGTTAAATACATACAGTAGTATGCTGCGAACAACATCACGAGACACTTCTCTGGTGTTATTGCCACATTGATGATGCAGCCATCGACACTTAGAAAAACCCTTGCATTCGGCGAATACAAGTCCCCTGCAATCAATACAAAATTATGTTAACCCATAACCAAGAGGTTTGATGTCTGTGCGAAACAGCACAGCTCACCAAAAGATGAGTTAGAATGAACATGTATGCATGGCTGACTACATGTACATGTGTACAAGTACATGTATAACACTCAAAAACGTAAACAAAGTCTGCAGAAGAATTAACCATGTGTATTCTATTTATATCTTGCTGGCAGGATGGTCCGATCAGTGTCAATGTTTTTTGTATTCTGTATTTTTATATTTTGCAGCTCTTTAAAGTATTACAATCTTTAAGTCGATTACCATCACGCAATTTTAAGCGACAAGATCGTTTGTAGTTGAATGTTCAATTTATAATTTGTTGCAACCAGCCAACTCGCCCAATGAAATACATACGGAGTCAGGTTGGCACAGCGGTTCTTTCCTCGCTTTCCACCTCTATGACCCGGGTTCGAATCCCGTCTGGGCCAATATGTGGATTGGGTTTCCAGTCCCTGCCAGATTACGTGGAATTTCCCCGAGTATATTCTTTTTCTTCCCACCTCTAAACTTCACACTGCCTTCTCTCACTTACACAATGTACCGGTATCTATTTCGTAATTTGCGGTCTCGCTGTTGGATGTTGAACGAATGAAATAGATAAATAAACAAAACGTATGCACAATGTATCTTACCAACAACTAAAATACACGGTGTTGAGGGAAGGTCCTTGATGTCACCCTTGGTAGTCGTATCCTATAGGACATGGATGTATTGTAAAAATGTACATGCAGTAAATACTTCAATTTTTTTTAGTTTGAAAAATATCAATGTAAATTCATAATAGAAACACAAGTTTCATACATGTACATGTATGTCATCACAGTCACCACGAACTGACAGTGGCGGTGATGATGCATTTAAAATCTGTTCATAATAACAGAGAATAAAGGCTTGCAAAGCAAAATACGAAGCTTTCATCAATGGCCAATCCACATGTTTGAACATTCAGGGAATGACTCATTCATGCCCCACCCCCTTCAAATGAGTTCATATTTGTTTTAGACATAGAGGGTAAGTTTGGGAATCCGATCAGCTGTTTTCGCGCTACCGCTCACCATTTTTGTATGATTTAAGTCAAAAATGGGAGTGGCTGCCAATTTTCAAAGGACCATATACTAAACCCTTTTTCAAAACTTTTCGATATTGGTTTCTTTAGCAGGTATTAATTAGCTGCATTATGCATTGCTGAGCATAACGAATGCTGGGTACGTCTTATGACCTTGACCCCTTGCATCCTTGCAAAATATACTTGCACTTTTTGCCATTCATCCTCAATCTTCCAAAACTGCAAGGAGGATTGAGGAGGGTTTGGGTTAATTTGACCTTGTGCATCACATGTACAACTTTGGCCCACAGGTTATTATGGTCATTCATGGCAAATTTGGAAAAACGATGGGTGGTAGCGCTGGTCCTATGATGCTAAAACTTAAATTTGTAGCTTTATCAGCCAAAATTGGCACACACATGACACAACAAATAGGAACAATTTGAAGGGGCGATTTGACACAGAATGACCTCCCAATTAAGACTAAATATTGTATTAGGCATGTGAGGTACAGTGTATAGGTACTGCGTACCGGTACTTACATCGTAAAAACGGATAAGAGCAGATACATCCTCTCTGAAATGTGCCGCAATCATTTAAGGTAATCCCTGGAGGATTGCAAGCTGGTTTTGGTGTTTGCTAACAGCGGTAGTGATGGAATGGACTGCTTCCACCAATGATGCAGGGATGCTCTTGGTTTTGAAGTAGGCCAGAAGTCTACGTCCCTTTGACACAAGGGTATCATTTAGTATTTAAACCAAGTTGATACCAGTTAGGCAATAATATGTTTACAAGTAAGCTTTTCAACAGTATTTTGGTTTGTTACATTTTGGATAGCTACAAAAGGTATATTACACCTTTAAATTTGACTTTGTGGATCACACGACCTCGAGCATACAGGGTTAAAATTATACATAAATCAGCAAACCTCTGTATCTCAGTATTACCCAAAATATATAACAAATCTAAACTACGTAATTTGAAGGGGGTGGGGTGTAACTTTTAATTTTAGGGGGGGGGTGATCTGACATGGAATGATCTATAAATTAGAGTCACAGGAACCTTAATTGAAATTTGAATTAAAGCGTCAAATACATGTACTTCAAGAACTCTGGTATCCTTTGTGCTCCAGAGATCATTACAAGGACACTAATATTCATGCCCCAATAATTGACATTTGAGGAGTACAGACATGTACTATACATGTATGGACCCCCAAAATGACCAATTAGCAAGAATTTATCCCAGAGGGTTTTTCACATGACATTACCCAAATGTAGCTCAAATTGTTCACATCATCCAGTGATTTGAAAAAAGAAAATAAATAAAATCTATGAGGAGCTTACAATGTACCTTACCGCTGACGGGTCTGTCTTATACAGTGTAGATGTCTGATTCTTGAATCAAAGTACCGTATGTTCCAATAATCTGAAAGTGAAATAAAACCATTATTGAAACATTTTACCAACAAGTTGGGAGCCCACTTAACCACTTAACTTAACTTGAGCACTAACCATCTCTAATCTTCCAAAATCCTCCAAGTTGCAAAATGCAGGATTTGAAGGATTCATGAGGGCACTTGGAAGTTGAGGCGTCGGAGGATTTGGCAGGATTTAGGGCGTTTGGGGCTTTTGCCACTGGAGAATAATGCAGAATCCAAGTAAACTAATGCTGAATGATTTTGCAGGATTGAGGTTAGGCCTACGGTACATGCACTTGGGTATTTATCCAAATGTGGATTTTGGAGGATTGAGGTTTAAGCCTAAATCCTAGGCCTATCGGTAGACCCACTAACTGGGGCTCTACATGTATACATGTAACTCCTCTTTTTCAAATTTTTAAATATAACTTGTCGTACTAGAGCCACACGCAAAACAGTATGCAAAATGTCTTACATGAAGCTCAAAAATGTCGCCAAAACCATAACAATACTTAACAAAATACCTGACAATCGCCTAAATAGCGTTCCATATGTGTCCAAGATCAACTAATGGGGCTTCGGGGGTACTCACGATAAATTCTTGACCTGCAAATCTAGGAAATTTGAGTACTGCACACTTGCTGTTCGCAATGATGAATTGTGGCTTTTTTAGATGGCCACACCGGATAATGGGATGCCTGTGATGTCACAGGTCAAAGTGTATCGACAGTGTCGTAAACAACTGCTGGGTTGCAGGGTAAGCATCGAATGTTTCATGACATGGCACAAAAGCTGTACTGTGGCCTCATGCTGAGGAGACACCAATAACTCTCAGGCGGAGATGGCGAATCGCGAGGGGTATGGCAAAGCAAAATAATTATAACCAATTATAATTTACCATGATTATTATTATTTTGCATTGCCATACTCCTCTCAATTGCAAGCATTGTGCACACGGTCTGCATCTCCGGCCGAGAGCGATTGGCATGGTGGTGTCTTCTTTAAGCACGCGGCCACAGCCACTGCTTTAATACCCTGCAACCCAGCCGGCTGCGCGCTAGTTGTTTATGACACGGTCGATACACTTTGACCTGTGACATCACAGGCATCCCATGATCCGGTGCGGCCATCTAAAAAAGCCGCAAATCATCATTGCGATTTTGGCAACCTTTTGGAGCTCTGCTCCACCATGTAAGACTAAGACATTTTGCATACTGTAGATTGTTTTGCGTGGGGCTCTGGGCTGGGGCTCTATCATGTCTATAGTACATGTACATGTACATATTCTCATGGTCGGAGGCTGTTCCACCTATTGCACACGCCGTCGGGAAAAGGGGTAGCCCTCCATTCAATTTGTACAGGGAATTACGCGTTTTCTATATTTTTTTACAGCAATAAAAAAAATGCATACTTTTTTTCCCGGTGTATCGTGGGAGATTGTTACTTTATAAAACAATGAAATTTGGAAATATTTCGGTGTAGTGTTTAATATAGACATTGGACAATAATTAATTATTTAGATTGTTTTTACATAGACCACAACACTATTCATTGCTACTCATTCCCCTTTGAGTCCAGAGGGGGTGATAACTAACAGCCACCACTGACCAATCAGAGACAAGAAACAGGGCCCGGTGACGTCATGCCGACCGCGAGAACAGTACAAGTTAAATCCAAAATTCGAAAAAGAGGAGTTAAGAGCCCCAGTTAGTGGGTCTAGTACTAGTACCAGTACTTTATATACAAAAACTAATTACCACCATCATGAACAATCATCAATAATGGACCAAATTAGGAAATATCTATTCTTATTTTGGTATCATTCATGGAATACATCAAACCGACATACGCCGTTTTTCGTCTTTTTTTTCTTGGCATCTAAAAGTAAAACCTCGGACAGGTTAAACGATATTTACTAAAATGCAACCCCCAAACTAAATCCACCAATTCCTGACAATTCAAGCAATTGCCATGGTGTATCCTACCTGTATTATGGTCGTCGTACCGGCCACCGTCCGTCTCATCATAATATCTGCGGTGCCGAAAACGATAAATACGCGCGTTTCTATCACACGAACTGCTGATATATTGCGGCCGTCTGCAAACGTAGTCTGTGCACAGCTCCCGTAAGAAGTAACAAATAACATGAAAAATGTGATGTCGAGTCTAAAACCAGACATCAATCCTGGCACGCAATGGTAAAAAGAAAACTGTTGTGACCAGTCGCCTTCCTCGACAGGTCCCAGACTATTTTCCCATATATATATATATATATCTTTAACACTAATTCTAACTATTGGGGGAAATACTTTAAAAGTGACCCTTAGGGAGAAATTACTTCCGTTACATGAAAAAACCTTAAAATAGATGATATACATCTGTATATTAAACTGAATTGAAGTGTGGACATACATCTATCCTGTATTAAGGTATTAAGTGACATACCCAGGTTTGTGTGGAATATAATTTTTTCAGGGGTACAGATTCCCCTTTTAGACACTTTTAAGTTAATACGCCATTAAAGGGGAAAAGTTCATATTTTCCCCTTTTGACGCGGTATGAAAAATATGGCGCTTTGGGGGAAATTATATTATTTCATATGGAATTCCATATGTGCCACTCTAAACGTCGTGCGTCGCTTGTCGTGCGGCACTCGTCGCGCGTCGCCTTAATTGTGTTTGGCCTTTTACCTTGACGCATGCACATTACATATGTTTCAGTCATATCCAACTTTAAGTTTATGCCTGTCATCAACGTGTGGTGCGTGTGAGTTTATTTACAAACTGTGGAAAGGTTTCAATATTTTAAGGCTCATAATCAGAATTTAATGTGACCTGTGTATGGGTGCATGGCGTAATAATCTACAGCAGTCGTTTTACTTGCCCTTCCACTGTGTCTGTCGTCCCTATTTGCAAATCATAACCAGTCAGCCCAAAAACTTAATTTACCTGGAATAGGACTTGAACAAATAAAAGCCTCGTTGTACTTAACAAGCTTTCTATAAGGAGAGCTGGCAGTATACCAACACAAATAAAGTCACTACAATCCACGAAACGTAAAGGCCGTGTCACACGGGGCAATTTATATGATGATGAGTGGCATTAAGGAAGATTTGTATTTTGAAGTGAGAAAATAATACAATATTCACTTTAATATGAAATAGTTGGTATAGTTTGGCTTTGGGTGGTGGAGGTGTTTGTCCTTTTTGTTTTGGTGGGAGGCCTCCTGGTTTTTAAGCAAAAACATGGGGTGTTTAAAAAAGAACAGTTTAGTAGGAGAGAAAATATTGCCAGAATAAGCAATCGACAGTTTAACAATAATGTGCTTTTTAAATTTACCCTTTGTTTGGTTCTCCAGTGTCGGATATAAAAAGAAAAATGTTCAGGCAAAATGTTGGTAAAACCCACCTGTAGTTGAAAGTGCGGGCCGTTTTGGTGAGTTGGGTTCCAGGATAGGGCTTCATCATGTATGACTTTAACCCGAAGGCATCATCAGCCACGAAAACGTAGGGGGTTCGTGTTTGCCTTGATGGGAGCGCGGAGACGTTCAGCAGCTGGAAAGTTGAGCCTGTTTTCCGCTATTGCCTTGCTTAGGGAACACTTGTTCCACACTCCTCCGTCACTTACTCTTCCGTTGGTGCCAATGTCAATGTATCTGAACATGAGGTCAGCATCAACAATTGCCATCAGTACGATTGAATGAGTCCCTTTGTAGTTGAAGTAGTAGGAGCCAGAACTTGGAGGTGGTTGAATAACTACATGTTTACCGTCAACAGCCCCCAGACACATTGGAAAATTCCACATGTCTCCAAATTGTTTGGCGATGATTTTCCATTCCTTATGGGATTTGGGTACATTTATGCATTTATTGCCCAAATGATCGAATATAACTTGGCATGTCTCGTTAACTATTTGGGAAATAGATTGCCTGCTGATCCTGAAATTGAAGGAGAGTGATTTAAAAGTTTCACCAGTAGCTAGGTATCGAAGCGTGACTGCTAGTCGTTCACTGGGGCTTATGCTGTCGCGCATCAAAGTGTCTTGCTTTTGAATGCCAGGAGCTACGACCTCCAAAAGCTCCTGGAAAGTTTCTTGGTCCATTCGAAGCCATGATCTATGTTAAATTGAACGACAGGAATTGGTTCAGAGCCTAGACGTTGCCCCTGTTTTGAACTTTAGCTACATAGGCCTATACCTCATTCGGAACTTCCTTCCCTGCCCCGACACTGAAGAAAGTATTTAAAGATTACTTTTTAAACACACGCAGTCTGACAACCAAATTGTAACCAAGACATCTAGGCCACTAACTGTTAAAATCGGACTGGCCATTTCCCACTTGACATAATAAGGCCTTCAATGTAAACTACATGTCGCAACCATGCAGGTATGTTTCGGGGGGAAGGGAGGACCGGGCTAGCTTTGCACAATTTGACGCCTGTGACATGGTAATGAGGCCCAGGATAACTAAAAGAGTTATTTTGGAAAAGGTCTTTACAGTAATCTTACTTTGACCTCAAAATACCGTGTAGGCCTAGTGCGGCAGTATCCACTTATATATTGTATACTACAACCAACCATCCGACCTATTACAAAATAAATCGAATGTACCTGTAGCTTGTTGTGTCCTCTTCAGAAAGCTCCCTTAATAGGTTACAAAAACACCCTTGATCTTTCCTTCGTATAGAAGCCAATTCCTTGCCCACAATCTTTTCTTTTTCGTCTCTGTTTTGTCCTCCAAAATAAGAAATAATGCCGCAGCAGCTCTTTTTTTACTTAAAGACATTCTCCATTTCTCATCCGAAGATAATTAAATAATGACTTCAGTACCGTCAAGCTGATGAGACTGAGCGCGTACGGGCACGTGCACGTTCAGGCAGTTTGAAAATTGCCCAGTTGCGTGCGATTTTATTGCGCGCGCGTTGCGTTTGAATTGCCCCGTGTGACATGCACGTTGCTTCGACGAAAATCGCCCGTGCCGAGATTGCTAGCAACTTGGTTGCCCATTAATTGCCCCGTGTGACTAGGGCTTAACGTGTGCCTATTCATCATTGTTCAATCTACATGTGTATGTACAGTGTACATACAAAATTATACACTACTGCATGATCACTCACGAAATAAGAATGACCATTGCCAACTGAGGCAACCCAATGTGCACTGCATGGGCGACGGGCGACGGGCGACGTTTAGAGTGGCACATATGAAATTCCATAGTTTCATAATATGGAACTACGAAAGAGTTACGTTGACACGTCACTAACAGGGAAAAGTTCATATTTCCCCCTTTTGACGCGGTATGATAAAAATGGCGCTTTGGGGGAAATTATATGTTTCATAGTATAATACTACGTAGGAGTTAGGTTAACACTTCACCAACGTGAAAAAGTTTATATTTCCCCCTTTTGACGCGGTATGATAAAAATGGCACTTTGGGGGAAATTATATGTTTTATAGTATAATACTACGTAGGAGTATAGGTTAACACTTCACCAACGTGAAAAAGTTTATATTTCCCCCTTTTGACGCAGTATGATAAAAATGGCGCTTTGGGTGAAATTATAGGTTTCATAGTATGAAACTACGTAGGAGTTAGGTTAACACTTCACCAACGGGGAAAAGTTGATATTTCCCCCTTTTGACGCGGTATGGTAACAATGGCGCTTTGGGGGAAATTATAGGTTTCATAGTATGAAACCACGAAGGATTTACCGTTAACACGTCATAACGGGAAAAAGTTCAGATTTCCCCCGCGGACTTGCGGTTTCTCACTAATATTTTTTTGTCGGGTGTGCAGAGGTATATGGAACTAAAGGCACCGGTTTCCTCTGCATATCGTGCTAGACAAATGTCAATATTATTGCTACCCTGGAGTGTACATCACCCAGTGACTGAGATTTAGGAGTTCGCAGATGAGATAAAACACACAGAAAAAACAGAAAATGTTACACTCTTAACAAATTAAATATTTAACTCTGCGTGAAGCATAAAACACAAGACAGGAATTATGCATAGAATGGGTTTATTGAATCATAAAGATGTTATTAGTTTCAGTTCATTCAATTAATGCAATATTATTATAGTTCACAAGCAACTTTGTAAAGTGAAATAAAAAACAATAACAAAACCTGCTTTTCAATTTTTTTTAATTTTTTTTTACTTTGAGCAGCTAAATGCACCCGTCATTACTTTGAAAAACAGTCAAATAAGCAGTTTTTCTAAATTCATTTTGTAATAGACCTGAGACGTAATGGCTTTGTTTACATATGCGGTTTTTTTATAGGAGCGAAGTCGGGACACCAGACGACGTAGGAACAGACTCATAGGAAAGCGCCTATGTAAACAAAGTGCGACTTCATTACGTCTTAGAAAAGGTGGTTTGGAAACCACATGTGTCGGCTGGTTTCTAAATTATTCTATTATGACTGTACATGTATATGGGCATTGGTAACGGTTGCAGGACTACATGTGGGGTTGGTTCTCCAGGATCGACACAGTAGTAAAAAGCAAATGCATGTACACGTAATTCAGATTACCTTCGATCGACACGACCATCACATTATGTTACAATATTGCATTCATGAACCAATGACGTTTGATTGCAAGTGGACTACACGTTTTTGATCGATACAAGTTTTACAATGCCAGCCCGAACTTGACCTTACATGATCCTTGACCTGAGTACTTGACCTCTCACATACAAGTTATAATATTGTATTCCTTATCTTGTTTGATTGAAAGTGGACTTTAAATTTTCAAATGAGACGATTTTACAATTTATGCCTATTTTATGTGACCTCAAATATCCTCAGTACTTGACTTTTGACAAGAACAACCCATGTTACACTATTGCATTCAGGAACCAAGTTTTCAAATGAAACAACACGACCACATGTTACAATATTGAAGGTACATGTACGAAGACCTTTTCTTTAGCGGTGTTCGCACTGGACTTTTTTAGTGCATCCAAATTGTAACAAAAACAAATTCGCCACAATGCATTTCTAAAAGGTCCCCACAATAACATATTAAAAGTCTTTAAAAATTCAAGTGGTGGAAATATGACTAATTTGCATAAATCGTTAATCCCTTCCGCGTAATATATTTATTCACATATTTGGGTATATAATATATTTTAAAAAATTGAAAAGTTTATTTGGGTAATTCTACTTACATATCCCTACTTCGATAACATTTTCTAAAGCGTATATATGAGAACATGGTAATTATTCAAAATGACAACTTAGTGACCCTATAAATGTTCGTACATTACACTGTCTCCAGATATCTTCCAGTAGTCAGTATCGGTGAGCTTCAAATTCACCAAGTTGCTTACTGGCACAGTTATCATATTAAAACCTTATGGAAAATCTTATGGAAAATTATATGAACAATGATAACATTGTGATATTTAGCACAGCAAACCAAAACTGGGAGAAAATGGTTTGTTCATAAACTAGGCGAAAAATAAGTTAAAGGGTTACCTAACATGGGAGACTTGAACAAGTTCAAGAAAATCCTCAAAATACATTCTAACGTAGATATGATTATTGTAAGCAACAACAATCTTTAATTTGGGGGGTTTCTTGAACTTGTTCAAGTCTCTCACCTTAGGTAACCCTTCACCTACTTTTTAGCCCAATTTATGGACACACGATTTTCCCCCAGTTGTTGTTTGCTGGGCTAAATATCACAATGTTATCATTGTTCACAATGATTTTTCATAAGGTTTTAATATGATAACTGTGCCAGTAAGCAACTTGGTGAATTTAAAGCTCAACCATACTGACTACTTGATGATATCTGGAGACAAGGTAAATGCGTGCAAATTATAGGCTATAATTATTGATTTTGAACCATTACTCTATTTTCAAAATTATTCAGTCACTTAATTACATGCTTTAGAAAATGTTATTGAAGTAAGGATGTGTAAGTAGAATCACCAAAATAAACTTTTCGAAAAATAAAAATAAAATATAGGAATAAACATATTACACGGCAGGGATTAACGATTTATGCAAATTAGACATATTTCCACCGCTTGGATTTTTAAAGATTTTTAGTATGTAATTCTAGGGACCTTATAGAAGTGCACTGTGGTGAAAAAACCATTGTTACAAACTGGACTATAAGCCAAGTTTGACTGGAATTGGACTTCAACTTTGCATGCAAGACCAATTTTTCCAAACTTTAACCAAAATGACACGTACTGATGAACACAAGGACATACGGGCAAATAAACTTATTTTAGTTAATTAGAACACCGTGCTACAGCATAATATACAATTACAGCAGTAATAAATATTTATCAACGATGTCCTTGGACTTGCAAATCAACTTAATTTCATTAATTAATTAGAAAACCGTGCTACAGCATAATATACAAATTCATCAACCAGGTCCTTGTATTTGCAAATTAACTTATTTTCAATAATTAATTAGAAAACCATCCTACAGCACAATACACAATTGCAGCAGTAAATATAAATTCATCAACAAAGTCATTCGATTTGCAAACTGCAATTTTTTTGGCGAGTGTCATCAATGTAAAATATATTTTGTTTCCTATAATTTTTAAAAATTCACAACAATTGACTTCTAAAACCTTTATCTTTTATGGTTGAGATCAAAGTTACTATGCAATTTGTAAAGTAGGTTACGATACTCAAATCTACAACCTGAAACAAGTGCCTGGCATCAATGGTCGGGTAGTCCGGGCACTCGAGCCGGTTCCGATGCAAGGCCCTAGTCATTGCATATTAACTTATTTTCATTAATTAGTTAGAAAACATTGCTACAGCAGTATCATGAACAAAGTTCTTGAATTTTGAAATTAACTTATTTTCATTAATTATTTAATTAAAAAAACATGCTACAGCATAATTCATCAACACCGGTATTAAAAACAACGAAATTCCAATTTTTACAAGACTTAAACTTTATAACAGTGTTTTTCAATGTTCAATGTCATAAGTATTAAGTGAATAACAAGGTAATCAGCTGATCTGAGGAAAAAGTTTCATGCCTGTCAAGAAAGAACTCGGACTTGCAAAATAACTTATTTCAATTAAATAAAAACCTTGGGACATTATAATACACAATTGAATCAGTAAATAGAAATTCATCAACAACGTCCACAGTATGCTTTGTGCATTTACGGGTAGTGTGGGACCCGGGCATCCGTTAACCAATTTGGTCGGATGACGTGTATAAACGCATTTTTTCCCTGAAAATTAAAACAGTTGACTGATAAACACGCCATGAGCAACTCGGAGCATGGCCGAAAATATCTATCAGTGACAAGCTCACAAGCGGCATGTGGGTGTGCTACACATCATTTTTCAGCCTGAACCCGCCTGGGATCGATGTTTGTGGAAAAACCATTCCATGCCTGGGCCCGGTCAGTGTCAAGATAATCCTGGCATGAACTGGTTAAAGAAACAACCCCAAAAATTGTACATACATTTAGTTGAGGTGACATCAGAGGTCACATAATTTAAAGGCTATCTGACCTGCGACGTCACTCATCAACCAAATTTTATGAAAAACACGATGAGCGCACATACCAGCATGCACATTTGAATAGATGTAAACAAAATGCACACCTTCTACAGTGTATACTTTAATTTTTGCGAGCATCATCAATGTTAAATATATATTTTGTTTTTCTATGCCGCCTGGTTTCATTTTAAAAATTAACAACAATTGACATTCAAAACCTTTATCTTTCATGGTCTGAGAAGTATTATTATGTAATTTGTAAAGTTGGTTATGGGTACTCGATTCTACAACCTAATACAAGCTATTTACTGGCTGTAATATGTCATTTGAACATTAACAGGTAAAAATTGGAGTACACTCAATTTTGACAAATCCAAGATAAACATTTGGGTTAATCTATAAACTATGGGTCCAACTCTAGTATCCTTGTTACATCTGACAAGTATAAGATTTTGCAATGCAGGATATTCTTTAACCCTAACCCTCCATGGTATTTTAGCTAGAAACTCTGCCAGTCAAAGCAACACGCACCATTTTTTAAATTGACTAGCCTGTCCAGTGGATCAGGTAAACAATCTCAACGCCAAACCACCTCAGAGTTTTTGGTCACCCAACACAGCAAGATACACATCACTGGTATTGTTCAATAGGGACACAACAAATCTCGTTTTTGGACGCGGCATTTATAGAATGACCCATATTAGATTTGTCATTTTGAGGGGTTTGGCCCACTGAAATTGCTTTCTGTATGCTTGCATTTTTTCTAAGGATATTGAATGATTCCAATTGAAAGACAAAATGTGATAGAGCAGTGTACCCACCCCCCCCCCCCCCCCCCCCCCCCCCCCCCCCCGACATGTGGCAAAGGGTTAACACCCCCATGTGTGGCAAAGGAGTACTCCTTGTCCCTGTACCTTATACACACTATAAGGCTATTGTTACATAATTCCTGAGATTCCAGTAACAATGGGGGGGGGGGGGGGGGGGGGGGGGGGGGAGGGGTCGGGTCTCTACCAATAGCTGATGGGGTGAACACAATTTAAAAAGATCTATATTTGGCTACCACCTCCATAAAATGACAAGCGATTTTCAAATTTGCAGAGGTATGCATGATGAGTGATCCCAACAGTTTCAGTCTGAAAATGCACACAGGTCCCCTTTAAGTCCATTCTAACCATAGAGCTATATTAAATTACTAGAGAGCTGGCTCGATGTACAAAGTGATGCGAGCTGGGCGCATCCATGTTTGTGCACAAGCCTATGGAAAACTCAAAATTGTGTACGGCTTTTGTACGGCTATTTGCATATCTGCGTTTGTATTCTATACAGTGCGTTATCGAAGCCGATACGCCCAAAACCGAAACGAATGATGAGCAAATGAGCACAAATGCGTGTGCATACCCGCGCGCTGCAGATGATTTTGCCTTTACTTTTTTTACTTGCATGACGCGCGTAAGTTGTTTGCGTCTGTTCTACTTGCACGCGCGTTGCATTTTTATTATGTTCTACCAGCACGCACATAATTCAAAATGTCTGCGCGCAGAATGGATTCAAAGTATCTCAGCGCATAAAAATGAAGAGTTAGCGCTCTAGTAATTTAATATAGCTCTATTATCCTAACTTAATCGTCCCAATCGCATTCCCGTTTCCTTGCTTTCTGCTCAAGTTTCCGCTTCTCGTTCATGACTTTGGTATGTATAGTTGTTGCATCTTGTTGGAAGCCTGGATGAGTATTTACAAATGCGGCTATTTCACGTCGTCCTGTCCACCAAAAAAAAAGGTATAAATTTAATTTAATTATCAAGGACACTAAATGTACAGTATCCAAGAAGGTGCAGATGGTTTTCAATTGGAAATTTGAATGTCCTACAAACACCATATCCTAAAAGGTGGTACAGTAAACTGCAGTAGGACTCGAAAATTTGTAAAATCAACTTACACGAATGCCAGCATTTGCAGTAAGTCATCATTTTGCAGACTATACACGAATGGCCTATGCACATATGATTCATTCCACAAATACCCTGGTTTACCTCCTTAATTCTTGATTCCAGCAAATTAGTCCTCAATTTTTATTATCACAGGCTGGGGTACTAAACACACTGGGTGCGTTCAGACACCGTTTTAAATTCGCTTAAAACACAACTCGATTTGGTTAAAAGTTTTAGCTTAAACAATGTCTGAACGGTTTTATCTCACCGCTAAAACGATGATTTAAAACACCTCGGAGGGAGGGTTTATCTAAAAACTCTGGCCATTTTATCTTTTTAACAGTGTCTAAACGGTTTTAGCTAAAACATTCCTGTTATTAGCCGCCACATTTGACAGTTGCGTAAACTGTTCTTAAGTGCGGTAATTGTTTACGTGATCCGATCCAGTAAAGTGATGCATACATGTGCGCGCTATCAGCAAATGGGTAGCCGCACGCCGCATACCCACGCCATTATTAGCTGCCATTGCAACGTTTTACCTCCATGGTTTTACACTAATTTCGGTTTCGTTATATCTACTAGTTTATCCGTGTATTTTTGTCAATCATTAACTTTACAGTTAGCTGTACTTTTAATTCTGTTCATCATCGTGGCCAATGCTCTGACGATTGCAAAGAAAGGCTAAGACAAAGGATTGGAAAAAAGTATCGCATGGTGTGAATTGGACGAGGGTGGAAGTGAAGGCCCTCACTAGCGGTGGGCCAAACTGACATTGTTTGCACTTGCCTTATTATCATGCTCAAGAAAGCTATAAGGCTATCGACTGCCGGATTAGCTTCTTCATTAGAAACAATCATTTGCTGAATCGCGATAATTATTTTAAGAAGAATTTCTCGAGACAGCGCCTTTTTGAAAATCATGTATTTAGGGTTCGCTATTGTGCGCGCAACCAAGCGATGGATGCATGCATTACGTACTGTGTTAGGAAGCAATTATGCATGCAGCTGCACACAGAATGTTTTGATGCGAAATATGTAAACCAGTACTATACGTGACCCCAGAACAGAGATACAACAAGTTAAAACAAGTTAAAACTCGCTATACTTAAAACGGTGTCTGAACACTCAGTGTTTTAATTTAACGACCGATCGCCCGTAGTGACCGTTTTAACTTTTACTGTTTTAGCTAAAACGCTGTCTGAACATGGTGACTGTCCGAACAAGCGTTTACAACAGGTCACTCAAA
The DNA here is from genome assembly GCA_037893245.1 of Crossaster papposus. NCBI lineage: Eukaryota > Metazoa > Echinodermata > Asteroidea > Velatida > Solasteridae > Crossaster > Crossaster papposus. The sequence continues at coordinate 269,976 of JBAIAA010000429.1, read as the reverse complement.
ATCTATTCAATGAGAATTTGATTTATCAGCAGTGCCCAGCAACCTATTTGCAGGGCGAGGGGTATGAGTGAATCATTCAATAAGACGACCCCCAAAATAAACAGAGTGCATGCGTGCAGACTATAGAGCAAAGACCCTAGAGCGCCGCGCAGCGGCGCAAGACAGTTTACTGTGTACTAAACGCCCATTGGCTGATGGTAGTACGGCATGGAGCAGATCGGCCGCCATTTTGGTAAGCGAACTTGTGTGTGACACATCGCCCCACGTGTAGTAAACAAGTTGACAACACGTAAAAGTAAACAAATCAGATAGCATTCTAAAAATGATCGGCAGTCATAATGACGTGAAGCATATTTGGTAAGTATTTGCAGGTATGCATTTTGTTTAGGTGTATGAAAATGTGTTTTTTTAGGTCAAATATTTTGGGTGATTAGAAACGGAAAATAAACCAGACAAGCTGGCGACGTCCTTTCAGTTTCACAGACTGTCTTTAATACGTCTTTCCGACTTTTCTCAAATGTAAACGGTAGGCCTAGGCTACTTTACTAATTCTAGTTCCACCATTTACTACTGACTTTTGGATAGACTTCCAATTAATTCAGTTAAAATTGTTGACCATGATAAAATTATACATGAAGGCCCTACAAATACAATTTGTTAATCAAACTCGATTGCTTGGTGTCCGGAAATTGGGCAGAAACGGGCAGTAGCTAGACCAATGACTCATGTTGCACTGAAATTGGCAATTATAAATATTAACCAAGGCACTGTTTATAGACTTAGACATTTTTACCATAATGATTTATGGCTACCTTCAATTTCATTGTGACTTTGCATTCATGAAATGGGCATCAGCCTTTTTTTATAGCTCCATGATCAAACATGATCAAACCAAGTGCAATTAAAAAATAAATCCTCCAGATCTAGTCCGAGTTTTTTTATCATTTGGACATCATCTGACGATGTCCAAATGTTAAAGAAGCGATAACTAGAGTCCAGTCAGTAACTCGGACTACTCCAGATCAATGAAACTTAGGAAGAAAATACAATAATCTGCAAATAGCGTCACGCTGTGATTTGAACCGAGGGCCATAGCTCACAAGCTATAGGAATGTTTAATCTAGTATAGGCCATGTGCTGGTTCGAAGGAGTGGTCATTTTTATACAATTTATGTAGGGCCTAGTAGTTGAGGAGGCATCAAGCACATGAATTGCAATTATAATTTCATTTGGACAGTGAAGTTGTAATAAAGTCAAAACACAGCATCCAGTCGATCATAATTTTGGTCATTAATTTAGTCAAATTATAAAGAATTATGACCAAGGAATGCCAATTGTAATGATTCATTTAACTAGGCAAATATGAACCTGATGATGAGTTACAAGACCGGATAAACTTATTATTGACTTCATGTGATAAAAAAACAATATTTGTATAACAAGAATTACATCTTAAATTGAAACTAGAAATATGGCAGCCAGGAAGAACTGACAGCGAGGATTGGGCGTAGAATCAACGACCAGGATGTGACGAAGAGATGTGGGCTAGGTTAGAGTGAAGAACTTATGACCACAGTAGGATAAAAGATTGACAGCCATGGTAGAATTGATGACCATCTTGGACTTCAAGGTACATTGTAATATGCAGTGTCAAATCAAACTGGACCATATTGATACAAATTATTCAATTTGTCATTTCAACTAAATGGGTCACAGGTCATTCCGCATAACTAACGCACGCTTTATTAATGGTCGCACCATCTTAAATTCAATCATTTTAAATTCAATCAGAATGGGCAGTTTGCTTGGCATCGCGTGACATTACATCAGCAATTTTATCCTGAATAACCTTTGACCTGGACTATTTCATTGAGATACTGAACTGGCTTATTGAGTCCCACTTTCTTGGGATGTTTCGAATATTCAAATATCAACCAAATATTCGAATACCATTTTGCTAGTTTGAATATTCGTTAAAACATTTGTTTCTTCTTTTTCTTACCATGCCCATTCCTTTGTTAGACATGTACAGTGACAAAGATGCCGTGTGCCGGTGTACTACACATCACATACTGCCGTGTGCTTATAGAGGTGAGCTATTTGGTCGCAGAGCTTGACAAATCCCGGGCCCAGACGGCGCCACGACAACCATGCCAGGGCTCTAGTTTCCCGTGTTATACCAACTGTATTGCACATGCTTTTTTCAGAGAATCAAACACAATAATCATGTACCAGAAAGTTACACAAATCAGCAGGTACAAGCAACAATATTCACCCACAAATAAAGTTTAATATCATTGCCCAGTAACTATACCTTTCAAAAACTGTTTTCTTTTTAAACCCAAGTTTGGAATATTTGACTATTCGGTCATAACTCATAACGCAGTTTCGAATATCGAATACTAAATGATTCGAAAATGAACAGCCTACCACTTCCTTCACATCTTTTCACTGTGGCATTTATGTAGATTTCTATTTTTTTAACTTTAATAGATTTTGACCTCAACTCCAAACAAATGTACCAGTACATCTCCTTTAGTACAAATTCAAGCCATGCATGTTTTGATTGAGAAACTGTAAAATGTGTTTGCTGTCATACGATTAATTACAAGTAGGCTCGTGTGTCCAGGAAGGTCAGTGGAATGGGGGCAGAAATACCTTTTTGAACATTGTTAAATTTGTACTTGCATTTTTTGTCTTTATGTACAGACGAGATCAACTTTTTAAAGACTGCCAAGATAGATCAGTTGGATTCAACTACATGTAATGGCACCTGGCGTGATGAGTGATGAAGGCATGCAACAATTTCCTTTGTTTAACCAGTTCGCGCCGGATGACGTATATAAACGCAAAAATTTCCCCAAATTCAAAACGGATGACGAATAAATACGCCAAGTTCAAGTTCGGAAATGTATGTCAGCAGCGCGCAAGGCCGGAAGTGCGTGGGTGTGCTACCCAGCACTATCGGCCTGAACACGCTTCGGATCGAGTTTCGTTAAAAATAATCCCGCCCGTCGGCTCGGCGATGTAAAAATAATCCCGGCGCGAACTGGTTAAGAACTGTCATGAAATACCCTTTCGCCAACTCGTAGTGTAAAGATATTTTCTGGTCGAGGCTATCAGGTGATCTATCCAGTGGCGTAACTACATGGTCTATTTTTTAAAGGGCAACTTGGGGGTGCACCAATTTTTCAGGGGGGAACTAAATGGCAACTATTATATTGTGTGTGTGCAAATCGAAATAAGGGGGGGGGGGGGGGGGGGGCCTTGGACATAGTCACCTTGAACCCATATCGTTCGCACAGGTATCATTTGTTCATTTGCCATCGACAAATTGTGCAACGCAAGACTTGCGTGATTGTGCTATCGACCGATCATGCAAACATGTTGCTGCAAGATCAGGATTTTGCGCGGTCGAGCAAAACGCAAGTCTTGTTGCACAATCTGTCGATGGTGTAAACATTTCTCTGCTTATAGTCGAACTACGGATGGCTGCATAAACAATAGATTTCCCATTCACATAGTGCGATTGGGATATCACACAAATCGACCAAATGTAGCCAACATCAACATTTTTATCTATTTACAGATTCATCCAACTACAAATGAAAATTGTATAAAGTGTCACAGGGCTCATCTTTAGAAAAAGTTATTTTTATTTTTGTTTAATTACTTAAATACACCAGTAGTAAACAGCTTTAATTGTCTTACTCTTAGGCCATCTTAACTTATTTGATTTAAATTTATTTTAGTATCACTACTTAAAGGTAGGATACACCATTGGTAATTGTTTGAATTATCGTGAATGGGTAGATTTGGGGGGTTGTATCTTTATAGTAAATATCGTTTAACTGACCTGTCCGAAGTTTTACAATCACGGATGCCGAGAAAAGCACCAAAAACAGCGATTGTTTTATCTTCTTTTTTTTGCGAGATGCCTAGAATCATTATTTACTTTCAAATAAGTAAGATATTTCTTAATAATTCGGTAGTAAATATTTTCGATATCTGCAAATGGTGTATCCTACCTTTAAATTTAAACCAAGAAAACTTAACAAAAGTAATTTTCTTTTTGACAGCTGTAAATGGTTTATTTAATGTTTCATTTGTACTTTTATCGACATCTAAATCTTTCATAATTTGTTATTTTATTTTGTGAAAACAAGATGTTAATAATATTTTGCAACTAAAGATTATACAAAAACAACTGTGCAAATGAGTTTTAATTCTTTGTGTGGAATACAATTATACAATGATGGATACAACGTCATAATGTAAAATTGTTATCGCTCCTGACGTTAGCCCTTGGGTCTAGACTAACTTTACAGTCATTAGTCATACTTATTTTATAAATAAATTAGGCAAACATTTTGCTAGTGATAAAATCACAAACACAAACAAAGAAATCGATAAATCAAACGCTAAACCTTGCTGCAGAGGAAGGTCGAGCCAACTCGACCGTCGCGCCAACTCGACCGTCGCGCCAAGTCGCGCCAAGTCGAGCCAACTCGACCGTTGAGCCAACTCGACCGTGATGTGTAGAGCCCTGCCAAAACAGCAGTTCGCGGCCGCAATGACCCGAACCGTGCGCAGTCGAGTTGTCTTATCCGTCGAGTTGTCTGTGCGCGCTCCGGTCGACGCATCAACGATTTTTGGTCGGGTCGACAAATGGAAAATTTACGTGTCAAATACCAACAATTTATTAAAAACCAACTTTATTCAGTGCACTGAGCTTTGCTTGTTCTTTCTGATCTGGAAGATTGACAATTCTGGCGGTTTAAGCATCCGAACTTCTGGTCCGAAGACGGCGATGATTTACATGTAAACAAACGGCACATCCGGGAGTTTTTTCATGTTTCGCTTATTAAAATGGCGCCCAAAACGCTCCATGTCGTACCTCCATTTTGGAGGTGAAGTAATCTATCTTGCGCCTACGGCGCTCTACGATCTTTGCTATAGAGGGTGTTGATAAAGATGTGTCGCATTGTGCAGTATCGGATAAGCCCCTTTTTCTGAAAGCATTTAGTATACACATGCTGGCTGAGAGGGGTCATATATTCTGTCCGAGCAGTGCACGCAATCGCAATGCACGTAGTTTGATTAAAGAGCACCTCTAACAATTTTGTAGTTTGGGTATTTGGTTCATTTTATGACAGAGTATATACCAATCTTACCGTTAGTATATAATTTTACTCCACGGGGTTTACTTTAGTGTATCAAAAACAAAGTTCAATTCGGTGTTCCCAACACGATTCTGCTCTATTTTTGAGAAAACGACAGCCATGTTTAATGTATGCAAATGAGATTAACATGACCCCGAAACGTCATCGTGTTATTCAGCTAGTATGCGATCGTATGCGATCGCAAGGCCATGCATGCCACCGCCACACCGTGCGCGTACCGCGTGCGATTGTGTTGCTTGCGGCCTTCTTTTCTCAATGTTTTTCTCGACATTAGTTCGTATTTTGTTAGATTTTTTTCGAAATGCTGAAGTCCTGTGTGGTAGGTAAATGTTTGAGGAATTGTCTTAAAAACCCTGAAGAAAATTTTCTGAGGTTTCCAAAGGAGAATGTTCAGACACAAAAAGAGTGGGTCCGATTTGTAAACCATGCACGTACATGTACACAAGGTTGGATTTTTAGGTTGTCCAAGTGGTCGCTTCTCGGCAGTGGTTCATGTTTTTCCAACACTTTTGCAATGACTTGTATTCACTGAGATAACTAATAAAGTGGCATCATGATACAATGTATATTCATCTAAATTATGTATTACCAGTTTGTGTGTAAAAACCGATCCTGGTTGCCTTTCTGTTCAGCGAGATTTTCCCCACCACGCGCCCCGTCGTCAACGGGGGCCTCGGGTTCGAAGCGGTTGCGCACCGCGAACGATCGGTGCCAGGCTCCTTTACTAGTTAGTGATACATCGGCGTCGCGATCGGACTATGGACCTGGAGGGGAAAAAACCTCCAGGTCTCCTTGCCGAGTCCAGTGCATTGCCTTGGGAATCTTCGTCATTAAATTCTTCCGAATACTCGCTCAAATCTTCCCAGGAATTGTATGATTCTGCCATAAGTATATTCCGACGCTAACGTCAATAATGTGTTGTAACCAGGCGGACGATCGTGCGTGGGGCCGGCCGGTAGCAGCAACACGCATGCAATTCGTTTTGTGGTTTGCACGTGGTGGGTACACGATGCGCTGGTGACATGGGCAAATACGCACGTTGACCCCGCTTAGATTTGTACTTGTAAGTTGTAGAGTATAACAAAGCTCGTGTTCGACTTTCATTCAAAGTGAAAGGAAGGCTTTTGTACCTACAAATCCTCGGTGAGAATTATAAATTTGTGAGTACCAAGACAAAGTTGTTTTCTTACTGTTCCCTGGCTTGTATTCTTGAGTGAATTGGCCTCCCCGTGCACGTCAAAGAATGGAAAGTTGTGTGCAGCTAGGGCCGGGCAACGTACAACATGCGTGTGTTGTGCGTGCATGTGCATTTGGGTTTCTCCTCAATTTTTTTGTTTTCCCCTCAATGACGCGGGTAAACAAAAGCGTGACCTTTACGTTTTTAAGAATTCGGTTCTTGGCATGAACCGAAAAAACGTTCTTTTAGACTATTTTTAGGCGGGCTATAAATCCCATTGATATTGCATTCGGTTGGGATACTTCCATATTTATTTCAAAATGTAAAATCAGAGAACTTGTTTTACTTAGAGGTGCTCTTTAAACCTAACACTGATGCAGCAATAAACAGACGTCGGTTAAAGCAGTCTGTAACTTTTCACTCGACACTTCTTGCCAATCTTAGTGCATGGAAGTCAAATGCTGACTTGCACAAAGGATTTTGTAAGTGCTTTTTGTGGACAGGGGACTGAGAATAACACGCTGACTTGAGTGAAATGGCGACTTATAAAGGTCGACTGAGAAATACAAGTTTCAATAGAAAAGCATTAGAGATGATCAGGACTTTTGTCAGTCGGCTAATTTCAGCAATTTAGAGAGTTAATTATACGATGTCGACTTGATCAGAGTTTACTGTACAAAAGTTGATAAATGCCTCATTTGTGACAACTGTCCAAATATAAAAACATGAGCAGCAACAGTATAAACAGATAAGGTCTTTTAAGTCTTACTGTCAAGGTCACACTGTTTATATGCAAACATTTACCACCCCAACCCCTGCCAAAAACACAAGACCTGTTTCAACTTATTAAGTAGAAACTGAGGTATTACGGGTTTTACATTGTGTAATGGCCCCGAGTTGAGTTCGCCTACCGCCGATCCGTGTTGAGTTGTGGCGCAAAATCCTACACGGTACAAAGATCAATGAACAATCAGTTCTGCGCGCGATCGACGGGCCACGTACGTACATGTACGTGGTTCTTCACCAAACCCTAACGCAACAGCAACAGCACGCAATCAGGTATTTCCCTTCAATTTTGTTTGAAAAAAAATGGGTCCCAAAAAGTACAACAATAAAGCCAAAAGACCGACGTGGAAGGACGAAGAAGTAAAGGCCATGTTGACGATTTGGTCAGACGATGCGGTTTAGTCGCAACTGGACGGCACGACAAGAAATAACAAGGTGTTCACGAAAATATCTGAGGATTTCGAAGACCAGGGAATCCACGACAAAACGCCCAGCCAGTGCAGCAATAAATTAACAATTTTGACGGGGGATTATAAGCATTGTGGAATCGGAAAAATCATCACAGCGCGCCTTTTTGAGTGCGATTTGTGTTGAGAAATCTGTAGTGTGAATGCACGGCGGCCCAAGCCAGATTGTATACACGGTTTACGTAGACGCTGGTTCGCGCAATGAACAGTGTGAACATTGCGTCTCCGTGATCCGTGTCAAAGAAAAAAAAACATGCTGAACTGGGTTGGATCCGGGTTGGTTTCAACACGGTTCGAAACGTAGATAGTGTGAAAAGGCCTCTAATGTATCCTACCTGGTAGTTTCTTGTTTGCTTTGCCAACCAGATAATCTCTAAAGTAATTGGTGACCAACTTCTCCTCAGCACGAGACCACATTGAGTATTTGCGACCTAGTGAAGGGCAAAGAAATACATGGTCAACTTAGTTTTGCTTAGTCTAAAGCCAAAGTCCATGGGGGGAGGGGACAGCAGTTAACAACCCCGTCTACTTAAATCCAACATAGTTTTACTGTGGTCCCAATTAAGGTTTGCAGGCATGGAGAACTTGAACAGTTCACTTAACCAGTTCGCGCCGGAAGACGTATATAAACGCACAAATTTCCCAAAATTCAAAACGGATGACGCATAAACACGCCAAGTTCAAGTTCGGAAATGTCAGCAGCGAGCAAGGCTGGAAATGCGTGGGTGTGCTTCCCGGCACTATCAGCCTGAACTCGCTTCGGATCGAGTTTCGTTAAAAATAATCCCGCCCCTCGGCTCTCCGATGTTAAAATAATCCCGGCACGAACTGGTTAAGATGAAGCAGAGCAATATATAGACGTTGACAAATTTTAAGGTCAGAGAATCAGTTTTTGTACCCCTTCACATAAATGAATTGCAAAGAAAATATTGCAGTATTTGAACAAGTAATTTTTTTCAAATGCTGGTTGGCTGACCAGCATTGAAAAAAAACTGATACAAAAATACTACTTTAATTGAAAATGTCCGCACACCAGGGGCCATTATTTTACAGGATGCTTCAGACTGTCATTCCTAAACAGTCCAGTAAAGTAATTTACCAATGACTTGCTGCTGACCGCTCACTTTGTCTCCAATTTGCTTACGAGAGCCCCCACTCTCTTCTTTGTCCTCTGCAAAAAAACAAATGCACAAAAACAAATGTACAAATGCACTAGGACAAGTACATACATGTGTACACATGAACACCTGTACAATTTAAACTAATAAGCAAAACAGTCACAAGTTTTGCTTTTAAGCCAAACTTATTTAATAGTAGGGCTGCAAGTGTTACGGTACATGTAGAGGTTTTGGTCAATGAGCAGCCAATTTAATTTGCGTGCATTTTGTGCGATTTTCCCTTTCGTTCTTCGGGGGACTTACGGGTATTGGCTCAAAATTGGTTCTGTACCCCTACACAGGCTGCGGATTTTGGCCATCGCGAATAACCCGTGACGGTCGGTTGATTTTGCGGTTCCATAAAATATGTAGATCGAGATAATATTTGTTTATCCAACAAAACAATCGTTATTCAGATTTGTTGTCATTTTTTTTGTTCGTACCCGTGGGGTATGTAAAAGAAAAGACGTTTTCCCCCAACTATTGGGGTCAGAAGGGTCAAAATGTTGGCCTGTGTAAGTATACAGGACCAATTTTGATCCAATACCCGTAATACCTGTACATTGTAAGTCCTCCTACTCCGGTTTCAAAATTTGGGCATTCAATTTCTTGTCCATTTCTTTAGCAATATGTTCAATTTAGCATTTCGTCGTTCTTTTTCGTGATGCACAATCATTATTCAATTCAGCAAAGCTGGTTCGACTGGAGATTTGTTCCGATTTATTGGCGTTACATTTGGTTACTTGGCAAATTTCAGGGATTAAATGAAAATTATATTGTTGTTAAAAAAACAACATTAGTCTGCGAGTCTCAGGCTGATATTTTAACCAGTTCGCGCCGGGATTATTTTAACATCACCGAGCCGAGGGGCGGGAATATTTTTAACGAAACTCGATCCGAAGGGTGTTCAGGCCGATAGTGCTGGGAAGCACACCCACGCATTTCCGGCCTTGCTCGCTGCTGACAGACATTCCCGAACTTGACCTTGGCGTGTTTATGCGTCATCCGTTTCGAATTTGGGGAAAACTTTGCGTTTATATACGTCATCCATTTTTCAAATGCTGGTTGGCTGACCAGCATTGAAAAAAAACTGATACAAAAATACTACTTTAATTGAAAATGTCCGCACACCAGGGGCCATTATTTTACAGGATGCTTCAGACTGTCATTCCTAAACAGTCCAGTAAAGTAATTTACCAATGACTTGCTGCTGACCGCTCACTTTGTCTCCAATTTGCTTACGAGAGCCCCCACTCTCTTCTTTGTCCTCTGCAAAAAACGAATGCACAAAAACAAATGTACAAATGCACTAGGACAAGTACATACATGTGTACACATGAACACCTGTACAATTTAAACTAATAAGCAAAACAGTCACAAGTTTTGCTTTTAAGCCAAACTTATTTAATAGTAGGGCTGCAAGTGTTACGGTACATGTAGAGGTTTTGGTCAATGAGCAGCCAATTTAATTTGCGTGCATTTTGTGCGATTTTGCCTCTCGTTCTTCGGGGGACTTACGGGTATTGGCTCAAAATTGGTTCTGTACCCCTACACAGGCTGCAGATTTTGGCCATCGCGAATAACCCGTGACGGTCGGTTGATTTTGCGGTTCCATAGAATATGTAGATCGAGATAATATTTGTTTATCCAACAAAACAATCGTTATTCAGATTTTTGTCATTTTTTTTGTTCGTTCTCGTGGGGTATGTAAAAAAAAAGACGTTTTCCCCCCAACTATTGGGGTCAGAAGGGTCAAAATGTTGGCCTGTGTAGGTATACAGGACCAATTTTGATCCAATACCCGTAATACCTGTACATTGTAAGTCCTCCTACTCCGGTTTCAAAATTTGGGCATTCAATTTCTTGTCCATTTCTTTAGCAATATGTTCAATTTAGCATTTTGTCGTTCTTTTTCGTGATGCACAATCATTATTCAATTCAGCAAAGCTGGTTCGACTGGAGATTTGTTCCGATTTATTGGCGTTACATTTGGTTACTTGGCAAATTTCAGGGATTAAATGAAAATTATATTGTTGTTAAAAAAACATTAGTCTGCGAGTCTCAGGCTGATATTTTAAACAGTTCGCGCCAGGATTATTTTAACATCACCGAGCCGAGGGGCGGGAATATTTTTAACGAAACTCGATCCGAAGGGTGTTCAGGCCGATAGTGCTGGGAAGCACACCCACGCATTTCCGGCCTTGCTCGCTGCTGACAGACATTCCCGAACTTGACCTTGGCGTGGGAAAACTTTGCGTTTATATACGTCATCCGGCGCGAACTGGTTAATGAACCTGGTTTCGCCTTGATTCTTTTACGTTGGGGATACTAGGTGTATTGTTTTACGTTGGGAATACCTCTTCAAAATACAGGAAGGTACGTGAGCATTTTCAGATATATCACATTTCTTGATAATTTGTCAATTGATATCATGTAAATTTATTTTGGTCACCCAAAAACAATTAGAAATGTAATTCGATCTTGAAATGGATTTATTTGTAGACTTTTTACCCACCAATGACTTGCTGATGACCGTTCACATTGTCTCCAATTTGTCCACGTAAGCTCACACTCTGGTCTCCTACATGCATGTCCTCTGGAATAACACGAGGCCACAATTCATCTTAAAGTGCAATTAAGTTATTCTAAGAGCACAGGAACACGAGTAATAAAGTATGTTTGCTTCACGCATACTACAAGCTACATGTACTTTTTATATTCATGTTGTACTGCGCATCTCTGAATAGTTTTGCGTAGAGGGATGCAGTGTGCTTGGCACATGCTTTTAAAATGGGGAATTATACATTTGATTTTGCTGAAAATATTTGAAATAGATGGATTTGTTTGGGGGGGGGGGGGGGTGTAATAATGTATATTGTTACACTGACTTTGTTGATGTTTTAATTTGTAGATGGTGGACAAAATCAAGAAAACCAATCATGTTCTTGTAGTCAGGTTTCCTGGCCCCACTTATGATGAAACAGAGCAATATATAGACGGAGAATTCAATGTTTGTCAACTTCTCGCAGAACTAGATGTATTCTTTTACAATGGGGATACCTCTTCAAAATACAGGAGGGTGCTTGAGCATTTTCAGATATATGATATCTGAAATACCCTTAATATTTTGTCAATTTATATCATGTAAAATTATTTTGGTCACTCAAAAACAATTAGAAATGAAATTCGATCTTAAAATGAATTTATTTGTAGACTTTTTACCCACCAATGACTTGCTGATGACCGTTCACATCGTCTCCAATTTGTCCACGTAAGCTCACACTCTGGTCTCCTACATGCATGTCCTCTGGAATAACACGAGGCCACAATTCATCTTAAAATGCAATAATACTGGCATAATAGGCATACTGGCATTACTGTCCGTCATGCCATTTTGTTAACTACATGTACATGTACATGTGTGAAATATAACATCCATCACAAAAACATCAGAAAGGAGGCATATACATGTATACATGTAATTACCTTCATCGATGGCTTGGAGTCTTTTCCCAACAACTGTCAGTTCCTTCAGAGCCAACGGGGCCTGATATATGTTGCAATTTGTTTCCTCCGAGTGCCCCAGATGTTTATAGATGTACTGGCGATCTTTCTCTGGTACATCCATCAATGCCAGCAGAGTACTGACCCTGTGCCTATTTTTGGTTGCAGTGACAGCAGATTTGTTGATTAGTTCCAGACCACTCACCACACTGTGAATTGCATACCACCCAGAAACATGATATTCCGACCCATTGGTGCTAGGGAAAAGGAAGGGGTTGGTTGGATTAACCAATGCCATACTCCGGGAGCCTTTTTGGACCAACTTTCTGATTGGAGCTATGGTGTCCTTCGGGAACAGAACTGGTACAAGGTGCTTATTGCCTTTACCACTTTGGTAAGTTATTTTCAGTTCATCAGCAAACCTCCTGTCTAGCTCATCCAGACCTTTCACTTGTTGTTTATCTACCCAGGCTTTCTCTTCGGCATCCTCCCATTCCTTCAACATAAGACGACACGGTTCACCACCTCTCCGAGCATTGAAAAGGGTCAAGCGACAAACCACCAAATCCCTCAACTCAACATAAGCATGGCAATCCCAAATTTCACCACTTTCAAGCTCTTTCATTCGCTTGCAGACATGTGTTTTGATTGTTTTGATGTCATCCTCGATGGGCATATTGTCAGGCCTTCTGAGTTTAGCTTGCCGCTGTTGATTTATCTCGTATGTTGCATCTCCGAACATATAGTTTTGGCTCAACTCCAGGATGGCAACAAACTTGTCAATGTCACCCGCCAAGGTTTCATTATTGTCAATAAGACAAACCGCCTTGAGAATTTTAGCAGTAGATTTCAGCAAGTAATACAATCCTTGCTTCAAACCTGGCTTCAGTTTTCCGGTATCACTGTCCTCAGTGTACGACTCAATGGCTTCCTCCAGATGGTTAAAGTTACTTCGGCTGAAAATATCAGAGATGTTTCCTTCTCGAGAAGGCAAACGACCCAAATTAGATTCTTGTTTCTTCATTTCCAGGTATAAGGTGGCTAATCTCCTCATACTTGTCCTGACAGAGCAGCGGACTTGCATCTTCTTGTCTTGCCTTTGCCGTTGTTTGTACCACAGTCTTTTTCCAATTTTGAGCAGGACAGGGTCCGTTGTGCACACCTTCCCAACATCATCCTGGCGAATCTTTGAGAGGATCTGAATGACAAAATCCCCACCACATGTTTCTGCACACTCAAACAAATCAACTGGAATAGAAACTGCCTGATCACAATCCGAGACATGAGTTGTACACCGGCAGTGCCTTGTGTGTCGTTTGATGTATCTTTTGGAGTAAAATCCTGAACAAAGTCCACACATGATGAGTTTCCCTTTGGACTTTTTGGACGTTCTCTCTCGCTGGTAGGTTGGGGCATCCATCCGAGTTTGGCCTTTGTTGTGCTTTAATATCCCTTCTTTCTTGAACTGGGTAAAAGCTGCATAGCGTTTCCTTTTCCGCAATTTGAAGGCAGCTTTCACACGATCATTTTTCTTGTGCTGTGCGGAAATGTGCTGGGACAACTTGGACTTGAATTTGTTGCAAAAGATGCACAATCTATATGGTTTTCTGTACGGTTTTTTCCTGTCTTTTGTTTTGACTTCAATGACACAATCAGTGGGGTCTGCAGCTTCATTGCCACAGGCAGTAGAGTCTGCAGAGCTTTCAGAAGCCAACTTATCTTGTGCCTCACAGGTTAAGGGAATGCTGACGATAGATTCATCAGTGTCTGAATCAGGAACAAATGATGAATCATCGTCAGATAATGAATCATCGTCAGATGATGGATCATCGTCAGACAACGGATCATCGTCAGACGACGGATCATCGATGCTTTCATCAGAACAAGAATCCTCTGTTGAAACAGGAAAAGAATTGGTGGAGATTTTCCTGGTTACCCCAGAATGCAGTATGTCAGATGTGACAGTGGTGTGAACAGCTTTCAAGCCATCAGAAGTCGTCTCTTCTGTAAGAGCAAGATCGGTACAGCAGCCACCTTCTGACAATTCTAGCAGCATTAACATTGCCCTCTTCTGGTTGGTAGTTGCATCACGCGTGTGACCTGCAGAAAAAGACAAACTAAGCATGTAATCGTCTTTTAGAAAATTTCCCCTTAACCCTTTTTAGTCCCTGTTGCGTTCAAAACCACTTGGCCTATTACTCACTTTATAGGCTTATGAAATTATTAACAATTAGACAAATAAATAAAAGCAGAGAGAATATAATGGCATTTTATTGTTACTGGTTTCACATGTAACAAGGACACCAATCCTTTGTTGGACTTGTGAAACTACTAATTTCAAGTGCATAAACAACTTATCCACATCAGGTAAAGCTGAGAAAGGTACAAAATATATTTTTAGGGTTTAAATATTGCAATTTTAGGCAAAATGTCACACTTTATGTACCCAACTTCATGGAATGACCCCTATCCATGAGCATTCGATCCTCTTTTAGAAATGTTCCCCTTAACCAGTTCGCGACGACCAGATAATGTGTGTACATGTAATCGCACAATTTTCCCAAAATTCAAAACGGGGCCTGATAAACACGCTACAACTAACTTTAAGCGTGACAAAAAAATCTGTCAACGGCCAGCTGTGGGCGTGCTACCCATCAAATGACAGCCTGAGCCCCCAGGAATCGATGTTCGTTAAAAATAATTCAGTCCCTTGATACGGTCAATGCCAAAATAATTCTGGCGCGAACTGGTTGACTGAAACATATTTGAGAGAGAAAAATGCAATGTAGTAATAATAGTACAGTCGACTCCCGTTATAACGAATTCCGCGGGACCTCGTCAAAGTGTTCGTTATATCCGAATTTCGTATTATCCGACCAAACGATTTCTAACCCATTGTTCACTTTGTATAGACCCCGTACGTGTATGTGATGACCAAAATACACCTTTGCAATATGAACACAAATGAAATACAATTTACAGTACTTAGTGTTGTTTGTGTAATAAAATGTGTAAAATACAACTTGTGAAAAGCAAAATGTTAAATGTAGGTGTAAAAAATACAAAAATTACGAAGGTACTTGATGTTCGATTGCTGATAATGAAGTCAACGTAACAGATACGGAAGAGTGAACCAACTAACTGGATCCGTTGTTTCAACGTAAGTAGTCTCTCTTGCACAAATTGTGACGGGGAGACATTTTTTATTATCCTTTGGTCTTCAGAAGGCAGGATTGTGAAATTTGGAGATATCAAATGATAACAAAGACAACAACACAAAATAATAATGGCGATTCCCAGCGTTGCAAAACCGTTAATTTGGAAGGCAAAAAGCGTAAGCAAATCACATTTTCTACCCGACAAAAAGTGTTCTAAACTTTACAAAATTGTGTCATAAGAGTTGAGAGAAGTGTACTTTAGGTTGTTAAAGTAATTTTTGAATGATAAAAGTACCTTTGACTCAATTGGACCAAAATAAAAAGGGGCCCTTAACGACACGAACGACACAATTGCCGTGATCACACAAATCATAGAGCAATGTACACACACTCTGTACTGCAGTCCACATGATCGATCCGAGGCCATTTTTCAAACCCCAGCTTGCAAATGCCGTTGCGGCTCCATCGCCTTTGACAAACTGCATGAACAACGCCAAAACAGAGATGAGTTTTGGGTTTGAAAAACGGCCCGAGTTTTCAGACATCGCTAAAGCGCCCTCATGTGACAGTAGCCTAACTTGATTAGATATTTCAACGTACGTTCAAGTTTTAAAGACGGGGTTTATTTTATTCAATTATCTAAGATCGCGGTTGGTTAAAGGCGAAACATTGAAGGGATTATTTATTTTTTTATTTTCTGTAGGGTTACAACTTACCAGGGAAGAGAGCTAAATGATTTTTTAGAGGGGAGATTGATCGTTTTTTTAGTGATAACGAAAACCTGGTTTGTTTTTTTTCCTGGTTTTTCTTGCGCAATCAGGCAAGCATGATGTTCCCCTTCTTGCGCCCATTCTGGGTCGCTTTGATGACCTCCATCTTGAGCTTGGTGGCGGTCCTTCGTCAAGGCGCACATGGTTCGGGTGATTGGCCCTTGTTACAAGCACTCTTTTAAGACGGGCCTTTGTTGCTAACCGCAACGGCTGATTAACGACTGTGAACTGCCCAAACAATTAGCACCATCCCTCTAAATAGGTTTTCCATCGGCAAGATGAATTGATGACTAATACTGCTTTCAATTTTGATCTGAATGAAAAGCCATGGGCCAGGATTTGTAAGCTTTCGTTATAAATGGATCAACAACAATGCTTTTTTATTCACGGGGTTACCAAAACCTTTCGTTGTAACAGGAATTTCGTACAATTCGTTTTCGTTATAAGCGAATATTTCCCCATAGAAACGTGCACAGTTTTGCCGGGACCAAGGATAATTTTTGTAATAACCGGAATTTCGTTATATCCGTTTTCGTACTAACGGGAGTCGACTGTAATTATTGTATGTGTACATGTACCGGTACAAGTTCAGCATAGTTTAGAAATACAGAGGTATTTCCCCCTTAGGAATGATCCCCCCTCCCACAATAGGATGTGTAAAAACTTACTTGAACTGGAAAACAGTGGTGCCCTTTGAGAAACAGCATTGTTTTGATCACCTGTTCCTGAACTTTGGACATCATTACTGCACTCTGTATCAGAATCTATGAAAAAAGAAAGTTACATGCAAATACATAATAATAATAATAATGTTAGTTTTTTATATAGCGCTTTAGACTCCCACAATGTGGGTGTATAAAAGCGCTTTACAACTATTATCCCTGTTCACCAAGAACGAGACCAATTCTACAGCAGGTCAAGATCAGCGCATGTGGTATCTACCTTAACAGGTACCCATTACTCCTGGGTAGAGAGAGGCAATTGTAGCAAAGTGTCTTGCCCAAGAACACAAGCACCATGTTCCCTGCCAGGGTTCAAACCCACGTACATGTACCATCGCACAAGAGTCAAACACCGTAACCACTGGACCACAGCGCCCCACGAATACATGTACATGTACAGCTCCTTGATTTTGTTTAAAATTAAACACAGATATGCGTCTAAAAATGAACATAAAACAAGGGAATTTCAATCTTTTCAAGACTTTACACATGTAGTGCTTTTCAATGGCACTGTGTAGTAAAAAACAAGGAAATCAGCTGATCCGATGTCATGGAATTCATGCATGCACCAATAGTTGAACAATTCAGGCTGTTGTGGTTAATATTCTGAAATTGCATTTTGGTGGGGTTGGGGCCGGGTGGGGTTGGGGCCGGGGGGGGGTTACATATTCTGCTACCTCCCCACCCCCAAAGATCAAAATTGATGGTACTCAAGTTTTAGATCTCTATTCCATCACTGCTTAAACTTACCCGAGGATGGCCAAGGGGGGAGGTTACACGGACTGTTGCCACCAACTCCACTCATGGCATCTCCCATGACCTCCATGGCATCATCATCTTTTGAAAAAGCAACAAATTATGGATAATACCACATGTATTACTTCTTGAGCAATGAAAAAATGCACCCTCAAATAAAGGGCATTTCTTTCTCATAGTGAGGTCCCAAATTTTATGACAAAGCCTCCTCAGTTTGGATGGATTGTTTAACCAGTTCTGGCGTCGTTACAGGACATTCTTCCACAGCCTTGTGTAATTCTACCGTGCATACCCACTTGGACTTTTATACCAAGACGCAACGTATCATTCACAGTGCTAGATCGACCGAATGTCGCACATGGTAGGCACTGTACTGTGCACATTCACCTTTGACCTATACGGAATATGACATTGTGATGCGATGTATTGATTTTAGTTTTTCAGATTTGCGCACGCTGTGGCTCGGAGATGTGCGGTCCTGACGTACATGTACTTTTACATGTACAGGTCGAGGCCTTTCCCATTAAACTTTTCAGCATTCCTGACCACAGCTGACCGAAAACCTTTCGTGAGCACTTCCGGCCTGGTAGTTTTACATGGCCATCGTGGTACCGGTACGTTGACAGGGACATAGTCTACCACGCCTTCCCATTAATTGTTCCCGTTAACAAAAAGAGTCCAATGGGAACACAGGGGGTGTTTGATACTGGAGTGCCGACAATGTAGATGTGGAGAATTGTTGACTTTAGTGAAGAATAAGTCGATACAGAAAAATAAAGAAGAACACAGTCTAACCCAGTAAATAGACATGAAACTCATTACCTACATGCACCAATTTTACCTAAATCTTAAACTCACCTGAGGATTCACAAGGAGGTAGGCTACACAAACTGTCACCTCCATTTTCAATGGTGGCTCCATCATGTTCCATGGCATGGTCATGTTCCATGGCATGGTCATCTCCCGTGGCATGGCCATCTCCCGTGGCATGGTCATCTCCCGTGGCTTGGTCATCTCCCGTGGCTTGGTCATCTAACGTGGCTTGGTCATCTAACGTGGCTTGGTCATCTCCCGTGGCTTGGTCATCTGTAATATTTAATGTATGCGTATCAGGGGCTGTGAATGTGATCGGCAAATTTATTTCCTGTGTATCAGGGGACAATTTAGTTCTGCGTTTTAGGCTGCAATTGCAGCATATCACGCTGATTCAAATACTTTATGTACATGTACCGGTAGGTCTATGTAGGTCTATATTATTATAAAAGTTGACATTTTCGTGTTTAAAAAAAAAAAATTCAAATCATGGTCAGTAAAAAATGTGGAAAAAGTTTGTTTGTGGCAAATAGTGCTCATTTAAAAATGGTCCACTAGCAAAATGGCCAACAAAAATTGAGGTTTGGCCGCAAAAATTCTAGGTCGGTCGGGTACATGTACCGGTAGGTCTATGTAGGTCTATGTAGGTCTATTTTATTATAATCAATAATAAAAGAAGTAGTCAGTCTTTAGAGTGTATATAAGACAAATACCGAATAACAAAATAGCATGAAATAAAGAAATCTTGTTTAGTTAAGTCAGTCTGTTTAGAAAGTGGGTACGGGGGGGGGGGGGGGGGTTGTTTGGTTGTTTGGTTGAATAAACTGAAACAAACCCCCACCCTAACATCCCTAATATTATTAACTGAAAATAAAAGGAACAAGACATTCCGGTCAAAAGATATCAAATTATTAGTAAGAAACAAAAACATTCACCTTTGACCTATACGGAATATGACATTGTGATGCGATGTATTGATTTTAGTTTTTCAGATTTGCGCACGCTGTGGCTCGGAGATGTGCGGTCCTGACGTACATGTACTTTTACATGTACAGGTCGAGGCCTTTCCCATTAAACTTTTCAGCATTCCTGACCACAGCTGACCGAAAACCTTTCGTGAGCACTTCCGGCCTGGTAGTTTTACATGGCCATCGTGGTACCGGTACGTTGACAGGGACATAGTCTACCACGCCTTCCCATTAATTGTTCCCGTTAACAAAAAGAGTCCAATGGGAACACAGGGGGTGTTTGATACTGGAGTGCCGACAATGTAGATGTGGAGAATTGTTGACTTTAGTGAAGAATAAGTCGATACAGAAAAATAAAGAAGAACACAGTCTAACCCAGTAAATAGACATGAAACTCATTACCTACATGCACCAATTTTACCTAAATCTTAAACTCACCTGAGGATTCACAAGGAGGTAGGCTACACAAACTGTCACCTCCATTTTCAATGGTGGCTCCATCATGTTCCATGGCATGGTCATGTTCCGTGGCATGGTCATCTCCCATGGCATGGCCATCTCCCGTGGCATGGTCATCTCCCGTGGCTTGGTCATCTCCCGTGGCTTGGTCATCTAACGTGGCTTGGTCATCTAACGTGGCTTGGTCATCTAACGTGGCTTGGTCATCTCCCGTGGCTTGGTCATCTCCCGTGGCTTGGTCATCTGTAATATTTAATGTATGCGTATCAGGGGCTGTGAATGTGATCGGCAAATTTATTTCCTGTGTATCAGGGGACAATTTAGTTCTGCGTTTTAGGCTGCAATTGCAGCATATCACGCTGATTCAAATACTTTATGTACATGTACCGGTAGGTCTATGTAGGTCTATATTATTATAAAAGTTGACATTTTCGTGTTTAAAAAAAAAAAATTCAAATCATGGTCAGTAAAAAATGTGGAAAAAGTTTGTTTGTGGCAAATAGTGCTCATTTAAAAATGGTCCACTAGCAAAATGGCCAACAAAAATTGAGGTTTGGCCGCAAAAATTCTAGGTCGGTCGGGTACATGTACCGGTAGGTCTATGTAGGTCTATGTAGGTCTATTTTATTATAATCAATAATAAAAGAAGTAGTCAGTCTTTAGAGTGTATATAAGACAAATACCGAATAACAAAATAGCATGAAATAAAGAAATCTTGTTTAGTTAAGTCAGTCTGTTTAGAAAGTGGGTACGGGGGGGGGGGGGGTTGTTTGGTTGTTTGGTTGAATAAACTGAAACAAACCCCCACCCTAACATCCCTAATATTATTAACTGAAAATAAAAGGAACAAGACATTCCGGTCAAAAGATATCAAATTATTAGTAAGAAACAAAAACATTTGTAACAAAATATAATCCCACTATAACCATAGATGCCAACGCGTACAAATTACCAGAAATGCCAAAGTAAACTTTTTAAAACGGCACTGAAATGAGAAAACCTCAAGAGGAACAGTGTAAATGTAACAAATTAGTTAAATCAAATGTGTTAAGTCTTTTGAATTTCAAGAAATATCCTTAAAATACACCTGTAAGTCTTAATGGAACGACGACAATTTTAATCAGAGTTGGGCTAAAAATTTAAAGGATGTAAAATTACCCACTGCAAATGTTTTGTTGTGTGACATTATTTTGCACAATCATCTGTGACAATACATTTACAATATACAGATGTAATGATCTATGTAGTTGAAGTACCCAATTCCTTTCTCAAACCATGAGTGGGAACACCATAGTGAACATTTTTTAAATACGGTACATATGTACAGGGTGAGATCTTAACGAGAATTAATTTTGGGAGCCACAAAAAGTACTGACGACTGTACAACATTTTTCAAACCACAAATCCTGTGTTCCAATAGTGGGCACATATTCAGGAACTTCTTCTGCTCTTTATTCAAACATTATTTGCAAAGCCAACACACACAAAACAGACAAAAACAGATGCAAACAAAACTTAACAAAAACACCCCCAACTAAGTCAAAAACACTTTGGGCATAATTTGTCAGAGATGAAACTTAACTAGTCTATGGGAAAAAAACGAATGGAAAATAGGCCGTTTTAGAAATCTGGTCAGCGCGCATGATACATGTACAGTAAGTACAGTATGTACCTGATCATTTGTATGCACATCATGTTCGTGTAAACATGAACATTGTACCGGTACGGTACATGTGATATCGCGTACAGTATGCATGTGACTTGATAAAAAATCAAGTTCACTACTTTTTTTACGGAGAAAACTCCAAATATAAATGTTAACTTTACGTTGCCATTTCTAATGTAGCTTCAACTCACACATGTTGGAAAAATTGGCATTATCGTTTTTTTCTTCTAAAATCTGCCAGTGACATCTTTTATGCTATCTTGTCATCCTCAATATCATTTTTGAAATGTTGAAAGCACTACATTTGTAACTAAAACTGAAACTTCTAAAAATCACGTAACTTGTGGTTTTTATGTTAGAACTCCACGTTCAAACAGCAATGGAGCTCTGTTGTACATGTACAGTCGACTCTCGATAATACGTGGTGCTCCGAATTTAGATAATTTCCTTGTCTTATCTGAAAGCTCATCTTAACCAGTTCGCGACGGGATTATTTTAACATCACGTATGATAATTATGACAGCAACTGGTCACATGAGAAGGATTAACCAATAGGGCTAGGGAAAAGGAGTTCGATTTTCAAGTAAAGTCAAGTCGCGAAATGATATCGCGAAATGGTGTTTTCGCCGGTCTTCGTCTTGTGACTAGACTTGCGTGCACCACATGTCATGTCATGTACATGTACGTTCATTGTAATCACTGCGCACCATGCATTCGGTAATGGCTTGATACAGAAGTATGCAGGCGCGCTGCAGCTAGCCGTGTACCGAGTGCATGCTTCAGGCCGGCGGGCTTGGTACGGTAACTGTGCATGCTGTAATGCATTGAACGGCAGCGCGTGCGTGGAAAGCCGCTGCAAAAATGCCGATACAAAAAATAAAGGCACATTAATATTGCAAATCTGGGAGGATATCTTATGTGCCCGTAAGGTCGGAAGTTTAGTTGATTTTCCGGGAGCCTCCCGGCGATATCGGGAGGGTTGGCATCTCTGGTTTATGTGTCCGTTTTGAATCTGGGGGAAACTTTGCGTGCAGGGTTGTAGCTACGCCGGGTGGCGATGGTCGGCGGTAGCCGGCATTTAACATCACTGGTCGGCACTCGGGGTAAAAATGTACCTGGTTGAAATGTTTAGTATTTTATTATGTATAATAACAAATTAATAAGTACACGGTACTCTGTAAAGTAATTTTACTATGTAACAATAAAACTTTTTAAAAAGTTGTAAAAAAGAAAAATAATAAAACTGGCCGACAATGCAAAGAGGATTAGACTCGGCACGAAACGATGTCAACAACACCCCATACGAGAGCATGGCCGTATTAAAGTCCCAGGCTTTGGCTCCGTCTCCAGCACATTTCTAAACCGCGCCACATGAATAAAGTTGAATTTTCGATTAAAATCCTAAGAGTTTCATCTCCGATCTGTGTAAAACCCTTGAGCCTCTTTTTAAAGAGTGTACATACCATCATGCTTCGGGCTTGATTGTAGCTAAAAATAAAAATTCACACAAAAGAAATATCTGACAACAAACCAGTACTTTGTACCCTAAAACTACGAGCTTTTAACATAAGGGAATACAAATGTGGTTGGCCGGCTCAGGGGCCGGGACGCGTTAATGCTTGAGCCAATGTTCAGGACCATGATTATGACCCGGTTTTAAACATACTGTACATGTACATAATGTACTGTGTAATACCGATCAAGAGAAAGTCGCATATTGCAGTCAAAAGCACTATGCAACTCGCAATACTATATTATACCCATGGCAACCAGTATTGTATGCAAATTAAATACAAACTACTATGCACATTGCATGTTGAGTGTATTGTTCGCAAGTGTCGTTTCTACTGATTTGGGTCCAAACATTTCGTCAAATGTCCAAATGTTTTATTGTATTTTGAAAAGTTAAAACCCATTCATGATTTGTCAAATCCGTCAGAGATAGAGGCGTAAGACAAAATGATGACTGTTTTAACTTGTGGTGCAGTAAAAACTAGTCTCCCTCAGTGATTCACGAAGCATAATGTGTTTACCTATATACTAATTACTTGTCGGCGTCGTACCTTTAATGTAGACCCAAAGGAATGCTCCACGGATCACCTTGGAAGGCTTGATTTACTACACCACTGGAAACAATTTGTGTACTTGTACTTACAATTTGAAGTCCGCAGAAAGACAACTGGCTGAGTGCTGTCTGATGTGATTGTGTCACTTTTAATTCAGGGTAAGGTGGTTCCTATCGAAATGAATACATGTTACATGTACATGATACAAACTGTCAGCTGATAATGAAAAAAAAATGATGAACATAGGAATGTCCACAGTGGGTATGCAATGTGTCAAATCAACACTATTTTTCACCCGACCCTCACAGATTAAAACGATAAATACCTTCAGAGATTGAAACGACACATATACCCACAAAACCTGCCGTTAAAATGTTTAGGGCCACCCTTCATGATTTTAAGGTGCCTTGCTATACTGTACGTTTCCAACATTTGAGAGCCTTTGGCTTGTGTAAACAATCGGCCTCCTTGACTATGAATAGCAAAAGTGCAAGTAACAGTAACAATTATGTACATATTGGGTGCGTTCGATTAGCTTACCCAGGGGAGTTGGGGTTAACACTCGGGGGATGGCACGAGGGGAAGCTAATCGAACGCACTCGTGTTTTCCACTAAATGTTCTGCATGGTTGTATTTTTTAGTTGCATGCATTTCAAATACAATTCTACAACAACAAAAAACCTACAAAATAAATGAAAAATCAGAATATTTTGCAACAAAATATTTACCTTTCCGCCATCTTTACGCCGCCCTAGACGTCGTCGACTCGACTACGCATGCGTGTGACGTCATTCCACCAGAGACCCTGCTACGGGAGCAGGGTTTCTGGAGGCTGACCCATCAGAGCTAAAAGAACGGCGCGGGGCTTACCCGGGGCGCCCCGGGTGAGCTAAACGAACGCACCCTTTATGTGTGTGGCTGCATCATCACCAACAACTGTAAAAGGAACAGCTAGTTGCCGCAGCAGCTGCAGTAGTGGAAATGTGATATCGCAAAGAAATTGTAATATGTACACATACCTTTTTGCGCCAAGGCAGATCAGGGACACCATAATCAAATCGAAGTTCGGAACCAATGATTATGTCCTTATTGGCAAACAGGCACAGCCTGGTCTTGCCATCAACACACCCGCGAAACGTCATTGCTTTACAGTTGTTGTGAGGGTAAGTAGCATCATTAACCATGCGTCCTGCCCCCTCGGATTCAGTAGCATCAATACTGTAAATAAGTGCACAGACAAATTAAGAATGAGCAAATGCATATTGTACATGTACATAAGGTCAAACAAATTAAAATTCTGTTTCTGATTACCGGCAGACCCTATTTTGAACCCCCGGCCCTATTTATTTTGACAATCCAAGATGGCGGCGCCCATGGCCCAACACTGTAATGTTAAGGAGTTGATGCCGAGTAAAAGCCTAGCGGGCATCGATTACAGCTTGGCACCTCCGGCCCATTGACCCCAACAGATGGCAAGGATCTGACGATCCAGGCTATACCGAATCCGCTGGAGAGTTTGGAACAATTCATTATGGTTTCGAGGACTAATTTCGCGGTGCAGTTGCCTTTCCAAATCGTTTCACAAATTCTCCAGCAGATTTAGGTCAGGGCTCTGGGCCGGCCATACCATCAACTCGACGTCCCAACTGCCCCCCATTTCTCAAATGAAGTCTGGGATTGGATCGCCCAGATATTCCTGTGTTATCCTTGCAGGATGCGGCGGTCCATTATCCTATTTTACGGTTGGAAATTCCCTCCCCCATGCCAAGCATGGATCATTCCTTTTTGCTTGTTGTTTCGCTGATTTATGAAGCGGCATTGTGTCGTCACAGAAATTTCTGGAAACCACTCACATGCAAATTAGGCCACGCCTTGTAAGGTCTAGGGGTTCTAGTTTCCAAACTGTGATTGGGGGGCTATGTTTGACCTCGTAAATATTCATTAAAAGGCCCGAAAGACAGCGCGCACTTTTTCGCCATTGGTTTAAATGCCCACGTAATGATATTCATGAGCTCATGAATACGTAATGAGGCAATTCAAGATGGCGGTTTAACGTTGTCGCGAAACGATGTCGCAAAGCAGCGTTTTTTTGCCAGGAAGGAGAGGCTGTTTAGCGATGCAAACATGAATATTACTTATTAAAAGAAAGACACAATACACAGGTTTGGAAATTTATTTAACAATTAAGATATTTATGAGTGAAATCTCAAAACGAAAATCTCACTGCTGGTGCGTAAATACTTTTGCACGCCAGTATATGTGCATGTACTTTGTTGGTATAAATCTCATAAAGTGGTACATTATACAATGTATAGCGAGTAGACTTTGATGTGACATATATCCACATGTACAATATGGCATTTGGGGGTTAGACGTGATGAAATTACTACTTACCACTTATTTCCATTGTCTCCATCCTTAAAAAAGAATAGGAAACTGCCTTGGCAATCTTTGTATGTCTTTTCTCGCCTCAGGCCTTCCTTGCGTGATATTAGATATCCACGGTATTCTAGAAGAAAGCTGCCTGCTTGAAACCTTTTTGTAGTAAATACACCATAACCTACATGACAGCAACAAGAAAAAAATAGTTCAAAATACACACAAAAAAGAGCACAAAAAAGGGAAAGAATAAAAAAACTTTGGGAAGACTAAACTTCTTTGAGCTCTATAGTACTGACCAATCAATTGCTCTATCAAACATTGCATGATTGCAGTCTCTTTTTGTTAAGAATTGCATTATGGTATTATGAATTATGGTATGACAAATTTGTTATATTTAAAAATTAATTTTTCATTTTGGTTCTGTTCGATTTGATAGTATTGTCTGTCGATGTCAGTTTTTTATAATAATCAATATATTGGAAATTCAATATCGATTATTTCCCGTGTGCAAGATGAAGCCTAAAAACAGCACTCAATATACTGAAGACCGACAGTTTAAAAGGGTTGCATACTTTTTGTATATACCGCTTGATCCTCCGCGCATGTTGTCGGTCCGAACAATATCAAATTGCGCCAGCCCGCGTGTTTATGGTTTTACAACGAAGATAAGAAATGATTACGGGTGCCACTTCCGCTTGCTAGGCAAATAGCAGGGTGCGGAAAATGCTCCCCGCAATTCCCGACTCGTGATTGGCCACCCCAAAATGACATCAGATCAATGGAGGGTTACGTCCCAAACAACCGAAAGGCTGGGGTGGCATGGCCGGTTTCTTTTAAGATTTGTGCAAGCGGTCGTGAACCATAGCGGCGGGTAACGTCTGTCGATATATCGATATTACTCAAATACTCGATACTATTCTGACATCAATATCGCCGATGTCACTTTTTTAATCATATCGAAATATCGACATTTCGATGTATCGAAAATTCGATGTTCCTAAATGATATTGAAAACACCAAAAGTGTCAGATTATCCAGAAAATCTCAGCACTTTAGTATAAAAAGCTGCCGTCTTTATTTGTAGCTTAAAATTTTTGAGTAGGCCTATTAAATAAAATACGTTCGACGACCAACTGCGGTTGTAAAGTTGTTCTTTGTGTTTCACCCGCGGCAGGCCGCTATAGTTATAGTCTTGCTCCAAAACCGAGGTGTTCATTTGTTCAGCGGCGTGCCGTACGTCTATCTGGGCTTATTGAGGGCACCCTTAATTATCGCCAGATTCGTTCCACGTACGTGCTGTGGAACAAATCTGGCGATAAATAAACACGCGGGCTGGCGCAATTTGATATTGTTCGGATCGACAACATGCACGGAGGATCAAGCCGAAAACTGGTATATATAGCAACGTACCTATTAAACTGTTGGTCTTCAGTATATTGAGCGCTGTTTTTAGGCTTTATCTTGCAAACGACATTATTGCACACAATATCGATATATCGAGTATACTCGATATTGAATTTCCGATATATCGATTATTAACAAAAATGATATCGACGGGCGTTAGCGACGGGCCGCTGGTGAAACACAAAGAACAACTTCACAACGCAGTTGGTCGTCGATTGTATTATATTTAATAGACCTACTCAAATGTTTTAAGCTACAAATAAAGACCGTTACTTTTCTAATATACTAAAGCCCTGAGAATTTCTGGATAATCTGACACTCTTTCTGTGTTTTCGATATCATTTAGATACATCAACATTTTCGATACATCGAAATGTCGATATTTCTATATGATTAAAAAAGTAACACCGGCAATATCGATGTCAAAATAGTATCGAGTATTTGAGTAATATCGATATATTTTGACGAACGTTATTCGATAGGCTATGTTCCAAACATTTTAGTTTGGTTCAGCAGTTTGGTTGCAGCAAGTACTTTAGAATAGATGCATTTCTGTTGGACTGTTTTCAATTGATTTACATGTCAATGGAACAAAATGGTTCAAACAGAACTACTCTGCAAAATCACCATGTTTACATGTACAGTGAATACTGATACACCTACCTATAGTTTTGTTAATATGGCGCACTTCAAAGCCCTCTTGATCGCTGCCAAGCGTGCCATACAATTTGGCTTCTCCAAAGGGAGTGGTCCCTCTTTCTGTTTGGTTTCTCAGTCTCATGGTCAAACTGCAAGGGAAAGAAAACAAACTTTGGCTGGGATCCGGATGTGTTGCCATACAAACATTCAGCTTGTCTGTAATTAGCAAACAAATCAGTCAGATAATTGTTGAGTTGATGGTTGAATTGGTTGAACAGTCAATTTGGCATTAGTTGAGCGGGCAAACAGTGAATCAAGACACTGCTAAGCACAGATCCAGGTCTCGACCTTAAGCTTTTTGTTACTAGCCCACCGGACAAGTTAACCAAGTTTTGTTTATTATGACTCGGTAAGGCCTCGACCATTTTCTGAAGGGGTGAATTAACTTCTTTTCAGCGCGCGCAATGTGGATATGTTACGCTGTTGTACTCGGTACAAACACAGTACAACTAAAACCCAGAAATCTAATCGAAACAAACACCGTGTTCTTTTATTTAACTATAAATGTTCAACTAATAATCATCAAAGAGGGTTAGGCTAACGCAATCTTTGTTCAACCTAAAAAAAACGAAGGCACGTTGACGTGACCAGTGCTGAAAGCCGTTTGTAGTAGAACAGCGCAATATCCACCCACGTTGCGCGCGATGAAAAGATAATTCATCCCTTCAAAGAATGGTCGAGCCCTCACCGCGTCACATGACCCATACAAACATGAGAACAATGCGTTGGTCTGGTTCACAACCCAAATAATTCTGACTATGTTTGAGAAAGTGGAAAAAAGTCCGAACATGGTCCGAAAAATAAGCCATAATTCAAACATTGTCAATTCCCATAGAGTTACGGGGATTTGAATTTTTTTTTTTAGTAAGTAACAAGTAGGCAGGCGGGACGGTGCCTTACATTTTTGGAAGTAAATTTCTCTAGGGTATGAGGAAGAAACAATGATTGGCGACAAACCATAGAGCTATATTAAATTACATATAAATAGAGGATTGAATTTTGGCAGTGTACTCTAAATGCAACGCGCGTTGAAGTAGAACAGACGCAAACAACTTACGCTCATCATGCCAGTTAAAACAGTCTCGGCAAAATCATCGGCAGCGGATACGTATGCGCACGCGAATGATTTGCGCTGTTTGCGCAGAGAAAAAAATGAAATGCTCATGTGCTGATTTTCAGTTGCGTTTCAGTTTTTGGCGTATCTGCTTCGGGGAACGCACTGTATAGAATACAAATGCAAATATGCAAATAGCCGTACAATGTTTTGAGTACATGGATGCGCCCAGCAGGCATCACTTTGTACATCGAGCCAGCACTCTAGTGATTAGTTTAATATAGCCCTATGCGACAAACCGACCATCTCCCACTTTTAATGCAGTCTCAATTTTCATTATTATGGTCGAATACACCTGCTGGTGCTAGTGGTACGTACTGCTGTTGTTAAGTAGAGGCCTACTGTAACTTAGTGCAAGTTACATTTAGGCCCTAGCCCAGGTTGGACGACGTTCTTCATTGCATTACGACTGATGTCCAGGCCCTGCCATATCAACAAATTTACAACAAATTGTTTTCATATTTTTACCCGATGAAGGAAGCTCATCACAATTCGTTAAAATCTTTCTTGTGTCTGGAATTACAGATCGTCATTGGTTACAAAAAGCTAATGTGTGTGATGGGGCTACTTATTTACAGAAAATAAATAGGAAATCCATGCTACAATACTAGACCGAGTTACTGGCCTCTAGTTATCGCTTTTTTAACATTTGGGCATTATCTTGATCTACTACTAGAGGCCGAGCCAGGAGAATATTGAAATCGGATCAGCTCTTAAATGTGGTTCAAAATGTCGCCAAAATCAACACAAATACTTAACAAAATACATGTACCTCTAAATCGTCTAAATAGCCTTCCATATGTGTCCATGCAGAACCTGACTGGCTTGTGGGTACTCACGATCAATTCTTGACCTGCAAATCAAGGAAATTCGATGACAGTTTTCCTGCGACTAAAAATACTGTACTGAATTTAAGCTGTAGCCATCTTGAATTGAATTTGCATTGTGGGATGCCTGTGACGTCACAGGCAAAAGTACATGCCGACCGTACCACTATACGCGGGGGTGCTCTGCGATGTAACAGGTAAGTGTATCGCGTCGCTCGCGCGATACACACTGACCTGTGACATCACAGAGCTCCCCTCGCGTATAGTGGTACGGTCGGCATGCACTTTTGCCTGTGACGTCACAGGCATCCCACAATGCAAATTCAAGAAGGCTACAGCAGAAGTTCAGTACAGTATTTTTAGTAGCAAGGAAAACTGTCATCGAATTTCCTTGATTTGCAGGTCAAGAATTGATCGTGAGTACCCCCAAGCCAGTCAGGTTCTGCATGGATATGGAAGGCTATTTAGACATTTAAGAGCTGATCCGATTTCAATATTCTCCTGGCTCGGCCTCTAGCGCAAGATAATGCCCAAATGTTAAAAAAGCGATAACTAGAGAGGCCATAGTCCGAGTTACTGGACTCTAGTTATCGCTTTTTTAACATTTGGACATCATCTGGCGCTACTAGAGTCCGAGGTCGGGCAATATAAAACATTCAGAATGTCTTAAATGTGATTAAAAAAGTCGCACAAATCCCTAACAAAATACCTTAAAATCACCTAAAATCACCTAAATATCCTTCCATGTGTGTCCAAGTACGTCGGGGTGGTCTTCGGGGGTACTCACGATCAATTATTTGCTTGCAAATCAAGGAAATTTGACCCAGTATTTGAGCGACTACTGCACAGTTGCTGTTCACGTCCTGGAGAGAATATGGACAGCGTGCGCGCGCATCATGTCAGTGACGTAACAGGTCAAAGTGTATCGACCGGTGGTAAACAACAAGCGCACGGCGCAGCGACTGTTTTATGTCATGGCACAAGCTGTACGGTGGCTGCGTGCTGATGAGGAGACACCAATCGCTCTCGGGCGGGGATAGCGCACAATGCTTGCAATCGCGAGGAGTACAGTATGACAATGCAAAATACTAATGTTTATTATTATTATTATTTTGTTAGGGATTTGTGCGACTTTTTTAATCACATTTAAGACATTCTGAATGTTTTATATTGCCCGACCTCGGACTCTAGTAGCGCCAGATGATGTCCAAATGTTAAAAAAGCGATAACTAGAGTCCAGTAACTCGGACTAGAGAGGCCAGTAACTCGGTCTACTACAATACAAACTTTCCACGTGCGTGCGCGCGTACCCGGCAGCCGGCCTAGGACTGCACACTGCACATGCACGCACGCACGCAAAGTAGCCTCATAGTCATAGGAAGTTTGTACATGATGTTCACGTCGAAAAGCGGGGATTTGAAATTT
This sequence comes from Crossaster papposus, assembly GCA_037893245.1. Lineage (NCBI taxonomy): Eukaryota > Metazoa > Echinodermata > Asteroidea > Velatida > Solasteridae > Crossaster > Crossaster papposus. The sequence continues at coordinate 238,473 of JBAIAA010000429.1, read as the reverse complement.
ATTAGACACAAGGAATACATTTAAGCCAGATTTCGGCTTCCTTCACAAAAGTTGTTGTAAAATTGTTCGCTATGCCTAGCCTATGGCCATGATGGCTATGGCAGGATACAAATTACAATCGCGTTGTACACAACGGAGGAGTCCCAGTACTAGTGTAGTGATAGCTTCTATTACTCGACAACAACAACAACAACATTTAACTGAGTAGGCGCCTATGCCCAAAGACAAATGAACGACTAAAAAAACCGTTAACCTGCATGCTGTGATGTGCTGCGCGCATTACCTTCGTTAACGGTTGGCGCCCCGGCGACGAATCATGCGAACGGTGGCGTCATGATGAACGGTCGGGGAAAACAATCTAGATGCATCTACTTTAAATTTAGCGTCTGTAGGCCATGCTTTTTGTGAAAACGTGACGGCGGTACACCGAAGCACAGACGAAAGTGACATTTTTACATGTTTCGATACTTGACGATAGTTTACTTGTACTAGTTTTACTTTTAGGCTAAGACTAAATTAAAGCAAGCTGTAGTACAGATTTTGCAGGCGGGAAGCTGCGGCCGTTTTACAAACCCCAGTTGAGACTCGGCCATTTGGGCTCCATTACCTTTGCCAAACTGCATGAACGTATGTAGCTCAAATGGAAACAAAACTGAGTTTTGGAAAACGGTCCGTAATACGCATGCGCGCTATGGTAGAGCGCTGCGCGTTAATAGCGCGCGCAGTGCCGGTGGAGGGCGCAGGACATGATAGCACAGGACCGTTATTGCATTTTGTTATCTAACCAACTTTCGTGGATTGTTTTACAAGTAAATAACTTGTCCCCCAAAGTATTTCAACAGCAGTCTATTTTACTAAAGATATCAACCCGATTTGTTTTTTTAAAGCGGAAAAACCGTTTCGCCCTAACCGCACCTTTTCACACACGTGAAATATAGCATGAAGCTTGTTTGGCACTATTTACCAGACCCCCCTTCTTTCTAATTGTTAAAAAACCATAAGGTGTCGTCAGACCATGTTAATAAATACCAACTAGCATCCTCTAAGACTCAGTAAGGATTTGTTTTGCTGTTGAAAACTGCATGAGAAACATTAAGGGGAAACGTTGTTTTCCCCCTATGGTTCATTTCCCCCTATGGTTGGGTTTTGATATATGATATTTCCCCATAATCCACTGTTAGACATATATATATATATATATATATATATATAGAGTTTCCACAGACATATAAACACATAGACCGCCAGGTCCCATTCAAAACTACAGGATGATTTCGTGATTTCGCGGCGCCCGACTAAAATACCAACTATGGGCAAATTTAGCCCTCGGTATAGGGAATTTGTACACACCCGAACTGTTCCAGTCAAATAATTATATGAAGCCATTTATCGATTTAAAAGAAAATTACATAGAGCTATACCATATACCATGTAGATTGAGCATAACCAGTGTCAATCTTGATACCCTAAAATAAAGAAGTTTTAGGCCCGTTTTTGTGTCAAGCGCGTTGCCCGGTATGCGCACAGAACGTAAAAAGCGCGCGGTGCGTTGCCCGTCGAACGAAATATAGTGTACACAATTATATGAACGCGCGTGCAAAGTGCGTTGCATGATAGACGCGTAATTGTACGCGCTTGGCTTTTTTTAGCTACACGCGCATGCCGTGCATCCTACACGCCGTTTTGCCCATACTTTGCAAATCACGGTTTTGTGCACACGACTGGCGGTCTATAGGTTTATATGTCTGTGAGAGTTTCCAATAGACTTGGCTATAATTATAGCTCCCTCTATAATTTAGGAAATACTGCCCTCTACAACTTAAAAACTTTGTTTGTAATTGCGCCCTCGCGTGCTGCATTAAACAATAGGCCCATTGTTGCATACTTTACATTATTTTGCTTTGTTAATTGCTTGCTTAGTTTTCTTGTTGACGCAAGGCAGTGTTTGGGGCATTGGTCCTTTGACTTTTGTTCTAGCCACACCTTAATACTGTGGCGAAACCCGTCCGTGTCCTCTTGACGCGGTGTATACTGCTCAGGCGAGCGGCAGTCCAGCAGCACTTGGGGTGATCCGTTTGGAGACCATATATCGCCGCGCGTGAAACTTAAGTTCGGGGGCAGGGCAGGACCAGACTACCTCAATGAATACACAAAATAACTGAGAAGGGAGAGGTCTATTTTCAGAACGACGGGTTTGCCCCTTTAATCAAACAACCACCCAACAACCTCGCTGGGTCTGTATTTATTGTACAACTATCTTTAAGGTTATTTAGGGTTCCTTAAGGAGAAGTGTGGTTCCTTAAGGGGAAGTGTGGTTCCTTAAGGGGAAGTGTGGTTCCTTAAGGGAATAGTGGTTTCTTAAGGCGGTATTGGTGATAAGTCGGCCGGGAGCCTGGTATACATCGGACTTATTTAAACTAAGGGGGTCGAGTGGGGGAATATTACACAAACTGTGACTCTGGTGTTTGTCAGTCCGAAACTTAGCATAAAATGCACGCAAACTAACTCACGCTCGCAATGCGACGTTCAACGCGACGCTCCGCTGATCTCTGGTGCTGTACTGGCTCCAACCGAAGGTCGCAATCCCCGACCACCACTAACGGACAGCTACCCCAAGCTAGTCGGTCTCTCCGACGTCTTCCGTCTCTCTCTCCCTGGGCGCCACAACAACAATTCACCGCACCGTGATCTACAAGCAACTCAAACGGTCCGCTCCACTTGCTTCCAAGAATCCAACTCCCCGAGCACCACGCATACACACGAGGCCAAAAGCGCACGGCAACAACCAAGCTCTTCCGGCTACCACGCGCGCACCACCCGGCATCACACACCTGAGCCCGATAGCGCGCCAAACAAAGGCTCTTCTGGCTACCGCGCACGTACCCCTAGATATGGCGCGCCTAAGCGCTATAGCGCGCCAAAACTGCAAACACCGAAGCCACATTTCGTTACACAGCCCCCCTCTTAAGTTCGGACCGTCCCGGTCCGTTAAACTGATAAACACTAAAACGAAATTAGACTGAGGTGCTTCCTTATACAAAAATAGACTTTATAAATATACACTAGTAACGCACCTTAAGGTTACTACCTGATCCTTAAGTGAAGAAGAGCCTCCTTAAGGGGATTCAAAAGAAATACTTATAGTACACAACTATCTCCTTAAGGGAGCTAAATCAAAATATAAAATCAAGGCAAGATTTCAGACCTCCTAAAGGGAGTTTATACAGAATCAATCTCCTAAAGGGAGCTTATACAACATTTACAGATCCCTTTATCATGATTTAGGGGGTAGACTCAAACTCGCTAAAACTAAAACTCGCTTATAACTTATCCAAAGGTTACATTTCAAAAGCCGACCAAATAAAGTACACAGTAGTTGAAATGAAAAGTCAACAAACAAAACAAAACAAAATTATAACTTTAACAAAAGCCTCGGGATAACTCAAGGAACACCGCAGGTACTTGTGCAACATAGAATACCGCTACTGCAGAACGAAGCCAGCCTGGAAGTCAACATCATAGATCCTCTCGACGACCTCTTCCGACACCTTGACGCCATTCTGGAACATGGACCTGGTGTTCACCTCTGTGACGCGTCGGACATTGCCAGTCATCATGCGCTCAAGGTCTGTAGTGGCTACTGGTGCTGCACGCCGAGAACTCTGTACACCACCGCTGACACTGAAGACTCTAGCTGAGGTAAGCTGAGGGGTTGGGGTATTGCAGGCAATTCCGGCAAGTGACGGGTAAACAACTCTCTGCCTTTCACCCTCTCTGTACTTCACGGTGCTTCCCTCCAGAGCTCTTCCCAGGTTGATCGGTGCGGGGGCTTCTGCTTTTTGGCTCACTACACGAACGTCCTCTTCCTCCTCCCCCTCGCTACTTGACTGAGATTCCTGCGTCATATGGAGCATCCCTCGCGGCTTTCCACCCCCAACCACCACTCGCGGCTGATCGCTTAGGCACCGGTCAACCAAAGACGCAGATCCCGGGGACAACGATATTGCAGGAGCATTCACATCCAGCATCCTCTCTGGCGTCGAGGGAACTGGCCATGCTTCCCCCTCGCATATCTCTAATGCACCCTGCACCTCGGCCTCCCCTCCCGACTCGTCCAGTGCCTTACGTTTTAGCGGCGGGCTCTCTGTAGCGCTGGATCCCAAATGCCCTGATGAGGTTGCTGATGCCTCCCGCACTCCCACCTTCCTCTTCGGGGTCAAACATCCGCCCTCCACCTTTCGTGCTGGTTCTAGTGGTAGACTTCTGGGCACTCCGCCTTTTGCCCTACCTCTAGAAGGCCTAGACTGCTCCCTATTGAGGCGACCCTTTGCAGGCTCCGGTCCTGTCTTTGTGCTGGAACGTGCTGCTCTTGTTCCATCTGACAGTGTGTTGAGCCTTTCCTCCCGTTCCTGGCTCGTCTCTGCAGGAATTCCTGACACTTCATCTACCTGAGAAGGATGATGCTTATTGTAGTGGGTACGAAGATTGTCCCTCCGGTTGTACTTACGGTCGCAACGGCTACAATGGTACACAATGCAAGGGGCGTGTTTGGTGGCAGACATGTGTCGGTCCAGGCTCTTCCGGTACACGAACGACTCCTTGCAGGTGACACACTCGTGCAACTTCACATCCTGCCAATCGTTCGGCTTGTTCCAGCCTTCCTTGTCCTTGTCGTCCATCCTGGAATGTTTACTGCAGAGCAATACAAAAAGAAAAAGAAAAATATTGTCAGCGTCGATCATGTACACTTATACCCATTAGTTATTCCTAATTATAACGCTGAGGACGCCTGCGTTGTCTCTCAGGATTTCGACGCGGCTGCACCCGGCTTGATGACGCGGGAACAGTTTCCCCATCCGGTTTATTTGGAATGGAAGGTGGCTCAGGCTCTGGATCCAAGACCACACTTCCTGCCTCTGTCAATCCACCTTCAGGCATCTCTCGAGCACCCGGTTCATCCTCCGCCTCCTGTTCCATCATCGGATTCAGCGCCTCCGGTTGGCCACCCAGGTCAATAGGTCGAACATCAGGCAGCGCCAGCATCTCCCGCCACCCGTTGCAGCTCTTCGGGGTCCCAGGCTCTAAGGGTTTGCCTTCGTATAGGTTAAGGCGATCACTGTGGACTACCTTACATTTCCCCCCTCTCCTGCGCTGTATCCTATATGTAACATCCGATAACTTGTCCACGATAAGATAGGGACCCTCCCACCTACACATCAACTTCGGCGAAACGCCCTTTTTCTTGGCAGGGTTAAACAGCCACGAAAATTTGCCTTCTGCCAAGCCCCCTGTGCGGGTGCCCTTGTCGTAATTGCGCTTCTGCCTCCTGGCACTTTTCTTCAAATGTTCTCGGGCCCTGTCATGCGAACACTGCATCCTCCTGCGTACTGCTTGAGCATAGTCCTGACCTTCGGTTTCCTCGGTGTCCTCTCTAGAAGGTTCTTTCATCGTCAGGTCGATAGGCAGAGATACTTCCCTCCCCAGCATCAACATATTTGGAGTCTCTCCCGTGGACTCCTGCGGGGTACTGCGGTACGCCGAGGTTGCATACGGCAACTCCTCATCCCAATTCTTGTTATTGGCCTGCTCCTTCATGAGGATAGACACAATAGTAACCAGTGTCCGGTTAAATCGCTCTACCATCCCATCTGATTTGGGATTATATGGGGTGGTCCTCGTCTTTTCAATCCCGAGAATCCTACACACCTCAGCCATTAGTCGCGACTCGAAGTTCCTCCCTTGATCCGTATGCAGTGTCTTCGGGACTCCAAATCTGCACACAAATTCCTTGACGAACCGATCGGCAACCGTCACTGCCTTCTCGTCAGGAATAGGGTATGCCTCAAACCACTTACTGAAGTAGTCCCCAACTACCAGTATATATCGATTTCCACTACTGGTCACTGGGAAGGGTCCCGTGATGTCCATTGCCACTCGTTCGAGAGGTGCTCCCACTAAGTGTTGCTGAAGAGGGGCTTTCCGCTTTTTGCTTGGAGACTTCCTACAAGCACATACGTCACACTGTCGAATGAACGACCTAATGTCCGCTGCCATCCCTTGCCAATAGAACTTGTTGCGCACCTTAGCCATTGTCCGCTTAGTGCCCAAATGTCCACTCGTCCGTCCTGCGTGAAGCTCAAGCAGTATCCTCTGGCGATACTGCAGTGGCACCAACGTTTTCCACTGCACCTCCTTGCCACTATCCGTTTCCCAGCGGCGGAGCAATACACCATCACGCACAGACAATTGCTCCCATTGCAACCAGTAATTCTTATGCGCAGTGGACATCACAGAGAGCGTTTCCCAATCAGGACGAGGTCCTCCATCTTCCTTAGCTTTGATTACCCATCCCATCGAGTCTTCCTGAAGCTGCGCATTCCTCCAGTCTTCATTTGTTACTTCTGGCAATACCCCTACCACGTATACTTCCGCTCTTTGTTTTTCTGCGTCTTCATCTGGAAAAAGGAGTGTGCCTTCCTTAACTGAAGGAGGTTCATTTTCTTCAACTTCTTCTACGTTTGCCTGTGCAGGTATTGCCCCTTTGCCTCTCGAGTAGTCTTTTTTCCCCTGCACTCCCTACAATAAAAGGTGCCTCCTTCTCCCTACTCTTTAAGGGCTCCTCTTCTCCACGGGTGTCCTGTCCCTCCATGCCACATTGCGCGCAGGGCCGGCGAGACAGGCTGTCTGCATTTTGGTGAGACTTCCCTGCGCGATGAATGATTTCAAAATCATACTCCCCGATCAGCTGTAACCATCGCGCAACCTGTCCCGAGGGGTCCTTGAAGTTAATGAGCCACCTCAATGCTCCATGATCCGTCCTGACTGTTATCTTTCGGCCATAAATGTACGGGCGGAAATGTCTTAGAAAAGTCACCACTGCTAGGAGCTCCCTCCTTGTTACGCATTAATTCTGTTCTGCCTTCTTCAACACCCTACTAGCATAGGCAACCACACGTTCCTTACCATCCCTTCTCTGCGATAGGACTCCCCCAATCCCTGTGTCGCTGGCATCCGTGTCAAGTATGAGATCGCCGTCTGGATCCGGATAAGTAAGAATAGGTGACTCCGTCAGGCGTTTCTTTAGTTCCTCGAAAGAGGCCTGACATTCTCCGGTCCACAGGAAGTCCTTGTGCTTCGCAGTCAAGGTGTGCAGAGGCTTTGCCACTGTTGAAAAGCCCTCAATAAACCTCCTGTAGTAGGACGCAAGTCCTACAAAACTGCGCACCTCCTTTACTGATCTAGGTACAGGCCAATCCCTCACCGCCTGGATCTTCGCCGGGTCAGTACTGATTCCATCAGGTGTCACTATATGACCCAAGTAGAGGACTTTCTGTTTGAACATGTCACACTTAGCAGGTTTCAATTTCAACCCTGCATCCCTTAGGCGTTGAAACACGACATCCAGCCTACAGAGTTCTTCTGGAATAGTCTTACCAAATACTATGACGTCGTCTAAGTAGACTAGAAGCGTTTCCCAGTGAAGGCCACCCAAGACCCGTTCCATGAGCCTTTCAAAAGTAGACGGGGCGTTACACAACCCAAAGGGCATTACACGCCAACTATAAAGCCCACCTCTTACAACAAAAGCTGATTTCTCCTGCGCTTCCTTATCAAGGCCCACTTGCCAATATCCCGATGCGAGGTCCAACGTAGAAAACCACCGAGCCCCGCACAGCGCATCAAGGGAATCGTCAATCCTAGGGATCGGGTAGGCATCCTTGATGGTCACCGCGTTTAGCTTCCGGTAATCCACGCAAAACCTTTTGGTCCCATCCTTCTTTCTCACGAGCACTACATTTGACGCCCAAGGGCCGCTTGAGGGTGTGATTTTTCCGTCCTTAAGTAGGTCTTTAACCTGTCGATTTATCTCCTCTTGCTCAACTGCAGGGAACCTCCTGGGTCTTTCCCGTATTGGCCTTGCGCTCTCCGTAGTTATGTGATGCTTCACACAATCCGTGTGTCCAATATCATCACTTCCCTTCGAGAAAATGTCCTGGAACTTGCAGAGCAACCCTGCTATCTTCTCATGATATCCGGATTCCACCTCCTTAACACTCCTCTCATACAAGTCCAGCAGGTATTCTGGTACGTTCTCGGCCCTTCTTCCTTGCACAGGTTGATGCGTTTCCACATCCTGTTCTGTCACTGGAGTCAGGAACCCAGCCATGCTGCCTGCCCTTATCGTACAAGGCCTTCTCCCCGGGTTGAACACCCTTATCGGCAAATTTTCCTCTTGGGGCCTCACCAAAAGTCTGGCGACTATAAGACCCTTGGCCGCTAGCTCAGTACTCTCCGCAGGTTCCATTATCCCGATCCCCGAAAAGTCCTGCGTCACCCTAGCTGACACAAGTGCCCGGGGGAACATTTGTAGTTTCCTTCACGATCACTCGAGCACAGAAGCTGGCGCCCTCCTTATTCGTACACTTAATTTTCTGTCCATTTAATGTAAGGACTAATCCCTGGAAGTCCAGCTGTCCTCCCGTTGGAAGTAGGTAGTCCATTCCGAGGATCCCATCCATCTCTAACTTGGCAAATATCGCACGAACCGGGTAAGTGGTCCTGCCTACCTGGATCTCCAACCATGCACCACCTATCGTCTCTATAGGCCGGCCATCGGCCCCATATAGTCCCACACCTTCCTTGCTAAGTGTTGGCCTCCGTTCCGTTGGTAGGCGGAAATAGACCTCTGCTGATAGTATGGTATCTGTCGCCCCTGTGTCTACCAACATGCGCACTCCCTCCCCCCTAACTTGTGCATTTACATAAAGTCCACTCCTCCTTTTATTGATTCATGAGGGTAACACCGTTTCCTGCCTATACATTGCTATTCCTTGCGGCCCTCTCGACTTACCAGCCCTCCCTCGGGCCCCAGGGGAGGCTGTCTGTCGTTTCCCGCCTGTTTTGGTGCTGGACAGTCCCGTGCTATGTGTCCCTTGGTTCGGCAATTGTAGCACTCCTCGTTTCTTGGTACCGGGCAGTCTCTTACAAAGTGTCCTGGGGCCTTGCAGTTAAAGCAAACATCCCGTGCATTTGCCTTCCACCTCCTATCAGCCCTGTAGTCCCCTTTTGGTCCTTGACCATTATTCCCTAGGGTCCCTTCATTAATCCTTACAACATCATGCAGCATCGACTGAATTTTCCCCAACGCTTGCACCATACTCTCCTGAGTGTACTTCATCTCTTCCCTCAGGCCCTTCGCCGTCAATTCCTCAGCTGCCTCGACAACTCTAGCGAATTTCCGTGTCCTGTCGTTACCACTTCGATCCTCTGTGCGCAGGAAACTCTCCGTCTGCAGGGCGGCTCTGATGGAATTGTCTAACGTGTCGGGTCTCGCCCGGAAAATCCCTTCCCTGATTTCCTTATCCTTCACGGCGTCCATAAAATGGCCCTTAGCCAGTCTTTCTCTGCTTTCGTCCGAGAACTCTGGGTAGGCCAAAGCCGACAGTTCCCTAATACTAGCCCCAAGTTCCTGAATAGTTTCGGACTCTCCCTGCCTACGATGCCGAAGCTCCATCAGGTGAAACTCCGCCTGTTGACCAGGACCGAACCTTTGTTCCAACCGCAACATTAAATCCCTCAGTGAAGGAGCTCTTCCTTTAGGTTGACCACCAAGTACCTTCAGGGCTTGCCCCTGAAGGCTGGCCGACAGGAACACAGCAGCCTGTCTGTCCTCCCATCCGTTCGCTATACAGCAAGCTCGAAAATGGGCCTTATAATCCTTCCAAGGCACCTTTCCGTTGAAGCGATCGGGGCAGATGTTTGGTTTCTTGATCTTTACATCCTGGTTATTAGCTCCGCGAGCCTCCGATGACTTCGATGTTTCAAAGGGCGTCTCTACATGTACCTCGGTATTCGCTGGTGTCGCTGGTACTTGGGGGGTTGTCCGGAATGTGCTTGAAACAGCCGGACTCGGGGTGTACGCGAAAAAGTCCGGGGTTTCGAACCGGTCCACTCCTTCTAGTTTGGAAACCCTGTCCTGCATTATTCGCCTCAACTTATTCATTTCGTCCTCCATTTTTCGTTTCTCCCGGATAGAATCCTCGTACATGCTTTCGGCTTGATGGACCTCCATCCTCAGAATAGCCAGCTCCTCCTCCAAGTTAGAGTCTAAGTCCATGGCCGTAGGTGCCGTCTCCCTATCCATCCCCCGAATGAAAAGTCACGCCTTATCCCACTTCTGACACCAATGTGGCGAAACCCGTCCGTGTCCTCTTGACGCGGTGTATACTGCTCAGGCGAGCGGCAGTCCAGCAGCACTTGGGGTGATCCGTTTGGAGACCATATATCGCCGCGCGTGAAACTTAAGTTCGGGGGCAGGGCAGGACCAGACTACCTCAATGAATACACAAAATAACTGAGAAGGGAGAGGTCTATTTTCAGAACGACGGGTTTGCCCCTTTAATCAAACAACCACCCAACAACCTCGCTGGGTCTGTATTTATTGTACAACTATCTTTAAGGTTTTTTAGGGTTCCTTAAGGAGAAGTGTGGTTCCTTAAGGGGAAGTGTGGTTCCTTAAGGGGAAGTGTGGTTCCTTAAGGGAATAGTGGTTTCTTAAGGCGGTATTGGTGATAAGTCGGCCGGGAGCCCGGTATACATCGGACTTATTTAAACTAAGGGGGTCGAGTGGGGGAATATTACACAAACTGTGACTCTGGTGTTTGTCAGTCCGAAACTTAGCATAAAATGCACGCAAACTAACTCACGCTCGCAATGCGACGTTCAACGCGACGCTCCGCCGATCTCTGGTGCTGTACTGGCTCCAACCGAAGGTCGCAATCCCCGACCACCACTAATACCCCAGTCACAATTAAAGCGGAGCCCGGGCGGCGTGTGCGATTTCTAGGCATCGGCCGGCGTGTAGAGGTCGGCGAAAGATCGTGCGATATGGCGGTCACAGTCACAATTAAAAGTGCCCCGTACGCTGCCATGACGGGGCCCGGGGGGTCGCCGACCGGCGATCGGCCGACTTTCTTGGAAATGGGGTCGAATTATTGGCCCGTTTATCGGCCGGTGTCCGGCAGGCACTCGTCCGGTGCCCTGCTTATGTCCTTGCGATACCCCTGCGGTATCCGGCAGGGTGCCAACCAATTCGTACAGGTCGTACGGCGGCCGGACGGGCATCTGTAGTGTGCCTGTTTAGTGGCCAGCGATCAACGGCCGGCGGCAGAAGCTCTCCTCTGACCTTCTTAATGGCCCTGTCACACTAGAACGTTTTAGGCCAACGCGTGAGTAGCGCGTTAACAATAGTTGATATGCTGGCAAACGCTGAACTTCCACAGAAAAAGTCAAGTTGAACCGTGATTTCAGCGTGTCCATAACGCGTTAATAACGGGTTCATAGCGTTCGCCAGCGCATGAATAACGCGTTAGTAACGCGCTCGACGACTGATGAACGACTGCCCAGCGCGTGAGTAGCGCGGTCCAACGCGCGCCAGCGTACGGCAACGAACACATGATTAGTTGTACAAACAGATGACGCGCTACTACAGTAATGGCCCTGTCACACCAGAACGTTTGAGGCAAACGTGTTGAAATTTCGGCAACACGCGGGTAAACGCTGACCAACGCTAGGCCAGCGTTCGCAACGCGCTGAGCGCGTTACCCACACGCTGGAACACGCTGTCACACGCTGAGACAAAAATACTGTCGTTCTTTCGGCGTCTGCCCGTTCTTTCAGCGCCGTTTAGTTCTTTTGGAAATTTAAGTTTTTGTAATAAAATAACTGTAAATAAAACTTCCCGTTTCACATCTTCATTTATTATTTGAGTAGCCTCGACCACATTCATGGAATCGCCCCAGTGGATTCCTCCTAATTTGGCTACAAATGGCGTAGTCGGCAGTTGATTCTTTCAGAATCATTTTGTTGATGTGAACATTAACATTTTTAAAAGAACGACAGTCACGTATTGGTGTTGCAACGGCATCCTGGAACCCCGACCGTTCCGGCCGTTCAGGGACCCCGACCGTTCCGGCCGTCCAGGGACTTCGTCTGTTCCGGCCGTCCAGGAACCTCGCCCGTTCCTGCAGTCCCCGTCCAGGGGCCTCGCCCATTCTTGCAGTCCAGGGACCCCGACCGTTCCGGTAATCCAGGGACTTCGTCTGTTCCTGCCGTCCAGGGACCTCGCCCGTTCCTGCAGTCCCAGGACTCTGTCTGTTCCTGCCGTCCAGGGACCCCGTCTGTTCCTGTCGTCCAGAGAGTGCCTACTGGCCATCCGCCCTGCAGTCTCATTACCCCGGCTGGCTAAAGACTGCTAAAACCGGAGAAGCTGAAAAAGAGTAAAAGTATCGACACTCATTTGTCTATTTATTTATAAATATAAGATTCAATTGACGATTTTATTAAAGATTCAATTAAAGGTAATTACAAATTTAAACGCATTTTTCTCTGTATTTTGTATAAAAGTGAAGGTAATTCCTGACAGACAGCGAAGTACTATAACTATATAAATGTACACGAATGAAAGGATTGGAGATTGATATGTGATATACTACAACGTAGATACAAAATATTGTTGGTGACCTAATTATATCAATTTTGGTAACTAAATAGACATTTTGGTGACATCATCAGATTATTAAGTTACCACTTTTATTAAAATTCACCTATCGTAATAACTCTAAATAATGTGATTTTTGTGCATAGGCTATTTGGTACCCTAATATTTGAGAATGATTGTAATTTTTGTAATAGTAATTGAGTATAACTGGGTGTAAAATTAATTGATAAATTACCTTGTTGGAGAAGTCTTCTTCTTTCTATTTTTGTGCATACAGGATATCTTCGTGTAGACTTCTGCCTGGGTGACCACGTTCGTGCCATTCGTGACATCCGTTCCCTACTTCCTGATCCTGTGTAGTTACCGGTGGACTTTTGCCTCAGCATTGACTTGCTACACACTGATTATTACTCGTGCTCGCGACATAACGCTTGTTTTAAGTTCAGGTTGAAATTCGGACAGGACGCTTGCGGTTTCTGCACCTCGTGCTTCCTCTCCCCGCTCGTTACCTTCACGGCAACTGCTACCCTCTTGCTTCTCTCCCGTCTCCGTGTACCGTTACATTACCAACGTATCTGCTGCTTTGCACACGCTGCGTAGGTTAAGGTATGCTGGCTTGTAATTCCTTTTTAGTGGATTGGAGCTAGAACATGGATTTATTTTCAAATTATCTTCTACCCCATAAGTAGTAGGAATAAAATTATGGTCATAGCGGCATGAAATGGTGAATTTTTCCTTGGACTGATCGAGTCCTTTAGGAGAAATGACCCTAGTTCATGTGAATCCAGGATAGATATAATTTAAACCTTTTCAGATCGTTTTAATGCTTGCATTCTATTTTACCTGTATTAATAGCATAACTAGTACTTGGTAAACTGAGTTTTCTTTTTATCCTAATTTCGTCTAAAACCACTTTGTATTGGGAATTAGCAAACCCAACGTGGATAAATAGACATGTTTAGGTTAGGGTTGAGAGGGCCCTGTAAATATGTGGAGAAGATTTAATTTTAAATACACGTATTTACGTGCAGCCAGATACTTGGATTTGTTTCCTTAATACTGATACTATAGATGTTTTGTTAGGGAATAGTTTGTTTGGAGAAAATTAATTAGATCTTCATTTTTATTAGGATTTTTCGTATGTCTGATAATGGCCAAATTGGGAGTTTTTAGATTTAAGGTCCATTTGAGGTTATCTTTATTTACTAGTCAAATACTAGTGATGGACAATCTTTTATCGCACTCTCGACCATATGTACATACTATTGATGGTCCAATTTTATTCTGAGGAACTGATGAAGTAACTTTCAAATAGACAATTTCTTTTAAATAGGCAATTTCTTGCAGGTCGGTACGGTCTTTCGTGTAGTCCTTCAATTATTGGGGACAGTCAGAATAAATTAGATCTCAACAGTTTAGTGAGGTAAACTCGTTTCTAGGGACATCCTAGATTAGACTGTTTTGTATAACACCCTTCTAAATATTTGTATTAGGTCGAAAGACTTTTGGATAAATAGTAGCCTAATTGTATATTAAACCATTTTTGATGGTACATTTAGAAAGTCTTTACTTGTCCATATGAGGTCAACTCGTTCTTAGTTATATACTAAGTATGGACCGCGAGATAATTTAAATGACTTTATATTGATATATAGGTTTATACCATCCATTATCCTCGGCAGACATTATGTTAAGATGTGCATATGTAGAGCGCCCGATCTTTGGTATATATCTCATTCAAACACTATTTTCTACATGGTCGTGTAGTTTGTTTGTTTGTTGTTCATATCTCCATAGTCGTATAGAAAGAAATGTTTTATTATAGTCGTGTTGATTTTTTTTTCTCTTTTAATTAGGGGGTGAGTGTGACCAGTCCACTGACCTCTATACATGGACAGATCATCATTGTTTCATTTTGAAGTCGGCATGCGGAGAAGTGCAACATGGCGGACCCACGACGTGACTCTGTGAGCCAATGAAATGTCCAGGTGTTGGTACGATACGTATTACGTAATGTTTATAAATACAAAATGTACAGAATAAATCCGCTGACCTCCACACCTGGACATTTCATTGGCTCACAGCAGTGACGTCTCGGGTCCGCCATGTTGCACTTCCAGTTCGCGCCGACTTCAAGTGTTAGCACAGCAGAATATGGACAATGGTCCGTCCAGGTGTAGAGGTCAGTGGACCAGTCGCCTTCCTCGACAGGCCCCAGACTATTTTCCCATATATATTTATATATATATATAGAGTTTCCAATAGACTTGGCTATAATTATAGCTCCCTCTATAATTTAGGAAATACTGCCCTCTACAACTTGTAATTGCGCCCTCGCGTGCTGCATTAAACAATAGGCCCATTGTTGCATACTTTACATTCTTTTGCTTTGTTAATTGCTTGCTTAGTTTTCTTGTTGACGCAAGGCAGTGCTTGGGGCATTGGTCCTTTGACTTTTGTTCTAGCCACACCTTAATACTGATATATTCGTACACGGGTTGTGTGGCACGAGCTTGGTCGTCCAAGGCGGTGAGTACACGCTGGTTTATTATATTTTTCAATTATCTTAAATTAAATGATTGTTGTTCAAGTCTTGTAAATACTTGCAATGATACTGAGTTGTAATTTTAGAACAAGAAATTAATGAACTGTACATTTTGTTTTCTTTAATTTCAGACTTGATTACAGACATCCAATTGGCTGTCGTTCTTTTGGCGTCTGCCCGTTCTTTCAGCGCCGTTTAGTTCTTTTGGAAATTTAAGTTTTTGTAATAAAATAACTGTAAATAAAACTTCCCGTTTCACATCTTCATTTATTATTTGAGTAGCCTCGACCACATTTATGGAATCGCCCCAGTGGATTCCTCCTAATTTGGCTACACTGTCCACGTCCAAAATTATATATTATTATAAGAAAAATATTGATAATAAATTATATGATATTCCCCAGTTCAGGTGTTATTATAAAAGAGAACATTTGCTTTAGTTTTTACTTTTTCAAAATATAAGAAAAATATTAAAATTGAACGTATTTAATATATTTTACGTCACAACGTATACCACAACTCTATTTACGAATCCCTGGCTTTGTCTTTGTTTTGGCTTAGGGTGATTTAAAACTCCCAACTTCGGAAACTCCAGCCACATTTTAGTAACTGCTTGTGCTTAAAAAAAACATTTAATCAGTTGATATGAACCCAAAAGTTCGAATATTTGCGTTTTCCTCTATTTCGATTTGCTTATCACTGATTCGGAGTTTGGAGGCAAAGCCGAAGACGAAGCAAAGGTTTCGAAACAATCCTAACTCGCAAAACCGAAAATCGCAACCTCGTTCCAATATTTAGCTTTAATGAAAACAAACATATATATTCTTGTTACTTAAATTCGTGCAATTTTCAAATAAAAAAATCATGTACAACAGTCATTAACAAACACCGCATTTTTGGCAAGATTATAATTACAAATTTAGGCAGTCGAATTTATATAAATTTCACTTCTGAAATAACCACACAAAAACAAAATGTGTGTTTCCTAGGCTCCGTAAATGTACGGACTGCTGCCGTGATTGTTTTTACGGAAGACTTCCGTATTATATTTACCTTAAAAATACGGATATTCTTTACAGTTAAGTACAAATACGGACTTTTCCCGTAAAACCCATACAAATACGGATTTTCCCCGTAAAATCCATACAACTACGGTCTTTTCCAGTAAAACCCGTACAACTACGGACTTTCCCTGTAAAACCCGTACAAATACAGACTTTATCATAAAAGCCGTACAAATACGGACTTTTCACGTAAAATGGATTTTACGGACAAATTCCGTATTATTTTGTCCGTAAAAATACAGATATTTTTTACAGTGTACTTCAGAAATGTTCTTGGGAGTCGGCCAGTTCTGCACGGCAGAAACTTTACTAGGGTCGGGTTTGACACCATCTGGTGTAATGATGTGGCCGAGAAACAGAACTTCCGTCTGGAAAAGTTCACACTTGCTCGGCTTCAGTTTCAGTCCAGCGGTTCCTAGTCGGCGTAGAACGTCATCAAGACGCTCAATATGCTATGAAAATGTTGATGACTGGATGATGATATCGTCTAGATATATCAGAAGAGTTCGCCATTGCAGCCCCTTGAGTACAGGGATGTAGTCGAGTCCATCACAAGTCCCTGCAAGTCCCTGTAAGTCCCTGCAAGTCCATCACAAGTCCTTCAGTTCCAATTCAAACCACAAGCTATTCAAATCAGCTTTGACAAAAGCATTCCTTTGTCATTGTTCATCTAGTTACTTATGACTGCCTTTATGAAGGGACTTGTGACTGGCTTCACGAAATGACTTGTGAAAGGACTTGCAGGGACTCGACTACAACCCTGCTTGAGTACTAGTTACATACAGCGCTCAAAGATGCTGGGTGCGTTGCATAACCCAAAAGGCATGGTCACGTACTCGTACAGTCCACTTCGGGTTACAAACGCGGTCTTGTGACGATCTTCCTCCTTCTGCCAGTAGCCCGACTGCAGATCAAGAGTACTGAAGATTTTTGCCCCACTCAGGCAATCTAGGCAGTCGTCAACACGGGGTAGGGGGTATACGCGTCACGGCGCGTAACATCGTTCAGTTTCCGATAGTCGACACAGGGACGAGTTGTGCCGTCCTTTTTTTCTGACAAAAACCATTGGAGATGCCCAAGGGGATGTAGACTCGCGGATTACACCCACCTTGAGCTGGCTCTCGAGCACTTTCTCTTCCTCGCCTTGAAATGCCTTGGGGGGACGGCGGGGAGGTTGTCGTATGGGACGTGCGTCGCCGGTGTCAATAGTGTGCTGCACTATTGAAGCTTTTCCCAAATCCTCTGCGGATTTGGCGAAAGTGTTCTCGTGGTTAGCCAACAGTTCACACAATGATTTCTGCTGGTATGGGGACAGGTTTTCACAGCTCCTCTCGTACAGTTTCTGAAGGTTTTCTGACCACTTGTCAGAAGGATGGTTGGGGGCGGCGGGGCTGACTGGGTTGACTGCATATGATGCTGGGCGGGCATGCTCTCTGCACACACGTGTTACTCGATAAAGGTGATCGATTCCATCGTGTTCTGGTTCGGTTATGAGTTCCACTGCATCAACTTCATGCAGGTAACCAAGTGTTATACCCGCCTGAAGTTCAATGTTCTCTGGTGATGTGTTCATAACTCTGACGGGTATGCCGATGTCCTCTCGGTAGGGATCAGTTAGTGAACTTCCGACCACTAGATTGTGACGATGGTTTACAGGCTCAACGACTGCAAACTCTGAGTTGAGTTTGTGATGATCGGCTACACACTCTGCAATCCACTCGCTGCATGCTGGAATTGTAATGTTCTGCTTCGGTGCAATCTTAATTGCACGGGGAGGTGCTCCTTTGACTGTCCATTGAACCCAGTTACCGGCAATTCGCATGCCGTGTCGTGCCTCCAATACGCAATCATAGTGGTACAGAAAGTCATAGCCAAGGATTCCTTCATTGCTAATGGGGGCGACAAATGCATCCCATTGGAAGTGCCGCTCACCAATCATCTGTCTATTGTGGCAACACCTTCAATGTCAATTAGTTCCTTGTTTGCCGTTTCTAGTTTTGTGCTTTTGCAGGGGGGTTTGAGTTCAGAGCGTTTTTCAGCGGGGATCAGGCTGAAAAGTGCTGAAGAAATGATGGTCACCGCCGCTCCGATGTCGACTAAAAGTTCGCTATCTTTGCCGCACATCTGCACTTGCAAAAATGCAGACATGCCTTGAAAAGTCTGTCTACCCAATCGGATAGTGTTCTGTTCATTTGGACGGACCGTTGCCAGGCCGGACGGCACGGTCCGCGTTAGTTTTCCGACTGTCGGGGCACTTGTTTGCAAAGTGGCCGGGCTTACCACATTTTAAACAAGTCACATCATCAGCTCTACTCTGCTTCTTGGCCTCAGCGGACGTGGCAAATCTCTGTTTGTAGGCGTTGTGGGCGGGCGTATCTTTGATCAGCTTGACGATTCCATTCAACCGCCGGTCGAGGTTGTCCTGAAACTGCTTGAGCTGTTTTGGGGTGACAAACCCCGGCTCCGCCTCGGGTGTTGCCTGCACGGTGTTCACTCGATGTGCCTTCCCTGGGCTTGTAGTATCACGGAGGCTCAGGAAGTTTTCTACCGCTGTAGTGGCCTCCTCAAGGGACTTGGGATTTGTCATCCCAACATAAACTGCCATCTGCTGATCGGAGAGACCCTTCTTCAGGAAGTGGCGAAGGGCGATGCTTCCCCTTGTAACTGAGTCAGCCGCCAAAGACTAGGCGGCGAATGTCAGCTACAAACTCCGCCAGCTTCTCCGTCGGCTGATGTCTCCTCGCTTCTAACTGAGCGATGTAGTAGTTCGGCAACTGTCGCTCGCCAAATCGCTTGTCGAGCTCTTTTATCAAAGTGTCTGACGACTTGATTGCCTCAGGTTCCATTTGTTGAAACACGTACTCAGCCGCCTTCCCTCGTAAGCAGCTTATTGTAGAAAACCAAAATCTCTTAGTTTTTGCTAGCAAAAATTTGGTCGTGACCAAACGAACCCTTCTGTTCGAAATAGATCAGTATGCGGGATGTTCACGTCGTCACGTTCTCATGATGGGTTTACCTAACCCCTTCAAAGAGTGGACGATTCCGATCTGAGAAGGCTGGTCCAGTAGCCGCTAATCTGACGGCCGGCCCTCTGTAATTGTACGTTGCTTCCATCACGCGTCCCCGCCTACGTCTGCTATTGACATTCCTATTGGATTATCCATCACTGTATGTCGTTGAGGTTTTCCCGGTCAATTTTCGGCAAAGGAGTAGCAAATTATTTTAACCACAGCGCTATTCTTTCGCGCAAAATCGAATGCTGCTAAAAATGATAATTCGATTTTGTTTTATGACTTGTCAAAAGTACCGTTGCGTTATTCGATTTTACAAAATAACCGTTCAATTTAACAATTCAACAAAACAGCATTCCAATTCACATGAGCTTTTTCGAGACGTAGGCCCTACCTGTATATTCGGTAATTCAAATGTATTATTGGGCAGGCATTTTTTCCATTTGGGCATGCAATCTAAAAAACGCCCTGTTTAAATGTTGTTTTCTTTAGAATGAACCAACCCCCAAACCCCGTTAATGTTTCAAAATCGAAAACACAAAAACTAATTACGTCTTGGGTCCCCCCCCCCCCCCCCCCCCCTGCAAAAAACCAAAACAACAGTAGGGGAACATAGGCCCTAAACGAATCAGGAAAACCAAAAGGTTTTGCCGACTTATAAGTGAAGATACGGAACAGTTGTTTGCCACAGTTTATTTTTGTTATCTGTTTGTTGTCTTTTTAGTCGTAATTTTTTTTTTCCTTTTTTTTTCTTCTAATTTTCATTGAGTTTTGTTGACATGTAAAAATATAAAATAAAGACTACTTTCTTCTCAAAATGATTGTATTTCTTCACTCTAACTCACGGGGGGGGGGAAATTGTTTACATATGGCTTGCTGGGCTTGCATGGATAAATTAACAGATGATTTTGGCATGTACCTTGTGCCAAAGTGGCACCAATAGTTTATTAGGGGTACCAGCTTCGAGTTCATCTGTAGAGCGCGTCTGTGCTCGACTTGGGGACAAAACGTTATCAAACTTGATATTCCTTAAATGCAACAATTTAGGTACAAGTGTGTATTTTTTCACTTTGGCATATTTAGCCTTTGACTTTCATTTAGTTGTCATGTTAATAAAAGGTCAGAGTGAATGAGCTCTGATTAATGGATTGAATTTATTAACTGGTCTTTTAACAGGTTTTTGATTGTACTTAAGTTTGTCACAAAATCATGGGAGTGGGCTTATTTCTGGACTTTTTTTAAGATCGTTTTTTGTTGTTTTTGTTTTCAAAAATAGAAAAATCTAAAAAGTTTAGTGTCGGGCGTGTTTCGTAGGGTCGGGCAAAAAAGATCAACAACTCTTTTGTTTATCTGGCCTGTAATTTATTGTCCCAAAACACCTGAGCCTTTTGTTTGAAATAGACTATTATAGAGTATATTTAACTAGGGTGTGAGTATGGGTGGGTGATTTTTCTCAATTTGCCTCCCTTTGCCTGTGCGCACGAGTTCTCGAATACTGGCGCGCGACGTTCTGAATCTGGTTGCTTAGTTTGAGCATGGAGGACCTTTCTCCATGGTTCGAGACATGGTTAAAAATAACAGTTTACAAAAATGTCTCGAGTTCTAGTTAAAGGGGTACTATGATCTGAAATCCACCCAAATATCATATTTTTGATTGTTTCCTTTTTCAAACATCTGGTTGAAATTAAACCAACCTGATGCATTATACCGTTCCGGAGAAAAGACGAAAAACACCCGGTTGTACGCATACAAGTCATGTTTCCTGTCGTTTTCATTCAATGTACAATATACACGCTGTGTGCTTCCCATGATTTGCACACGGCACAAATGCACACATGTAGTTTGTTACACGTCCGCAAAAGGCGAACACTTTCCCGCTGGAATCATGACTACACCCAAACAGCTCGAATTTCGGGATCACTGACCCCAGAAACTCGTTGTGCACAAGAATAATACAAAACGCGCGCGCGGCGGTCACTCAAAGGAAAAAGTTTGGCACTGATTTCTTATTAGAATTTTCCCATGGTAGTATAGTCTTAACGATATACGGTGGAAGGAAAACAAGTCGACCTGTACGCAGGGGGAAGGTGCTTGGTATCATTTCGCGCCCTGTATGAGATGTGTAACGCGACAGAGGGCGCTAGATAGCGCGATGTGAATATAAATAACAAGTAAAGCACTGTGCGTGCGCTATGCATATATAGCTGTGTGTTAAGCAAGCGCGGCGTTTAGGCTCCGCCTTGCGCGTACGTTATTGGGCAGTGTGAGTCACTGCTTGGTGACGTAAGGCATGCGCGCAGGCGCGTGTGTGGGCTACGGCCGCCTCGCAAGGCTATAAAAGACGCGTGCAGAGCTGATTCCGGGGGTCCATGCACCATGGGCTTACTGTCAGCAGTAAAGCGGACGAATTGATCAAGCTAGTCTTAATGGGAGTTAGTGGGAGCAGCTTGCTGGTTGCCTATCCGAGTGGCCGTGTACGCTCCCCTCTAGTGGGAGTTCACGAGAAGTGCGGCGAATAGATCGGCTCACAAGGATTTATGCAGGCCCATACTAATGGTGCTTGGCTGGTAACCTAGCTCGCAGCGTAGACATTCTTAGCGCGATATTGTGTGGGGAGCGGGGTTGGTTGAAAGGCCATATACCAGTTGTGCGGCTCGGTTCGATAAATTGGGAGCACTGTTGCCCACGATCACACAACTCTGTTGAGTGAGGGTGACATCCCATTAAGTGGTATTGGCCCTAGACTTGTTCCAGTCTCTCTTTGCGTGCGCATTGCATAAGGAAATAGGCCTCTCATCCGGCATTGGCTGCGGTACACTGCATTGCTAGGCTAACTTGCGTTACAAAGCCCTCCTATCCTAATTGTTTATGGTAGAGCGCCCTCTATATTAAATTCCTGTAATAGTCTAGCGTGACCGTTGGATTAATCGGTCTCTCTGTGATTTAGGCAGAATTCTAAATAAACCAGTTTGTGATCCCTTGCACATAAAGTTGGTGTCCATAGCCGTTCATGTAAAGTCAGCGTTCCTATAGTGTCCGCGTCACAAGCATTAGACCAATCCATTAGCCCGCGTACCCATACCACCCAAAACAACTAGCCTTCCAACTGGGACGGTATACTTCCATCCCAAAGGACTCGTCTCTAACCGCTCAGGGGCGTTCCGGTACGTGCCGTCCGGCGCACCGCGCTCCGTGGAGAGGGCACCCTCTTCCGAGTTCTCCCCTTCCACATCGCGAAAGGGGCGTGGCGTCACAAATTGGTGTCAGAAGTGGGATTCGGTTGTGAAGGTTATTGATGTGATCATTCTTCTCAGTCTCATTTGGTTGGGTACAGCAATAGTTTTGAGTGTCTTTCCTGCAAGTTGATTGGCCGATGCATCGGTTACTTTGGGCATCGGTTTCATTGGCTCTTGTCTGTGTACTGCTAACCATCATTCTCTGTTGTCGTATATGATGTGATCATCGAAGGGAAAGAAGGTATTTCCGTTGGGTGCGCTCTGCAAGGTTTGATCCGTCAGTTGAGGACGAGGTTGAAACTACAGTATGAGTGGCAGCAGTGTGAAAGGGAACCTGCACAGGTCCCGGATGGAAGTTCAGTTGTTGCAGTTGGAGAGAGCTCAGCAATTGGACAGAATTGCGAAGTTAGAAGCAGCTTTGCAAGGTGCAAAAGCAGCTGTGACGAGCCCGATTGGTGGAGCTCGCGACGATGCGTTCGCCTCAAGTGCGCATGTCAAAGTTGATTTGGATATTGCATTCCGGCTCCCTGGCCAGGGATTGGCTGAAGAAATGGAGGAGACGTCGGGGTATGTTTCCTTAGGAATGCCGCGAATGACTGAGTGGAAGACGCCAGAAGTCCATCCCAAGGAACAGGATGGTGGGTGCAGTTTGATAGATTGGATGACTCCAAATAGGGAGAAGACGTCCAGTCCGGCAGTTTCTGCGGTACATGAGAGGTGTATGAACGGAAGTCCAAGTATCAATATGCCTCGTGCACCCGATGCGGAGAAGAAGCTCCATAGCGAGCTGTTGAGTTTTGCTACACGTTTGCCTAAAAATGAGACCGAGGGCGTGGCTGATAATTCAAATGCGGATGAGGCAGGGCCTTATCAGCTGAGGAGAGACGCAAGAT
Source organism: Crossaster papposus (assembly GCA_037893245.1). Classification (NCBI taxonomy): domain Eukaryota; kingdom Metazoa; phylum Echinodermata; class Asteroidea; order Velatida; family Solasteridae; genus Crossaster; species Crossaster papposus. The sequence goes on along the minus strand of JBAIAA010000429.1, from coordinate 215,225 downwards.
TTGTCGGGACGGATGGGCTGAGAGAACGAGTTAGCGAGGCTTCTCGTCGCCCAAGTATAATTCCTGACCGTTTTAATGGTAAAGTGCCGTGGAATGAGTACTACAGGCACTTCGAGAGTTGTCGTTTGGTAAACCGATGGGATGATGTGAAATCCGCCGAATATTTGGCTGCAAGTCTTCAAGGAGATGCAGTCCGCATCCTTGGTGAGGGCGCTTACCAAGGAAATAAGCCGCGTTATAAGGAATTGATTAAGTCGCTAGCAAGGTGGTTTGGGTCTGGCCAGCAGGCTGAGAATTTCCTAGTAGAGTTGCGTCATCGCCGCCAGAAGCCCAGGGAAACGCTGCAGGAGTTATGTCAGGCGGTACACGAGTTGGCCGTTAAGGCGTATCTCGAGATCCCCGAGGAGGCAAGGGACCGGTTGGAGAAAAACCACTTTGTTGATGCGGTTTCTGATCAGCAGGTGCGGGAAGGTATTTTATCTGAGGCGTTACAAGCCGCCCTTGAGACTGAAAACTTCCACAGGGTGGAGGCTCAGCGAAGAATGGAGGACAGGCCTTATAAGGCTAGAGGCATTGACCTAGAAATGGAGGAAAGAATCCAGTCTGTGGAGCAAGCTGTAAGTCAGCATTCAAGGTCTGTAAACGAGATCGCTAAGCAGATTGAAGTGTTAATGGGAAGATTGTTGTCCAAACCTACAACGCATGCGCAGTCAACTTCTGCGGTGCAAGGAGCAACACATGGATTGCGCTATCAAGGGCAGCGGCCCAAGGCTGAATTTAAGTGTCACAATTGTGGTGCATTGGGGCATTATGCAAGAGAATGCACGCAGCCTAGGCGTAAAAGAAGTCATTACCAGGGAAACGAGAACCGGCCGACCGAAGGGTCCACGGAAAGGCCGAGCAGCGTAGGGGGCCCACAGAAACAATAAATAAGGCAGTGAAGCGGAAAGCGGAAATTGATGGCGAAGTTCATACAGTCTTGAGACCTTTGAAGGTTGGAGCGTGTCATGGGGTATTCGTGGACGGATCAATTAGGTCGACCAAATTCAGGTTGCTTATTGATACCGGGGCAACGAATACACTAATTAGTTCAACAGTATACTACCAGCTACCCAAGGAACAACGACCAGTGTTAGAAGGCTGCGCTGACGTGATACAGGTGGATGACAGTCCAGTGCAGGTGTTCGGTATTGCATGGGTAGACTTACAAATTGGAAAGACAGTGCACCCCGTCAAGGCAGTGTTTGCAGACATTAACACCCCTGCAATGCTGGGAATGGATTGGTTATTGGAAGCACAAGGCAGCTTGGATTTCCGCAAACTGGAACTTTGTCTCAATGGAGAAGCAATCAAATGTAAGAGTGTTACTGGTAAGCCGTTTGTTGGTCGTATAGTCGTAGCCCAAACTACGGAGATACCAGCAGGCCATGAAAGTATTGTGGCTGGAACAATAGTCGGCCAATGCGATGGGCTGACGGGGCCACTGATTATGGAGCCAGTTGAGGCTGGCGGACAACTTGGTGAAAAAGGACTGGTTGTGGCTAAGTCTCTAATCAATATGACGAATGATGTTGTGCCCATCCGGGTACTGAACCCAAATAGGGAGAAACGTGTTGTCCGGGCGGGAACCATGGCCGCCACGGTTTCACCTGTCGAGGTAGAAACACCACCCGCTAGTTTCGGTGGGACTAGGGCAAAGATAGAGTCGCTTCCCAGTCACTTAATGGGCCTATTTGAAAGGAGCAAGACGAATTTAAGTCCGGGAGACTACGGCAGGTTAAGTGATTGTTTGATTGAGTACCAGGACGTGTTTTCACGGGGCGATGGTGACATAGGGCGTACTGATAAAGTTAGACACAATATTGATACTGGTGGTGCTAGGCCGGAAAAACAAAGACCCCGAAGACATCCCGTTTGTAATCAGCAGGAGATAGATCGTCAGGTGGACGACTTAAAAAAACGTGGCTTAATCGAGCCATCAGACAGCCCATGGGCGGCCAATGTAGTTCTGGTGAGGAAGAAAGACGGCTCGAAACGTCTGTGCATTGATTACAGAGGGTTAAATGCAGTAACGATCAAGGATGCTTATCCTGTACCCAGGATAGATGAGACGCTGGACGCGCTAGAGGGCGCTCAGTGGTTCTCAACCCTTGATCTTGCATCCGGGTACTGGCAAGTACCCCTAGATGAAGAGGCCCAGCAGAAATCAACTTTCATTGTTCGTAATGGGCTGTATCGGTGGAGGGTCATGCCGTTCGGGTTAGCGAACGCACCCGCCACATTTGAACGTCTTATGGACAAGGTATTAGCTGGTCTACAGTGGGAGATATTGTTGGTGTACCTGGATGACGTCATCGTCTTTGGTAAGACAGTTGATGACGAGTTAGGACGACTACGCAAGGTGTTTTAACGAATAAGAAGTGCTGGACTTAAGCTCAAGCCCAGCAAATGCAATCTCTTCCAGAAGTCGGTCACTTACCTTGGTCACATTGTGTCGGCAGAGGGCGTCGCAACAGATCCCGCCAAAACTAATGCGGTCGCAGATTGGCCAGTACCAAAGAATGTTAAAGAAGTTAGGAGCTTTCTTGGCCTTGCATCTTACTACAGGAGATTCATCAAGGGTTTTGCGACCATCGCCAGCCCGCTGCATGCGTTAACGTCAAAGTTTAGAGAATTTTCTTGGAACGAGTCTTGTAACACGGCGTTCTGCACACTAAAGGAGGAGTTGTTAAATGCTCCAGTCTTGGCGTACCCAATACCAGGCGATGGGTTTATCTTGGATACGGACGCAAGCGCATATGGCATAGGTGCAGTTCTGTCACAGATTCAGGACGGAGTTGAGAAAGTTGTGGCCTACGCGAGCCGGAAGCTGAGCAAAGCCGAACGGAACTATTGCGTGACTCGGCGGGAATTGCTTGCAGTGGTTTGCTATCTAAGATACTTCCGCCAGTACTTGTATGGGCAAAGGATACTTGTGACAACAGACCATTCTTCCTTGAGATGGTTAACAAACATGAAAGACCCGGAAGGTCAACTTGCTCGTTGGCTAGAGGTCATAGCAGAATATAACGTCACAATTCAGCATCGCCCCGGTGCGAAATATGCAAACGCCGATGGGATATCAAGGCGGCCATGTAAACAGTGTAATCATTGTGATGATGAGGATAATAATAAGGGTGGCGACGGTAAAAGGGAGCAGTCCAATGCCCCAGGTAGTGATGAAACAGTAGTGAGGGTTGCCGTCTTGCGACCAGCACTAAGCAACACCGACCTGAGAGGCGCCCAGATGGCGGATGAGTCTATGCAATGGTTAGTGGTTGCTAAGAGCGAAGGGCAAGAGCGCCCTCAATGGAAGGATATCGCTCACATGTCTCCAGCCAGTAAAACGTACTGGGGTTACTGGGATCAATTATCAATACAAGATGGTGTGCTGTATCAACGCTGGGAGACTGACGATGGTAGTTCAGTAAAATGGAGACTTTTGGAGACATTTAGACACAAGTTAATAGAGGAATTACATGGAGGAAAACTTGGTGGCCATCTTGGCCAGAAGAAGACCTTGGCTCATGTTAAGCAGAGGTATTTCTGGTCAGGCATGAGCGCCGACGTTAGGTCCGGCCTACGTCGCTGCAGCCAATGTGCAAGGAGGAAGCCGCCTCCGAAAAAACGGGTGGCGCCCTTGCAGCAATATAATGTAAGGGGAACCATGGACAGGGTTGCCATGGATTTGGTTGGCCCCCTCCCTACGTCGGATGACGGGAACAAGTGGATTCTAGTAGTTGGGGAATACAACACTAGATGGATGGAAGCATATGCGCTCCCTGATGCGAGAGCTGAAACAGTTGCCGCTAAATTTGTTAGCGAGTTCGTGTGTCGATTCGGAGTACCCAGGGAGGTCCATTCGGACCAGGGGACCAATTTTGAATCCGAAGTGTTCCAAGAGATGGGCAAGTCCTCGGAATTAATAAAACGAGAACCACGGCCTACAATCCAAAGTCGGATGGGCTCGTGGAGAGGTTTAACAAGACTCTCATCAACATGGTGTCGATGATGATGGAACCACATAAGAGTCAGAGAGATTGGGACAAGCACCTCCCATTTGCGACTAGCGCATACCGATGTACGCCACAGGAAAGTTTGGGGGAATCCCCGAACATAATGATGCTGGGGCGCGAAGTGACTCTACCAGTAGATTTGACAATGGAACATTGTGCCGCAAGTGAGGAAGAGGCGCAGACTGATTATGCGCAAGAACTAAGGAGCCAAATTCAGAAGGCTCACGAGAGGGCGCGGAAGTGCTTAAAGAAAAGCATGAGACGCCAGAAGACAAACTATGACCGGAGAGCAACGAACCTTTGCATCCAGGAGAACGAGTTTGTATGGTTGTTTAACCCTGCGAGGAAGAAAGGGGTTTGCCCCAAGCTTCAGCTGAAATGGGAAGGACCGTACCTGGTTATTAAAAAGTTATCCGATGTAGTACTCCGGATACAGAAGTCAAAGAGTGCCAAACCCCGCGTAGTACACGTGGACAGACTGAAACCTTACCAGGGAAATCCGATCGATCCTTGTAGCGAGCCAATCAGAACATGTACAGATGAGGTACACCAGCATCTGGAGGAGTTGGAACCTTCGGGTGTGTAGATACAGGAAACAGTCGTCTTTAATTATTTGACGATGTAAGTAATGGATGCGATGTACATAAATCAATGGGCGAGGCAAAGGGAGTAAACAGTGTGCCTCACCCTGCGCAAGACGCTGCGCAAGCGTCCCCAACAGTAAAAAGGTATCCAAGGCGGGAGCATAGATTGCCCCACCGATTTCGCTAATGTCGAAAAACTATGTGACACGGCAGAGGGCGCTAGACAGCACAATGCAAACAAAAGCAATAAGTAACACATTGCACGCGCGTTATGCCTGTATAAACCGTATGTTAAGCAAGCGCGGCACTTAGGCCCCGCCTTGCGCGTATGTTATTGGGCAATGTGGGTCACTGCGTGGTAACGTGAAGCACGCGCACATGCGCGCATGTATGGGCTACGGCCGCCACGCGAGACTATAAAAGGCGCGTGCCGAGCTGATAACGACAGTCCATGAATGTGGACCTTACTGTCAGCAACTAAGCGGACGCAGTAGAAATTTCGAAGATGGCACCGCCAACACAACAAAAGCCACAAGTCTGCAATGAATGCGGAGCATCATTCCAACAACTAAGAAACATGCTGCGGCACAAACGGATCAGTCATGGCAACCTGGAATTCTTCCACTGCAGGCAGTGCGGATATTTCACCAAGCGGAGGGACCACCTCCGCAAGCACTACAAGGGATCCCACCCGGGGTACGAAAAGGAAGTAAACTCCATTGGAATGGAGCCACATAGAGGGCGACCAACATTGAGTGAGAGGCTCCCACCAAAGAAAATGGACATCAGAAGAGTGGTGGGTCCAAAAGAACACTGTCAAAAAATGGCAGAGACCTGTCAGGAGGCTGAACAAAGGTGGGAATTTCCAACCATGCCCCCAATGCCAACCTGTTGGTCTCCTCTTCACGACAGTCCACCGAGAATGGAAGGACCACCGGAGCCCCCTCGAGATGAAGATGCAATCAGCATCGCAGCATCTATGCCACCTTTGGAGCCAGAGGACGACACGGAAGTCGAGGCAACATCCACCCCTCCGATCGACTCAGCAGAACCAGGGAAGACAACAAAGCCGCCCCCCGCTCCTTCAACATCTAGATGCCCCAAAGGCCAGCCCCGGATCGAATTTCCAGGCCGTCGCGAGCCAAAACTCGCAACCATAGTGGAACATATTCAAACGTATACCTACGTCGAAGGACGGTTAATCTCTAAAGATTTCAGACAGCGGATGTTTTACCGGGACGCAATAGTAGACTGCAGCTACGCCCTCCCGTCTGGAAACCCGTCTTCTACTGCCTAATACCAAGGCAAACTTTCTAAATGCATCTCCCCCAAGAACTTTTATGTTACCTGGAAGCACAGGCTTAAATGTATACCAAGAGGTTCTATAAAACAACCTTTTATTTATTTTATCCCAGTCGTGCCTTTATTTTCTGTCTTTAACAGTATTGTTTAAAGTATTAATGTTGTTTCTTACAGGTGTTTTTGATAAATATTGTATTAAATGTTGTTTCTTACAGGTGTTTTTGATAAATATTGTATTAATGTTTCTTCTTACAGGTGTTTTTGATAAATATTGTATTAATGTTTTCTTCTTACAGGTGTTTTGATAAATATTGTATAATTGATAAAAGTATACGAAATGTAATATTCTGTCCCGTTTATTTGTTTAATATCGGCTTTTCTAAATGAGGGCATTTTAGGCCTGTCAGGAGGCTGTGTAACGCGACAGAGGGAGCTAGATAGCGCGATGTGAATATAAATAACAAGTAAAGCACTGTGCGTGCGCTATGCATATATAGCTGTGTGTTAAGCAAGCGCGGCGTTTAGGCTCCGCCTTGCACGTACGTTATTGGGCAGTGTGAGTCACTGCTTGGTGACGTAAGGCACGCGCGCAGGCGCGTGTGTGGGCTACGGCCGCCTCGCAAGGCTATAAAAGGCGCGTGCAGAGCTGATTCCGGGGGTCCATGCACCGTGGGCTTACTGTCAGCAGTAAAGCGGACGAATTTATAAAGCTAGTCTTAATGGGAGTTAGTGGGAGCAGCTTGCTGGTTGCCTATCCGAGTGGCCGTGTACGCTCTCCTCTAGTGGGAGTTCACGAGAAGTGCGGCGAATAGATCGGCTCACAAGGATTTATGCAGGCCCATACTAATGGTGCTTGGCTGGTAACCTAGCTCGCAGCGTAGACATTCTTAGCGCGATATTGTGTGGGGAGCGAGGTTGGTTGAAAGGCCATATACCAGTTGTGCGGCTCGGTTCGATAAATTGGGAGCACTGTTGCCCACGATCTCACACACATGTTGAGTGAGGGTGACATCCCATTAAGTGGTATTGGCCCTAGACTTGTCCCAGTTTCTTTTTGCGTGCGCATTGCATAAGGAAATAGGCCTCCCATCCGGCATTGGCTGCGGTACATTGTTTATGGTAGAGCGCCCTCTATATTAAATTCCTGTAATAGTCTAGCGTGACCGTTGGATTAATCGGTCTCTCTGTGATTTAGGCAGAAGTCTAAATAAACCAGTTTGTGATCCCTTGCACATAAAGTTGGTGTCCATAGCCGTTCATGTAAAGTCAGCGTTCCTAGTGTCCGCGTCACGAGCATTAGACCAATCCATTAGCCCGCGTACCCATACCACCCAAAACAACTAGCCTTCCAACTGGGACGGTATACTTCCATCCCAACGGACTCGTCTCTAACCGCTCAGGGGCGTTCCGGTACGTGCCGTCCGGCGCACCGCGCTCCGTGGAGAGGGCGCCCTCTTCCGAGTTCTCCCCTTCCACATCGCGAAAGGGGCGTGGCGTCACAGAAGCATGATGGATGCCTTCGCGTTTAGAGATGTTTGTAGTGAGGATGAGTTTGACATCCCTCTTGGCTAACCGGCTCACGATTTCCACATTAACATTAAAGGGCCGGCGGATACTGACCGCACACTTAAACTCAAACGGATGCAACTGAATAGTGAAACACTAGGAAAGATTTTCAAACTAGAACCCCTGTCGATAATACTATACGGGTCGGACGGCACAGTTGTCGTACCGAACAGTGTAGGGAGGTTCCCTGGTATCAGTGACACTTTGAACTGGACTGTTTCGGAGGACTCGGCAACGGGTGTGCCCACAGCTCTGCCAGGCACAAGCTGGTATTCCCAAGTTGGTTCGCAAGCCGGTCTGGGGGCTGGGGAGAAAACTCCATTTTCAACCTGGAGCGGACAGCAGCAGCCGACCGGGCCTGGAAAACGATTCAGAGGACAGAAAAAGTCGCGCATAACAGGTATATAACTAACCTAGCCCCATTCTGTGGCCGTATATACTGGACTCCCTCCGTATACGGAGGGAGTCCAGTAGTATACGGCCACAGAATGGGGCTAATAACAACCATATCCTCATGAAAACAATAATGTTATTGTTATGTTCACATTAGCCCTATATTGCTACACACTGGAGTAAACTCTGCGCAAAAGTTGGTAAAATTTTTAAATGGAAATATTTCGGCCTAATCCTTTTGAAGTAAGTAGTAATAACCTAGTAACCTACTAACTTGCATAATTTTCCAGCTGGAGTCAAATTCCATGGAAAATTGGTCGGTCAAGTAACAGTACCAATAACAGTGTTATTAACACTGTTTCAGAAAGTCACCTATAAGTTTGATTCCTTTTTTTCAGCAACACAAGTGGAGCAAACAGTGGAAACAGGTACATTCACCAAAAATGTAACAATCTGCGAAGTGATTAAAGGAGCCCTACAGGAGGTGAAGTCCACAACAATCAACCTCACCAAAACAGCCACCAAAAAGGAAGTAAAACGTCTGCTGATACTAGAGAGCGTCCACTTCAGAGGATGCAAGACAGAGTGCGCTATTACCCTGCTAGACAGCAAGGACCTATAAATAGAAAACACATCAGCAACTAAAGGTAATAACTATATTTAAAGATAAATAAGTAATGAAAAATAACTGGATGAAACACAATTTTCACTTTCCATCGAGTTTTCAATTTAACATGCATTGTAATTTGTATGCATACACGCTTAAAAGTATTGAATCAACATTATGAGTTTGTGGTAAGTGACTATAGAGGAATAACTCCTTTTACCGTTACACGGTAAAAGGTTTTATACACAGCGAAAGCTCATGCGGCCTCCCTACGCTCTCATGGCATTTCTTTGACATTCACACCCACACCTAATTTAGCACTAAGTGCAAGGTCAACAAACTGTTCATGTCACGCTATCGCCATACAAGAGTTAATTATGCAAAAGGTAAAAGGTCAGCAGTATGCAAATTTCTACAGTTAACTTTGGGCCAATGAGAGTCATGGGTTCCGCGTGGGGAAGCGGGGCTTTTGGCGGGTTCGAATTTTATAGCCACTCTGTCACAGCCGATTCCAGAGTCAACATCTCAATTTTTTGTTAAGCAATTTTTATCTTCGTTCTCCGATTATTTCTCATCTAACATCGTTTCCGAACACATCCATTTTGTTCTGGTCATTTCTACAACTCTTTAGTTTACCTGTCGTCATTCTCCGCTTTATTGTTTTACGTAAACGTCAAAGTTAAAACAAATTCAAGTTAGTCGTCGTCTTCAACTTTTCGGCACGTCAGCATGAATCGCGGGGATTTACTCCGCACCCGTCGGCGTCCAGCTCGCTTTTCGGACACCGTCGTGCGGGCGTCAGCGAAGCAGCCCAGGCGCCAAAAGGCCACGCCTGCTGAGACTGCGGCGAGTCGCGGAAGACATCCCGGCAGGCCTCGGGGTAGGAGAGCCCGTGCTTCATATCCGTTGACGGACGGAGTTCCGCCTTCAAGTCCAGCCGAAGGTCTGGTTGTGCCGCCGATGGCTGGTCCAGCTGACGGGGCGGGGCCGTCCTTCTTTGTACCGGCGAACCCAGTATTTTCGGCCTCCGGTGCTGTGCTGTCGCAGCCCCTTCGCCTGCCGCATTCAGCAAGCCCGACTTTTTCGACGAGCGGACTTTTTTCTCCGCCTTCGCCTCCCCGTGCTATCGACGTTCACACCTCTGCCGCTCCCAACACTTGCGGGAGTACTTTCAGCGTGTCCAACGGCAACGCGGGTCCACCCACCAGTGCTCCGGCTCCGGCTTTTGCTCAACCTGGCTGCTGCGGTTATTGCGGGTCATCGGCGTCCGTCGTCGTTCCACCGGCTCACGGGTCAGCTGGGTTTGGGACCCATTTTGCTGGAACCACCACAGCAACAGGACTGGCGCCCTCTGTTGTCGAGGGCACTGCGACGCCATCGTTTGCCGTTTCTACAGCACCGGTTCCGGGTGGTTTTCAGCAGCATGCTGCCGCTACGGCGCCATTTGCCGAAAGTCGCCAGGACTTTAACGTTGGCCCTTCCGGCCCTGGTAACACTGGTCACCCTCACCTCTACCCGGGAACATCGGGGCATCCAATTTTTCAGGTGGCACAGCCACAACAAGCTCACTACTACGGGGCACCGTCCGGGACCGGGGTGTTGTCTCCTCACCCGGTCGTCCCCTCGGCCTCCACGCTGGCGCCGGGGTTTGCGGGTCCCGCTTCTATAAATAACGGTACCTACATGGTGCCTGGGGGTGAGTTGATCAGGCCACAATTGTCATTTCCCACAACTACCTCTAGCGTAACTGGTTGCATCACTAGCCCTGTTAGTACTAGTGTAGGCATAGGCATAAATAATCATGCTACCAGTACCAATAATGTTGTCTGGCCTACTGCAAGCGCAACAAGTGTAGGTGGGCCCACAGATTTAACGAGCCGCCCAGCGCTTGCAACATGCACGACCTCCCCCCTAGGCATGCACGTACCACAGGCCGTGCGGGAAAAAATCTGGCAAGGGGCGTTTGTCGATTTTTCGCTTCTATACAATGATGCTGCCACTGCAGTGGTGGCGAAATCATTTGAGCAGGGCAGTGCCAATTTTTCCCTTTCTGTTGAGGGGGGAAAATTGGTGTTGAAAAAAGCAGGGTTGCAGCGCAAGAGGGTTGACACGTTCGATATGTGGCAATCTGCGTTTAACGTATTTATGGCCATTTATACGTTGAAGCATGCATCCCGGTTTTCTGAACTGCTAAAATATGCCGATATTATCCGCACGGCCTGTATTCAATTTCCTGGTCCAGGTTGGCGAGCGTACGACGAACAATTTCGTCTCCGGCAGGAAGCGCACCCTTCGCGATCATGGGGGGAGATCGACTATGAATTATGGCTAACAGTTGCAGCGGCTGGCACCACTTCCCCAGTAGTTCGGGGCGCCCTCTATGGTTCCCCGGCTAACATGGCTAATTCTCGGTCCAAACCAAGTACAAGTAGGTCAGGCGTATGTTTTGCTTTTAACGCTGCCACGGGTTGCTCATTTGCGCATTGCAAATTCACACACTCGTGCCAAAAATGCATGCGATTTGGTCATGGGGCTACTCGCTGTCGAGCTTGGAGCGGTCAGGTGCGTGGGGCGCAATCCAATGCTACAGGCACAGTTCCTTTCGCTCGTATGCAGCAATCCCGCAGCCCTGTAGCGATTGAAGCTCCTCGCAAAGCTGATCTCTCAGCCGGACCTAAGCGTGTGTTTGACAACTTAGGCACCAGACCTAAACAGGCCTCAGGACCCGCGGGTCCGCAGCATTCTTTTCGTTCTTCCAACCCCAATTAGGATTTCGGTTTTACAGGATTGGCTTGTCAGTTACCCTGTAGTTGCTGATGCAAAAGTTTTGTCGAAAGGTTTTTCTGAGGGGTTTCGTTGGGTTATTCCGGCCCCCGGTTACCACGCGATTCTCTTTGTTTGGCTTCAGCAGCAGAGCGTCCCGACATAGTCCATGACAAATTGTCATCTGAAATAGCCCTAGGTAGAATAGCTGGCCCATATACAGTCCGCCCGTTTTGCAATTTACAGTGTTCCCCTATAGGCTTAGTGCCGAAACGTGAGCCCAATTCATTTAGGCTAATACACCATTTATCCTTTCCAACTGGTCATTCCATTAATGATTTTATTGACAAAGATCTCTGCACAGTAACTTATGCCCTATTTGACAAGGCGGTGGCCTTAGCCAATTGCGCGGGAGCAGGGGCGTGGTTAGCCAAGGCTGATATCAAGTCTGCTTTTCGCTTACTGCCTATATCTCCCATTGACTATGAGCTATTGGGTTTCACATTTCAAGGCATGTTTTATTTTGACAGATGTTTGCCGATGGGGTGCAGCATTTCCTGTTCTCTGTTCGAGAAGTTTAGTACTTTTCTCGAGCATCAAGTTAAATGTTTCAGTCATTCATCAGGTGTAACCCATTATCTCGATGATTTTTTGTTCGTTGGGTCCTCGGCAGAAAGTTGTGCGCAATTGTTGTCATGTTTTCAATCCGTTTGTGAAGTTTTGGCGGTACCACTGGCAGCTGAAAAAACAGCTGGCCCGTCTCAAGTTTTAACGTATTTGGGTTTGGATATTAACACGGTTGATAGAAAGGTTTATGTGCCTGCAGACAAAGTTTTAGCCACCTCGCAGCTAATTACACAAGCGTTGACGAAACGGAAGATTTCCTTGAAGTCCATTCAATCTATAGTTGGATTACTCAATTTTCTATGCCGGGCTATCCCACCGGGGCGGGCTTTCCTGCGCCGCTTAATTGCGTTGACTTCGGGTCTTTCCCAGCCTTACCATCGGGTGCGCATCTCCAAAGGTGCAAGGCTCGATTTGCTCACGTGGCTTGATTTTCTTACCGACTTCAATGGGGTATCAGTATTTGCAGGTGCTGAGTGGGAGTCCGATGATAGCCTGTCCCTATTCACAGATTCTGCGGGTAGTATTGGGTATGGTGCTTATTTTCATGGCAAATGGGTACAAGGCCGTTGGCCGGCGGAGTTCTTGCGTAACCCCCCCTCAATTGCATATTTGGAATTTTTTCCACTGTACGTGGCTATGCTGTGTTGGGCTCCTTTGCTTGTCGGTCGTAAAGTCATGTTTCACACTGATAACACCGCCGTAGTACAGATAATTAATAAGAAATCTTCTCATTGTGCCCGCATTATGCAGCTGGTGAGACCTTTTGTGCTGCAATGTCTGCATTTTAATGTTTCTGTGAAAGCGGTTCATGTGCCGGGAAAGTCTAATGAAATTGCGGATGCTTTGTCCCGTTTTCAGATGGACCGTTTTCGCCTAGCAGCCCCCGAGGCAGATCAGGTTATGACTCCTCTCCCTCCTTTCCCCTCGGTGTGGTAGATAACGAAGTGGAACGCTTGCTAGCTGCAGCCATTTCCACTAATTCACAAAAAACCTATGCTTCTGGCTGGAGAGCGTTCAGCCAATTTCGGCAGCATTCTTTTTCAAGCAATGTGCCGGCATCAGTTGAAGAAATGCATCATTTTATAGCATGGCTTTCACTTAGGGGCTTATCCCCTTCCACAATTGCTACCTACATAGCAGGTGTAAGTTATGTGCATAAATTATGTGGGTGGGTAGATCCCACCAAGGACTTTGTTGTCACTAAATTACTAGAAGGTGCCCGACGGCTCTGTCCGTCTCAAGACAAGCGTTTGCCCATTTCCCTGCCTTTGCTGGGACACATTCTCAATGCTGTACCTGCCATTTGCTTTTCTAATTTTGAGGCTAGTCTTTTTCGGGCAGTATTTTTGAGTGCATTTTTCGGTTTTATGCGGGTCAGTGAATTTGCAGTCGGTTCAAAGTTACACCCTCATAACAGTGTTTTGAGTTGCCAGGATGTACAGTTTATTCCACCTTTAACCACTGCCGAGTCTGCTTCTGTTGTAATTCATTTTCGTAAATCCAAGAACAATCAGCGTGGCCTCCCCCAGAGTGTTTGCTTGGTGCAGTCCAGTGACAAATCCTTATGTCCGGTTACGGCCTTAGGGCAGTTTTTTGCCATGCGACCCAATTGCGCGGGCCCCTTTTTCTGTCACTTTGACGGGAGCCCGCTGACGCAATATCAGTTTAATGCGGTGCTACAAAAAGCTATCAAATTTTTGGGACTTGAGGGGGCCCGCATAAAGGGGCACTCGTTTCGCATTGGTGCGGCGTCCTCTGCATCACAGCTGGGTGTGGCCAGGGCTGATATTCAAATTATGGGGCGCTGGCGTTCTGATGCATTTTTGTCATATATACGCCCATTGCCTGTTTGTAGCTTACCACAGAAACAGGGTGATGACCCTGCCCCCCCCCCCCCCCCCCCCCCCCCCACGTTAGCCCATACAGCACACTTTAGCTAGAGGTGTGGGTTGTCTAGTGACATAAAACTTCCTTTCATTTAATTGCTTCAGATACAGTCTGGATAGTGGGGGACTCTATCATCCGCCGGGCCGAATGTCAGTTAGAGCTACCGGTCAATGTCCACTGGAAAGGCAAAGGTGGAGCCGGCGTGGGGGACGCTTATGACCTTCGGGATGAGTTGGGTCGGGAACTATATGATTATCCGGCTTACATGATTATTCATCTAGGCACTAACGACCTCATTAGAGTTGACGAGTATGCCCTGCGCCAACAAATTGCAGTCATGCTTAGGGATTGTGTACAATGGTGTCCGACTATGACAACTGTCTGGTCTGACATTCTCCCGCGCGTTTTTTATGCTGGGGCTCACTCTCAACCTGCATTAGAGCGCAAACGCCGCACAATCAATAGGTGGGCGAGAGCACAATGTGCCAAGTTGGCTCAAGCCCTTTTTATTCAACATCCTCAATTTGTTTGGTCGAATGGTTCTCTGTTCCGGGATGATGGGGTTCATTTGTCGCCTTTAGGCAACCGTCTTTTTTCCAACAACTTGCTTCAATTTATCAAGTCCCACATTTCCCCATAGATCCCTGGTTTTGTTTTGTGGAGGGTTCCTGTCTGTCTTCTCCTGGTGGGCGCGCAGGCGCGTGTGGCAATTTATGTCGGATTCAGACAACCAGTAACACAAGTCCTCACATTTAGCGGGCTAATAATCAAATCCGGCAGTAAATTATATTTTTGGCAAATTGCTTTGTTGTCATAGCGCTCGCGAATTTCCCGAGGCTAGATTTTCCTGACCGAATTTAACATCGGTAGATGGAAGCAACTTTGTGGTTGCATGTGGTTGCCTCTTTGGCAATGGGCATTTGGTTGCCCTGTGTTGGTGGGCCTGGTGTTGCCCATAGGGGATTGGTGTTCCCCTTGACCGGTCGGGCCTGGTGTTGCCCATTATAATGGTCGGGCCTGGTGTTGCCCGGGGGCCTGGGTGGCCCAAATTGTGGAATTGTTTATTTGTTGAATTGTTTCCTTTTTGCTACCGGTATGCCCTTTCACTGGTATCCGGAATAAAACATACTGCCATTTTTCGAGGCTGTGGCATCACTCAATAACTTGTCTCCTTTGTGGTTTATTTGAGTCGAAGTATAACTCCTTTTACCGTTACACGGTAAAAGGTTTTATACACAGCGAAAGCTCATGCGGCCTCCCTACGCTCTCATGGCATTTCTTTGACATTCACACCCACACCTAATTTAGCACTAAGTGCAAGGTCAACAAACTGTTCATGTCACGCTATCGCCATACAAGAGTTAATTATGCAAAAGGTAAAAGGTCAGCAGTATGCAAATTTCTACAGTTAACTTTGGGCCAATGAGAGTCATGGGTTCCGCGTGGGGAAGCGGGGCTTTTGGCGGGTTCGAATTTTATAGCCACTCTGTCACAGCCGATTCCAGAGTCAACATCTCAATTTTTTGTTAAGCAATTTTTATCCCACCACCACCCCAATGTCTCCACCAATTTTTAGTTGATTCTCAATATAGTAATCGCATGTGGCATGCGGTCATGTTGGTGTTGCATTATGATGTACATGTAATAATAAATTAGATTCTAGCAATTTTGTTTTATCTTTTGGTCACAATATAGCGCTCGCATGTGTCATGAGGCTATGTTCAGGGTACTCACAGAATTCATCAATGCTAGGGTTTATGGTGACATTCCAATATACACTGTAGCGCTCGAAAGTTTCCCGAGGCTAGTATAAGAGGTATACTGTACTTATGGCTTTGATTGGCTTTGTATAGTTTATAATCCCGAATAGCGCTCGAACGTATCATGAGGCTATAATACGTTCACAATATGGCTGTACTCGGCATTTCACTGCTTCCAAGGTATTGTTTACTCATGGAATTCCCTATAGTGTTCGCACGTATCATGAAACTATTTCCATGGGCTGTACTAATAAATTTATCTTTGGCATTAAATATTATGTTTTTCCCCTGCCTGGCAATTTATGTCGGATTCAGACAACCAGTAACACAAGTCCTCACATTTAGCGGGCTAATAATCAAATCCGGCAGTAAATTATATTTTTGGCAAATTGCTTTGTTGTCATAGCGCTCGCGAATTTCCCGAGGCTAGATTTTCCTGACCGAATTTAACATCGGTAGATGGAAGCAACTTTGTGGTTGCATGTGGTTGCCTCTTTGGCAATGGGCATTTGGTTGCCCTGTGTTGGTGGGCCTGGTGTTGCCCATAGGGGATTGGTGTTCCCCTTGACCGGTCGGGCCTGGTGTTGCCCATTATAATGGTCGGGCCTGGTGTTGCCCGGGGGCCTGGGTGGCCCAAATTGTGGAATTGTTTATTTGTTGAATTGTTTCCTTTTTGCTACCGGTATGCCCTTTCACTGGTATCCGGAATAAAACATACTGCCATTTTTCGAGGCTGTGGCATCACTCAATAACTTGTCTCCTTTGTGGTTTATTTGAGTCGAAGTATAAAAGTGTTTAAGACCAGCCAGCCATATTGTCTTTATCGTCTGTTTAATACTAGTTTATAACAACCACATGACGGGCTCTGGACCAATAGGAATGGCTAAACTGTCTCAGGTATTTATGATTACTCTTTTAAAGTTGGGATTACATACATTAAACTGCTAAATTTAACAATCAAGGTGTTGAATTCATCAGTTTTAAAATTACCACACACTTAAAGGTAGTATACACCATTGGTAATTGCTCGAATTACCATGAATGGGTGGATTTGGGGGGTTGTATTTTATATTCATAAATACCTGGGACAGTTTAGGCATTCCTATTGGTCGAGAGCCCGTCACGTGGCCGGTATTAAACGGACGATAAAGACATGGCTGGAAGTGTTTAAAACCAGGGGCCAATTTGATAGAGCTGCTAAGCACAAACATTTGCTTAGCATGACAATTTGTCCTTTGCAAAAACAAGGTTACAGACCAATTTTTCACCTGATCTTTATTTATTGTTCTGGATTGATAATCAGCTGTTTTTATTGAGCAAGACTTGTTGTGCTAAGCAAATTTGTTTGCTTAGAAGCTCTATGAAATTGGGCCCAGCTGGAAACAAAATACGTCAAGCGATGTCGCATTATACCCGTCCCCAGGGCTCACTTTATTTTTTAGTAAGAACGGGTGGTGTTGGGCGCGTACAGCTCGACACCCTGGGAACGAGGTTGCCAATGGCTTTAATAGTCTGGTTCCTAGTAAATACGCTGTATTGCATGTATTGTGTAGAGAGACAGAGGCGGAAACATGTAATTTGGCACACACAGAATGGCGAAACACCGAGATTTACTTGCGACAATTTTCCCTGATTTTCGGGGCTTTTTTGGCTGATTTTACAAAAAAAAGTATTTATGAATGGGAATAAATGTGTGTTCGGTCGGTATTAATAACTCTGTTTAATACCGCTTGGAGTCTGGGTGCTGATAATTACCCTCGCCTTTGGCTCGGGTAATTATCAGCACCCAGACTCCAAGCGGTATTAAACAGAGTGATTAAAACCTCTCGAACACACATTTATTCCCTTAGTAAATATCGTTTAACTAACCTGTCTGAAGTTTTACAATCATGAATGCCGACAAAAACATGAAAAACAGCATTTGTTTTCAACCAGCGTCGAGCAGTTATTCTTATGTTATTTGTGTTTTTTCGCGATCGCCGTCCGGCGATGGCGAAATTTTCTTTATAAAATTATTTCAGAATAATTAAAGGATATCCAGCGCAATCATTTTGCTGGATGCCTAGAATCATTATTTACTTTCAGATGAGTAAGATATCTCTTAATAATTCGGTAGTAATTTTTTTTTGATATCTGCAAATGGTGTACCCTACCTTTAATAATGACCACGCACTTATATTGTTGATTCAAAACTTTAGTTACAATTAACTCCCAAGCGTGTACATTTTAGGAGTTAAATGTCATGACCCAAAAAGTGACTTTTCTCAAGTTAGTGTGAAAGTTATAATTCAAAATACACTTTTACAAATGCTCTTACAAAACTGTATTTCTTGTGTTGACCTGTTTGACTTTGGTAGTGGACTTAGTGTATTTCATTATCATCCAACAATGCACAATATGATCAAGCATCTGATTATCACTCATCACCATTTATGTGTTAGGTGACAAACTATTTTATATGAGTATACATGAGCAGCCAATTTAAATTAAAGCGATTTACCCTCTTCAGTTTTTGCCCTGTTTTAAATTCAGAATTTGGCACTCAATTTAGTTTTGAGATATTCAAATCCCTTTAGCAATGTGTTCAATTTAGCATATCGTCGTTCTCTTTCGTGACGCACGATTACTGGAGATATTTGCTGATTTATTATTTTCAATTTTGTAAAGAGGCAATCAATTTCGCTAAATAAGAATTCAAATAAGTATGACAAATAAATGCGAACAAATACATTTTGCTAGGCAACTTTTTCTTTACTTTACTAAGTCAGTCAACCTTTTTTTGTTTTATTCATTTATGTTTCTTGTAGCTTTCATATGGGGCCTATATTTTTAAATAATTTGTTAGGGGGGTAGTTATCAGACCAAGACTAAACTTTTTGTGTGTGTTTTTAAAACATTACAATTTGTTATTGTTTGGGCATTTCTTTATGTTTTTGTTCTCTTGGTTTCGTATTGTTTATTTATGTTGATTACTGTGCCAATAAGTAAACCGTATTATATGCCTATAACATTCTAAAGGAAACAACCTTTTAACAGCGTTTTTTAGATTGCACGAATAGCAAAAATGCCTGCCTAAAAATGAATTTGAATTACCAAATATACGTCTCAAAATATATTGTGAATTTGAATGCAGTTTTGTTGAATTGTTAAACTGGATGGTTATTTTTTTATTCGAATGAAACAATTACATTTGAAACATTTTTAGCAGCATTTCGCGCGAAATAGAATGGCGCGGTGGTTAAATTGGCTGCCCATCTGCCGAAATTGACCAGGAAAACCTATAGTATCTTAAATTTAAGTCATTTGTTTTCATTATTAAATACCAAGGCACAATTATGTATCTTGTTATTAATAAATTATGTGCATAAATATCTAGGCATATAAATGCAAGAAGGAAAAGCAATCTTTAACAAGGGTTCAAGCAATCGGGTCACTTTCTGTCAATTTATGAAATTTGTCATTTTTTTCTTTCCAAAAGTTTTTAAAAAAATTGTCAAAGGCATTACTTTTTGGCCTAAGTTTTTTTTTTTTTTTTGGGGGGGGATGAAAAAAAATATATTTTGCTCTCTGAATGAAAAGTAAAACCTATAAAACCAAATTGTGGGCTGTTGTAGCCTGTTTTCAATGGTGCACGTGAAGGTGAAGGAATGATGTTACAATTTTGCCTACAATTTTGGGGTTTCCCCCAACCTTTTGTTTCACTTGTGTGCAAAGGAGCCTCTCTGATTTCCTTTACAGTCAGTTTTTAACATTTCATTTACATGCCCCCCTTCTAAACCACCACTCCCCCCACTCCCCACCCCCACCCCCCAACAAGAAATATACCCCCAAACCACAACAATCATCAAAACATATGCTATAAAGTTATGTCTTATGACTATTTTAGGGGTCCTTCTAATGGAAAAAAGAAAGAAACAAATTTGAGAAATTGAGAGAGCGACTTAATTGATTTTACCCATCCACATATAGACCACTTTCACATCTTGCCACCAACAACAAGAGGGGTTCACTGTCATGGGTGCAGTACCATCAATGGTCATTTTTATATGTTTTCTTAATATGAAAAAAGTTTTTTGATTTTCTTGACTGAAAGGTAGAATACACCATTAGTAATTGCTTGAATGATCACAAATGAGTGGATTTCTTTGGGAGGGGATTGTATTTTATAGTAAATTAACGTTTAACGAACCTGTCTGCAGTTTTACAATCATGAATGCCAAGAAAAGGAAGAAAAACGGCGTTCGTTTTCAACCGGCGTCGGGCAGAGTGATTCTGGTGTTCTTGGTTTTTTTGTCGATTAAAAAAAAAGGGGGACAATTACAAGATATTTAGCGAAATCATTTTGCTGAATGCCTACAATCGTTATTTACTTTAGACTAATTATGATATTTCTTAATAATTCGGCACTAATTATTTTTAGAAATCTGCAAATGGTATATCCTACTTTTAAATTTCCAGATTCTAAAAACTTAATCATCGATGACATTTTTAGTTTTCTCCTCAATCTCCATGCACAAATTTTAGAAATTCTTACTTTAAAAGTATTTTTTCTTTAACTTCTTTTGAAGAAAAATCTAAACATCAATGCTTATTGATATGGTTATGGTTAGAAAACACTGTGCCAAAAATTATAGCAAGGAAAAAGGCAACCCAGTGTAAAAAAAAAGTGGGCTGTGCGAGGGTTCCGGAATCTAAGCCATGCGACCATTTTACTTTCAGGTTGTATTATATCTTGCTTATTTTGTATACTGCTGTTTCTTTGCAGGAAAGGCCTTTTTTGGAACCAACAGGAAGGTCAAGGCTGTCAATACTTCGCAATGGGTCCAGCTCAAGAGGACAAGGCTTCAGCTTCCTCCACTTTCGGCATCGTCTTCCTCAGAAACAGACATTGAAACTGGTACAGGTGATGGTGAAACTAAATCAAAACCTTCACAGAAGGATCGCCTCACTCGAATCGAAAATACGTTGGAGAGTATCCATAAGAAAATAGCCAACACTGCTAACGTAAGAGCAGAGATCGCATCAGTGTTTCAGTGTACGATTTGTTTTGAAACTTCAAAACCCCCAGTCATTGTAACAAAATGCTGCCAAAACGTGGCAGGTTGCAAGACTTGCATCAACAACTGCGAGCAAGAAAGATGCTTTCTGTGTCGATCTTCTGTAGAGAGCTATGCAGATGGCCTTTATTTAGAAATGCTGCCCATTCGTGGTATTTATGAACTGGCAGGCATTTGCAATCCTAACCGAAACGTTTTCAAGGTATTTGCAGAGTTAAGTTAATTTTATAAAAACCTACGGATGTTTGCTGTTTAAAATTCCCTTTATTGTTATGTGTTTAAAGGAGATTTAAATCTTTAGATGGTATTTTGAAGAAGAAAAAATTTCACTAGGTCACTGCATTTTCCCATTTTCTAGTAGAATAATTTACATTTGTTTTAAATAACACATTTTTATAACAATCATTTTTCTGCCTGCAGAACTACCTAGGCACCTCAAAAGTAGTGTTGGGCGACTCAGGCATTTTCGAAATCAATTCCGAGGCTATCGTGGACATCGCCGCACAGTGTCGTTTGTGGTTTTCTAATTCCAGATTTGGAATTTAATCGATTAAAGTCAATTCCGGCGTGGAATCGCCCACCACTACTTAAAAGTGAACAACTACAAATCTCTAATTCTTATTAGCCAAAAATGATGATTGGGGCGGGGTGCTAAAGGGGAAAAAGGGGTGTCAATCAGTAGGGTGAATCATATTACTGTTTATTTCATGTATATTTAACAAGGGTGTTGTTGGGTTGGGCATATTTGTGCTAGTTTGGTTTTTCAAAAAACAAAACCTGGCCGAAAATGGGAAAATGCAGTTGTGCGTTACATACTTGACAAACCTCTAAAAACAATTGTAGGGGGGGGGGGGGGGGGGGGGTAATAATCCTCTATAAATTAATTACCATACTAGCTTTGTTATTCGCAGTGGATCAATCATTTTCATACAATTTGGTGTCCCCATAGGCTCTGTTTTACCGATGTGTTAGAAAATACAGTATCAGATAAAAATTGATCTAGATGTGCTGCGAAAAAAGAAAGACACAGAAATACCACTTTGTAACAAAAGAAATGATGTTAACGTAGCAAACATTTTAGAACACAAACTAGGGATATTGTTTCTCTTTTAATTATGTAAAAGTGTTATTGTTTATTTTTAAAATAGAAGTGAACTGACCTATTTCTTGTTGTGGAATACCGCTAAGTTTGCATTTGGCATCCAGTGTTTTTATAATTAAAAAGATATCGTTCCAGCGAGTAAACAAAAAAAGATTGTATTTGTTGTATTTTCAAGTTGCCCAGAGTCAATTCTTTTTTAAGGTATCTCAGTGGCGGCGCACCCAGCGTGAAGAGTGGTTCCCTGTCCAAATACTGTATGGCCTATAAAGTAGTGGCATAACTATTGGGGAGGGCGTAACCCAACCAACCCCCAACCAACCCCCACCCCTACCATTGGAAATATTGCATTGTACACTACCGATCAGTTGCCTTCATTTCCCCTTGCAATATATATTGGTACCCCTGCTTGTCCATCGATACTTTCAGGCAACTAGTGCTAGCCACATTCTTTAGCCATGTGTAACAGGGGAAACAAAACTCCTTAGAAAAAATCCTGGTTTAAATAATTAGCTTTGGATTTACTTTATGAAACTATTGATTCCAAAGGAAACAAAATACCAGTAGACTTCCCATAGATTTAATTAGGAAAACAGTCTTTCACAATTTCTCTCTCATAAAAAAAGTCCAAAACGATAAATATACAGAAACTCAAATAACTTTACCTTGGAGAAGATGTATACTCAACAGAAACTACAATTGGTAAACAAATGCTAAAATTATGAAAGCGAAAAAATAGAAAAACCTACGCGCATGTGTTCACTCTAAAAGTAAGAAAATTACCATATTTGCTTTTGCTTTAATTTTCGAAAAATGGATGGTTCCTCGACTTCTTTCAGACAAAACAACAATTTTAGGATGTTTGGGAATTGTCAGGTTTTGGAAGCCAGACTAGTTGGCTTACGTAAACTAATTGCAAATAAAATGTGAAATAACTAAATTTGATCAATTGGATGCTATGTTTGAAAATAGTTGGGTTTTCCCAACGATTGTCGTCTGGCAATCGTTGGAAATGTATACAAAATTCAACTTTTCTTAAAAACAACAGCTTACCAGGTGCCGTGACTGGTTTCTCTGGATGCTTGTAGTCCAGCTGCTAAGGCCCATAATGTGGGACAATTGTGCAATTTGTGGTAAAAGCATGAAACTTTCTACAGTTGTTATATATACCCTAAATGTCGTTTTTAGACATGGACCCACCTTGGATCTTGCCCATTTTAGGGGCGGGGCTATGTTTTCTAAAAGTGGGGGGGGGGGGGGGGAATAAAAAAATTGACATTATTACAATATTAAGGTTTTGTCTGCACATTTTATGACTAAGACATAATAACAGTATTAAAGAACCTTTTGAAATCAATAGTTTTGTTTATTTCTGCCCCTTTTATGGGCGGAGTTACATTTTTGAAAAGTGGGAGGTATGATTTTCTGTTTTTCAGCTTGATTTTATATGTTTGTTTTTTTAAGACCAAGGTCCGACTTAAGAGCTCCTTTCGGGCAGGAGTAATAATAAGAATAATAATATTTAAAATTTATATTGCGCCCCTTACATACAAAATGTTCAAAGGCGCAGAACACATGTTAAAAAGCACAGGATGGAAGAAAAAGACAAACAAAAAAGACTGATCACCAGGCCAGTGCCCAAACAAAAGTATGGGGATACATCTGTCCCGCCAACAGAGAACTAATAGTTACTTATTACATAGGCCTATCCCTGCTGGCATCGGTAATGTCTTGATCTTTTCAGGAGACAGACGCCTCAAACCCTATCTATGCTAAAAATCTAAACAAACTGGCAAGGCGACCATAGAAGAAAAACAAACAAAAGACACAAAAGAACAACACCAAAAACACACTAAAAAGCGGATTTAAAAAGATGGGTTTTTATATTACATTTAAAAGAGGTAAGTTTCTGTTTGCTACGTATATCGTCGATGTTTTCACGAAGTGACAACAACTCGAAAATTTCATATTTTGTCGAATTTGAGATTTTTACATATTTGTAATGTTAGTTGGACATAGATCATTGTTACTAATTGTCTAAGCCTAATGTTAATTAGTTTTTAAATTATTGGGAGTTGCTAATTAACAAAAAGTTGATTGTCTACAAGTTACTGTTTTCACAAAGTGTAGAATATCTCTTTGTTAGTTCGTAAAAACAGCCTTGTCGTTTGTATACGTACGCTTTGTTTTTACGAAGTAAAGAATATCTTTTTGTTACTTTGTAAAAACGGCGGTGTCGTTTTTACACGTACGCTTGGTTTTCACGAAGTGAAGAATATATTTTTGTTACTTCGTGAAAACGGCGTTGTAGTCAGGAGCGTACGCTTCGTTTTCACGAAGTGACAAAGCTACCTCGCTCGCAGGGATGTTTTGCGCGCACGTATTATGTAGTAGTGTCGCTTAGCCTTATCGTATGATGTGGTGCGTGTGCGAAATTAAGCGTACGAGTACGACGTTGATACAAAGCAACATGGCGCCGTCCACTGTACTACTCGACGCTCAAGTCTTGTGAAGATTGGTGAGTTTTAGGGACAATTTACCGTCATGTACGTTGCACAATTGCTTTTGAATTTAGAACCCATAATGTCAGTTGACACATACATATTGAAAATGCTACGTTAGTCCTGCAGCACTGATTGTTTAGACTCATTATGTACATGTATGTACGTCCTGTGTTTGTACTGAACGTTACCGTTATGCCTATGCTAGACTAGGCCTAGGGCTAGGCCAAGGTGATGAAATAACGCGTCTTTTTATTTCCAAGACCAGGCCTACGTTCCACCTAGGCAAATGTTGAGCCTTTTTAACTGCATGTTTAATACGGACGGTATTATTGTTTAATACCAATGTTATTAACCAGTGTATTTTCTCAAAGGATTAAGGCCTGGCGTAACTCACAGTTTAGCACTTTTTTATTTTATTTTGCCCTCTGCTTTTTGTTGCTGAATGTATTTTATTTATCTCCAGGTACATATATTTATTTTTGATCGGATGGTGAAGACCGACGGCTGAAAGAAACCATGAAGAGAAAATGGGCCAAGGGCAGGTATATGTTACTCTCACTGACAAGCAAATTGTGATTGTTGTAATTATAAATATTTATCAATAGATGGTTTGTTGGATTCTAGTAAAGTGGTCTAAAACCACTTTCAGTGCATATATTCACATTAACTTGTTTACATTCTTTCACTTCCCTTGTCCAATCCTCCAATACTCTTCCAAACATTGTTAGGGAGTTTTTGTTGAAATCTTGAAATATTTCTTCTGAATTTGTTCTGTTTTATCAACTAATGGTGTGACTATGGAGAAGTACATTTGTCAGTTTAATAATATATATTAATACAATAAATAATAAACGTTATTTATCATAATATCTTATATGAATAAACTTGAGCTGTTGCTTTTATCATCGCATACAGTCCTACCCCTTGTTTAAAATATAAATTCATAATGTAATATACATTATAAGTTTTTTATCTCCTTTTACAAGGACTGAAGGAGACATACAAGATGTACTTGTTCAGTGGTCCCAAGATGGATCAAAGAACGTGGTCTCATCCAGTGAGCTGTCAGGAAACATCCGTAGAGGAGAAACAGTGACTATGGATTGGATGGGGAAAGCTTGGAGTGGGACTGTGATTGATGTCGAGATAGAGTCAGACACAGACTCTGAAGATGATCAACCACTGATATACCTTGTGAAAGAAAAACAACAAGGTAAAAGCTTAAGTGTAATGTAAGCTTTTTCCCCCAAAGTTAAAGTAATTAGGACCATTCACTTATTTTCCATACTTTAAATTGCATCAATATTAAACTCAGGAGAGTGCCTAAGTAGTAAATTAAGGTAAAATAATAATTCATTTAACTTGGGTTAGACTAGTACTATAAAAACAATAAAATGGCAACAAATCTAATCAAAGAATGTACACACATAACTTCAATATCTTTGTTTGATTTTATGTAGTCAATACATGTGTCTTGATAAATTGTCTCAAGATGCTTTCTGTTTGAGCAAATTCAGACATAAGGACAATTTGTATTTTTCTATGTTTAGAATTACATGTAGGGCTTATTAGGATAAATATCCCAAATGACATCAACCTTGGTCATGTTTTATTTGCCCCTATTTATGCAGAGTTTTCCAGCAGTGGAAGAAGTGGAGACAAAAGATGTCCATCACCTCATAGAGTACACACATGTGACAACTTCCTTTGTAATGAAGAAGTGTGGGCAGCTTGCAGCAAATGTTTATGTTATCTATGTTATGACCATTTCCTAATGAGTGATGATTGTTTATCACACAACATTCATTTCAATGTAATGAGTTTTGAAATTAGCAATATAGACAACACACCGATGTCTTCAACACTGACTGCCCTTCCACCTACCAATATCACCGGTGGAGCAGTCAGCTCACAGATGTATCCATCACTGGCGTCTCCTCCACCTACTAATATCACAGGTGGAGGATTCAGTTCACCGATTTCTCCATCATTGGCTTCTCCTCCACCCACCAACATCACCGGTGGAGCAATCAGGCCACAGATGTCCCCTTTACTGGCTTTCCATTCACCTACGAATATCACCGGTGGAGCAGTCACCTCACAGATGTATCCTTCACTGGCTTCCCCTCCTCCCACCTATATCACCGGTGGAGCAGTCAGTTCACCGATGTCTCCTTCACTGTCTTCCCCTCCACCCACCTATATCACCGATGGAGAAGTCAGTTCACCTATGTCTTCTTCACTGGCTTCCCCTCCACCCACCTATATCACCGGTGGAGCAGTCAGTTCACCAATGTCTCCTTCACTGGCTTCCCCTCCACCCACCTTTATCACCGGTGGAGCAGTCAGCTCACTGATGTCTCCTTCACTGGCTTTCCCTCCACCCGTTTATAACACAGGTGAAGCAGTCAGCTCACCGATGTCTCCTTCACTGGCTTCCCATCCACCCACCAACATCACCGGTGGAGCAGTCAGCTCACTGATGTCTCCTTCACTGACTTCCCCTCCACCCACCAACATCACCGGTGGAGCAGTCAGCTCGCCTATGTCTCCATCACTGGCTTTCCCTCCACCCACTAATATCACAGGTGGAGCAGTCACCTCACATATGTCTCCATCATTAGCTTCTCCTTCACCCACCAACATCACAGGTGGAGCAATCAGCCCACAGATGTCTCCTTCACTGGCTTCCCCTCCTCCCACCTATATCACCGGTGGAGCAGTCAGTTCACAGATGTCTCCTTCACTGGCTTCCCTTCCACCCACCTATATAACTGGTGGAGCAGTCAGCTCACCGATGTCTCCTTCACTGGCTTCTCCTCCACCCACCAACACCACCGGTGGAGCAGTCAGTTCACCGATGTCTCCTTCACTGGCTTCCCCTCCACCCACCTATATCACCGGTGGAGCAGTCAGCTCACCGATGTCTCCTTCACTGGCTTCCCCTCCACCCACCAACATCGCTGGTGGAACAGTCAGTTCACCGATGTCTCCTTCACTGGCTTCCCCTCCACCCACCAACATCAAAGGTGGAGCAGTCACCTCACTGATGTCTTCATCACTGGCTTCCCCTCCACCCACCATTACCACCGGTAGTGCAGTCAGCTCACAGATGTCTCCTTCACTGGCTTTCCCTCCACCCGTTTATGACACCGGTGGAGCAGTCAGTTCACCTATGTCTTCTTCACTGGCTTCCCCTCCACCCACCTATATCACCGGTGGAGCAGTCAGTTCACCAATGTCTCCTTCATTGGCTTCCCCTCCACCCACCAACACCACCGTTGGAGCAGTCAGTTCACCGATGTCTCCTTCACTGGATTCCCCTCCACCCACCAACATCACCGGTGAAGCAGTTAGCTCACTGATGTCTCCTTTACTGGCTTCCTCTCCACCCACCAACATCACCGGTGGAGCAGTCAGCTCACAGATGTCTCCTTCACTGGCTTCCCCTCCACCCACCATCACCACCGGTGGAGCAGTCAGCTCACTGATTTCTCCTTCACTGGCTTCTCCTCCACCCACCTATATCACCGGTGGAGCAGTCAGCTCACCGATGTCTCCTTCACTGGCTTTCCCTTCACCCACCTATATCACTGGTGGAGCAGTCAGTTCACCGATGTCTCCATCACTGGCTTCCCCTTCACTCACCTATATCACCGGTGGAGCAGTCAGTTCCCCGATGTCTCCTTCACTGGCTTCCCCTCCACCCACCAACATCACCGGTGGAGCAGTCAGCTCACTGATGTCTCCGTCACTGGCTTCCCCTCCACCCACCTATATCACCGGTGGAGCAGTCGGCTCACCGATGTCTCCTTCACTGGCTTTCCCTTCACCCACCTATATCACTGGTGGAGCAGTCAGTTCACCGATGTCTCCATCACTGGCTTCCCCTTCACTCACCTATATCACCGGTGGAGCAGTCAGTTCCCCGATGTCTCCTTCACTGGCTTCCCCTCCACCCACCAACATCACCGGTGGAGCAGTCAGCTCACTGATGTCTCCTTCACTGGCTTCCCCTCCACCCACCTATATCACCGGTGGAGCAGTCAGCTCACCGATGTCTCATTCACTGGCTTTCCCTTCACCCACCTATATCAATGGTGGAGCAGTCAGTTCACCGATGTCTCCATCACTGGCTTCCCCTTCACTCACCTATATCACCGGTGGAGCAGTCAGTTCCCCGATGTCTCCTTTACTGGCTTCCCCTCCACCCACCAACATCACCGGTGGAGCAGTCAGTTCACCGATGTCTCCTTCACTGCCTTCCCCTTCACTCACCTATCTCACCGGTGGAGCAGTCAGCTCACTGATGTCTCCTTCACTGGCTTCCCCTTTACTCACCTATTTCACCGGGGGAGCAGGCAGTTCACCGATGTCTCCTTCACTGGCTTCCTCTCCACCCACCAACATCACCGGCGGAGCAGTCAGCTCACAGATGTCTCATTCACTGGCTTCCCCTCCACCCACCCATATCACAGGTGGAGCAGTCAGCTCACTGATGTCTCCTTCACTGGCTTTCCCTTCACCCACCTATATCACTGGTGGAGCAGTCAGTTCACCGATGTCTCCTTCATTGGCTTCCCCTTCACTCACCTATCTCACCGGGGGAACAGGCAGTTCACCAATGTCTCCTTCACTGGCTTCCCCTCCACCCGCCTATATCACCGGTGGAGCAGTTAGCTCACAGATGTCTCCTTCACTGGCTTCCCCTCCACCCACCTATATCACCGGTGGAGAAATCAGTTTACCGATGTCTCCATCACTGACTTACCTTCAACCCACCAACATCACCGGTGGAGCAGTCAGTTCACCGATGTTTCCATCACTGGCTTCCCCTCAACCCACCAATATCACAGGTGGAGCAGTCAGCTCACAGATGTCTCCATCACTGGCTTCCCCTCCACCCACCAACATCGCTGGTGAAACAGTCGGCATACCGATCTCTCCATCACTGGCTTACCCTCAACCCACCAAAATCACCGGTGGAGCAGTCAGCTCACAGATGTCTCCATCACTGGCTTTCCCTCCACCCACCAACATCGCTGGTGAAACAGTCGGCATATCGATGTCTCTATCATCGGGTTCTCCTCCAACTAACAGTGTTTCAAATATGACATTTGTAAGTGACCGGTCTCCTTCAGATTTTCTAGTTGATGGTGAACCACGAGTAGTATTGCCTGAACGTAAAAAACGAAGCAAGAAAAGCAAGAATGCTCTTGTGAAGGAAAGGAGAAACCGTGGAGAGGAGTACACAACTGAAAAATCTGATACTTTGATGCCACAAAAAGTAGACCGATTAGGCGATAGCAGGTGTTTGTATTGTCAAGCTAAAGGTTTCCGTTGTAGTTCACTTTCTTTTGAACAACGATTATCCATCAGACGAGCTTATTATGACACAGGAGACCTTATGAAACAGCGAGAGTGGATCGGCAGGCATGTCTATTTTGGAGAACAAAAAGAACATCCAAAGAAAAAGTGTTTGATGTATTTCCTTCCTGGACTAAATAGCGATCAAGACAAAATTCAAGTTTGTCGGCAGATGTTCGTGAGTACATTGGGCATTTCAGACACACAGGTTAGGACGGCGTTGGATAAAATAGATCACTATGGCATCATGGCTGGTGAAAAAAGAGGAGGAAGGCAAAATGCTCAAAAAGACAAAACGCTCAGGAACCAGGTCATTGAACACATAAACAAGTTTCCAAAAATGGAATCTCACTACTGCCGGTCCGACAGCTCCTACCAGTATTTGTCTTCTGATTTGAACGTCAGAATTATGTATACTATGTTCAAGAAGGAAAACCCGCACAGTGCATCGTATTCGCTTTACAGGAAAGTGCTTCAATCGATGAATCTAAAATTTCATCATCGTAAAAAAGATGCCTGTAGCCTATGCACAACATACTATTGCAGCGGCGAGGAGAAGAAAAAAGATCTGCAGGCAGCATTTGATAGGCATACAAAAGAGAAAACAGCAGTTCGAGAAATTAAATCACAAGCCAAAGAAATGGCATCCACGAGTACAAAACATAGTGCAGCAGTATTTGATTTACAACAAGTGATATATTTGCCTAAATCTTCTCTGTCCGAATTGTTCTACAAGAGACGACTGGCTTGCTACAACCTGACTGTGTACGAATTAGCAAGTAAGGAGGGGTTTTGCTTCCTCTCAAATGAGAGTTTGACGCGTCGAGGATCTTGCGAAATCGCCTCTTACCTGCATCAGTTCCTGAAACAAAAGGATGCCCAAGGCGTGCAGCATGTCAGTTTATTTTCAGATGGCTGCGTTGGCCAAAATAAGAATTCGATCTTGCCTGCCATGCTGATGTATTTTGTTGATAGATCCCGGTGTGTCCAGGACATCACCATGCATTTCTTCGAAACTAACCACGGCCAGTCCGAGGGGGATTCCATGCATAGTGTGATCGAGAGAGCAATGGAACAGATGCAGGATATAGCTCTTCCATCCCAGCTAGTCAGTATTTGCAAGATGGCAAGGAAAAACCCCAAGCCGTACAATGTCATTCCCATCAGTTCAGAGGATGTGTATGACTGGAAGTTACTTAGCCAAAAGCAGGGAATTATACGGGTTCGACAATCAGAAGATGGTCAGGCAGTAGACTGGACAAAATTCATGCAAATTCGAGTTGACAAGCATCAGCCAAACGAGATCAGATTCAAGTACTCACACACAGCTGAATCATTTTCAGTTCTGTCAATAAGGCAGACAAGAAGGTCATCGTCAGAGGGGCCATTTCAACCACAACAGGAAGGCCCAACATTTCAAAGGCCAAGTACGATGACCTTCGAAGCCTATGTACTGGGAAAACACCTGTGTTGTCTCATCCAGACTATCAAAACTTTAGTGACCATTTCTGAGGCTTTTTTAAGATGAATTTTAAGAACATTTTAGAGAGATTATAACAAGTAATGCAGTGTTGTACAGGGTATTTAAACAAAAAAGGTAATCTTACTTTAAAGGGTTAATAATATGTCTAGATTATATTTATGAAATGATGAATTACACAAACGTGAATCTTGATGTAACCACTTTAGTTGGTAAAGCATACAGAACCATGGTTTTCATTGGGAAATGGTTTGTGAGATAATTAAATATTTTCTACTCGAATACTTCCAGGATTTTATGACGAGGTCATGTCACACAATGTGAATACTATCGTGTAATTAAATAATATCAGGCCTAAACTTTAAACTTGACAATAATAACAATAATTACTAGCCAATGAACTTATGTACCAAAAGAGTGTCTGCTAGATTTCTGATTTCAATATACAAAGCGGACCAAAATACTTAACCTATTATTAGTATTAGTATTATTTATTATATGTAAATTTATTAATGTTATTAACAAATTTCGAGAATTGTTTTTACAATTGAATAAATGACATTGTTGAAGCTCATTCTTAAACAAGTTATCAACTTATTTGGTTTAACCTGCCTCGGTGTCTCTTATTCTTGTAAATAGAAAAGGCTTGTTATTAAGGTTTGGTTTCGGATTTGAAATTTTGGTTTGTACACAGATACAAATATATAGTACGAAAAGAAGAAAAAGGTAAAATCAGTGCTCACCGGGACTATTTGCTAAATTTTCGGCATGACCAGACCTTCATCGGAGCTGGACTAGCTGGCGGTTTGGCATTCGAACCGCCACTCTAACTCCGATGAATGTCGTAAATGGCCGTAAATGTAGCACCTAGTCCCGGTGAGCACTGATTTTACCTTTTTCTTCTGTTTGTACTATTCATCTTTAGTGCTACGCAGTAGCATACAAAATATACTTGGGTTTTGTCTGTACTTGGGTTCGTGAAGGAAATTGTCACAATCATGAGGTTTTATGATGTGAAAAAAAGTTCAATGAAAAACATAACGCACTGTGGTAACAAAAACTACGCGCACTGGTAAAATTAAGTACAGCGTCTAGGTTTTGATGTTTTCACGAAGTGACAAAAACGACGCGCTCTGGTTAAAATAAGTACAGCGTCTAGGTTTTGTTGTTTTCACGAAGTGACAAAAACTACGTGCACTGGTAAAATAAGTACAGTGTTTAGGTTTTGATGATTTCACGAAATGACAAAAACTTTATTTAATTAATTTATCTTTAATTAATTCAGATTGTGATTGAAAGATATAAAGCAATTAATGTAGAGCTCACACGCTTCCTGGACATCTTATATTTATACTGCATGGCTCCTGGAAAATCTGCGAAATCAA
Organism: Crossaster papposus; assembly: GCA_037893245.1. Lineage (NCBI taxonomy): Eukaryota > Metazoa > Echinodermata > Asteroidea > Velatida > Solasteridae > Crossaster > Crossaster papposus. The sequence continues at coordinate 182,789 of JBAIAA010000429.1, read as the reverse complement.
CATTTCAAAAAGAGTGAAATTAAAAATGCGATTTACTCCAAACGTCATTTTCACCGGAGCCAGAGTTTTTGTCTCTTCGTGAAAACAACGTCGATATGAAACGGTAGCGCATTCCAAAGCTTAAGGGCTACCACAGAAAAAGCCCTATCACCAAATGTAGTCAACATGTTACCAGAGGGATAATCTAAGAAAATACCATTATTCCCTGACCTAAGTTGATATGCAGATACTTTCCGGATGGAAACAAGATCCTGTAAGTACTTTGGAGAAAGACCATGAAGAGCTTTGAAGGTCAACAAAAGGATTTTAAAATGAATCCTGTACGAAACAGGCAGCCAATGTAATTGACGAATTATAGGTGTAATGTGTTCAAATCGGTGTGTGTTAGTAACAATTCTGGCTGCAGCATTTTGAACCCTTTGCAGTTTAGCTATCTGTGACTTTGGCGGGCCATACAAATGGCTATTACAATAATCAAGACGACTGGTCACAAATAATAATAATAATAATAATAATAAAAACCGTTCTTATTACTTCGCATTACACACAGAGTCTCAATGCGCTGTACATAGGGGAAATTAATCAACATTGAATAAATGGGTTTTGAGAAGGCATTTAAATTGATCCAAGGTTTGTGCATCTTTGACGCTTTGGGGGAGTTTGTTCCAAAGATTGGGAGATGACGTAGAAAAAGCACGCTGGCCGTATGTCTTTGTCGATGGCGATGAACAGGTGAGTAGGGATTGAGATTGTGAGCGCAGTTTCCTAGGAGGTTCATATTTGTGAATCAGATCCTGTAGATAAGTTGGTGCGTTGCCGTGGATACAGTTATATGCAAGCACAAGTACTTTGTACACAATCCGTTGTCTGACCGGAAGCCAGTGCAGGTCGCGGAAGATTGGTGAAATGTGGTCACTACTTTTGGTTCTTGTGAGCAATCTGGCTGCTGAGTTCTGAACCCGCTGTAATTTGGAAATTGTTGAGTCAGGGAGTTCAAGAAGAGGACTGTTGCAAAAATCAAGCCGGCATGTGATAAAAGCGTGAATTAGCTTTTCTGTGGTGGATTTGTCGAGAAATTTGCGTATTTGTCCAATCTTGTATAATGCGAAGTATGATGATTTGCAGATATTATTTACATGGATGTCCATCTGAAGATTGTTCTGAACAATGACACCAAGATCACGCACTTTCTGAACTGGTTCTGTTAAAAAGCTTCCTATGGAAAACGGTGAAAGGCGGGAATGGTCTCTGAAACGAGATGTAATGTGGATAACCTCTGTCTTGTCTTCATTCAATTTCAATTTATTAGCGGTAGACCATGCTTTTATTTCATTAAGGCAACATTCTAATTGTGGAAGGACTAATGAGCGATCCTGCTCTTTCATGATGACGTATACCTGTGTGTCGTCTGCGTATATCATTCTGTTAATACCATGAGCCTGAATGACGTCTTCAAGAGGTGAGGTGTATAAAGTAAAAGCACAAAGGACGTGCAGCACAGACCCTTGTGGGACACCACAATTGGGCACACATGCATCGGACTGATCATCGTGGATGACAACACTCTGAGAGCGATTCTTGAGGTAGGATTCGAACCAATGGATTGCATGGCCAGATATGCCATATCTGTTTGTTAGACGCTGAAGCATGATGGTGTGGTCTATGGTGTCGAAGGCAGTAGAATAATCGAGGAGGACAAGAACAGCTTATTGTCCCTTGTCAGTAGCCAAATGCATGAATTAGTTTTAAAAGAGAGTCTTGCGTTAGGAATTGACTAATGTGTTTGATGTTGTGAAGATGGAAAAAGGCTGCAGAGCAAGCTTTATTGATGTGGGTATTCATTGTAAGTTCAGAATCAAACCATGACCCCAAATTGTAACTTTAACATCGCCTACAATGATATCAGAAATATTAATTTTCTTTAACTGCCGCTTTGATGCGATGATCAAAAATTCACTCTTAGCATCATTAATTAGAAAACGGTCGTGCAACATCCATTGCCTGATGTCCCTGATGCAATTTTCCATTATAGTTACAGCAGCTTGACAAGATATATCGTCAGGTCTAAAAGATAGATACAGCTGAGTGTCATCGGCATAACAATGAACATCAGGCAGATGATGCTCAATTATGTCAAACAATTTAGAGGCGTAGACAATGAATAAAAATGGTCCTAAGCAGGATCCCTGAAGAACACCACAGTTGATATTAAACTTTTCTGATAAGGTACCTTGAATGGATACGCGTTGGCTTCTATCTGACAAATAAGACGAAAACCAATCGAGGGCCTTGCCAGTGACTCCAAATTTAGACTGCAGACGTTTCAATAAAATGACGTGGTCAACACTATCGAACGCTGCACTCGGGTCTAAAAGAATAAGCAGAATAACTTGTTGGGAATTCATCAGTAAATCATTTTTAACCTTTATAAGAGCCGTCTCTGTACTGTGATGCTTCCGGTAAGATGATTTAGAAAACCGGAAACATGGACTGTTTTGACATGTGACAATAAAGTTGGTCACAAACGGCCCTCTCAGTTAATTTAAAAATAAATTGTAAATTACTGATTGGTCGGTAGTTTTCTAATTTCATATCGAGATTGTTTTTTTTTAATAAAGGGCAAATTAAAGCTTCTTTCCAGTCCGTGGGAAATGTGCCAAAAAGTACTGGAAGCAAAACATTCAAGGCACTCACCCACAAGGTTAGTAGGCATAGGATCCAGAGCGCATGATTCCTTAGAAGAATTGACAACAAGCTGTTTTACCTGTGAGCTCTGAAAAAGCATCACCAGGAACCACACAGATTTATGTATTTGCACCTATAATGTGAGAGCACTGAAGTCAGAAGAAGACCTAGACACCCTCCTTGAAGAAGTAGAGAACGTGAAGTGGCACATAATACGGCTCGCAGAAACACGAAGACCAATCAACCTTATCAAGCTACGTGGGTGTGGCCATACATTACTCAATACTTCTGCAACGAAACGGGGACTCAACGAAGTTGGATTCCTGGTTAATAAGAAACCTGGATTGGCAATCGAAAGGAATTGCAATAAATGGGGAACATCTGACTCATTTAAGGTTTGCAGATGACATCATGCTTGTCAGTCATAATCTCCAGGAGCTGCAGATAATGATTCGTAAGTTGAGTGTGCAGAGAGTAAAAAGGCAGGACTCAAAATGAACATCAAGAAGACCAAAGTAATGATGAGCAATAACAAGCTACAAGACAATACAATAACAGTTGATGGCACGACAATCGAGAAGGTGAATAGCTACATATACCTTGGTAAAAACATCACCCTTGAAAACAAAACGGCAGGTGAAGTGCGAAGAAGAATACAGTTAGCTTGGGTGAAATTTGGGAAACTCGGCATCATACGAGGATCTCCCACTCTCTCCCAAAGTCAGATCTTCAATCAATGCATAATTCTGGTACTATCCTACATGGCAGAAACTTAGAAATTGGAAAAGAAACAGAGAGTCGCAGAAAGAGCAATGGAGAGGATCATGGTAGGAGTTACAGGAAAGAACAGGGTCAGAAATTAGGAATTACGAAAGAAAACAAATGCTAGGGACATCATACAGGAAATAACAACAAAGAAATGAAGATGGGCAGGCCACCTTGCAAGGCGTCATAACAACAGATGGATACATTGTATAACAGAATGGACCCCAAGACCACAAACGAGACAAAGAGACAGACCAAGTAGGCGTTGGATGGACGACATCAGAGAACTTTGAAGCGTAACATGGATGCGACAAGCACAAGAAAGATCAAGGTGGAATGGTGATGTAGAGGCCTCTCTTCTGCAGTGGAATGACATAGGCTAGATAGACATGCATACCCATATTAAGGCGTGTCTCCCAGTGTTTAAAAATCTAGCCCCACCCACAAAAGGGGGGTATAATGAGAAGTTTCATTTGTGATCAATTTCCATTCATTCTGTGTCTATTTGAGTAACATTAATGAAAATATAATAGTGATAATGCACAAAGATACAAGTTTGTTAAAATAAGGACACCCAGTTTTAGGAATATCGAAACTCCGCCCACAAAAGGGCAATTTTTAACTTTTATTTGTACCCAAAAAATGTAGTATGCTGTTCAAACTTATAATTATTGCCTAAAAATGTACAATCTTTCATTTCTATAATTAGTTTTATCATTGTTTACATTTGAGACCCCCTATTTTATGCAAATTAAGCTCCGCCTCCAAATAGGTGAAGCCCAACGTGGGTCCACGTCTAAAAATGATATTTAGCCCAATACCAAGCACCATGGCAAATTTCATGCTTTTACCACAAAGTGCACAATTGTTACCTAAGCAGCTGCACTATTGAGACTGTTATTCAAGCAAGGCATTATATGATAATTCAGTATTTTTTGTATTTTACCAAAACTTCTCAATGGTTTCTTCCGGTGAAATTGGTCTCCTAATTAAAGTACATTCCTTCCACTGGATAATAATAATAATAATAATATCAACATTTATAAAGCGCCTTTTCCTAGGGTTACAAAGCGCTTAGAGAATGACCAAGAAAATACAACAATGACAAGTATAATAACGTAAAACCAAATGGAAAGACCACTGCCAGACCCAGCCCCCAGCACTCAAGAATAGAGCCCAGCGATAGCAACTCAAGAGAAACGATCACTGGTGAGATCAGGGAATGAAGGGCTCTCTAATAAGACGAGCACGCGGAAGTCAGGTCTGACAATGAAGTTACAGATTAAACAAATATGTCTTTAATGACCCTTTAAACTTGGCCACGGAGCTATAATTTTTGATGGAGTGTGGAATGGAATTCCATATCCTGGGGCCTGCGATTGAAAATTCCCTGTCTCCTGATTTTCTGGTGGTTCGTGGAATATAGAAGTTACCCTGGGAGCGTAAGTTGGCCCTTGTTTGCCTGGTATCTAATGAATTAGAAATGTACGTGGGAAAAATACCGGAAATGCATTTGTACATGTTTAAGGCCGTTTTATACATGATTCGTTTCTCTATTGGAAGCCAGTGCAGCTGTTTGATCAGTGGAGAAGTGGGAACATGCTTTGGGTAGGAGAAAATTACACGAGGTGCTCTATTTTGGATTTTTTGTAACTTGATTAAGTCAGATTGTTTGAGTCCATTTAGCAGGGAATTGCAGTAGTCCATGCAGTCTTGACAGTACAAGTGCCCGGACAGCAGCGTGGCAGGCTTCGGCATCGATGTACTTCTGGATTTTAGTGATGTTTCGGAGGTGATAGTTAGCAGATTTGCAGACAGACGTAACATGGTCACTCACCGACATGGTTTTGTCAAAAACAACGCCAAGATTCCGGATGGAAGATGATGGGTGAAGTGTGATGTTGTTCATGGTGAGAGTCAGGTGGGCTATTCGTTTGTAGTTGTGGTTAGATGAGGCAATGAAGAATTCAGTTTTCCCCTCATTTAGTTGAAGCTTATTGCGTAACATCCAGCGCTGAACGTTGATGATGCACTGAGAGAGCTTGAACAACCCGAGTTCTGCATCATTTGGGATTTGTGGGTCAAATTCCACGTAGATTTGAATATCGTCAGCATACATGTGAAATTTGACATCATGCTTTCGAAGAATGTCGCCGACTGGGGCCAGGTACATCGTAAAGGCCTGTGGACCTATAACAGACCCTTGAGGAACTCCGAAACAAAGAGCGACTTCATCAGAGGTGACACCGTCAGGTAGGATAACCCGACTCCTACGGTTATCGAAGTATGACTTGAACCAGTCGAGTGCAGTGCCAGTTATACCAAATCTGTCATGGAAACGTTGTAGTAGTATGTCGTGATCTAGGGTATCAAAGGCGGCTGAAAGATCAACTGCAGCATTGAAACAGTCTTCATATGATGGAAAATGTTGTTCCATTCTGTGCTGACGCTCTCGTACTAGTCATCACCGAGTGTGTCCCATCCAAATTTACCAAAGCTTGCAATCTGGCCCCCACTCTGTTGATACATATTCACTAATTCGTCAGTGGTAGGGATGTGAATATGAGAGACAGTTGCAGCTCGATTTTCCCTCTGAAAACATTCTTCGGGTGTACCAGTTGCACCCTTCCCACAGATGCTGTGTGATGCAAAAAGAAACAAAAGCCAAATATTTATTGTCGACTCTCATTAAAAAGAAATACAAACACTAAAGTCCAGTGAATATGTGCTAAAATATAAATGATTTATGCACTTTGTCATAAAAGCGTTAAACTTTGCACAGACCATTATATTCATGTAATAATATGGGAAAACACATGCGGTTGGTCGGTTTTAAACAAGTACACGTACCGGTATGTTTAATACCAGCCAACCACATTTGTATTTACATTAATAAATACCTTTTTCAAAAAGTAAAATTTTTACAATTTTCCAACGTTTTTGTTCAACAATTTACAATTTTAATGGTACATGTATGTGCCTTACATACATGCCATTATATGGAGATAGACGCACATGTTACATCGGTATGACGTGATGTGAATAATAAAAACTGTTTTTTTCAGTCCAGTGATACAGTGTATACCTAATTAACTAAAGCTAGTAGATACCCATAATTATGTTGTGCCACTTTTAAATTCGATTATTAGGTCTAATCTGAAGAAAAAACACATCTTTATGATTGGACTTTAAAAGAGATCAGAAAAGTGTGAAAAGTATTATATCTCAATTGATATTGTAAAATACAGTACTCAATAAGCCATTTGCGCGTGACCCCAAGCTAAATTTGAATAACATCTGGTACACTGACTTGCTCACACAGCTTGGCACCGTTGAACTTCAAATTCTCCAGGCCAAAGACACTGTTGCCATATCACATGATTCGGGGCAAGCTCTTGCATAGTTACGTAACAGACGTCCTGAAGCACAAGCACAAGCACAAGCACAAGCTCTCTATAGCGTGTTGGGTGTGCGTGTGTTGTGTGTACATGCTTGTGCTTGTGTACATGTCAATACCGCAAATGGAGGGCTTTTATGTAAGTAAACACTCACATACTGAGGACACCTTGCAAACCGAGCGCGTCCTCGGTATGAAATATTGTGAAAAATTGCACTTTCGTGGCCGTTTTTGACTGTTGGTTAAATATCAAAGCGTTTGGGAGGAGTCCTCGGTTGACGCATAAGACCTGACGTGAGGCAGTATGCACATTTTTTACCCCGTCAAATAAAACGCAAACAGTATTCCCCTGAATGGCATAGCGCCCTCCTTTGGTTGCGCGTGTGACAATGAGGTAAATACATGTATACATGTACATTACATGTTATGTACATTACATATGTACATTACATGTCTCTAATTAAACTAGTCCAGACATGTCTTAACTATTATAACGTTGTTTTGGCCTAAGTGCATATTGTAGTTTATGCGAAGACGTGGTCATTTGCAGCTAGCTAGGTGTACCATGGAGCTGGAATAAATGGTAAGTAGAGCAATTGTATTTGGAAGCTTGCATAGCTCACTCTATGACATATATGACATGCTAATTTACGTTGTAAGGTAATTTGTAGTCATGGCCTCGATCTCTCACTCTAGTCTATAGGATGATGTGGGAAGTATATATGCCTAATTTCAGAATAATATAGAAGTTATAACCAAATGTAACTGCTTTATTTTGCCAACGCAAGCATGAGTTGTTGAGCACCGTGCGAACAAGAAATAGTTAATTGTAGTTATTGTATAAATAATAAAACAAATAAGTAGCCACAATTATTAATATCAGTTTAATGGTATATTGTTGTTGTATTGTTGTCTTGTTACAGCTAGCTAGCTAGTCTAGGTGTGGCTGACAGAACTACCATAACAAACATGAAACGAAGTAGTCGTCTTGATGGAACCTTGACAAATCACCAGCATCATGAAGGGGAGAACGTAATCGCACTGTGGCCTCCAGATTCATCATGGTATCCTGCCGTAATAATCTCCTTCACCAAAGGTAAGTGCGGAGCCTCTAAAAGGACATATGACGAAAACAAATGGGATGCCCTCGTAATTTGTGGGTTCACGTTAACCTTGCGTCAAGACCGTGCAGTAAAACATATTTACTTAACCGATTTCTAACAATTGCACAAAATGATTTAGAGTGCAGGAAAATATTTCAAGCGCACAAAAAATAAATTATTTCGAGCACACAAATTATTTCGAGCTCATGAAATTATTTTTTTCGAGCGCACGGGAAATTATTTCGTGGGCACGAAATGATTTCATGGGCACGAAATGATTTCGTGGGCAAGAAATACAAAACTAAATTGATTTTGTCACGGTGATTACTATTCGTCATATGTCCCATTAGGGGTTCCGTAGGTAAGAAATGTAATCCATAATGTAGAATCCCATTTGTCACACATAAATTAAGACAGCTGTATACCCTCTTACATCCCCCCATGACATGTACCACATGTAAATAAACAATGCCATTTTTCCTAAACTTGATTCCTCCCCCCCCCCCCCCTTCAGAACCAAAAATATATATGATCTGTAAACAACAAATACTTTTCAACATTCCACTCCCAATTGCATGTAATCCCTTAAAAGTTTAATTAGTTGAATTTGTGGCTTTCTTATCAGGAAAGTACTGCGTCCGGTACACTGATGGTGTGACACGCTGCCTATTTGAGCACCAGGTGAGAAAATTACCATAGAATGCATTAATTAACAACAGACAGGTTAGGAAGAATACAAATGAAATGCGTAATTCTTCCAAATAGGCACTTGGGGAGACAAATTAGCGTAAGTGTTTAGGTAATAAGGAGACAGTGGCACTTAAGGAGACATTTTAGTGTCTCCCTAAGTGTCTACCTACCCTAAAAAAAGATATTTGGGAGTTATTTTTGTCCTAGAACGACAGATTTTGGTCTAAATGGCAAATTTTGAAGATCTTAGACAAAAGGGTTAGGGTAAACAAGTTAGGACTGTTTTAAGTTTGTGTACATCTCTATGGGATTGTCTCCCCAAGTGCCTATTTGGAACTGTATAATAATAATAATTACCATTATTATTATTATTAATATAAACAACGCCTGTATTGTACGCTGACTACAAGTATTTAATTAGTGAACTGCTCAGTCTTAGAAGTCATAATGAATGCACATGACACAAATTCTCATTTGAATTACATATCTTTTTATGAAGAGGATAAATACCGGTATGTCGTCAGTTAAGTTGCACATCAAGGGCGAATGTTGTTGCTTGTGATGGTGTTAAAATGGATAGTATATTTTAGAGATAACCCAAAGAAATTGTTATTTGTTTAAAATTAAATGTGATTTTGATTTGATTTCTATTTCTATGGCCCATCCGATTTTCTTGAGTCCGCACTTAAATGGTTCAGACAGTCTACAAAGCAGTTCCAGTTGGGACGATGGCCCACAGGCTGATTCTGGTACAGGACCTGCCGTTTGCCCTCCTCCATATGAGGTAATTCACACACACTCAACTTGTTTTCAGAACCCTATCAAATATTCACTCTGGGTGCCCAGAAGCCAGAAACAAATTTATAAATCAAGTGTTTTTTGCAAGCACCCCCCCCCCCCCCCCCCTTCACCTCCCGCCCACCCCCCCCCCCCCCCCCCCCACACCCACCCCTCCCCTCGCCCTCCCACCCCTCCCCACTCTCCCTCCTCCCCACTCTCCCTCCTCCCCACTCCCTCTCCTCCCCACTCCCTCTCCTTCAGAGGGGCAACTAGTCCGAGGCAATTAGGCATATGCGTTTACCCCTAAAGAAAATAACAGTGGTGTTTGGTTTTTTTTCACTCGTTCTAAATCATAAACGTTTTCTGCATCCGGCAACATAGAAAGTAGTAAGACTTTGATTCATTAGTGAACTTGTTTTCTGAACCCTATCAAATATTCACTCTGGGTGCCCAGAAGCCAGAAACAAATTTGTAAATAAAGTGTTTTTTGCAAGCACCATCCCCCCTCCCCCCTTCACCCCCGCCCCCCCCCCCTACCCCCCCCCCCCCCCCCCCCCACACACCCACCCCTCCCCTCGCCCTCCCACCCCTCCCCAAAGAAATTGTTATTTGTTTAAAATTAAATGTGATTTGGATTTGATTTCTATGCCAGGTGGCCCATCCGATTTTCTCGAGTCCTCACTTAAATGGTTCAGACAGTCTACAAAGCAGTTCCAGTTGGGATGATGGCCCACAGGCTGATTCTGGTACAGGACCTGCCGTTTGCCCTCCTCCATATGAGGTAATTCACACACACTCAACTTGTTTTCAGAACCCTATCAAATATTCACTCTGGGTGCCCAGAAGCCAGAAACAAATTTATAAATCAAGTGTTTTTTGCAAGCACCCCCCCCCCTTCACCCCCCGCCCACCCCCCCCCCCCCCCCCCCCCACACCCACCCCTCCCCTCGCCCTCCCACCCTCTCCACTCTCCCTCCTCCCCACTCCCTCTCCTTCAGAGGGGCAACTAGTCCGAGGCAATTAGGCATATGCGTCTACCCCTAAAGAAAATAACAGTGGTGTTTGGTTTTTTTTCACTCGTTCTAAATCATAAACGTTTTCTGCATCCGGCAACATAGAAAGTAGTAAGACTTTGATTCATTAGTGAACTTGTTTTCTGAACCCTATCAAATATTCACTCTGGGTGCCCAGAAGCCAGAAACAAATTTGTAAATGAAGTGTTTTTTGCAAGCACCATCCCCCCTTCTCCCTTCACCCCCCCCCCCCCCCCCCCCACACACACACCCACCCCTCCCCTCGCCCTCCCACCCCTCCCCAAATAAATTGTTATTTGTTTAAAATTAAATGTGATTTGGATTTGATTTCTATGCCAGGTGGCCCATCCGATTTTCTCGAGTCCTCACTTAAATGGTTCAGACAGTCTACAAAGCAGTTCCAGTTGGGATGATGGCCCACAGGCTGATTCTGGTACAGGACCTGCCGTTTGTCCTGCTCCATATGAAGCCTCAAGTGCCGAGTCACAGAGATCATCAACCGAGCCTACTAAGACCGGTCACATAACAGTCATGGAGACCAGCAATGAAAGTGGGCACAGGAAATGGGACAAGAAACACTTCTGCTTTTTCTGTGAAGTACCTCAATCTAAGTTGCCCCGTCATCTCCAGTCATGTCACAAAGAAGAGAGCGAAGTTGTAGAGATTGCGTCTGAGACCAACCCAAGTGCCCGTAAGATACTTCTGTGGAAAATCCGCAATGTTGGTAATCATAGGCACAATTGCCAAGTCCTTCGGAAAGGCCGGGGTGCACTTATTGTAGGATATAGGCCTAATCATAAGGTATCTCCACATGCATACGGACCGTGCATATATTGTTATGGCTATTATGTGCGAAGTGATCTCTGGCGTCACCAGTGCCCACTGAAACCTGCACTCCCTGCACACTCGCATGGTAGCACTACCACAACTCCTCTGCGTAGACGTGTTGCTCACAAGAGTGATTTGTTAAAGCCTCCACCTGTCGGTGTGTCTTTCCAGTTGAACCAGGTTCTTATTCCGATGAAGAGAGATGAGGTGACTCTGCTGGCCAAGAATGACACTTTGATTGTGGAAGTAGCCAAGCGGGAATACGCGAAACTCGGGCACAATGTAGATCAACATGGCTACATCCGAAACAAGATACGGGAATTGGGTCGTCTTGTCATACAACTCCGCAAGAATACACACCAGCCAAATGCATCACTTGAATTATTTGTCCACCCCCACTACGTGAATGATATCATCAAGGCTGTTCACGGTATTGCTGGCTTTAATGAAGACAAGCAGTTGTATGATGTTCCGTCTCTAGCTTTAAAGATTGGACATTCCATCAAGAAGTGTGCACTCATACTTAAAGGAAATGCTCTACAGGGTGTCTCTAAAAAAAGTATACCCATTTTAAAATTCATATTATTGCAAAATTACTGAACATTTCAGAAAAAGGCAAATGCCTGTTGAAAGGGTAGAATGCCCTCTGTCCAATGGTATAATGTTCATTATGTCATTGCCATGGATGACTGAACAAACAAGACAGTTATGAGAGGTACTGAAATCAGCACTGTGACAAGTTGGGACGATAAGTCAGGCATGAGACTAAGATGCCAGTTATGCATTAACAGGAATGGTGACCACCACCTTGCATTTGTCAGGAAAGAGACCCTGTCATAATTTTTCCAATTTGTTCAACCTCAAACAGCAAAAGAATTTGTCCTTAAAAACACCTGCCGGAGCTTCGTCGCTCAAGTAAAACCAACTTGTCACAGTGCTGATTTCAGTACCTTTCATAAATGTCTTGTTTGTTCAGTCATCCATGGCAATGACATAATAAACCTTATACCATTGAAAAGAGAACATTCTACCCTTTCCACAGACATTTGTCTTTTTCTGAAATATTCAGTAGTTTTGCAATAATACCAATTTTAAAATGGGTATACTTTTTTTAGAGACACCCTGTAGAGTCTGGCCAAAAGCAAAAAGCGCAACACGCTGAAGAATTTCTGCAGTTGTGCGAACTGACCTGGCGAGACCGTGTATCCACCCATGCACACAGAACACTGTACCAAGAAAAGCGCAACAAACCTAAAATTCTGCCGACAAATGCTGATGTTGTGAAAATGTCGGCGTTCCTCCATGAAGCTGGCAACAGGGAAGTGGAACTTGTCCAGGATGCTCGGGGCGAACAAATTGGACCAGCTTGGAAGAGATTGAATGAAGTCGCACTGTGCCACCTTATTATGTTCAACCGCAGAAGGCAAGGGGAGGTATCAAAGATGAAACTAGAAGACTTTCAGAAGCACACAACAGCCAGTGTCAACGGGGAATGCCTGCTGACTGATCTTGAACGGCATCTGTGCAAGATGTTCAGAGTTGTCGAAATAGTTGGCAAGAGGGGTCGAACTGTTCCTGTGCTTCTCAGCAATGAGGTGGTGGCGTGGTTGAGTGCTCTGATTGCGAAGAGAAATGAAGCTGGAGTCGCCCACGACAACACCTACTTGTTTGCACGATGTTCTTATGGAGGTACAGGTCATATAAGAGGATGTGACTGTATAAGAGTGTACGCAGACATGGCGGGCCTCGACAATGCTGCCAGCATCCGGTCTACAAAACTTCGTAAGCACGTGGCAACCGCATCGCAAATTCTTGCCTTGAAGGAACATCAACTTGAAACACTTGCAAACTTCATGGGTCATGATTTGCGTGTCCATCGTGAATACTACCAGTTGCCAGATACTGTGCAGAGGGTCACCAAACTTTCTAGGCTTTTTCTCAGCTTGGAGAGGGGAAACTTGCCTTCCCAGCAGGGCAAATCCCTGGATGAACTGCATGTCACTGGTGGTAAGGACACAGTTGTTTTAAATTATTTACTCAACAGCAAAAGAAAGACATTAATTATTGCTTTTGTTGAAAAATACTTGATCAGTAATTACTATTCACTAATACATCTTCAACAGCGAAAGAAATGCAAGAAATAACATTTTGTTATCAGTTCACAATATATGATAACAAATGGTATACGTGTTTTTGTGCATTTATTTTGCTATTGCTCCTGCATTACAGAACAAGAAAGAGAAATAAAGAAAAATAGAAAGAAACAGACCACAGAAATTTGACAAGAGTTGAGTCCACTTTTCTGAATTTACATGCAGGACAACAACCAACTGTCAGGTATGTGTGCATTAATCTAACAAACTGCTCTTTGTGACTTGCAGAAGGCTTCACTAGTGACGAGGACAGCGATAACAGCAGTGACAATTCCTGTGATGTGCCCAGTGAAAACAGTAAGTTTAGGCTTTTATGTGTCTGTATTTTAACCAGTTCGCGCCGGATGACGCATTCAAAACGGATGACGCATAAACACGCCAAGTTCAAGTTCGGAAATGTATGTCAGCAGCGCGCAAGGCCGGAAATGCGTGGGTGTGCTTCCCGACACTATCAGCCTGAACCCGCTTCGGATCGAGTTTCGTTAAAAATAATCCCGCCCGTGGGCTCGGCGATGTTAAAATAATCCCGGCGCAAACTGGTTAAGTCGGGCTGTCTTTAAAAAAACAATTGTCTGTCTGTCCATTTGTTTGTTCATCTGGCTATCGGGCTGTCTGAATTAAAAGTGCCTAAATATCTGTGTTTTATATCGACTTGTTTCCTATTTGACATTAGGTACTCGACAGGCTCCTATCAGTGTTCCATCTGGAAGTCTGGCATCTCTGAACAACTCGAGACGAGTGAAACGTCGTCCTTGGACTGCCGAGGAAAAGGGAGACGTTACGAAGGGTTTGCAGAAATTCTTTCTGCTGAAGAAGCTTCCTGGCAAACGAGACATCGAAACATCCTGTCTTGTGGCACTGCAGACACGAAGCTGGAGGAACATCAAAGACTTTTGTCGGAACAAAATGAAGCTTCATCAAAGCTAAGCAGGGTGTTTCGTCAGTTCACATACATGTACGGATGCGTCAGAGTACTTGACTATTTAGAATTTGCAATCGCAATGATGACTTTAGAATGCACATCAATATGAAACCAATGGACAACCAGCATTTTAGTGTCGTGTCCTCACTTTGATAGGTGTAATTCACACACACTCAAGTGTCCTCCATTGGATAGAATGACAAGTATGCCCTCAGTGTGGTAGTGTCTACATGTATGCGTGCTTGTGTGGGAGCTTGTGCTTGTGCTTGTGCATACACACAAGCACAAGCATGGACACAAACACAAGAAACACAAATGCTTTTTCGCTAAAAGCCGATGAAGGAATGATGCAGGGATAACAGAGGAGTTGTAATGAATGTGGTATTATATAACAAATTATTCCCTTTGCAATTTAGGCAAATTTCTGAACATACAAGAAAACTTGGGCCGTTTTAAAAACTCAAAACTTATCTCCGTTTTGGCGTTGTTCATGCAGTTTGTCAAAGGCGATGGAGCCGCAACGGAGTTTGCAAGCGGGGGTTTGGAAAAAGGCCTCGGCCATCGGATCGATCATGGGGACTGCAGCATGATTTTTGTGATAACGGCAATTGTGTCGTTCGTGTCGTTAAGGGCGCATTTTGCCTTCTAGTATTAATTAACGGTTTTGCAACGCGGGGATCGCCATTATTATCGGTTCGTTCGTGTTGTTGTCTTTGTTATCATTTGATATCTCAAAATCTCACAATCCTGGCTTCTGAAGACCAAAGGATAATAAAAAATGTCTCACTGTCAGAATTTGTGCAAGAGAGACTACTTACGTTGAAACAACGGATCCAGTTAGTTGATTCACTCTTCCGTATCTGTTACGTTGACTTCATTCTCAGCAATCGACCATCAAGAACCTTCGTAATTTTGTATTATTTTACACCTACATTTAACATTTTGCTTCTCACAACTTTTTATAAACATTTTATTACACAAACAACACTACGTGTAAATAGTATTTCATTTGTGTTCATATTGCAACGGTGTATTTTGGTCATCACGTACACGTACGGGGTCTATACAAAGTGAACAATGGGTTAGAAATCGTTGGGTCGGATAATACGAAATTCGGATATAACGAACACTTTGACGAGGTCCCGCGGAGTTCGTTATAACGGGAGTCGACTGTATTCGCGACCAACCTACCGCTGTTGGTCGCGCTGGTAATCAAAAATTTCATGATATAGTGCGGCGGGAACCAACAACAAATGGCAGACAACGAAACTTTACCGTGCAAAATGGTATGTTTTTGTCCACATTATTGTGTAATTATGTCACTTTTGTCACCATGGTATGACATGAACGGCGGTTTTGGAAGACATCCTAAACTACGCAATAATTATTACGGTGCAAATAAACGAAAATATCGTGTTGTTTATTGTTTTGCCGGTGAGTACTGTGTTTTCTACAACCGCGCGCACATGATACCATGTATTTTGCGTAAAATTTTACTTGAATGGTTATGGCAGCACTGCAGAGTATACTTTTCGTGAGACTGGTGTCTCTCTCCCGATTAGCGGCCATGTCATGACCAATATCGGTGCGACCATTTGTGGGCAAACCACATCTGTTCCTTCTTATTTCTCCATGGGCTGACCAATACTCCGGCCCGGCCCGCCCCGCCCCGCCCGGCCCCGCCCGGCCCCGCCCCACTCTTGTACGGACGTGTGGATTATTAGCTCTCTAGAATTTAACGTGAACATCATGTGCCAGTTAAAACAATATCGGGCGAGTAGGCTGTTGAGTGTTTTTACATTGTACCAGCAATATTCAATACTGTTACATAGGATCCCCGTTATATAACACGTCTTTCATTTCTGCAGCGATCACAAACACGACCGATACACTTAATTGTTGTCATGTCTGTACACGTAAAATTGGCCCATGCGATTGCACAATCATCGACTATGAGTCAGTCACAATACGGGTTGTTCCATTCTAAACGATGTGCGTCGAGCTCAGTGACATTTTATTTCATGGTCGATTCTTTACTGCGACGCTAACACAGTCTCTTCTAAAATATCCATACAAATTGAAACTCATTCTTTACATACGATTAAATCAATTATATATTGTTAGTATTGTATTTGCATTCGCTTACGCGAATAAACACTCCTCCTACACGAATGGGAACGGTCCCGTCTGCTCCTCAAATTGGCTCCTCAAATTATGCTAATGAGGCTAAAATGCAGCGTTCTGATTGGTCGAGAGGCTAAAATGATGACGTCATATCGACTGTACCAGCGATATGCACTACTAGTGTTCGCCTTTTGCGGACGTGTAACAAACTACATGTGTGCATTTGTGCCGTGTGCAAATCATGGGAAGCACACAGCGTGTATATTGTACATTGAATGAAAACGACAGGAAACATGACTTGTATGCGTACAACCGGGTGTTTTTCGTCTTTTCTCCGGAACGGTATAATGCATCAGGTTGGTTTAATTTCAACCAGATGTTTGAAAAAAGAAACAATCAAAAATATGATATTTGGGTGGATTTCAGATCATAGTACCCCTTTAACTAGAACTCGAGACATTTTTGTAAACTGTTATTTTTAACCATGTCTCGAACCATGGAGGAAGGTTCTCCATGCTCAAACTAAGCAACCAGATTCAGAACGTCGCGCGCTAGTATTCGATAACTCGTGCGCACAGGCAAAGGGAGGCAAATTGAGAAAAATCACCCACCCATACTCACACCCTAGTTAAATATACTCTATAATAGTCTATTTCAAACAAAAGGCTCAGGTGTTTTGGGACAATAAATTACAGGCCAGATAAACAAAAGAGTTGCTGATCTTTCTTGCCCGACCCTACGAAACACGCCCGACACTAAACTTTTTTTTATTTTGAAAACAAAAACCAAAAAAAAGATCTTAAAAAAAGTCCCGAAATAAGCCCACTCCCATGATTTTGTGACAAACTTAAGTACAATCAAAAACCTGTTAAAAGACCAGTTAATAAATTCAATCCATTAATCAGAGCTCATTCACTCTGACCTTTTATTAACATGACAACTAAATGGAAGTCAAAGGCTAAATATGCCAAAGTGGAAAAATACACACTTGTACTTAAATTGTTGCATTTAAGGAATATCAAGTTTGATAACGTTTTGTCCCCAAGTCGAGCACAGTGGGGGCGCATGATGATGCCGCCATGACTGAAGACGCGCTATACAGATGAACTCGAAGCCGGTACCCCTAATAAACTATTGGTACCACTTTGGCACAAGGTACATGCCAAAATCATCTGTTAATTTATCCATGCAAGCCCAAGCCATATGTAAACAATTTTCCCCCGTGAGTTAGAGTGAAGAAATACAATTATTTTGAGAAGAAAGTAGTCTTTATTTTATATTTTTACATGTCAACACAACTCAATGAAAATTACTAGAAGAAAAAAACAAACAAACTCCCTCCCTACCTGAACTTTTAAAAATAAAGGACGCTCAACAATTTTTTTTTACGACTACAAAGACAACAAACAGATAACAAAAAAAAAATGTGGCAAACAACTGTTCCGTGTCCTTATAAGTCGGCAAAACCTTTTGTTTTTATTTATTCTTTTAGGGCCTATGTTCCCCTACTGTTGTTTTTTTTTTTTGCGGGGGACTCCCTCCCTACCTGAACTTTTAAAAATAAAGGACGCTCAACAATTTTTTTTTACGACTACAAAGACAACAAACAGATAACAAAAATAAACTGTGGCAAACAACTGTTCCGTGTCCTTATAAGTCGGCAAAACCTTTTGTTTTTATTTATTCTTTTAGGGCCTATGTTCCCCTACTGTTGTTTTGTTTTTTTGCGGGGGGGGGGGGGGGGGGGGGGGACCAAGACGTAATTAGTTTTTGTGTTTTCGATTTTGAAACATTAACGGGGTTTGGGGGTTGGTTCATTTTAAAGAAAACAACATTTGAACAGGGCGTTTTTTAGATTGCATGCCCAAATGGAAAAAATGCCTGCCCAATAATACATTTGAATTACCGATTATACAGGTACGTCTCGAAAAAGTTCATGCGAATTTGAATGCTGTTTTGTTGAATTGTTAAATTGAACGGTTATTGTGTAAACGGTACTTTTGACAAGTCATAAAACAAAATCGAATTATCATTTTTAGCAGCATTCGATTTTGCGCGAAAGAATAGCGCTGTGGTTAAATTAGCTACTCCTTTGCCGAAAATTGACCGGGAAAACCTCAACGACATACAGTAATGGATAATCCAATAGGAATGTCAATAGCAGACGTAGGCGGGGACGCGTGACGGAAGCAACGTACAATAAGCCATTTGCGCGTGACCCCTAGTTAAATTTGAATAATATCTGGTACACTGAGTTGCTCACACAGCTTGGCACAGTTTAACTTTAAATTCTCCAGACCAAAGACGCTGTTGCTATATCACGTGATTCGGGGCAAGCCTTACCCGTCATACGCTAGCAACCCCCAGCTCTGGAATGGTCTGGTGTCTTTTTGCCATTCTCACCCATTGTAAACAATGTATTGGTGCTGAGCGTCTCTTACGTAACTATACAAAAGCTTGCCCCGAATCACGTGATATAGCAACAGTGTCTTTGGTCTGGAGAACTGTGCCAAGCTGTGTGAACAAGTCAGTGTACCAGATATTATTTAAATTTAACTCGGGGTCACGCGCAAATGACTTATTACAAAAGGCCGGCCGTCAGATTAGCGGCTACTGGACCAGCCTTCTCAGATCGGAATCGTCCACTCTTTGAAGGGGTTAGGTAAACCCCACCATGGAGAACGTGACGACGTGAACATCCCGCATACTGATCTATTTCGAACAGAAGGGTTCGTTTGGTCACGACCAAATTTTTGCTAGCAACAACTAAGAGATTTTGGTTTTCTACAATAAGTTCAACCTGAATATTTACTAACAGAATTTACCGATTTTCAGTTGTCCACTTTTGAGGCGTCAAGAAAAGTCGTCAAAGTAAAACCCAAATTTCTGCTAGCAGAAAATTGACATTTTTAACAACGTGTATTGCTACTTCTAAAATCTAAATTTCCGCTAGTAGAAAATCGGAAAATACGGTTGTCCACTTTTGGACCATCATATTATGTGCTAGTAAGAATCCGAGATTTGTAGTTGTCCACTTTTGAGGCATCAAAATAGTTGTCAAAGTAAAATCCTAATTTCTGTTAGCAAAAAATTGAGTTTTTTAAAAACAGGTGTCGCAATTCCTGAAAACATAAAATTCTACTAGCAGAAAACCAGAAAATACGGTTGTCCACTTTTGGCGCTCTATACGCCTCCACTGAACAAAGCTTCAAGAGTTCGAATTCTTGGTTGAGTTTTTGAAGTTCTGAACTTTCTGCCCGCAGACTTGAAAACGACATGTCGCTGTCATCACCTTCATACAATGACTGCAACCAACAGTTCAAAGCTGTCATATCCGCTCAGTGGAGGGGCATGCAATGTGACTTAATTAAAAGTCATGATTAAGTTCGATGATGTCGTCACAGTTTTCACGAAGAGACGAATTTAGCCAAAAATCATACCTTTTTCAATTTTTTTTTTATGGTGGACATTGATTAACTTTATCGATCCCAACAACTTGAGGGAGTTTTCTTGTCAAAATCTATTTAATTAGTATAATTACGGTAATTCTGCAAAAGACAAATTCAACAAAAACGCATTTTGAGTTTTCACGAAGAGACAAATTCAAATTTGTCCCTTCGTGAAAACCGAAGCATAGCAGTCAGGGTTTTCACGAAGTGCCAATTCAACCTTGTCTCCGGGACCGCGATGGCGCTCGTTGTTTTTTAATATGAAATCGGTGCTGGCGCACTCGCACGGACGATAAACGATGAGAACGATGTTGTATTTCAAAATGGCGTCCTAAAACTTGTAAAAGTTACGCTTTTACTCGCTTAACGACGATCACCTAGCGCCCTGCAGGCTGCAGTGGCCATGCTGAGTTCGGCAGGGGCTGAGACAAAACAAAGTAAGTACATTATTGTGTGATCCTTTTTACATACAGTAACCAGGCTTAGGATATTTGTCTAGCACCAAAACAAATAACGTACCGTACGCCTACGGGAATACAGGTCAACTCGTACGCGAGCCAACTCGTACGCGAGCCAACTCGTACGCGAGCCAACTCGTACGCGAGCCAACTCGTACGCGAGCCAACTCGTACGCGAGCCAACTCGTACGCGAGCCAACTCGTACGCGAGCCAACTCGTACGCGAGCCAACTCGTACGCGAGCCAACTCGTACGCGAGCCAACTCGTACGCGAGCCAACTCGTACGCGAGCCAACTCGTACGCGAGCCAACTCGTACGCGAGCCAACTCGTACGCGAGCCAACTCGTACGCGAGCCAACTCGTACGCGAGCCAACTCGTACGCGAGCCAACTCGTACGCGAGCCAACTCGTACGCGAGCCAACTCGTACGCGAGCCAACTCGTACGCGAGCCAACTCGTACGCGAGCCAACTCGTACGCGAGCCAACTCGTACGCGAGCCAACTCGTACGCGAGCCAACTCGTACGCGAGCCAACTCGTACGCGAGCCAACTCGTACGCGAGCCAACTCGTACGCGAGCCAACTCGTACGCGAGCCAACTCGTACGCGAGCCAACTCGTACGCGAGCCAACTCGTACGCGAGCCAACTCGTACGCGAGCCAACTCGTACGCGAGCCAACTCGTACGCGAGCCAACTCGTACGCGAGCCAACTCGTACGCGAGCCAACTCGTACGCGAGCCAACTCGTACGCGAGCCAACTCGTACGCGAGCCAACTCGTACGCGAGCCAACTCGTACGCGAGCCAACTCGTACGCGAGCCAACTCGTACGCGAGCCAACTCGTACGCGAGCCAACTCGTACGCGAGCCAACTCGTACGCGAGCCAACTCGTACGCGAGCCAACTCGTACGCGAGCCAACTCGTACGCGAGCCAACTCGTACGCGAGCCAACTCGTACGCGAGCCAACTCGTACGCGAGCCAACTCGTACGCGAGCCAACTCGTACGCGAGCCAACTCGTACGCGAGCCAACTCGTACGCGAGCCAACTCGTACGCGAGCCAACTCGTACGCGAGCCAACTCGTACGCGAGCCAACTCGTACGCGAGCCAACTCGTACGCGAGCCAACTCGTACGCGAGCCAACTCGTACGCGAGCCAACTCGTACGCGAGCCAACTCGTACGCGAGCCAACTCGTACGCGAGCCAACTCGTACGCGAGCCAACTCGTACGCGAGCCAACTCGTACGCGAGCCAACTCGTACGCGAGCCAACTCGTACGCGAGCCAACTCGTACGCGAGCCAACTCGTACGCGAGCCAACTCGTACGCGAGCCAACTCGTACGCGAGCCAACTCGTACGCGAGCCAACTCGTACGCGAGCCAACTCGTACGCGAGCCAACTCGTACGCGAGCCAACTCGTACGCGAGCCAACTCGTACGCGAGCCAACTCGTACGCGAGCCAACTCGTACGCGAGCCAACTCGTACGCGAGCCAACTCGTACGCGAGCCAACTCGTACGCGAGCCAACTCGTACGCGAGCCAACTCGTACGCGAGCCAACTCGTACGCGAGCCAACTCGTACGCGAGCCAACTCGTACGCGAGCCAACTCGTACGCGAGCCAACTCGTACGCGAGCCAAACTCGTACGCGAGCCAAACTCGTACGCGAGCCAAACTCGTACGCGAGCCAAACTCGTACGCGAGCCAAACTCGTACGCGAGCCAAACTCGTACGCGAGCCAAACTCGTACGCGAGCCAAACTCGTACGCGAGCCAAACTCGTACGCGAGCCAAACTCGTACGCGAGCCAAACTCGTACGCGAGCCAAACTCGTACGCGAGCCAAACTCGTACGCGAGCCAAACTCGTACGCGAGCCAAACTCGTACGCGAGCCAAACTCGTACGCGAGCCAAACTCGTACGCGAGCCAAACTCGTACGCGAGCCAAACTCGTACGCGAGCCAAACTCGTACGCGAGCCAAACTCGTACGCGAGCCAAACTCGTACGCGAGCCAAACTCGTACGCGAGCCAAACTCGTACGCGAGCCAAACTCGTACGCGAGCCAAACTCGTACGCGAGCCAAACTCGTACGCGAGCCAAACTCGTACGCGAGCCAAACTCGTACGCGAGCCAAACTCGTACGCGAGCCAAACTCGTACGCGAGCCAAACTCGTACGCGAGCCAAACTCGTACGCGAGCCAAACTCGTACGCGAGCCCAACTCGTACGCGAGCCCAACTCGTACGCGAGCCCAACTCGTACGCGAGCCCAACTCGTACGCGAGCCCAACTCGTACGCGAGCCCAACTCGTACGCGAGCCCAACTCGTACGCGAGCCCAACTCGTACGCGAGCCAAACTCGTACGCGAGACCAACTCGTACGCCGACCAACTCGTACGCGGACCAACTCGTACGCGGACCAACTCGTACGCGGACCAACTCGTACGCGGACCAACTCGTACGCGGACCAACTCGTACGCGGACCAACTCGTACGCGGACCAACTCGTACGCGGACCAACTCGTACGCGGACCAACTCGTACGCGGACCAACTCGTACGCGGACCAACTCGTACGCGGACCAACTCGTACGCGGACCAACTCGTACGCGGACCAACTCGTACGCGGACCAACTCGTACGCGGACCAACTCGTACGCGGACCAACTCGTACGCGTGCCAAATACTTTTTTGTTATCTTAAAAAAACTAACCAAATGAAAACATTAGTCTAAAAATATCTATTATAAAAAGAAGTGATGTCAAACAATGATTACGAAATTAAAACCAAGATGTATAATAAACAATAGTACAATTTTACACGAATGTGTTTGTTAAAAGAAAAGTCTTAAGCAATAAATATTCTTAAAAACCGAAAGAGATGAGACTGAACAGACTGAATCTCATGCAACTTGTACATCATTACATTTAATGGAAATAAAATTGTTGACGAAATGTATACACAAGGCTAAGGTTAATAATGCCAAAAGGTTAATAATGCGCCCAACATCGTACAGATTAGCCTTGGATGCCCAGAGTATCTGCCTTTTTAATTGATCAACGCCACCCGTACCCGTGAACCACATTTTTGAACCGCGTACGAGTTGGACCGCGTACGAGTTGGCTGGCGTACGAGTTGGTTGGCGTACGAGTTGTCCCGCATACGAGTTGACCAATCTGCGTACGAGTTGTCCCGCGTACGAGTTGGTTCGCGTACGAGTTGACCTGTTTCCGCCTAGGGCTAGGCCTGAAAAAAATACAGTTATACTCGTCGTAGACGTAGTCTTACCCGTAATCCGTAGTCGTACACATTGGGAGACATGTGGAAGATCCACACAATTGTCTTAAAAATTTCATTTGTTTGGGACTTTCATTTTCGGCATTTTACATGTACGGCCGCTGTGTGGAAGTCCAGTAATAATTTGAGCCACATTTATGGGGCAAGAAAGTTGGATTAACTAAATAAAACAAATATTTGGGCCTAGGCGTTATACGTTGCATAGCCAGGGCATATCGTCAACTAGGACCCAAGCAAACTCGGACCCAGGACCAACTCGGACCTGAACCAACGATGACCAACTCAACTCGGACCCATATTGAGAATAATGTGGAATGTTTTCATGCGAAGCACGCCGCGCACATTTTTCAATTAGTGTTGGTTTGAATAAATGAATGGAGTGATTGACAATGACATACATTTTTGCTGTATACATGTACAGCAGTACTCTTTGCATTGAATACCTTAACGTCGACACCTTTGGATCAGCCTAATGAGTTACAGGTTTATACTAAACTGTTTAGAATAGCCTAAAATCCACGGAAGAAATAAGTTCCCGATCACGCAAAAACAGTGATCGGATCCAATACTGGTGGGTCTGAGTCGGGTCTGAGTCGGTCGTCGTTGGGTCCGAGTTGGGTCCAAGTTGAAAGTGGGTCCAAGATGGCATGGGTCCAAGCTGGTTTGGGTCCGAGTTGGCCTGATCCCGGCATAGCAACGTTAGTGCCAGTGGTGGTGTGTTCCCTACGTTAATGTGGCGCAAAAACTTCTGTGTTGACCAACTTCAAATTAATTTAGTAAAGTAATGCTTGCTATTTGACGTCTGTGAACAATGTGTCATAAAATTTCGTCCAAAATTCAAAAACAGTGGCGACTGCAAATTGGTTTCAAACTAAAGGGTTCACTGTGCAGAAATACATTTCTCAACTAACTTTGTAAAGGGTGGATAAACTCACAAATAATGAGCGGGAATATTTAAACCTTTTGCTTACCGGGTGAAGTGCGCCACAGGATATGTGAATTGTGCCAACAATACTAAAATTTACGTGTCCGCCTACCCCAAGTGCAAATGCTGCAGCTGGTATCTAGGGATCCTCTTTTTTTATATAATTAGGTTTTCTTTTTTCCAGGACGTCAATTGTGAACATGTTAGAAAAAAACACCAGGAAAATGCCCAAGTCAAGAACACTTAAATGGTGAGGATTCCAATGGGTCATAATTTAGAAAGAAATTTATCTTTTGGCATGAACAATTCCAATACATTCAGACACATGCAAAGTAAGAAACACGTGTAAAGATTCCAAATAACCTTAAAGGAATAAAACAACAAATTTTGTCTGGCCTACTTTGAGTAACCCTGTAAATGTTTGATATGCTATTTTCAAAGTTTTCCAAAACATTTAGAACTTTTATACATGTATGCATGGAAGTTATTTAAACAGTCCTTAACATTACTTGTATTCATTTGTGTTTTCAGCACTGACGAGGACAAGGATGTCTTGGTGTTGTGGGACAAAGATGGTTCCACAAATGTTGTGTCTGCCAGCTCCCTTCATTTAGAAACACAATGTACACGGTTTCAAAAGGGGTCAAAGGTAACCATGAGATGGATGGATGGAGACTGGACGGGAAGGGTTCTTGACGTCGAGGGATCACCCTGGTCATCAGACTCAGACTCTGACTCCGACAACATCCCCTTAGCAAAAATGTATGCTAAACCAGGTATGGAATTTTAAAATGATTTCCCTCATATATACGCCGGTTCTTGACACAGACAGTCACCAGTAGAGGGCGATCTATTCACTCGAGCAAACTATACAAATTCGGTCTTGCGAAATTTGGCACCATGAAATTACCTTGAGTGCATGTATCTTATACTGTATGCACACACTCAAGTCCATTAACAGCCATGCGTTTGTATTGACCGGCAATCGTGGTCGTCGGACAAAAGAATGTGGATTCAAACAATGGGTCCACGATTGACACAACGTCCACGATCTTTTCCCATGTACAAATCCTATGGCGATCATCAAAAAACGTTAGAGTATAAACAAAAGAGGGAAGACGGTCGGACAATACCCCGTCCACGATTGCCGGTCAAAACATAGCTGCATGGTCTTAGGCGTGTGTGCACATGAGCTATGCTTATAATTTCATGGGTCCAAGTGCCAAAGTTCCCAAAAAGGGATTTGGGTATTTTGCTTGCGTGGGTAGATTGTACTGAAAGCGTGGGTAGATTGTACCAGTGTGCTCTATCAGGAACTGGCGTGTATTTGAGTCTTGAATTAGGATTATAATATAATGTAAGGCAGGGCTAATCATGTATTACACTATTTTACACCCCCCCCCAAAAAAAAAATACAAAAAAAAATACTGTAATACATGGATATCACTTGTATCAAATTGAAGCTATGAAGTGTACAGTTTAGATATAATTAAAGTTGATGTCCACTTGCAATGCTAAATTAGCATTGGCTCTTACAGATGCACTTTCATTTGTCACCTGTAAATGCAGTTCTTTTTAATCACATTGGTAAAAATAATTTTAGAATTAATTATTCATGTACTAGTGCTCAACCCCTGACAAGCTTTGGTTAACATCAAAGTATATAATTCCTACCTAATTGTTAGCCCGTTGTTACAATTTTAAAAGCTCTAAACAAGACACAGTGAAGAATGGGCATCTGATCGCCTACTGTACTCTGCTATGTACACACAACCGGTAGAATTTACATTTAATGTACTGGGGTCATTATTATAATTATTCAGTCTGTGTTTTTTGTTTGTTTTTATCATACAGTTGAGAACAAAGAGAAAGAAGACAGAAACTACTTGCAAAAGGGAACAGATGTGGGTCAACAACCAGCCACATGTGAGGAGTTCCATTGTAAAAAGGAAGTTTGGGCAGCTTGTATGAAGTGTCTAGCATTTTTATGTTATGATCATTTTCTCACCAATTCTAGCTGTAGCTCACACAATATATATAGCGAAGTATGTCTGCTTGAATTACTTTCTTCTCCCTCTGCTGTTCCTTCTAGGCAGGTTGAGCAAGGTGTTGATCAGACACAATATACACATTCTCTTACTTCTCCCACTGCTATTCCTGCTGGACAGTATGGCCCAAGTCATGGCTTAACTCCAACACATTCTTCTTCCGCTGATGTTCCTTTTGGGCAGGTTGAGCAAGGCGTTTATCAGACACATGGATATACATGTACTCCATCTCTTTCTTCTCCCTCTGCTGTTCCTTCTGTGCAGGCTGAGCGAGGTGCAGATCAGACACATGGATATACTCCATATCTTTCTACTCCCTCTGCTGTTCCTTCTGGGCAGGCTGAGCGAGGAGAGGATCAGACACATGGATATACATGTACTCCATCTCTTTCTTCTCCCTCTGCTGTTCCTTCTGGGCAGGCTGAGCGAGGTGAGGATCAGACACATGGATATACTCCATCTTTTACTTCTCCCTCTGCTGTTCCTTCTGGGCAGGCTGAGCGAGGTGAGGATCAGACACATGGATATACTCCATCTCTTTCTTCTCCCTCTGCTGTTCCTTCTGGGCAGGCTGAGCGAGGTGAGGATCAGACACATGGATATACTCCATCTCTTTCTTCTCCCTCTGCTGTTCCTTCTGGGCAGGCTGAGCGAGGTGAGGATCAGACACATGGATATACTCCATCTCTTTCTTCTCCCTCTGCTGTTCCTTCTGGGCAGGCTGAGCGAGGTGAGGATCAGACACATAGATATACTCCATCTTTTACTTCTCCCTCTGCTGTTCCTTCTGGGCAGGCTGAGCGAGGTGAGGATCAGACACATGGATATACTCCATCTCTTACTTCTCCCTCTGCTGTTCCTTCTGGGCAGGCTGAGCGAGGTGAGGATCAGACACATGGATATACTCCATCTCTTTCTTCTCCCTCTGCTGTTCCTTCTGGGCAGGCTGAGCGAGGTGAGGATCAGACACATGGATATACTCCATCTCTTTCTTCTCCCTCTGCTGTTCCTTCTGGGCAGGCTGAGCGAGGTGAGGATCAGACACATGGATATACTCCATCTCTTTCTTCTCCCTCTGCTGTTCCTTCTGGGCAGGCTGAGCGAGGTGAGGATCAGACACATGGATATACTCCATCTCTTTCTTCTCCCTCTGCTGTTCCTTCTGGGCAGGCTGAGCGAGGTGAGGATCAGACACATGGATATACTCCATCTCTTTCTTCTCCCTCTGCTGTTCCTTCTGGGCAGGCTGAGCGAGGTGAGGATCAGACACATGGATATACTCCATCTCTTACTTCTCCTTCTGCTGTTCCTTTTGGGCAGGCTGAGCGAGGTGAGGATCAGACACATGGATATACTTCACATCTTGCTTCTCCCTCTGCTGTTGAAAGGATAATTTCATCTCTCTCCCAGTTTCAGTGTCAAGTATCAGCTGCTGCATTGAATCCACTTGATTTTCAAGTTGATGGGGTTGGCAAACCTCTTTCCCCGAAGAGAAAAAAGGGGAGTCAATCTAAGAACGTCATTGTCAAAGATAAGAGAAACAAGGGTGAAGCGTACTTAACCGAGAAATCTGGCAACCCAGTGCAACCTAAGGTTGGCAACTTTGGTGTTGGCAAATGCTCTATTCGATGCCTGGAATTGGATTGTAATATGATCACAGCAGAGGAGCTAACAAAGATTAACAGGGCATATTATGGTATGGGCTGTTTGCAGAGACAGCGTGAATGGATTGCTAGACATGTCTCGCTTCGCCCTAAAACTGGGCCGTACCAGCTGTATAGCTACTCGTTACCAAAGTCTGAGACTGAAGTTTGGAGTGTTTGCCGAGGTATGTTTATCAGTACAATTAATGTGTCGGACAAACAGATAAGGACAGTCTTCTCCAAGATTAAAAGCTGTGGTGTTCTAGTGTGTGATAAAAGAGGAGGAAGACAGGTGCCTGATAGGAATAATCTCAAAAAAGAAGAAGTGACATCACACATAGACAAATTCCCGCGTGTGGAGTCACACTATTGCAGAGCAAACAGTCAATGCCAATACTTATCCTCCGACTTGAACCTTCACACTATGTACGAAATGTACCAAAGAGACAATCCACAAGGAGCCTCCAAGTCTTTCTACAGAAAAACATTCTACTCACTGAACCTGAAATTTCACCGTCCAAAGAAAGACACATGTGGCTTGTGTGAAACATACCATAATTCGGATGCAGACAGGAAGGAACTACTTCACCTGGACTACCAAAAACACATTGGTGAAAAGGAAAAAGTGCGAGAAATCAAAGCTCAATCCAAAGAGAAAGCATCAAGGACAACTAACCACACTGTTGCTGTGTTTGATTTACAGTCGGTCATTTACCTGCCTCAGTCTCAAAGGTCCGAGCTTTTCTACAAACGGCGTTTGGCGTGTTTCAATTTCACTGTTTATGACCTGGCGAAAAAGGATGGATACTGCTTCCTTTCACACGAGGGTCAAACACGCCGAGGTTCATGCGAAATTGCATCCTATTTACATCAGTACCTGCAGAAGCTCGATGATAAAGGCATTCAATCGGTTGATCTATTTTCTGATGGATGTGTGGGCCAAAACAAGAACTCCATCATACCGACAATGTTGATGTATTTTGTCAGCCTTTCCAGATCTGTGCGTGTTGTAACCCTCCATTTTTTTGAGACAAACCATGGTCAGTCGGAGGGCGACTCGATGCACAGCACAATTGAGAGGGCCATACGACAGGTTGGTGACATGTTTGTCCCATCCCAACTAGTCTCGGTGTGTAAGATGGCCAGAAAAAATCCCAAGCCTTACCATGTTGTATCCGTTCAATCATCCGACATACATGATTGGAAGACACTAGGACAGAAGAGGGGTGTGCTCAGAGTTCGGTACTCCGAAGATGGATTAAAATTAGACTGGACACACTTCATGCAGATTCAGGTAAGGAAGGATTCACCTGAATCAATAATGTTCAAGTATTCCCACAATGACGACCGATTCTCCATCATCAAGCTCAACCGACCCAGGAGAAGTACTGATCAGGAAATCACCGAACCGCAGCTGCTCTACCTTTCAGGTAAACCAACAATATCAGAAGGTAAGTACCAAGATCTTGCTAAACTTTGCTCAGGTTCAACACCAGTTGTGTGTCATCCAGAGTACCAGTCATTTTGTCGATCACTTGCTCATTAGCTTTATTTTCTTGGGTCGGCTTAAATGATTTGAGCAAGGATTTCCAGTACTGTCCTGCCTAAAGTATGCCTCAAACACAAAGTCTCCTGTTTTAAATTTATGCTGGTATTTTAATACAATTTTAAATAATTGTTCTTAAATGTACTTTCCACCTACAATTGTTTATTCTAAGTTCTTACAAGCTTCAAACACTCTGCGTCTTATCTCATTTGGCACCTGATGGTACTAGTTTCCATGCACTTTTCATCTAAATTGTCACTTTCAGGTTCTTACTAGTTTCCAGTAATTTGCATCTTACAAAACGTAATTTGACACCCTATTTCACTTACCATCCTAACCCTTTCCTCTCAGTTCTTTCATGCTTCGAACAATGTGCATCTTACTTTACCTCTTTTTGAACCTTATACAATTTGAAGGGCACTTTTCATCCAAATTATCTGTACCTGGTTCTGACAGGCTTCCAGCGCTTTGCATCATACCTCTGTTGACACCTTGCATGTACATGTATATCATCTTAATTGTACTTACCATCCAAACTGTTTCTTCTTAGTTCTTTCAGGCTTCCAACAATTTGCGTATTACTTTACATTTTTTTGCACCTTATACATTTTTAAGTGCATTTTTCTTTTATTCATCTCTTACTGGTTCATACCCTGTCTCATTTGAAAAATTACATATTTATCATCTTAAGTGCACTTACCATCCCAACTGTTTCCTCCCAGTTTTTTCAGGCTTCCAATGATTCTGAAAGGGTTTCCATCGCTTTGCATCATAGCCTATCTCATTGGACAACTTCCATGTTTATCATCTTAAGTGCACTTACCATCCCAACTGTTTCCTCCCAGTTCTTTCAGGCTTCCAATGTTTTGCGTCTTTAATACTTTACCTCTTTTTGCACCTTAATTTAAGTTCATTTTTCATTTATATCATCTCTTCCTGGTTCTGACAGGCTTCCATCGCTTTGCATCATAGCCTATCTCATTTGAAACCTTACATGTTTATCATCTTAAGTGCACTTACCATCCCAACTGTTTCGTCCCAGTTCTTTCAGGCTTCCAATGATTTGCATCTTACTTTACCTCTGCTTGCATCTTATACCATTGTAAGTTCACTTTTCTTCCAAATCATCTCTTCTTGGTTCTGACAGCTTCCAACGCTTTACATCATTCCCTACCTCATTTTGGAACCTTATCATCTTAAAGTTGATGTGTCTGTGCTTTTAGAGGGTTACACCCTGAAAAATAGATCAAATTGAATTGATAATTTTCTAGCATTGTATTTGTTATTCGACTTCATGCTCAACGCATGTTGTACCCACACATGTACCGGTACGTTCCACATTTAAAATTCAAAAGTTTAAATTAATTCATTCATTACTAATCGTGGGTCGATTTCTTTTTACGTGCGATGTCTCATTCGAAGGCTCATAATAAATACAATTCTAGAAAATTTCCCTCTAATTCTTGTTTTCCCCTTTGCTGTATCTTAATTAACATGCGCATCCAACATCGCTCTCCATCAAGTATCTTTATTCATTTTGTTTACCTCCGTCAGATACCTAATAGCTTCACGGTTAACTGGATACAATATCATAGTTATGATTAAACTGTTAAACTTCACTGTTTAAGAAAATAGGTGTACACTGTAAAATAATACTGTGAAAATTGCAGTATCTTACTGTATTTCACCACAGTAGTTTACTGTAAATGGATTTCACAGTAATGTACTGTTTTATTTACTGTATTATTTACATTATCCCTGCTGTAATTAGCATTCACAGTAAAATACTGTTGAACAGCCAGTCATCGCAGTAGTTAACTGTATGTATACAGCGCTGCCGTAAATGATCTGTTTTACAGTAACATACTGCATTATAAAATAATGCAGTATGTTACTGTAAAACATCGTTTACGGCATCATACAGTTAACCACTGTAATTACTGGCTTTAAAACAGTATTTTACTACGAATTTTAATTACAGCAGAGATACTGTAAATAAACCAGTAAATGAAACATTAAATTACTGTATAATCAGTTTACATTAAATTGCTGTCGTTTAATATTGCGAAAATTTCAGTATCTTACTGTATTTTACCTAAGTAGTTTACTGTAAATCAATTGTACAGTAATCTACTGTTTTATTTACTGTTTTATTTACAATCTTTCTGCTGTATTTAACATTCACAGTAAAATAATGTTGACGCCAGTCATTACAGTAGTTAACTGTAGTGTACAGTGATCCCGTTAACGATCTGTTTTACAGTAACATACTGCATTATAAAATAGTGCAGTATGTTACTGTAAAAAATCGTTTACGGCACCATAGAGTTAACGTTAACAGTAATTACTGGCTTTAAAACAGTATTTTACTGTGAATGTTAATTACAGCAGAGATACTGTAAATAAAATAGTAAATAAAACAGTAAATTATTGTACAATCCGTTTACATTAAACTGCTGTGGCAAAATACAGTAAGATCCTGGTTAATGTTTTGTTGAGTGTATTACTGTATACACGGGCAATAAAAGTGTGTGAATGTACATGTAATTCAAGGAGCTATTTACGATTGCAAATAAGCGGGCTTTGGCCAAAGATATTTCCCACGTGATATGATGAAGCCTAGCCTAGGCCTACAACACTACATAACACCAAATCTAGTTTAGCCTAGCCACTTCCCCTCCCCCCTCCCCTCCCCCTCCCCCCTCCCCTCCCCCCTCCCCTCCCCCCTCCCCTCCCCCCTCCCCTCCCCCCTCCCCTCCCCCCTCCCCTCCCCTCCCCCCTCCCCTCCCCCCTCCCCTCCTCCCGGGAAAATGGCAACAAGAAATCATGGGAATGGGCCGTTCCATTATGCTACTCCCCTCTCCGGGCAAATGACACTCTGGGCGTGATCCGCCCATTTAATACATGTATTAACAGCTCTATGAAATCCTATTATAAATAAAGTACATGTACTTTCCAAATTCACATCACATACTTGACCGTGCAACTGCAAGTCTCGCGCGTATTCATTTCGGGGGCCATTGGTCCCAACGCGTACGCTTCTAATCTCGCAATGAAGTCATCGTTCAGAGGCGCGAGACTTGTTACATTATACACTAGTCTAACCACCGACAACTTTGGCAGCCCGCCAAAATCTCCCCGCGCAAGTGATACATGGTGCACGGCACACGTAGGTATGTAGTACTTAGACCCAAACGATCCGACTGCACGCCGGCGGAACGTGTACCAGTTAACAAAAGTATCAAGTACTGGGCCTGCCGGCGAGGCGCCGCGCGCGCACATTGACGCATGGGCCGGCTGCTGTACTGTTCACGTACACGGAGGTGGTGTGATTAGTGTTTTTTGCGTCACTTTTGAGGTATTTGCAGTGTAAATTTTTACTTGTGGTATTGTTTTGTTTGTAAATAACATGTAGATAGCCACCACGTTCATAATGTGTAGGCATAGCATAGTACTAGGCCTTATACGTATAACATTATAACTAAGGCTAAGTCACCTTCACTCAATGCACTACTTATGTATACGTGTGAACTTTGTGGTAAAATATCTGGTACATCATTGTGATCACTATATGCACATGTAAAAGAGCATGAAATATAATTAAGTCATAAATGCATTTGTGCTAACATCGATAAAAGATCCAGGAGCAGGATCAAGGGTAACAGATAGTGGTTGGGCCTGCTTTTAATTTCCGTTTCATATTTCTTAATTAACAGAGTACCACTGGCACTGTTGGCCCGGATGTCACAGGCAATGCTTCTCTGCCCAAGACTCCCTGTCTTGTTGTATGTGGTGAGTACGTTTAATTAATATCTATAAGCAGGGCTTGAAATACCGGCATTAGATAAGACTGCTTACTTGTGTCAAATGAATTAAGCATCAGGCCTGTACTCATTCAGGTAGTGGGTCATCTGTGTGTGCTTGTAACACTACATTGTATGTGGAGATTTGTTGATAAGGTTGACAAGCTCAAGCCGTTTACAATAATTCTGGTGGTGTTGAAATATTCCACCCCATACAGGCCTGGCTTATATGAATGATGGATAAATTATTTGTTTTTGTTTTTTGTATCAGTCGCACACTTCTTCAACATATCCTCTGCATATGAATCAATTAAATTCTTGTCATGAAGATCAAGAATTTGGAAAATATGTTCACTTTATTTCCATTATTTAAATTATGTGTTGTTAAAAGGTGAAACATTGCTGGAAGCAAGCCGCTTCATGCTTGTGATTGACCGATGTGTGGTGAATGACAGCTTCACAAACTTCATGAAGGCTTTGGCAGAGATGTTCGCAGCATTCTACGTGTGCAACATCATGTACCCCCACGATGGAGCACAAACACTGGAGTATATTGAGAGGCAAGTTTGTTTCATTCTATTTGTAGGCAGAGCTGCAGTGATGAGGGAGGGGACGAAATAAAAAAGTATTTAAACCTAGAGCCTATAGTTTAACTGCAAATGCAGTTTGAAGACTTGCCGAGCTAGCTGTGTTGTTTGTCAGGTTGTTCTAAAAGTAATTATAAACCCCCATGTGACCCCCTTGACTCATATTCAAGCCCCTCAGAGCAATTAAGATATAAATTAATCATAAGATACATTTGCATCGACGTGATGTAAATCGATATCAAGCTTTGCCTTTGCTTCACCGATGTGACGTGTTACCTCCAGAGTGAATGATGGAGCACATGTGCAGTTTACTACTACATATAGTGTGACTGTATTAAGTACTATTTCGAATGCCTATGCATGCTACATGGCCGGCCCCCAGCGGCTAGTATCCCAAATCAAAACCAGTGATGTTATGGCCCACATTTGACCCCAGTTCAAATGGCTATTTCACTGCCTGTCGTTTGCTGCATTACCCTATGTTGTCTTACCATAATCCAAATTAATGTTGTGTTATGTTTCCCCCCCCCCCCCCCCCCCCCCAGGGTATTTGCATGCATCAACTCGGATGGGACCAAGGCAGAGAAAGGAAGGGGGAGAAAAGTCACACCGGTACCACCAAAGCTACTGGCACTCTCCAATGCAGTGGCCCACTTCCATATGATGAACAGATAAATATCCTTGACAATTTATTATAATTGTTGACTGCTGTGATGTTGAGTCCCATGGGGTGTTAAAATACCAAGTCCCACATCACAGCAGTCAACAATTGCTTTGTTATACCTCTGTCTTGAATTCTTGGTAATATTTTATTCACCGGAAATCTCCAATTTCATCGCAACGATGATAATCTGTTGCTGCACAGAAAGTTGTACGACGTGAACTGTACCAGTCGGGTGAGTGGGACCAGTCATGTGAAAATACAGTATTCAAATCAGAGGTATAACAATTGCAGAGATGCCAACCTTTACTATTTTTAAATCATTAAGAAGTACCACTGAACATTTCAGCTGTTCATAGTGCTATTTGAAATTACTGTAATTACTCTTTGCATTTACTATTGTCCTATGTATTTACATTGGAAGCAGAAGTACTATTTGATGAAGGAATCATTACTCCTTTGTGATCCTGAAGAAATTTGCATCTCTGCAATTGGTGATGTATCTGAAGTTTTCAGCTGTTAATTGTTAATAACACCAGACAAAAACTACATGTAGTAAAGTACAATTTTTACAATGGCTGCAGCCATTTTTAATTTGTTTCTATTATATATATTTTGGGTTTTTTTAAAATAATAAAAATCAAGCCAAAATGGGGGCCCCTATGCCCCCCCCCCCCCCCCCCCCCCCACGAACCCCCGAATCCCACTATGTACACTTATTGCTTCAAAGGAGAAGCGGCAACTACTGATTAAATCTACATGTATTTGTCTACTATAATGTTTGTTGGAGTTTTATATTAAAAATGGAAACAATCATCAGAAAATAATTTGTGTGTGTGTGTGTTTTTACATTATTTTATGTGTTAATGCAGTGTACTTTATACATTTTAGAGCAATTGGCACTGGTGCTAATTATAATCATTGGTAACTTGCTGTTTTTGTTCTACAGAAATAGAATTTAAAACTTCCACATAAAATCAGGTGTTTTTCTATTTTATTAACACTACTTCAAATTGTACGTATCACAGAATAATACAATAAATTCATTCACAGTAAATTGCCTGGTGGCAGTAAAAGTACAGTAAAATACTTTTTTTTACGGTAATAAACGGGGTCAAACAAATTACCGTGAATATAACGGTCAACTACTGTTGTATCATTTACAGTACCTTGGTCGATGGACTGTAAATTGCACAGTATATTACTGTTGACTTAATTACAGTAACTTACTGGAAGTGGACAACAGTAAATTACGTTTACTACATCTCACTACTGTAATTTAATTAACATTAATAAAAAGGATACTGTAATTTAATAAACAGTACGAAAAAAGATACTGTAATTTAATTAACAGTAATAAAAAAGATACTGTATTTTAATAAACAGTAAGAAAAGAGATACTGTAATTTATTTAACAGTAATAAAAAAGATACTGTATTTTTTGTTTACAGTACATTACTGGTGGCCATGCTGCCAGTAACTTACTGTACTTTTTACAGTATATTACTGTTTACATAATTACAGTAACTTACGTTTATTTTACACTAAACGATTAACAGTAGTAACACGGATACTGTATTTGTTTACAGTATATTACTGGCGGCCGTGCTGCCAGTAAATTACTGTAACATTTTACAGTCAAAATTTTACAGTGTAGGTCTATGTTTGCCTAAAATATTTAAAGGCATGTTCTAATCGTAAAGATTAAAATATAAAGAACAATTTTTGTGCATTATGGTTTGAGACCATCAATGCGGCAAATGGAATACATTTGTAATAATTTGATGCTATTAAAAGTAGTCATTTAAACGATCCTATCTATGTGTTCATGATTTTACATGCAAAATGAATTTCCAAGAATAAAATGAAATGTTATGCCAAGGAAAGAATGTATTTAAGCAATTATATTTGCTTGGGATTGAATATATGAAAATGAATTTGCAAGTATAAAATTATATTCTGTGTTACAGTGGAAACCCATTTTAATAAAAAAAACATATTTTGTTTGCTATTATTTTGTTTGTGATTATGTGCAAATGAATTTCCCTGGATAAATGTTATACTCTGATGAAACCTCATTGAAGCATTAATATTTACTACATGCATTTGCTTACGATTTATTTTATGCAATTAATTTCCCAGGTTTAAGTTAAACAAAAATTATGCTAAGATAGAAACTCTACTATTAACTCATTTAATTTATTGATACTAGTTGTCTTATCTCTTCGGTAAATTAATTGGGAACAATTTAATTATTTTAAGGTATTGGGAGTTAATGGAATAAATAGATTAGCTTGATTAGGCTACAGTTATTCAGGTTTTCTTGTATTTTCTTGTATGGTTTTTAAAATGTGTGTATTTACAAGAGTCCAATGTGCATCTTGACGTCCCGATTGAAGCAGGCCTACAAACAATCTTTACATCATTTCTTTGCAGGACTATTGGGTGGGTAAAATAGCCAGAATCTGGAATTTATAATTGTTATCACGATCTCCCCATTGTGTGTGCGCATGCACTGCAGGAGGGGGGGGGGGGGGGTGCAACTAGAAAATGGTTTTTCCTGAACTGCCAATTGCGTGTGCGCATGCGCTGTGTGGGGAAAAAAGCTTAGAAGTGGAATTCAGGTTTTCACGAACTGCCAATTGTATGTGCGCATGCGCTATGAGGAGGTAAAAATCGCAAGAATTGGAATTTGGGTTTTCACGAACTGCCAATTGTGTGCGCTGCGTGGGGCAAAAAGCCAGGAATTGGATTTTAGATTTTCACGAACTGCCAATTGTGGGACAAAAAGGCAGTTTTTCGTTTTGGAGTTTTCACGAACAGACAAATGTCATTATTAATTAATTACGATGTTATTAATTATCCTACTGTTTAATTGTCGATACATTTACGAAGTTTGAAACCCGAACTTTAACACAGTATTAAATTTTGAACAATGCTTGTTTTTTATAATGGTGAAATGTTAGTTTTAAAAAGTGAGCAACTAAAAAAACGATTATCTCGAAACTTTAGTTCGATGATGAGTGGCGAAATTCTTCTCTTCGTGAAAACTGTGACGATGTGTGTAAGTTCATATCCCACCGCTTGCCACCAGTGTAACGTCTCAGTCGGGTAGAGTTGTTATCAAAATAAGAGTCAAGATACAGCATCTTGATGTAGGCCGGGTGATGTAGGATTACTCGTGGGTGCGTTACGGGAAGTAATCATCGAAGAAAGGGAAAGGGGTAACTTTCTCGGTACCCAGGGGTTATGCACAAGACTTAGTCTCTAGACAAGATGAAAACCTATGCATAGTTCTATGGAGTAAACCTTGCGTGGGGAGGGTAACTTGACCTCTGGTGTACCGTGACAGTACAGTGTGGTTTAGCGGCTCCCAGTCGCTAGGTATAGGGTCAGATACACGGGAGGTTTAGCGGTCCACACTCGCTAATGTGAAGGGTCAGTTTGGGTCGAATAGGGGGTAAGGTATGTGAGGAGAATTCACATCGACTCCGGGGAAAGTATGAGGGAAAACGACTAAGTCATAACTCGTAGTCATAGCACACAGTACATGATGGATGCATTGCGCGCTATACAATAGCGTACTGTACCATGTGCTGTACACGCGTACATATAGTGTACAGGGTAGTGGTGCGTGATAACGTCGCGCTGTGTGAGGGCACACATATCGCTGCAAGAACACTGCGCGTTGGTTGGGAAAGCAATAAAGACCACTCGCTGTATGCGGGAACGCAACAGTACCAACTACTCTGGGTTTAATGTATTGTAAATGCAAACTTGTTTGCATTTGAGCTTGGATCAGCAGTGTACAGATCCCTCCTTGTGAAAGCACGAAATGGCCGGAAAGAGGAGATGAATTAAGTAAAAGAAAAAGGTTGAAATATCACTTGAATTTGTGAGCGAGAGCAGCTCAGAGGAGGAGCGCTTTCGAAAACATCGGATGTGTCTAGGTTGTAGCAGCAAGTCTGAACAAAAAATTGGCCATGCAATTTAAAGATTTCACAAAAACCGTATGAAATTAAGACAATTGCAAATAAATATTATGTTAAAGATGGACTACAACGGAATAATGATAAAGGCTGTGTTGCTGTTTTTGTTCGAGAAATGTATAATGATTACTAATATATCATTAGTACCGTATTCAATAAAACTTGTTCCTTCATAAAAAAAACCCACAAAATTGATCGGCGTTCTACGACCCAGAAAAACTCAGTTTCAGCAAAAGCCCTTAATTAACTCTTGAAAATGGTAACTCCGTTCGGATAATGTATTATGATTTTTCGTCAGCATTTAACACGATGCAACCTCATCTCCTCGCCAAAAAGTTGTTGAATATGGATGTTCCCGATCAGCTGGTTAGACTTATCCTTGAATTTCTTACAAATCGCAGTCAGTTTGTAAAGTTAAATGAACATGTTAAATCAAGATGCATAATCACCAACACACTGAGGTGCACCTCAAGGTACAGTGTTAGCTCCATTTCTGTTCACGGTATATACTTCTGACTTTCGATCCAGCCATGCTGACTGCCCAGTGATTAAATTTGCCGATGATACTGCATTGTTAGGACTTATTAAACATGATGATGATAGGCATTATATTGCTGAAATTGATTCTTTTGTTAAGTATTGCGGGGATAATTATCTGATACTTAATGTTGCCAAGACAAAAGAACTTGTTATTGATTTTCGTAAAAACAAGATCGAGCCTAGTGATACTGTGATTGATAACCGCCTTGTTGAAAGGGTTCATACATATAAATATCTCGGTGTTATGTTTGATGATAAACTTGACTGGAGTGACCACTTGGATTACGTGATGAAAAAGCTTAACTCGCGCATGTATTGTCTCCGTAAAATGAATGTTTTTAAGGTCAGAAAGGAAATTCTTGTTACATTCTATTTATCCGTGATCTGTGGGGTATGGAGTTATTGTTTGACAGGATGTGGTGGGAATGCTTTGAAAAAAGATAAGGTTCGGATTGATAGACTAGTGAGAAAAGTAGAGAGGATGAGGGGTTTGTGCTTGCAGTCGGTGGACACTCTGTACCGGGAGCGAGTGACACCAATGTTTGGTCGTATTTTGGACGACGAAAGCCACCCACTATGCGCCGAGCATGCTGGCCACCTTATTCCTAGAAGTGGAAGAATGCGACTACCGGCTGCTCGCACTAATCGCCATCTTCACTCCTTTGTTCCAATGGGAATTAAGTTTTACAATGAAGTTTTTAAAAGATGAATTTTGATGTTTGCCCTTTTTACATGTACATGTATAAATCTTTGTATACCCTTTTTAAATATCTGGATGGTTAGACAGAGGGTGACAGATCGTATAGGTTTCCCCCTTTACGTGTGTTGTTTGTGTGTTCCATATTTGTAAGATTTTAATTGATCCTTTGCGAGCAGTGTAATTTCTTCATCTGAAGACTAATAAAATGTTCTTATGTCTTATGTCTTAACATGGCGTCTTTTGTTTACTCTCGGTTTCTGGTATGCGCGCGCGTCGCCGTAGCCATGCGCGTCGGCAAAATGAAAACGTGTTTTTTTTAATGTAAGTCGATGACTCAAAACCGCCAAACTAACTGGTTCGTCTAGATTTCTGCTGCTGCACAATTTGAACGTGTATTTAGATGGGGTTACCATCGAGTATAGGCTTTATGTGGCCTGTCTGGGCTTACATATATTTTGCACAGAATAGTCGGGCACCATTTGCAGACGGCGTTGTATTTTCGTGATTTTGTGTATAGAAGCCAGACGTGAGTGGAAGCGAAGGTCGTGTATCTGGAACTTGTAACCGCTTTTAATAACTGCAATATGTAAGGGAGCAGACTAATACCAGCATTGCGGCACGCGTGTTTTTTTTCCGTACCACTAACGCGTCAATTTGCCCGTTTCATTCGAAATGGGCGACTTGAATGGAGACCAAAGCGCGCGCTTCAATACGAATCGATTTTGATACACGCGGAACGTATGAAGACCAACGACGTTGACAGCCATAATTCACCAAAATTTATGGATACAGTCCCTAGTTAATTGTATACAGTCCCTAGTTTTTCGTATACACGACTTTTATACCTTTTTCTATTAACCCAAATTATTGGTTAATAATCTCATCTAGATAGGGTCTTATAGAAAAGGTTATAAAAGTCTCTATTCAAGTCGCCCCATTCCAATAAAACGGGCAAATTGACGCGTTAGTGGTACGGAAAGAAAAAGCGCTTGCGGCACGCGAAATTTTTTCCGTAGGTGGGTGAGTCAAGATTTATGAATTATTCAGTAGTTTGGATGAGAAGTTATGTTTATTCATCAGAATAAAACATGACGTCACAGCATTGTTGTTATAGTTAACTAGTTACATTAAATCGCTTTAAAGAACAGCTGTTGTCGAGCTGCTATACGTAGTGTAGTGGATAGTGGGATGGGCTATGAATCAAAGATCCCTGGTTCGAATCCTGCTGTAGGTCACTTCGTTTTTTCTAGTCAAATTGATATCTTTGGAGTATTTTTAATTTAAGGGGAAAAAGAGACCTAGAACCTAAGTGTTGTACAGTTATCAATGCAACTACTGAATAATTCATGAATTTGGACTCACCCACCTACGGAAAAAAATTCGCTTGCGGCACACATGTGCACGATGTCGAAGTCGCGATACGGTCTAACTTAAGTTGCCCATAATTGCCAGGATTATTTATTTTAAGTTTGTTTTATGTGGAGTGCAATATAATAAATATTACTATGAGGTGAACAAACTGTTGGAAATGGAAAATATTTTATTTTTCACCCCATAGGAATTGCATGACATTCGCTTTGCAGTTTCAACTCAACAAGTTTCCCATTTTGACTTGTGAAATAAAGAGTATACAAGAGACAGATCATACTTTGGCATTTTTATTTATTCTCAACAAACATTAGATGCCACAAAATGTCCATGTTATTTTCACTATTAATCCAACATTCTTGCCCTTTTTATATGCCCCCAGTTGTCCATTCATTACACATGTATTACAAAGTGGCTTATTCGTGCATCACATAGCAGGGCCACATGTTATGTAGCCCAAACACACCTGTTTGAAAAAAAAAGGGGGAACAAAATTTAAAAAGCCGCGT
Organism: Crossaster papposus; assembly: GCA_037893245.1. Taxonomy (NCBI): domain Eukaryota; kingdom Metazoa; phylum Echinodermata; class Asteroidea; order Velatida; family Solasteridae; genus Crossaster; species Crossaster papposus. The sequence continues at coordinate 140,793 of JBAIAA010000429.1, read as the reverse complement.
CGCCGCACCACTTTTGGGGCAAGCTCCATACCAGAAACCGGAGACTTTCTTTTTTTGGCCTAAGCGATAACGACTATGTAGAGCAAACAAGATAAAAAACAACTGATGCAGGCACAACTCGGTGGGTCAAACAAGGTAAATATATAGCTCATCAAACAGAGTGAGTTCTGGCACAGGCTCGCTTATGAGAGATGAGACCAATTCTGGCAGTGATTTTTCGTCCACAGAAATGACATAAGCGTGTCTGAAGCCCTGTCGTGGTGTTAGAGATGGCACGTCGTCCATGTCGGCGTTCCCGATCAGCATCTGCAACATCACGGCGCGTCTTCTCTGCAGTCTTTGTGCCATTGGTCACTGCGTGTCAGTTGTCAGTGTTGATGTTTGCAGCATTAAGGTGCCGTTTCGTACAGTCGAAGTAGCGCAGCTTAGGCCGCCCGACATTTCTGTGTCCACAGGCTATCTGGCCATACAGTATTGACTTGGGTAGTCGATCATCCCCCATTCGTGCCACATGACCAGTCCATTTCAGCTGTCTGTTCAGCAGGATGCTCTCAATGCTGAAGCTGTTGTTGGCTCGTGTCAGCACTTCGTTGTTGGTTATGTGGTCCGAATATTTGATGCCAAGGAGAGATCGTAGCTGTCTTGTGTGGACTCTGGCGAGTCGTTTGATGTGACGCCTGTAAAGTGTATATGCTTCGGCTGAGTAGAGTAGGCAAGGTAGAATGACAGCTTGGTGGACCCTGAGTTTTGTTGAGAGCCTGATACTACGTCTGCTTCAGAGTCTTTTTCGCAGACGACCAAAGGCAGCGCATGCAGATCGAGTACGGGCAGCAAGCTCGGCATCCAGGGTGAGGTCACGAGAGATAGTGGATCCAAGATACTTGAAGTGATCAACATAATTAAGAGGATTTCCATTGATCGTGATGGTGGGCGGATAATAGGCAACACCGGGTGCTGGCTGGTGCATGACCTTGGTTTTCTTGACGTTAACCCGAAGACCAAAGGCAGTGGAAGCAGCTACGAATCGATCTAGCATCTGCTGCAGTTCTATTTCCGTGTGTGCGACTAATCCTGTGTCATCCGCGTACATCAAATCACTCACTCGAATCTTGTGCACTTTCGTCTTCGCCTTTAATCTTCCAACATTGAAGAGCTTGCCGTCAGTCCGAGATTTTACCATAATGCCGTTTTCAGTCCCCCGGTTAGCAATGAACATCACAGCGGATAGAAAAAGCGTGAACAGGGTTGGAGCAAGAACGCAACCCTGCCTCACCCCGTGCATCACATTGAATTCTTCACTGTATGGGCTATATCTTTGGTTTAAACTTTTGGTAGGATACACCATTGGTAATTGCTTGAATGATCACGGGTACGAATGGGTTGATTTGAGGGGTTGTATTTTATAGTAAATATCGTTTAACTGACCAGTCCGAAGTTTTACAATCATGGATTTACAATAATGGAATCTGTTTTCCTATTTTGATCCAATTTTACATCTTAAAAAAATACTCTCACGTGTTAATGCACATTTTGTAGTATTCTAAAGTCTGCAAGCGCAAGTACTTCCAGAACTATAAGGTTTATACAGGAAGCAAAGTGAAATAATTTATAGGAGTTCAGGGAGCAATTATAGAATGCAGGGCCACTCAACTACTCTCGATTGTATTTACCCTAGGACATATAATTAATGGACTGACCCTAACCCTAACCCTGTATACACCGATACCCATAGAATACAGGGCCACTCCATTCTATGTCATATAGGGTAAATAAAACCCTGTATTCTTGTATGTGGGTGTTTCTTTGTATGTGGGTGCCAAATGTGTGACATATAAGGGTCAACATTTCAAAAGGGTCTATAGTAAACCATAATGTGTTGATATGTAATGAAAAACGAACACATTAGATAAATCAAAACTTTTTTTCATTTGAGTTGACTGCAGCGATGTGGCAAACTATTTCACGTGTAACGGAGAAACCAATTTTTAAACTATAGTGCATTTTACTTATTGCTTTATAAGTTGTTTTCGTTCAACTGTTGTTATATTTTGGTGGGTCAATTACCACATTTTATCAACATTACATGTTCATTACATATTTAGTTTCAGGTTACACAAACTGAACCATCATTTTTCAACATTGTTGATCAAATCAGGCAGTTTTGGTATGCAATACACAAACTTTGGATTGTTCAACAACCAAGCGTCTGAAATAATAAATATATATGAAATATTTTATAGATATGTAAGTAAGTTGTGTATCTTTCACTGGGACATTGGAAGAACTGAAATGTATTCTAGGGAGCCTATATAGAATATTTCACGTGTAACGGAGAAACTGGTGTCTCCGTTACATGTGAAATAATCCATATCGGTGTTTACAGCTCGTTCCCATCAGTTGTGAAATACAAAATAATGATTCCTCTGAGACAGATACATGAAACACTTCTACATTTGCAGTTTATTTGCATACACATATGTTTAAATTAATTGACTTTCATCAAAATTGTGTATGAAATAAACTGCTGGTCCTGTGAATATGGTTTGAATAATCCCAGCTTGTTAAGCTTCCATTCCTCCAATACAGTTGTGAAATTAATAGAGGACAATCAATTCTGAAACATGTATAAAATAAAATCACAATTTATTTGTGCATTTTGTGCAATTAATTTGAAATTTATGCAAATTTACCTAGTCAGTCTCCCTTGCGGTTTATTTGTGTATTACAATTTATTTGTATGTTTGTCTCAATTCACCAAAACTTCGTCAAAACTGTTAACAATAATTACAATTATATCAAATTCCAACAGCAAGGTTATGAAATACAGCTGCATTAATAAATGCTTAAAGTTCTGCAATTCATTTGCATGTTTGCCTCAATTCATCAAACTTAACCAAAACTGTTTACAATTTTAATTATCACTCCATCAAATTTCTGCAACAAGGTTGTGAAATACAGCTGTATTAATAAATGCTTAAAGTTCTGCAATTCATTTGCATGTTTGCCTCAATTCATCCAAACTGTTTACAATTTTAATTATAACTCCATCAAAATTCTACAACAAGGTTGTAAAATACAGCTGTATTAATAAATGCTTAAAGTCCTGCAATTCATTTGCATGTTTGCCTCAATTCATTAAACTTAATCAAAACTGTTTACAACTTGAATTATAACTCCAACAAATTTCAGCAACAAGATTGTGAAATGTAGTGCAATAATGTCTGAAACAGCTGTATTGGATTAATACATGCATTATACAGTGCATAAACGCAATTCGTTTGCATGTTTATCTAAATTCATCCGAAATCATAAAACTGCAAGGAAAGTTAAATTACTAGAGCATTCCCGTTTTGAGCGTATCAGCTCCGAATGCCTCCAATAACACCTGCATAGAACACAAATGTTGATAGCTGTACACAAAAACAGTGTTGTAGTTGAGACCGGGGACCACAGGGTAGGGAGACCAAGACCAAGACCTGGAGTTCCTAGACTGAGACCGAGATCACTGACAAAGAACAACAAAATTTCAATTTTCCTGACATGGATGTGACCAACAGGCATCCTGTATCAAATCATTGCTCTAGTAATTTAAATGTGAACTTATTTTGATTTATTTGTACTTATTCTATAGTTGACGGTGGTTATATATTGACGGTGTAATGGCCACGAGCTGTTATCAGTGGAGGAGGAAGTACTTTTAAAGTATTATTCCATGGCAGCCATGGGATGTCCTTCACAAGTGGCCAAATGAAATGGGTCCCGCAATCCCGCATGAACTGCACCTCAAGTTCAACTTCCTCCGACTGAAGATCCACATTGAGAATCTACAGGGAAGAAAACAAAAATCAAGATGTAAAGTATTTGACGCCACAAATTATAAAAATTATTTCTTTCCAAAATTGAGTACATAAATACAAAACATAAATACATAAATTGAAAACTTACCATTCCAGTGTATATTTGAGACTTGTCTTTGTGGCTAGAGTATACAATGACCTGGACGTAATCACCGTATTTGACAGCTTAGGCAATGTTAAGGAATTACTCAACCTTTTCAATAGTAAATAGAAGCCAGAAAATACTGAACAGATAATAAACAAGTAAAGGATGCATTTGGGAGTAAACTCGGGTTGTTGGACTTGAGCATCCTTGTTTGGAGAAGAAGGTCCAGCATCTGTAAAGAGAATCACATTGTATCTCACTGACCTTATATGCACAGGCATTATTTGTATTATTTTTTTATTTTACAAATGTAAAGATTTATATATCAATAAATTTGGACATGTTACAACTCCAGTCAAATTGTGTTTTTGTGAACAGCAAAGATGTATTACTAGGGGGGACAATACAAATTTTAATATTGCTTTTAGGAAGTTATTTGGAACTATTTCTTGAAGGGCTTGGTGGGTAGATTGCAAATCTCTTTCAACTTTTAAAATCGGTCAAAGCGTTGCCAAGTTATGGTCCGATAAACTTTTCAGATTGCGCTTTTTCCTAGACAACAAACGTATTAAGCAACAGTAATTAAAAAGTGTTTTTTGAACCATCTCATTTATTCTATTTACATCTTTCAAGCATTTCAAATCATCTTTTCTAGTATGTATGTTGCTCATATTTTTCATATAAGTCTTTCTTTTTCAGATGATACATTTCATGAGATCTGCAAATTCTCATGTTGTTACTCGTTGTCTAGTGGGTCTGCACGGTGTGTATGACAACCCTAGTATTACGAACTTAACAGGGTGTGTACAAATGTATTTTTTAAACAAAGCCAAAGTCTGAGTTCAATAAATGTGTACCTGTTCCCTCACTGCTCACTGCCATTGGAATGGTGCTGGAGGTCTTCTGAGTGTTGCCATCAGATTCTGCACATCAGAAAATTAATGAGACTTGATTTTAAGCAGGCAAATTTAATTTTAGAGGGGCCATGTACATGCAGGTAAGTGTTTAAATATAATTCAGAATTAAATGTAATTTTTCATTTGTAACTTACTAGGCTTTTTAAATAGCCGAACTACTTTCCACTTCCCCGCGTACAGGCTGTTCTCACAGGTGCCATTTCCACGGCGACAAGGATTGCAAAAGCAACTCAGATGTCTGGTTGCAACCACACCATCCCTTACTGTCTTGATGGAATGAACGTTCATTGTTCCAGGCACCCGTTTGACGTGGCGATGACTTCTGTACCGATCTATTTCCTTCTTAGGAATGAAGAAGATTGAGCGGAGGTAATGTGTACGTACAGCCCTCTGGAGATTCAGTCTTTGTCAGGTTTTCCTTGGCATAAGTGTACAGCTCCTCAGCATTCCGGATCAATGCCCGGTCTACTTTTACGGCTGTACTAGCACTGTGTTTTACTACAGCACTTTCACCATCGGACACCCCCTTCCCATGCCTCGGGCCTGAGAAGTTATGCTGCAACGGTATTCCAAAGTCCGAAACTGCATAGCTTACATCCGAGAAGGGTCCCTTTGATTTGTACTGGGTTCCACATCCATCAGAAAAGCGATATACCTTGTTGACATTCAGCTTTCTCGATTTAGTCAGATGCTCATGTACAGCAACTTGAAATGCATTTACTGCATGATAGTCGTGGTCAAGATCATCTGTAATCATGATGTGGGCTTCTGTGACAGTGGCAGGGCATTTGTTGCATTTATAGTATGTCACTATCGGATGAACTGTGGCTGATTCCTGGGTCCAGTAAGCATCCTGGGCTTCATCCTGATGTTTACTGGTATAATTCTCAGCGAGGTCAATGATGCTTAGTGTGGCATTTGGAGGCAGGTTGGAGCGAAGAAGCTGTAATTGTGACGCCTGCCAATCTTTGATAAACAGGTGCTTGGCAAACGGGACAGCCTCCTCTTGAAGCTCCTTCATGATGGTGCTGATACTACCTGTCTTTGAGATTAGAGCCCTCTTCTTGACTTCACGCACTTTGTTTCTTTTTTGTACTTGTTGTGTTACGCGCTCCCATCTCTTCCATGTAGCCGTATCATTCTGTCTGCTTAGGAGAGGTGCAAGATATGCATCTAGCTGGTGGACACCACACTTGTTGCATTCGCGATTTATGCAATCAGGATGGTTGTATGCGTCTTCATCTGTTTTTTTGCACATGGAGATGTGGCTCAGCAAGTAAGTATGTTTTATTGTAGGGGCCTTTGCAGCAACTAGATGTGCATTGATCGTCTTCAGCTTCAGTGTTATGTTGGCGCAGTACTCGCATAAACATCCAACAAGATGGGCCTTCTGTTGTGGCTTGACGTTTTTAGGTCTTAATTTGTGGAACTTGGATGCTGCTATTTTGATGTTGGGATTATCTTTCAGGAAAAGACGATAGAGGTCTGTGATAGAGCGGTCCGTGAAGCTTGTAGTTTTTCCAGTTTTTTACTGACAAGTTGTTTATCAGGCATCTGGAATGCTTTGGCCTCATAGAATGCTTTCACTGCATCAACTGTTGATTGCTTCATTTGTTGTCTACCTGCCTTGTTCTTCTTTGCCTTGGCGAGAAGCTTTCTGCTGACTCCGAAGACCCAATGCAGCTTGTCGCTGCATTCTTGTCCTCTTCAATGCACTTAATGATGAAGCAAGGGACTTCCTAGACCTCGACTGTTTTTGTGCTTCATAAAGATGGCTTGCTTTACTGGTGAAGACTTTTCAATGAGGTCTAATGCTGTCGTCACAAAGTGCATAGTTTTTTTGGGCATGCTGGATCTTGCTCACTGGAGACTCTTTCTTTTCGCATCTGTGGATCTTACATCTTGTCCAGCAGCTTTCAGCCGATTTCTGAATTGTTGCAGTTGTTCTTGCTGTTGTATAAGCTGATCCTCCAACTCCCGTAATTGTCGTTGTTGTTTTTGGATTTGTTTCTGTGCCTTCTTCAGTTTTGCCGCTTCTACGTTTGCTTGATACTTTGCTTGTGTTGTCAATTTGTACTTTTCCCGTCTTCTTTTGTTGATCTGACTCTGCTGGGCTGGTGTCAGGGAGTCTCGTCTGTCCTGTGATGTCTTCCTCCATGTTGCCTTTTTGTGCTCGTGCTTGTCTTTTTCAGCTCTTGTTGTAGGCTTATTCTTCTCCTTTTTCTCTTTCTCTTGATTTGCTTTTCTCTTTCTCATCTTCCTCATCCTTGCAGCACACTTTTCATTGCATGTCTTCTTTTTTTTTCCATCACCTTTGCCAACCTTTTTTTTCATCAGTTGAATTTTTTCGCTTTTTTGCCGCTTCTTCAGCCATTGTCATGTCAAGTCTGTACAGTCGGCTTTTTATTTTTGCATCCTTCAGTATTGTTGCATATTTTTCTGGATCATTTGCTTTCATTTTGTCTCGCCAGTTTTGAGATGCTGACTTCATGTTTGATGATGATGATGATTTGATTGATTTCGTCTTTTGGGATGAAGAAGGCCAACATGTTTGTGCACGACTACTACGTGATGACACAGGTCGAATTCTCAATTGAAAGGGTAGCATCGTGACGATAAATGACACATGTACTTTTGAAAAAAACAATATTATGAATACATTTTATTAAAAGTATTACGAAAAACTAATACTGGGCAGCAACATATAACAATGAATAACTATTTCACAATACAAGGAGGTAAACTTGCTTTCCGATCTTAAACATGAAGAAGCAAGCAAGAACCACTAAGGCCAAATAAAAAAAATTAGTTGGTGATCATCCCCTCTCGACTCTCAGAACGGTCCCCGACCCGAATTTTGTATTACCAAAAAAAAAAAAAGATTGACCCGGGGGGGGGGGGGGGGTGTTTCGACCCCCAAACCCCCCATGGATTCGCCCCTGTAAATTATTAATTAAGCATTAGAAATATCTAGGAAGCCAGATCGCCCCCTGGCAGTCCTTCAAACGGGGACTAGGCCTAGCCTACATGTAATCATGTTGGAGGCTTATTATTTCTCCATGATGTAATTACTTAGCGGGGTCTACAAATTCCACTTTCTCAAACAAAAATATTCCCAAAAGCTCCCCTGGTTATTCCATAACTTTTTTAAAAATTATAAACAAGGTCCCTATGTCTTTCACTAGGACCTCAGACCTACATGTAGGCCTACACTTTTTAAACAGAAATCTGTGTTTTTTGTTTCGCGACATCGCGAACTTATAAACATTATACTGGCTGCATGCAAACTACTGGTACTGCTGCGAATTTAAACCGATAACCATGCACAATGGCGGGTTACCAGTTACGTAGCGATCGTCGTATACAATGTGTACAACGCTATATTTACAACGCACGAGAGACTGTCGTCTCTTTTACATTGTTATTTTTACGAAGTCCAACTGAATTTGAGTTATAAACGGCATGTTTAACAACTTGGAACAGAGTTGTAGGTACGTTGTAATAATAAGTGCAAATTATACTGCGACTCAAATAAACCACAAAGGAGACAAGTTATTGAGTGATGCCACAGCCTCGAAAATGGCAGTATGTTTTATTCCGGATACCAGTGAAAGGGCATACCGGTACCAAAAGGAAACAATTCAACAAATAAACAATTTGGGCCACCCAGGCCCCCGGGCAACACCAGGCCCGACCATTATAATGGGCAACACCAGGCCCGACCGGTCAAGGGGAACACCAAGCCCCTGGGCAACACCAGGCCCACCAACACAGGGCAACCAAATGGCCATTGCCAAAGAGGCAACCACATGCAACCACAAAGTTGCTTCCATCTACCGATGTTAAATTCGGTCAGGAAAGTCTAGCCTCGGGAAATTCGCGAGCGCTATGACAACAGAGCAATTTGCCTAAAATATAATTTACTGCCGGATTTGATTATTAGGCCGCTAAATGTGAGGACTTGCGTTACTGGCTGTCTGAATCCGTAATAAATTGCCACACGCGCCTGCGCGCCCACCAGGAGAAGACGGACAGGGACCCTCCACCAAAACAAAACCAGGGATCTATGGGGAAATGTGGGACTTGATAAATTGAAGCAAGTTGTTTGAAAAAAGATGGTTGCCAAAAGGCGACAAATGAACCCCATCATCCCGGAACAGAGAACCATCCGACCAAACAAATTGAGGATGCTGAATACAAAGGGCTTGGGCCAACTTTGCACATTGTGCTCGCGCCTACCTATTGATTGTGCGACGTTTGCGCTCCAATGCAGGTTGAGAGTGAGCCCCAGCATAAAAAACGCGCGGGAGAATGTCGGACCAGACAATTGTCATAGTCGGACACCATTGTAAGCAATCCCTAAGCATGACTCACTGCGATGCAGGTTAATATTGTCAATGCAGGTTAATATTAATGTAAAAAGCTGGGGTCAATGACAAAAGGTTTAAAGGCAAACAATGAGATTTTATCTTTCTTTAATTTAGGTTAAACTTATATCCCAATTTTTTATTCTTGCCAAGGGCATGGACCTGTTCTATAACACTGCTAAAAGCCCTTGCTTGGAAAAACATAGAAGATGCCTTTAACTGCAGGTGAGACCGGATATATAGATCCGGTATATATTTTAGTTACTCGTGCGAATAGCTAAAAAATAATGACGGGGCTGTGGGAGAGAAACAACTTCTAAATGACACACATCCATGTTGTTTTTCAAAATCACTGCCGAGTTATCAAAGCAGAGGTAATCAACTGGGGCCAATTTCATGGAGCTGCATGCTAAGCACAACATTCTGCTTAGTACAGAACAAATTAAGTTGCTTAGCCTGCAAAAATGGGTTACCAGTGAAAATCCTATGCAATGTGTATGGCTGTTGACTGGTACTCTGTCAATTGTTGCCAAGCAAAGAAATTTGCAAAGCAATATTTTATGCTTAGCAAGTAGCATCTTAGCAAATTGGGCCCAGATCACCTGAAAAATGTCTGTTTGCCTATGTAATAAAAGGGAAGGGTCTCAAAACTTACCAACTGGATTAACGCCCTTTGGCTTTTTGGTGTGGTCGTCAGATAACTCGGCTGAAATGTCTTTACCAGTACCTGTCAATAATATCCACAGACATGCAATGTCACTTTTTATAAACCCAATGGTAGTGTAAACCTTTAGCATTGTATTGTTTGTATCAATCGGCTCTAGTATAAGCAAGGCAAAACAAGCCTCTCTAGGCAAAGGGCTATACCGGAGGGTTACAACAGTTATCATGAAAGCTCAAGGTAGGAATTGACATTCCTCTTAAAAGTGGCCATATCATAGAATGAGGGGAAACAGCTACTAGCTATAGGCAAAGCGTTCCAAAAAGAGGCAGAACATGAGAACAAACTACTAATGGAACATCTCTTAATTTGTTCTACATCTCAACACGAGCAGCTACAGTGTATGAGCGAGTGGAAGCCAAGAGCCTGGTTGCACGCCTAAACAACCTGACAGGAGGAAGCAAGTTAAACAATTCCAATCAGTAGGTTGTTGAGCTTTCCCTCTTTTAAAACTAGACAGAGTTTACATGCACAAGCTAAGAAACTAGAACAAGGTCGTTTGTTCAACTCAAAGGCAAAGCACATTCCAATAACTTTAGGAAGGCTGCTCATCAAGCTACAAATTAAATTATGACAAGGACTGGACAGGTTTTAGAACTCACCAATGGCGATTGCTTTCTCAGTGCGGTCATGAGCTGGCAAGTTGTGGCTCATACGTACAACTGGCTCATCAGTTGGCCGTGTATGCTGTTGAACTGAAGTGTCTGCATCTGCAAACATTTACAGACATGTATTACTAGTACTGTAACCCTGCTACTAATGGTATAAATCTAATAAGTATTCTCCTCAGCAGTAGAAGGCCTGGGCCACTAAAATGATAAGATGCCCTGCTAATTTGTTTCTGTCCTGCTGAAACTGTACATTGCCTTACTAATATTTTGTCATTTAATCTCCATTTATAGAGAATATAATACAATCCTAAATCATACAGTATTTATGTCAAATGAAACTGAATTTCAGATTGTCTACTGATCGAGCCAGCAACTATAATTGTATGATCACTGTTGTGAAGGCAGGTGGCTATTCATATACATTGTATACCCAGCAACAAGTTACAAAGTAAGTGACAAACTGTCTGCATATTGGCTTTGATTTGTTGACAAGTGATGAACATTTGTTGTTCCTCCTTATCTTTCTGAGAAATTGCTTATCATAATACATGTAGGTTAATTGCCGACTAAGCCGAGACAAGGAAGACTGTTATTTAACATGCCAGTATATTTGTAGGTTGATCACTAAAAAGAGAAAAAGCATTTTTGGCAATGGAGTCGTGGTTTGCATCTGTAAAATCCATTTAATTTTAGAGATCGATTGGCTGCAGGTAGCAAAATTACATTTTTGCTGTACGACACAATTGTTGAGTTGCCACCCTGCTAATTTGTATTCCTCTGTAGATAACAAAAATGCTACACTATACATGAAAGATTGGCCGTTTGAAATAATTGAAAATACACACCTGTTACTTCTTGGATCTCAGGCACATTTTCAGGATTCTTCTCGCCTATAAACATATAACAAGATGATGTACATATTGTTGGGTTAAATAATTTGAAATTGTTCAGTGCAACTAGCACTACTCCTATAAAGACATGTTGACAATACAATATAAATGTGTTTTAATGTGAATCTAGTCACCCTACTTTTACTGCAGGTAATATCAAACATTGTAGGGCAACTGTAGAGTATTGTGCCCGATCAGACTATGGTGCATGCCAACTGAGTTACACTTTGAAAATGGCGAAGCTTGGATTATAGTGGAATGATGGAACAAAAATTCACCTTGTGTTAATTATAATTAACCTTCAGGACAACCCTTCAATTAAAGGACAACTAATTATATTAAACCAGACACAAGTATTTGTATATACACAAACATTTGTTATAGTGAGCAAAAATCAAGTAACAGGGGACAACAAACTTGTAAGCTTACAATTAATGGCAATTCAATGAACAAAATGGCAGAATTCAATATCAGGAAGGCATATAATAGCACAATAATGTACACAATAAGTACATTACCCTTACCGATTGGATAACACAAACTTGATGAATACAATTTAGTGGTTCATCTTGTTGTATGAACATTTGTCCCGGGAATATTAAACATGTGTTGAACTTTGGCGAACATTGATCACTAACACAGTTTTGGCTCTTTCCTGCGCACGCCATGTTTATTGTCTGTACAAACAGTGCTTAATTAGATGTATAAAAATAACTCAATAATAATTTACCTCTATCGATCCTGAGTAATTGCTTGCCAACATGGATAACCTCAGCAATTGCTGGTGGGGCTTGGTAGATGTTCTCATTTATTACACTGGAATGTCCCATATGTTTGAAGAAGAGGTCTCTATCCCGTTCATTAAGTTCCAATGATGCGTACAATGTACTGACTCGGTGTCGGTTTTTAGTTGCCGTTATTTTGGATTTGCTGCTGATCTCTGCTTCATCACATATGCCATTCAAAGCATGCCAACCAGTGACATGTGTTGCTGATCCTTGTAGGCAGGGAAAAGCATAATCATTGTCATCTCTGACACCTGCTGTTGACCTCGCCTCTGGGCAAGTCAGTACCTCCATGGCTTGAACTGTGTCAGTTGGAAATAACACTGGCACTATGTGGTTGTTTCCCTTGCCTGTCTGGTACGTGATTTTTATGTTTTCGAGAAGGTATCTTTCTAGGGGATCTTGAAACTGTTCAGCCCTTTGTGAATCAATCCATGCATTCGACTCCGCTTCCTCCCACTGCGTTATCTTCAACCTGGAAGGTTCTCCACCTCTGCGGGCGTTAAACATGGTCAACCTACAAACCGTTAAATCACGCAGGCTTTTGAAGCTGTGTGAATCCCACAGATGATACTGATCCTCAAACATGCTGCCAACTTTTTGTATTGTGTATTTCCTCAATTTCTGGACGTCGTCTTCTAGTGGCAGCTCCTGTGGTTTTCTGAGGTTGGTCTGTCTGTTCTTGTTTATGAAATATTCCGCGTCACCGATGATTAAGTTCCAGGACAGCTACAAATCGGTCAATCTCTGCAGCTGCATCGTCACGTCCAGGGATTAGGTGAGTAGCCTTGATAACTTTGCAAGATTTTTTCAGCAAGTAGTACAGAGCTTGCTTCAGTCCACTTTTGAGGTTTGATGACTCATCAGTTGTGTATGATGTAACTGCCTCACTCAGGACATTGAAATATTTTCTGTGAAACATTTCAGAGGCATTCGAGATCTCTTCTTCAGGCATGTTCTGATAAAGCTGCTCTTTAAACTCTATGTACAAGGTAGCTAAGCGCCTCATATCTGACATCACTGTCTTGCGCTGTTCAGATGCTTTGTCTTTTTTATGTTCTCCTTTTTGCCAGAGATGCTTCCCAATGTTGACTATGGTGGGATCACTTCTCGCAACTCTCCCTATTTCATTGTCCCGGAATTTGCACAAGATTTCTGTCCTGAACTCGTTGGAACAGAAGGGTGTTTTACTTTCTGTGAGCTTCATTGATACTGGAACTGGTACTGCAGTCTCATGTGCATCACCTTGACAGCGATATTTGTGTCTCTTGTAATACTTCCTCGCGTAAAAGCCTTTACAGAGGCCGCAGACAACAAGGCTACCAGTGCTTCCTGTTTTACGTTCTCGTTGATAGATAGGGGTTTCTTCTGCCATTTGCACTTTATTTGCTTCTAAAATCCCTTCTTTTCTGAACAGGTCAAATGCAGCATTTTTTTCCTCTTTTGGTAGTTTCAAAGCCTCTGAAACTCTGCTATGTTTCTTGTGCACTCTCGCTATGTGTCGTGCCAGCTTCTCTTGCAGGTATTTTTGACAGAAGGGACACATTCTTTTTGGCTTTTTGTATTTGTCGGATTCAGGTCGAGGCCCTTCCACCTCTTGTTGAGTTACTTCTGAACCTTTGGAGAGGTCAGATTTACTATCCCAGGAAAGCTCCTCATGTTCTCTTCGTTGAATAAGTGGAAAGCATACAGAGTCATCAGACTCATCACTCAGACAGTAAGAGCTGTCCTCGGAATCTGATTCAGGCTCACTTGGAGGGACTGCTTCCAAGTCAATCACTTCATCTGGTGCTGAAATCATTCTTAATTTTGCAAGCTGTGATGTTGCCTCTTCAAGAGTTGCTGCTTCATCTTGATGTGTAGAAATGAGTTCTGCATCAGATGGCTGGCAGATAAACTGCTCCATCAAGTCTTCTTCAGGAAAAAAGACATCCATCAGGGAAGGTAACTGAGAGTTTGCAGGGTCGGCTTTGCTCAACACATTAGATGACTGACATGTTGAGCCGTCGAAGTCCGATTTGTCTAGTTGATATGTTGAATTGTTCACAGCTTTTTGGCCTTCGGTTGTAGTGACTTCCATTACCAGGTCTGTCTGACATGTTGAGTGGCCCACATCAACTACTTGGTCTTTGGCCAATTCACTTTGGGCTAATTTACAAGGTGATTGATCTACTGTTGTTTGGCCTTGAGCTGAAGTGACTTGCATTGCGTATGTTGCACTTGGTTGGTGATCAAGAGTCCATTGGGCATTCACTGAACTGACTTCCATCAACGCTATCTGATGAGGCGTGTTTTGTACTGTCATTTGGCCTTTGGCTAAACCAACTGTTACTGTGGCTGTCAAGCAAGATGAACACTCCGCAGTCATCTGGCCTTCGGATGAACTGATTTCCCCCGGGGCTGTCTGACAAGGTGGCTCTTCTGTCATCTGGCCTTGGGCTGAACTGACTTCCATAAGGGTTGTCTGACAATTAGGCGCGTTTTCGACTGTCATCTGGCCTTTGGCTGAACAGACTTCAGTCAATGCTGTTTGACAACAGTTTTCTACTTTCTTTTGACCTTTGGTTGAATTGACGTTTCCTGTGGCTGTCACACGAGGTAAGCAGTCTGCAGTCATCAGGCTTTGGGCTGAACTGACTTCTGTCAAGATTGTTTGACAAGGTGAGTTTTCTACTGTCGTTTGGCCTTTGGTTGTACTGACTTTTAGTGTGGCTGTCGCAGAAGGTGAGCAGTTCGCAGACATCTGGTCATTGGATGAATTGACTTCCATCGGAGCTGACTGACTAGGTGACTCTCCTAATGTTATCTGGCCTTGGGCTGAACCGACTTCCATCAGGGCTGTTTGACAAGGTGACTCTTCTAATGTCATCTGGCCTAAGGCTGAACCGACTTCTGTTGAAGTTGACTGACAAGACGAGTTGCTTACTGTCATTTGGCCTTTATTGGCTCTACTGACTTTCACTGGTGCTGTCACAGAAGGTGAGTAGTCTGCAGTCACCAGGCCTTCGGATGAACTGACTCTCATCAGGGCTGTCTGGAGAATAGGTGACTCTTCTAATGTCATCTTGCCTTGTGCTGAACTAACTTCTGTCAAGGTTGTTTGACAAGGGGAGTTTTCTACTGTCGTTTGGCTTTTGGCTGTACGAACTGTCACTGTGGCTGTCACAGAAGGTAGGTAGTCTGCAGTTAACTCACTTTTGGATGAACCAACTTCCATCAGGGCTGACTGACTAGGTGACTCTTCTAATGTCATCTGGCCTTGGGCTGAACTGACTTTCATCAGGGCTGTCTGATCAATAGGCGACTCTTCTAATGTCATCTGGCCTTGGGCTGAACCGACTTCCATCAGGCTAGCTGTCTGATGACTAGTTGACTCTTCCACCACCATCTGGCCTTGGGCTGAAGGATCTGTCATTTGGAATAGCTGACATGTTATCTGGTTAGATTTTTGGCCTCGAGCTGAAATGACAGCTGTTTGGGTTTCTGAAGAAAGGCGTGAAGTGACTTCCATTGGGTCTGGCGTGCAGTCTCGGTTGCAAACTGCTGACTGACCTTGAACTGAAGTTTTGTTTGTCTTGGCTGGTAGCTGCCTCTTTTTTGCTGTATAAAAATCAACAAAGTACACTTCATTATATCTATGCTTACCTAAATCCATCTTGCAACACCTCAAGTCTATTATGGGTGCGTTCGTTTAGCTCACCCGGGGCGCCCCGGGTAAGCCCCGCGCCGTTCTTTTAGCTCTGACGTGTACTCGTGGCTAGGCACGGGTCAGCCACCAGAAACCCTGCTCCCGTAGCAGGGTCTCTGGTGGAATGACGTCACACGCATGCGTAGCGAGTCGACGACGTCTAGGGCGGCGTAAAGATGGCGGAAAGGTAAATATTTTGTTGCAAAATATTCCGATTTTTCATTTATTTTGTAGGTTTTTTGTTGTTGTAGAATTGTATTTGAAATGCATGCAACTAAAAAATACAACCATGCAGAACATTTAGTGGAAAACACGAGTGCGTTCGATTAGCTTCCCCTCGTGCCATCCCCCGAGTGTTAACCCTAACTCCCCCGGGTAAGCTAATCGAACGCACCCTATATATAATATACTTGAGATACGTGGATTTGGAGACACTGTAACCTAATGGTTGTGGTTGTCAATTTTTTGACCATCATGCTCTCAGGACATCTACAAAACTACATCCTATTAGCTGAATCACCGAGGATGATTTCTCTCTGAAGATATCGTGCGAACACAAAAAGCACTACCATCGTAGTGGGGATGTTAGCACTTCCCATAATGAACACGCCTTTTTTTTCTCTTTTCCAACTTTGTAGAGCAAGTTGGAAAGTTACTTTATTTTTTAAGCACAAAAATGTAAGTTAATTGGCACGATCGCTGCCACACCCTATGTTTCAGTATGTGTAGTGTGCACGCCTACTATACATGACAGCTGTACATCAGCATGAATTTTAGTGCGCATCCCTAGAAAACACAAAAAGACATGCAGATACACAATTGTACCGTATTAATACACATTGATACTTAAGGATGTGTAAGTGGGAAAAAAAAAAATAAAAAAAAATAGATTGTCCTTGGCAATGTCGTGTATATTATTACTGTGGCAAATGCATGCATGTACGTCATGTACCTGTCTCCTGGAGCCATGGTAGATTGGTTACACCATAGTCGTACAGCACTTCTTCATCAGCCTCTATTGTCCTCAAAGAATACAGACAAAGCTTGGGCCCATTGATGTCAACTACCTTCATTTTTGCATTCTGTTCTTGGCCTCTCCCATGATTGGACATGCGGCCAAAACCTAGATTTGATGGAGTTGTAGCATCATAACTGAAATTGTAAACAAACACAAAACCACATTCTTATAATGTATAAGTGTCAAAATCTACCCTTTTTTTGCTGTTTAAACATACGCGTGAGATTAGTATACACTTAATTTTCCAGGAATGAGTACATCTTCAAGAAGTTAATTACGTCTTTGACAATTAAGACAGAAGCGTGATGATTGAACTAGTTCTCGATCTCATCTCATCTCATGCAAAACCCGTGTCCACACATACAAGAGAAATCAGTAGCTACAATAATAAACCTTTTGACGTTTTCGCAATGCCTCACGGGAGCGGATGACAAACACTGCCCAAAATGCGCATTTAAGTCGATGGCACAAAACATAAGTCTGAGACTTGTTCACGTTTTTTTCTTAAATACCTAAAGGAGTTCAGCAATGAAATTTTCAAAAAATGTTCCTCAAAAAGTGAGTAGTTCTGGGACAAATCAGTGAGGGATTTATTTCCTGACAAAAAGGTGTCAAATTAATAGATTTTCAAATGATATTTTGTGCAATATGACTGACCTGTATGAGAAACCCATAATAATCTTCTAAAGGCAACTCATCACACAAAATATCCTTTCAATCTGTGAGGGGAAAATTATGTTGAATCGACATGGAATGCGTAAATCAATGATCCCTGTGTACTGTACGTACATGTACATGTACATGTACGACCAATTGCTAAGTTATAATTTGTGGCTGTTACAGACAAAGTGATTCAGTTAAGCATTGATACATACCAATACTGTTTTCCTTTAAAGTTAAAAAAGAACCTATAAACACTCTCTGATTCAGCCTCTCTTTGTTCTCCATCTTCTCCTGATATGAATTCTCCACCATACACGTAGAGGGCTGTTTTTTCATTTACTTTTTTTGTAGCAAATACTCCCAAACCTGCAAATACAAAAGTGTTTCAGACTATAATTTACATACACATGTTTTCTCGGAAGTTAACCATGTTGTATACAAATAACTCTTCTACCTGTTATCCCAAGTAAATTTAGGGGAAAAACAGACAACATATTTTAAAACCGCTATATTTGTAGCATTTGGTTCAAACTTTAGTAAACTCTTTAACCTTAACACTCCAGAGTCTTGATGGATTCAGCATATGGTTAGTGTAAGAGAATTGATAGCGCAGCGTGTTTTCCTGACATTTTCTGGCGCAACATGATCGAGGTTCGTCGCTGCCACAGTGCATCACGCATGCTTATTACCGTCGATAAATGGACAGCATTGGTCAGTTTCCCACTAGCGTTGTGCATATAGTGGTGTTCATGAACTAATTAATTATCAAATTAAAATAATTATTAACCGTAAATACTTTTTCCATTAAGAAAGGCAAGTTTTTATAACTTTTGTATACCTTATTTTGTACCTTTCGTGGCAAAAATGGAAATAGTTCAGACTGAAATTCACATATAATTGAATACCCCATTCGATCAGCACAAACAAAATGGCGAACAAAAATATACCGACATACCCACCCTATTTGTGAGTATGGCATGTAATCGGAAGCAGAACTATTTTTGGGGGGTGTCTCCTTAAGGGTGCATTTAGTATATTAAAATATTTATTTCACACTCTATTAACAATTGTACCGGTTTTTTATTTAAAAAGAAAAGCCACGGACAAGTCAAAAGACTTCCCTAGGTCGTCCAGCGGGCGAGTTAAAATATTGAATACATCATGTGATATCCCAGATCAACTGTTTACTACAGGTACAACGTACATGTACAGTACACAACAGTGCACGCGCACGTGCATTGGAGAGATAGGATCGTGTTTATTGGCGATGTTTATGGCCGGCTAGCTATTATAGTATAGCTAGCGCATGCATTGGCGTGGCGCGCATGGCCGGCGCAGCACACATACTACATGAGTATACCGCAAGCGTACGTAAACAAACAGTACCTACATGTACATGTACTGTAGTATAGGTTTTTCCATGACACAAAATCAACGGACGTCGTTCAGGTTCGCGTTACAAATCAAACTGAAGAAATTACTTTAAGGCCCCGAAATTAATAAAAAGGTTTACATCGCCGTCCGTCCCGATTTTTAGCTCCGTCCCGATATTTTTTTATATTTTATATTGTTTCTAAAACTGTGTTTTTTCTACTTCTGTGCATGCAATTGATGGTCTAAGATCGTCGATAACAACTGCGCGCACCATGCAGTGCTTGCAGGAAGACGAACGTGATCGCTTCATCAAAACCAAACTTCAGAAAAGTCGCATCACGTGGCTGACGGCATGCAATAGCGCGCTCTGCAAAGATCGTCAGTCAACTGGGCAAGTCGCGCTGCACGCGCTGGACAGCTAGGTGGCTAACGATGTCAAATGTAGGCCCTGTTCCTTCCACTATGACTATCATTCCAATGTGTTCAAGCCACACTGTATTGATACTATTAAATAAACAATGAACAGTAAACGATCGCTACGTATACAATTCAATTCCAATTTTATTCACATGTATAAAACTGTCCGAGTGATTGACGATGTATTTTGGCGGGAAAAGCCCTTGCGGTTTCAGTCATTCTCAGGGTCTCAGGGTGGAGGCCGCTACCATACAAAAACTATAAAATCTACTTTGTTCATGAACCAGATTATTTTGTTATGCCAACAGCAAACCTAGGCAAGTCACCGACATGACTGTCTAGGATCGTACATATACCTATATGCCAACCGCTAGTCACTAAAATTGTCGCTCAAATGTATAGGTTTCTCCCCTCTATGCGCATGCGCGTTTCACCTTGGATATAAAGGAAAGTAAAAAACAAAAACTATAAAATATAAAATATAAATTCCCCTTCCCACCATTTTTTTGAAATCTTAGTGATGTAAACCTATTTATTAATTTTAAGAGGCCTAAGTAGCGCTCCGTTGTTTTTGCCCCAATATGCCCCGATAAACCAACAAGGCTTTGTGTGCTGGTACAGTGTGGTACGGTGATGGTGCCAGAAGTTATTAAGGACAGGAACCAGTCCATGGCCGACATGCATGTATTTTTTCCTTACACGAACTGGTCAAATTTGATATCGTAAGACGTAAAAATGCCCGGCAAACAAACGTCGATGAAGAAAGTCAAATCCTGCAGGTTAATTATCAGATATGGTCACCCTTTTCTGTTTAATTTTTTTTTGTTTTAATGTATTTATTTTGGGGTAGTAACGCTCGACCTTGAGCGATACAGCATAGCGTGTTTTTGCATTCAGTTTACGCTTGTGTGGTGTGTTGGTCAGCTCAGCTTCCATCGTGTGAAAGATTTAGACCAACATTCTCCGTTTTTTCCCAAAAAAATTTACCTTAAACCTTTATTATCATGCTTTTACAATAACTCGGGCAGTTTTTTTGTCACCGGTGAGGTTCAGTTTTGTTAGCTTTTGTGGCGGATGCAACTTAAATCATCCGGCAAGATCAGCGATTAAAACAAGCAGTGGGCTGTAGTGCTGTGCCGTGGCGCGCCAGGGAAATTTTCATGCACGCGCGCTTTTGTTATTGGAAGGTCAGACAATGCAGTTGGCGTTGCGTATTAAACCTCGCCTCGGTGGAATAAGTTAAGCTACTTTTTACCGCGCAGTGCCGGCGTAACTTTTTCGTCTGAACGCGAGATATTTTGTAATTGTAATTGACGTAAAAGGTTATACTTACAAAAAAAGTAGCCTAAAAGGTGAAAAAAAGTAGCCTAAAAGGTGAAAAAAACATGCGGATGAGTGAAAATGCTGGCGGACGAGTGAAAAGTCAACATTAATAGTCCGGCCGGCTAGTGAAAAAAAAGTTAAGAGGAATTAACCCCATAACATTTATCATGTGCTCACAATTCACCTAGAGCCCCCCCTTCCAGAATCACATTTTCACATTTTTGTTGGGGGGGGGGGGGGGGGGGGTGGGGTGGGGGGGGGGGGGGGGCATGATCTTAATGCTTCTTCCTGAATCGTACATTTTATGGCCAATTTCACTTTGGGGGAAAAAACATGTTGTAATAATAATGAACACTAAATTGTCTGCCAAAGTATTGAGTATAAGGCCAACAAAATTAAAAAAATTCTGCTTTCGATTACATGGCATTTTGAAAAAAAGAGTATGGGCTTAGATGTTTAAAGATTAATTAATGAATAAAACAAAATTATATACGACCATAATATAGAGGATCGTGTCTGCATGTATTCAAGGGTAAAAGCTAGCAATTGATGGTTTTGTGCCACGTACCTTTGCCGTTGCTTGGCTTAACAATGAATCCATCTGGATCGCTTTTAAGAAGCTGCTGCAATAACTGACATTCAGCATGTTTACTTACACCCCTTCTGGGACGTGCACTTTGTTCAATTTGGTTTGCTGACTGATAAAGAAAAAAATACAACAAATCATGCAGAAACGAAACTGGCATAAAGAAAAAAGTCAAACAATTATATGCTGGACAAAACTGTCCAAATTATGGCCCGTGCCGCTTACACATTGACATTTACACACATTTTGTTTGCGTCATAGAGCTATGGGACATATCCTATAGGATTTGTGTGCTTAAAGGAAGATCTCTCTAATCTCGAAGGATACATTTTTTTGCGAACCCAAATTTTCAAAATCTTACTGTGTTCTCCTTCTCTCAATTTCCTTTCATTGTGCCCTCAATAACCAAATTCTTCATCTAGACCCCTCAACTTGGTAGTCAAAATGATATGGGGACAGAAAAATAATCCGGTCCGCCTCTTTCGAACAAAAGAAATTGTCCCCATGATAGCTATGATACCTACCCACACATATTCACAACACACTTTATGCTGGACAATTCCTTCTATAAATTTGACAATAAGAACAATTATGTTGTGTTTTAACAAATGTAAAAAGCTGTACGGTTAGAGTCACGGACTTATATACACAACTTTTCTTGAGAAAGTCGAAGAAAAAAGTCTGACACTAGGGCACCATTCAATAATGTCCATGATTCAACCATGAGCTAGCAGGCGGTGCAGTGGGTACGATATATCGTTGCATATCATCGGTTGCCAATTGTGCACGCACGCACCACACACTGACGTAGTAATTTGTCCATGTCACTGGTCAATGTTTCTTTTTTCTTGTTCATACCAACATATTGACACGTACATTTGTACTGCCATATTGTTATCTTTAAAATCTAAATAGTCACTTTATGCGGACAGACCATCCTTATAAGTAACTTGAGTAAATGACGTGTACTGTATGTACATGTTGGCATATAGGCCTACAATACGTACAACAAACAAAAGTTTGTGTACGCGTTTACTTGGTGCATGCAGAAGACAAGTGTGAGGTTGTAGCAAGAAGCGCGAGGTGGGATATGACAGTGTACTGCAATTAATTGTACCAAATTAATATGTCTTACCATTTTGTTGGCCCCACGCTTCTCGTGTCAGTGGTTGTTCAGATCACTGCTGATGTGCTGGAGATACTGTGACCGCATTGCCACACGGTGCCGGTGGAAAAGTTTGGCGAATTCAGCCACCCTTTCTCAATCAGCCAGGAGCACTCGGACTATAAAATACCAAGATTGCAATTTGCCAATAAGAATGAGCAAAAGCCAAACCTCATCCATGTGCATAATATACAGAAAACAGAACTGCAAATAAAAAAACAGAATTTGTTTATACTCCACGTTTAAATCAAGTTCATTGAAAGAAGAAGAAGTTGGAACCTGTAGGATATATTTAGGCATGGTGCACCCCCCCCCCCCCCCCCTTCCCCCCTCCCCCCAATCACTAGAAAATAACACGACATACTGACTGTGGCTCGTAGTATTGCATGCTGCGCTAAATCATGTAGGCAAACAAAAACCCAAAACAAAAAAGGGTTAGTCGCATATACATTGTAATCCAACACAAGTTTAGTAGCTAGTGCACAAAACACGTTGTCACGAGCATCGATCAGTCGTCACAGCTTTGGGGTCATGATCTTCTTACAATAAAAATGGCTGCCGTCAAAATGCTTGTGCATATAGACTCAAGAAACATGCCCAACTTTCTCGATTTTTTTTTTGTACGAGATTAAAGCATACTTATTTTAAGTATGCTTTAATCTCGCATAATAAAAATTGAGAAAGTTGGGTATGTTTCTTGAGTCTATATGCACAAGCATTTTGACGGCAGCTATTTATATATTCCAGAAATTGCGAGATTATAAAATGCATCCAGTATAATTGCAACGTCTCTTGGACAAATGCGCACGAATTTGAAAGAGTGATTCAACCAACTAAACTCTAAAGGGTATATGGTATCACAATGTGTGGCCTTGTTAATAAAGGGGTTGCATTGACGTCACGCGCTACGCGTACGCGCTAATCGCACTAGCAACCGGGCCGAGCGGCCATTATTGAGGTCAAACAGCATGAACAGTGGCTGCAGACGGTGCATATTGCCGTGATTACGCAATGACCTCATTGGGGGCGCTGTCGTGAAGTGCGACGGGCGTGTGACATTATGCATGAACTTTATTAGAGCGCAGCATACGAATTAGTAATTACAATTTTTACAAGGCCACGACGAGGCACGACAATCGAATGAACCATTACCATGTGCCAACAAAAACATAAGAATAGATTTCTAGCTTCAATATGAGTTAATGGCGTGTAAGATAAGAAATACGTTATTCTATAACATGTGACATGGCAGCCATATTGAATACATGATGACAAGTACTACAATACGTACACTACAGTAATAAACGGCACTTACCGTACGTAGTCGTAGCCTAGACTAGGGCTAGGCTTAGGCTTAGGCTTAGCCTGAAAAGTGAAACGTGTGGTGATAAACGTTGCCTAAACGCAGTCACAAAAAGGCCACCACAAAAATAACTACGGTTAAAAACAGGACCAAAAGACCTAGGGCAATCGCGGCAGTGATCAAATGTCCAACATAGTTCTGTACTGCGTCTATTCTGTCATTATTTGGACAATGTTCTCGGTACTGAGGGGGAGGCGGCATCATGCAGCATGCATAGAACTGGAACTTCACACGTACGGCGGGCGCGCGCGCGGCAAACTATCACGTGACAAATTGTCCAGCGCATGCAGGCTAGGCTTTGCCTATGCGCTAGGCCTGCGCGAGATCGGGACTATACTTAATGGTGATTTGACTTTGCTCACATAAAAATACACTGAAAAAATGTAAGAACTATATAATTATCATACAAATAAAAACAGAAACTTATGTTTACGTACATGCTTTGGGTATCGAGGACTCGCGCGTACGTCGACGGCCGGCCACTGTCACGACGGGGATGATTATGTTAAGCCATCTATCCCCTCTCTTAGCAGCTAGAAGCAAGACTACACAACAAGCAAGGACGGCAATTGGCCAATAGACACAAGCCAAATCTCATCAATTTACAAAACAAAACGCGGAAAACTGTACAACTGCAAATCAAAAACACAATACATGTAGTTTAAAAGGGCCGGTAAACCACGTACTGTTGGAGACAAAAACCACACCGCACACTGGCTTCAGTGAACGTCATTATAATAGTCAAGGCTCCAGAATGCCAAAATCGCTTTATAAAAAAATTACCCTACACTATTTGCTCCCCTTAATTTATTGTGTGTTTACGATTCGCATATTTTGTCTTATTAAGAATCTGGACGGTGTAAAAAATAATTCCCCGGCGAAAGTGCTTTTTTTTTTTTTATTGTAGTGAAAATCCAACGTCAAAGATAAGAAAACGAAATGGCCCGGTGCCCTTTTCATAAGGCTCGTTTAACAACGCGTTAATTCGGGTACCAGTCTCTCTCCGAATGCATATCAACGAATCCATCCAGTTTGAAAGCAGACGTATCACTGACCTCGAAGACAAGGTAAAGGAGCTGGAGAAAATGTGCCAACATATCTCCACAGTCGATCAACAGCTTGCTAACCATAACGATGCACTTAACAAACTTGAAAGATTCAGCAGGCGTAACAACATAAGAGTCATTGGTCTGCCGCAGAAGAACGATGAAGACAGCCTGAGCCTCTGCAAGAATCTTCTCCAAACCAAATTTGGCCTCAGCAACGTCAAAATTGAAAGAGCGCATCGCGACGGTCCCAAGATTTCGGGAAAGCCCCAGCATCTCCTCTTCAAGCTTAACGGTTATCAAGACAAACTTGAAATCTTGCGGAACCAGCGCCAGGCACTGGCAGGAGAGTCCTACTTCTGTGTGGAGGACCACACCAGACAAGATCTACAGGAAAGACGCAGGTGGAAGTCGGAAGTCAGCAAGGCCTATCAAGAAGGTAACAAGTATCGTTTTTATGCTGGAAAGTGGCGCGGCAATGGAGGTGTACCGGCCGTCTTTCCCGAGCACTAACTTAACTAGACCCACATCTTTAATACTGCATTCTAAGAATCATTGCATATTTACAGCTTCCCATGACAAGCATTGCATAACAGCCCGTTTCATATTCTTGTTTGTTTAGTTGTTGTCTGTGATTTAATTTCGATATTTATATTGACAACATTAATGTTACGTTATTCATTCGGTTGTTTATTATTTGCAAGGTTCTATGCTTGCCTAATTTATTTAATTTGCTTAATTCTGTTTTCTGTTAATATATATTGTTTTTTATATTATTTTACTTTATTTTGACTATCTCAAGCTTTAAATTGTTTTGCCTACTGATTGCTAATCGCTTGGTTGTTTATTGCTCTATTCTGCTTTGCTTATTTAGCAAAGTGTCCACCTTTCACTTCATCATTGTTGCTGCTTATATGAGTTCGTTTTCGTGTGCTTAATGTTGATTGGAGAGGTTTATTTTAACCGAGCTCCTGAACCACTTTAATATTGTTTTCTTTTCAGAAACCATTTAATTTTCATTGATTTGTTTTGTCTACCATATGTGTATTTACTTTTAAATTGTCGTATGTAGTATGTTTCCTCACTTTAATCGAACCCCCTCTGATGACGGAGAAGATGATTCCGATATTAATGTAAATGATTGTGGTTATCTTGATTGTACCGAATTCAATGCCTTAAATGTTTCGACACCCAGTACTTTTTCTATTTTTTATATGAATTCCAGGAGCCTGTGTAGACATTTCTTCGACATCCATGATTTTCTTGCCACTCTCGACCATTCTTTTTCTATCTACGGCTTCACCGAAACCTGGTTTAAGGAGGTCCCTCCGTCTTATGTCCACATGGATAATTATAATATTGTCCATTCATCTAGATCTCTTCGGCAAGGCGGAGGGGCCGCCATGTTTGTGAGCTCTTCGCTGAATTTTCGTATCCGTGAAGATTTAATACCTTCTTCACCGGACGACTTTGAATCTATTTTCATTGAAATTCAGCGAGACGGTATTCGCAACCTCATTGTTGGAAATGTTTACAGGGCTCCTGGTACTTCTTTTGTTACATTTAACAGTTGCTTTGATTCATGCCTAGCTAAAATAGCGAGCGAAGGGAAGCTGTGTTACATAATGGGCGATTTCAACCTCAATTTACTTAATTGTAATGACCACCAGCCCACAGACGTCTTTTTGAACGCCATCTATTGTTATGGTTTCCGACCTTTAATCACCAACCCCACTCGTATCACTCCAAACTCTGCCACACTAATCGATAATATACTAACCAATTCAGATCTAGATACCTCAGCGGGAATTCTGTATTCTGATATTACTGACCATCATCCACTTTTCCAATATACCACCTCGTGTTTCCAGAACCCAGTGCGTGTGGAGAAGACCTTTCATACCAGGAACATCAATAATAACTCTCTTCATTCTTTTAACACAGATCTTGCCAACACTGATTGGAGTGAAGTTTGTGAGAAACAAGATGCCGACTCAGCCTACGACGTTTTTCTCTCAGTTTTTTCTTCCCTTTATAACTATCACTTTCCTCTCATCACTAACACTGTTGGACACCTTAAGAAAAATCAACCTTGGATCAACCAGTCTTTAATCAATTCTTGTCTATTTAAAAACAGACTACACAGGAGATGTATACGTAACCCAACTGAAGTCAACAAGCATAGGTATAAAGTGTTTCGTAATCGATTAACTGCTACTATTCGATCTACCAAGAAAGAATACTACTCTCATCAACTTCTTCGACATAAAAATAACCTAAAAAAACTCTGGCGAGAATTAAACAGCATGCTCGGCAAGAAAAAAGACACTTCCTTGCCAGATGATTTCACAGATGGACAAAACACTTATACTAGTCCCCCAGATATCGCCGACTCTTTCAATAAGTTCTTCACTAACATTGGTTCTTCATTAGCAAACAAAATTCCGGCCTCTAACACCAACTTTACCGATACCCTTCACAATTCTAATGCTTCCTCTTTCTTCCTCTTACCAACCAATGCAGATGAAATTATCAAGATTGCCAAGAAACTCAAGAATGGAAGCAGTTGTGGATTTGACGGCATCAGCTCTAATGTTGTGAAATCTGTTCTCCCCCTTATTGCCGAACCTCTTAGCTACATCTTCAATCTCTCGTTTCTAACCGCTTCTGTTCCTTTAAAACTCAAGATCGCTAAAATTATTCCCATCTTCAAAAAGGGTGATAAAAGCAACATTAATAACTACAGACCTATTTCTATCTTGCCCTGCTTTTCCAAAATTCTCGAGAGGCTAGTCTACAACCGTCTGTCTCAATTCCTTTCTCAATTCCAGATTCTGTCCGATCAACAATATGGTTTCCGGCCCAAACACTCCACAGACATGTCTTTAATTCAACTCGTCGACAGAATTACCAATGCTTTCACAAACAAACTCTGTTCTATTGGTATTTTTCTTGATCTTTCAAAAGCTTTTGACACTATTAATCATTCCATTCTTCTCTCTAAACTGGATCACTATGGCATTAGGGGAACTCCTCTTCACTGGTTTTCTGACTATCTCTCCAATCGACATCAGTATACTTCTATTAAGAATACTGATTCTACTCGACTTGAAATTCAGCATGGGGTCCCTCAAGGGTCCATCCTTGGTCCTCTTCTTTTCTTGATTTACATTAATGACCTATGTTTCTCTTCCCAAATCTTAGATTTCACTCTGTTTGCTGATGACACCACCATTTTCCACTCAAGCTCCAATGTCTCTTCTCTGGTCGACACCTTAAACTCTGAACTCGTCAATGTTTCATCTTGGTTTAAGGCCAATAAACTTTCTCTCAATCTGACTAAAACCAACTTCATTTTCTTCAGCAAAGATTCTTCCCGTCAACATCTCGACTTACCTCCAGTTAAAATTGACAATATTTCCATCACAAGGGTTGACTCGGTCAAATTTCTTGGTGTCACTCTTGACTATAAACTCTCCTGGGTCGAACATATCTCCTCTGTAACAAATGTAGTCTCACGCAATACCGGTGTTCTGTCCAAACTTCGTTTATGGCTTCCCTCTGGATGCCTGTTCTTGCTTTATAATTCACTTATTCTCCCTTACTTAAACTATTGTAATATTGTTTGGTCAAACACGTCCTCTAATAAGCTGTACTCTTTATACATTACGCAAAAAAGAGCTATTCGTATTTGCACTAACTCACACTATCGGGAGCACTCTGCACCTTTATTTTCAAGGCTACGTACTCTCACTCTTAATGACTTGACGAAATTTCACACAGCGATATTCATGTACAAATTTGCACGCAATCTTCTCCCCAACAGTTTCTCGTCATTCTTCTCATCAGTCCA
Organism: Crossaster papposus; assembly: GCA_037893245.1. Classification (NCBI taxonomy): domain Eukaryota; kingdom Metazoa; phylum Echinodermata; class Asteroidea; order Velatida; family Solasteridae; genus Crossaster; species Crossaster papposus. The sequence continues at coordinate 112,064 of JBAIAA010000429.1, read as the reverse complement.
AAGCATACACGTATATAACACCAGATCCCGACACAATTTATATGTTCCATTCACCCGCACCTTATATTCTGCATCTACTCTCCGTTTCTATGGTCCTCGTTTATGGAACTCCATTGACAATGATATTAGAACAATGTCGTCTGTGGGTCGTTTTAAATCGTCTTACAAAAAGGCGCTCCTGTCACAATATGTAACGTAGCTTCCCTCCTTAGCTCTACTCTGCTCTGCTGCATGGTGTCAATGTGAAATCTATATCTAACTTGTTATCTTTATTGGAATTGTCTCCCTGTCTCAGTCTCCACTGTCTCATCCATTGTTTTGTTTTGTTTTGTCTTCTTTGTTCTTTGTCCGTTCGTTCGTGTTAATTCCTATCGTTTGTATATTGCCTGTCTTATGATTGTCTGTGTCAGGCTGTTCTCTACAAGCCTCGGTTTATTTGAACAGCCCCAAACTGTTCACTCCCTTCAATAATCTCTAGTTTATTGTTTCAGATTTTGTGCTCTTAATATTAATAGTTACGCATATTTCTTTTTGTTTATTTAAAAAATCTAACCTAACTTGCTTGTGAAAAGTTTGGAAATAAACGTTTCGAATAATAATAATAATAATAAAATGCATGCGGCCAACCTCGTTGCCATGGTCAGCGCGGCGAGTACGCCGATGGTACGTGTCGCTTCCCCAAATTAACCGAGGAGCATAGTCATGGGGGAAAACGATCGGGAAAGAGGTTACTTTAAAATGGCGGTGCTGCATGCTGCTGAAGCAGACGAATTGCGAGCAGACGATCGATATATTTGTACTTTTTAGGTGTTTTCGAGAGAAAGTTGAACAAGTATTTATGTCACATGAACCTTGCCGGCATAAATTAAAATAAATCTTTAAGAAAATGTCTTTTGTATTAAAACTGCGTTGAAAGAACGGTACAAACGAATAAGAATTGATCCAGGTAAGTACGTACGGTCTGACCGTGAATTTGTCGATTTCTGGTCGAGGTTTCCGTAGCGACAATCGGTATGGTAATATCATGGTTATGTATACGTTAACGCGGTGCGCGCAGAGTTTGTATCGTACTTTGAATCATAATCTTGTGTGATTGTCAAACGCAAGTGACAAGAACACCTTTCTCTGAAGATTGAAGACCATACTTTACAACAAACGGGGTAAGAAATTATTTTCAATTAAATAAACTCTGTGTTGTCTGTAGTACTAGGAAAGAATCCCATGTTCAGACATCACATCTTGTTTTGCTGAGATTAGTTTCTTGTTTTGCTGAGAAGTTCCCAGCTTTTACAACAAAGGATGCTTACATTTTTGAAGTTTGAGAACACTGTTTAGGAATGAAAAAACTAACATTAAGTATCTCCTTGACTACTTTTTTTTCTGTATAGGTTTTGTACACAGGAACTTGGATGATGTCCACATATGGAATTCTTTCCAAGTTCTTTTTCCAAAATGTTAACTAAAAATTGAAAACCAGCTTTTAGGCCTACATATTGTTACTCACTCGTGTCGTGTTCTTTTTGTTCTATAGCCAGGCCTATTTAATTTCTTGCTCGATCAATCCACTAAATAATGTTTTCATATGTTGGTGGGTATGGTTACAAATCATTTTAATATTTCATCACAAATTCATTTTGAAAATAATGCTAATTTTGTTTTAAAATGACCATCTGGTTGAGTGGTAAATAAAATAGAGTGTAGTAGGCCTAACAATAGTTATTCTCAGTTAGGACGGAGTGGATGTGGTGTATTAGAGTAGACTCCTGTTGTTTAATTTGTCGTTTGTTCTTCGGTCCTCATTTTGTTAGAATGTCTTCAATCAGTCTTCAATTATATGAAGTTGGTGCCTAACTTTGAAGAAGAAGAATAATGTGTAGCAAAGATTTAGGTCTTTGTTATAATAGATAGATGTGTATACATGTAGCAACTAGCAGTATTTCCCATTTCCTCTACCTGTAATATTATTGTTTTTATCATAACATTTCAGAACATGACTTCACCACCCACAGGGGAATCTCTGGCTATAATATTTTTAAGTTATTCATTTTTTTCATCTTGTCTGTATAGTGGTTTTGTTTTTAACATGGTTGTGTATACCATAAATATTGGGGAACCCTGGTCCTAAATAAAAGCAAAAAACCAAGAGAAAAGAAACAAAAGCAGTCGATGACTGATGAGATGGCCATACTTAAACGACTTGTCATTGAGACAGAACGAGGCTCTCTCAGTACCCCACTTGAAGACTTGCTGACACATGAGCTGCATGCGTATCCTCCTTCTATAGCAGAAGTTGATTCCACCACAAAGAACATCAAACTTCGTAGCGGAAGCAAAGCAGCTCTACAGCATATCTGTAGAAAAAGAATAGGGCTTAAAGAATGGCCGGTCACCATGTCTTCTACCACCCACAAAACAGGTGTCGTCGTTGATGTAATGGGGCTAATAAGAACGCACAAACCCTTTAATGACGAAGTTAGTGAGAAGTATGCAGCAAGACTCTTGCAGTCAGCTAAACAAGAATTATTCTGCACAGAGATCCATCTTGTTGCTGATAGATATGATGGCCTTCATGATGTCCAAGATGAAAATGGTAATAGTGTATGCTTAAAATCAGCCAGTGGTTGTAGAGATCGGCGTTCAGAATCAAGGGTTGAGTACCAAGTGTGCAAGAGCCTTCCGATAAAGCACTGGGATGACATAATCACTAACAGCAAAAGCAAGTCCAACCTGCTGAGCTTTGTTTTTGATTGCTGGACACAGTACTCAACTCTTCTAGAAGATGGCATAACTCTCACCCTTGCTGGTGGTTTCCAGAATAGGCAGCATGTGACATCATTAAAGTCTGACAGACAACCTATCATCCCTGATGACATTGACCTAGCAAGCACCCATGAGGAGGCAGACACTCGTGTATTTTTACACACTGCAGCTTGTGTACACAGGGGGTGTACCCGGGTTGTTATAAGAGCATCTGATACCGATATTGTGGTGATGGCGGTGTATTTTTATCAACGGCTTGCGGATGAAGGTTGCCGGGAACTGTATGTGCAAACAAAGGACTACTTCATTCCCATTCATGATGTTGTCAGTGTAAATGAAGCAAAGGTGTTGCCCCTTCTTCATGCACTCAGCGGCTGTGACACAAACAGCTTCTTTTTTGGTAAAGGCAAAGTAAAATTTGTCAAGTCTTCAGCAAGTGTCTCTGCTCACCTCGCTAACATTTGTGACCAGCTGGAACATCAGAGCAATGTTTCTAAGGACTTTGTTGTGCACATCACAAAAATTGCGACAGATCTTCTAACTAAGGTGTATGGGCATAGTGATTTCTCTAGTTTGGACATGTTGAGACGTCACCTTTACGCAAGGGTCGAAGACATAAAGTCATTGCCTCCAACAAATGATGCTTTCCAACAACATGTCTTACGTGCCATTTTCCAAACGAGTGTCTGGGTTAAGGCCATGCAGGCAAGACCATCCCTTTCTGACCCCTTTAATTACGGATGGAGATCAACATCATCTGGAGTTGAACCTGTACTTGTGCAACGTAGTTATCTTCCACACCACCTTCGAAGCAAGCTATTCTGCAAGTGTAAGAAGAATTGCAGAAGAAATTGCCCTTGTCTAAAGAAGAAACTAGCGTGCGATTACTCATGCTCGTGCAAAGGTCAAGCAGCTACCTGTGTGCGAGCAGATACTGAATTAGACGATGCTACTCCCGATGACGAGTCTGAAAGTGTCACAGAAGAGTAAACTGAATACAAAAAGAGGATGTTATCATATCCAGCTCTTTTTTGCCTGTCAAGTTCTCTCAAAGTTAACATTCTTTATTAGGTGAACCGGGTTATTTTATTTCTAAGTCAACACAGGTGTTATGAATCCAACATAGGCGCATAACAAACTACTATGTAGTTAGTGAATTGTTTATCTGTCATTTGGAAAACATTCATAACAAATCTTAATATTAAAACAAGTCAACAAAAAACTGTTTCACTTGACGAGGGGCTATTAATGTTGACTGAAATTTATTATTGGTCATGTTATTGATATGTTGTGGAAAAACTTGAATGAACAAATTCAATTTATTGATTGTTGAAAAATAAACCGGTGTTTCAATTTTGTTTTACATTTGGATAACAAATACAACATGTACAGAAAGTTATTTGTCAATAAAAACGGGCAAAAAGTACGAAATACGCCCTATAATGGAGGATTCTTTTTTTATTTTGTCAATTTTGCCGATTGTGGTAAATGAAACATTCAGACCAAATTTGAGGAATTATCGGCTGTAAACATTTGAAAATAGAGATTCTTTATCACAATGGGTTAGCCACCCATAAATTGAACCCCTGGCCATTTTTTTTTTTTAATTTTTTTTTTTTGGGGGGGGGCACTTTTAATGTCTGAAACTCAGTTTTGGCCAAATTTAAATAAAATATACTATTTTAAAATGAACGCTATTAAAAACGACGTTTTCTCTTTATTATTACACAAAATGGCCGCCATTTTGGATTTTGCCAAATTTCAAAAATAGCCCGGATGTGAACTTTTGCACACATGCTTATCTATCGTAAGTCGCCCTCTGAGCCAAATTTGGGTTCATTCGACCGATTAATGTTGAGTTTATTTAACAATTTATAGTTTTGATATTTTTTGGGGGAAATGGCGGCCATATTGGATTTTGGCCAAAAATGCATTTTCGCCTGGTCAAATTTTAATACACCGTCCAGATTCTGAATCAGCAGGGGTTACTACATAAAAAAAGTAAAAATATTATGGGGAGCAAATTGTGTAGTAGGCAGGTCAAAATAAGAAATAAATGGGCTGACCCTAAACAAATTGCAAATAAACGTTTTATTGCTGATTTATGTTAAGAAGGGTCTAGACAATAACATACTAAAAGTTTAGGAGAATTGAAGACCGGGAAAGTTACTAATTTCGAAGATTAGTATTAGCGGCCATCTTGGATTTGCTAAAAATTAAGCCACGCCCCCAAAATGGCGTAAATAAACTTCACAGTTCATAATATTTATTCTTCTAAATATTATTTCTCATATGATACCAAATATTCTCAAATCCCCCCCCCCCCATGTGACCTAATTATGACAGTTTTACTAATTAGGTAAGGCCTAACCTAATTTAGCACGATAGGACATTGTAACTGACATATCATTGATTTTCGCTTCCTAGCTTTCAAATCGTGTTATTTCCCAAGTAATCTGTCCTTTTTTCTTCGGATTTTTCTTCCTTGTAGTGGTATATTGCTTTCTTATTATGTTTTATGCTTCATTGGCATCATAAACTGCCATTATTATGAACAATTATGGCCCCTAAATTTGTTCCATTTTGTATACATACAGTGTGTGGCGTTCCACAGGTAAAATTTTTGATTTTTGGTCCTGGGTCAAGACATTTTGCAAATTTTCAGTCATAAGGAGAGGGGTAATAACAAAATCCTTTCAATTGCCCGATTCGAATTTATGTTTCTGCAATGGCAATGTTGTGCTGTTCGCGGAACAGGTGTTTTAGGCAGAGACTTGATCAAGTTCAGAAAGACATTTCTCATGATGTGAGCGAACATTTCGACTCCAACTTGTTCAGTAGTTTATTCAGAAGTTTTGTCAGATGATAGCCTGATCAGGAACGTCGTCTTAATGCTGGGGAGCTTCCATACGTTCATGAATGTGCTGGGAGCAATTGGGACATTGATGGATGGAAGTGGACTCAAGGACATCATGGAGACGGTGTACGGCGAAAATGCCGTCGTCCATATGATGAGTGGGAAGGCGGTGCAACGAGCATTTCGAGGGCATCTGCTGGTTGATCAATGTCTTACACGCCAAATTGTTGCTAAAATCATGGAGGATGACCCTGACTTTCATGAGCAAGTGGAGGAACTTGAACGACTGTACACGCTGATGGAGTCTGGTGAATGTACCTTAGAGTCGTTGTCGAAATCAGGTTGCATTCGCAGGATTGACAAAACTGTATCTCTCAAAAAGGATGAACTGGCAGCAGCTTCCAAAACCGGCGCACTGTGGGTCAACTATCAGAAGATGTCAGGAATTGCTAGGACACTTGTTGCGGCCGATCGAATGGGGTCTTGGGAGATGCATCTCCATGCCATCTCAGCTTGTTTGCCGATATTCGCAGCAGCTGGCCATCCGAATTATCTGAAGTCGGCTCGTCTCTATCTCCAGAAGATGCGTGCATTGGAAGATGACAACCCTGAGGTGTATCAGAAATTCCAATCTGGGTTCCATGTAACCAGACGCAGCAACCAATACTGGGCTGGCCTTGGGACGGATCTGGTCATAGAACAGACACTAATGCGCTCACTAAAAAGCCAAGGGGGCCTAACACGAGGAAGTGGGATGTCTGAGCACCAGAGAATAGTTTGGACTATGTCTTCAACTGTGTCATCCGCGTACAACCTTGCCATGCAAGAACTGACCGCAAATAGTTATACAACAAGTGAACAACATAAGGAGTTGTCCACCTCCAGAGTGAATAGAGACGAGGCTGACCTTGAAAAAACTGCAGCAAAACTGGACAGTTTTACACCATTTTCAGAGGATAAGTCATTACGCAATATTATCACAGGTGTTAATGCAAATGAGGATGTGAATGTACATGATCTCTTCACAATAGGAAATGATGTAGTTGGAAAGATGGATGGTCATTCTGTTTTCAAATATACACACAAAAGGAGTTCAAAAGTCAAGACACTCGCATCTAACAGAGCAGTCAAGGTTGCTGATGATCGTACGATTGATCCAGCCTTGTTGTTCCAGAGGTTCCTTGTTGTGTCGCAGACGGGTGATCTCCGGTTGGAAGAAGTCATGAAGTATGAACTCTGCCCGTATCCGATGGCATTGTTTGAAGCCAAGAACATCTTGCGCAAGCCAGATAAGCCACAACTAGCAGAAGCGATACGGAACTACGCTAAATCCAAATCGGACAACGCCCATGGGCGGATCCAGGATTTTTTTAAAGGGGGGTCCACCCAAGGTCTTAGGCAGGATTTTGTGAATTGGGTGTGTAAACAAAAAATGTGGGTGTGTAACAATTTGAGTACATGTAACTGGGAAGGGAGTACGCGAAGCGCACATCACGAGCGCGTAGCGCGAAGTCCCTGCGGCCGGGGTTCAGGGCCCGCTTAAGGGCCCTGAAATTGTTTGGTTTATTAGGTGCTCTCTGGCGCAATCTGAGGCCAATTTCTACCTATTTTTTGTTAATGTTGTGGCAATATGAAGCCTGATTTTTATACCATTTTTTTTTTAAATCTAATATTTACCATTTTTAGCTGGAATGATAACTTGAAATAAATTTTGACCAGAGGAGTATATTATGGATACCGGTATTGGAAGTTTGGATTTAAAAACAGCGCACACTGACTCACACTACGTGTAAAATGAGGTAACGGTTAATTGGTCATAAACCTTAGGCATACTTAACATAGGCAGGATTTGGCTGGGAGCGACCGGCAATGACTCCATTTAAAATAATAAACAAATTACAAGCCCTAATAGTTATTAAGTAAGTTTAATTTAAAGTTGTATGTTAAAATAAAATGTTACAAGTTGTGTTTAATCTTTAAAAAACTACACGCCAAACGCCCGCTTGTGCTAGCGGGGTTTATTCCGACCGTCTCTACAAACGGTGGAAAAAGCGGCGTGTTTGTTCCAATTTAGTGTTTAGTAATTTACATAAATTTAGCTTAAATTTAGGTCACGTGACAAATATATAAACACTGTGGTTAGCGCCTATTGCACTCGTTCTGCTGGGGCTACTCAACCGTCACTTCAAACGGTGAAATTCCAGTGTTTTTATTGGCAAGTCTGCCAAGTAAATGGGCCCAGTGGTGAGCCAAGCATGGCATTTGGGGCAAGCCTGCCCCGTTCAAGCTTATGAAAGCGTTAAAAAAATTAAAATATGTAATTGCCTGAAATGCAATAAGAAGGAATAAACAAACTAGCGGCTCGAAAAACTAAGCCAAAAAAGTCTGACTGGGGATGGAGAGTAGAAGGGGAAAAACTTGTTCCGGTGATGACAGACAAAAGTCCGGCTCCAGAGGTACTTATTCAGATGATTCACTGCAACTGTTCCGGAGGGTGCAACACGCTAAAGTGTACCTGCAGAAAGCATGGACTGGAATGCACCAGCGCATGTGGTCATTGCCAAAATGGGAACTGTAACAATATGACTAATGATCCAGTGATGGAAGAGGATGATGAACAAGACTGAATATAAGAAGCCATGAGAATGCGTCACGTTATAGTAAGTTTGTTTAAAATACGGGTTGACCTTAGTAAGGACATAAGAAGTCACCCAACACCACTGAAAACATCTCTAAAAATGAATTATTGGCATCAAAAACATTGTGAAAGACACCAAATTTCCCTGTTGGCTAAAGCAGTTTCAAGTTAGTGCCCATTTGCAGATTTTTGTTACAACGGTCAGACGGGTTTTGGGCAGGGGTAACCCCCAAAATAGTTTAAGGGGCAACCAACACCACCGAAAACATTTTCAAATGCATTACTGATCCCCAAACATTGAAAATGATACCAAATTAACTTGTTTTGGCTGAAGCAATGTGGAGTTTTGGCCGATTGTCCATCGGGGTGTGCGTTGTGGGGTAGGGGTACCCCCAAATATGGTATAAGGGGTTAACCAACATCACTGAAAACCCTTCCATATGAAAGATTGACCCTGAAAACCTAGGTAAAGGTCCAATTTCTATTGATTTTTCATGAAAATTGACCAAGTTATGACTGTTTGAAGTTTTCACTTTTTAATGGAAAATGAGTTAAAATGAGTTAAAATGAGTTAAAAACGGCTAATACTAATCTTCGAAATTAGTAACTTTCCCGGTCTTCAATTCTCCTAAACTTTTAGTATGTTATTGTCTAGACCCTTCCTAACATAAATCAATCATAAAACGTTTATTTGCATTTTTTTTTGGGTTATGTGGTGTATTGACCTGCCTATAGGGTTAACTCATTTTTTTGGGACTGGAGCCTGGACTATAAACGCGAAAAGTATACGCGTTGCAATAACTGATCGCCGGCGAACGCTTAATTATTTTAATGTTCAGTTTTATAATAAGGCAAAGTAGACCTAGACTGGAGTCAAAATCCCGGTCAACAAGCTCAGTAGCCTAGGAACAACAACTCAAATATAGGATGATTATTAGGCCAATTTTTTTAACCTGGCTTCGGTCCTTATTTAATCCAGCTCCATCCTCGTTGCCGTACTGCACGAAAAAAGCCATAGGCACTCGAAGTCAAGGTTTGGGAAACGGCCCTAAATAAACAAATAAAAAGCACTTAATTTTACGTTTGAAAAAATATCTCCTTAATTTTTTCGTTGTTCTTTTACATAAACGTGTACAGTACATTTAATATTAACAGTAATACAAATTTGTAACTTTACTTGTTTAAAACTCTACAATTGACAAAAAATTATATTTCGAAGTGAACAAAGAAATAGGCAAGGCAGGGCTTGAACCTGCGATTTTCAGAGGTCGCAGGTTTCGAGTCCCGCCTTTGCCATTTTCTGTATTCACTTTGAAATGTATGCAAATTTACAAAGTCAGTTTTCCGTGTTTTTGTTGGGTGTATTATAAGATAAAAAGTCGTATCCTCATCGAGTGATCCCCACAATGTCGCTTTCTAGGTCGTATCGTAAAAGTGGGCGTGATCCCTGGCCACACCGCATTCTGGTGTTGATGACTTCTGACTAGTGCCCTCGAACAAAGATGCATGTACATTTGTATACTGACATTTTATGAGACTACCATAGGGTAAGATAGCTCAGTTGGTAGAGCACCAGTCTGGTTTTCCTGAGTTTGCAGGTTCAACTCAATTTCATCTACGGCCCCAGGCACTACCGACAGAGAATGGATAATTTTTCACCCAACAGTTTGCAAGTCCATAGACCAAATACGTTTGTTATTTTGTTTATTTTGATCCTCGGTGCTAACAATAATTGGAAAATTATATTCACAAAAAAAACTTTCCGGAAATATTTCAGTCTTGTTTTCCCCCCCTTCATCAAGGCTTTTGGTGTATACACTTTTGACAATTTACAAGTTAAGCCAAGGACCTTAATTTCTCAGGAAACAAACACACAATTCCCAGATTATTGGACTCGAGCCTATGGGCCAAAACACCTAAAATTTTACTTCAAATTGGTCACGTTGTGCACATCATTGTTCGCCAGTTTTTATTTTCCTCTTTATGCCAAAACATCTTCCCGAAACAAATGGTGCAAAATTCAAACTAAAATACAGACGATCCGTTTCGTTAGTCATTAAGGAAAGGATGGTTTTCAGGACAAATGTGACATTGAAAATAAGTTTTTCCAAACTCAAAAAATGGTTAATATAAAAAAGCAGATTGTAATCTCTTTGAATCATGTGTTTCCGTAAGAGCAAACCCAACAAGTGATCCAAAAAACTAGGTTTGAATATGTAATTGTTTTCATCTTAAACGGAGTTTTCTGCAACGCGACACTGCGGCCTAGTATGATACCCGTGTAAATGAGTCTCGCATGTGGTTTAAGGACACGTTTGGGAATACGCGGTTCTAGATTTCGGACCAGAGTGGGCAAGTATCGGGCTGAATACGGGTGAATGTAGCCAAATCAAAGATCATGGTCGGTGGTGTTGGTGCGGGGGTCGTGTCACAGTCTGGAGCGTGGCCATGCGGCGTCTGTGGCAGGAGCGTTCAGGCCAACTCCATTGAGTGTACGAGATGCAGGAAGTGTGTCCACAGGAGGTGCAGCGGCGCAGCAAGAGGTGCGATGTTCGAGTGTAAGAGGTGCAGGGGTAAAGTGGTACAGCCATCCGCAGCTGACCTGGAAGGCCTGGTGGTGGATGGGGAGTCGTACGAGAGGGTTAAAAGCTTCTGCTACCTTGGAGACATGCTGGATGCAGATGGTGGTGTGGAGTCAGCAGTGACTGCCAGGATTAGAAGTAGTTGGACAAAGTTCAGGAAGTTGGCCTCGTTTCTTACATCTAAAGGGCCACCCCTGAAAATGAAAGGGCAGGTGTACGCAGCATGTGTTAGAAGCAGGATGGTGTACGGGAGCGAGACGTGGGCGATGAGAGTGGACCAGGAGGAGAAGTTGGAAAGGACAGAGATGAGGATGGTGAGGTGGATGTGTGGCGTGACGCTGAGGGAGAGGAAGTCCAGTGAGGAGCTGAGAAGGATGCTGGAGGTGGAACCGATCAAGGTGGTGATGAGGAGGAACAGGCTGAGGTGGTATGGACACGTGGAGAGGAAGGCCGAAGGTGACTGGGTGAAAAGATCAGCATCGATGGTGGTGGAAGGGGCGAGATCTGTGGGAAGGCTGAAGAAGACCTGGCACGATGTGGTGAGGACTGATATGAAGTTACTGGGCCTCAAGTCGACGGACGCCCAGCGGAGTCGGACCCAGCGGAGTCTGGACAAGCGACTTAAAGTCGGATATGAATACTGTTTTAAATTTTTTAATTGCCGCTTATTCGGCCCGAGATTCCCATTAGACGGGTATCATACTAGTCCGCAATGTCGCGTTGCGGAAAACTCCGTTCAAGAAGAAAAACTTATCTTCACTGTCAAATTTGTCCTGAAAACCATCCTTTCCTTAATGACTAACGAAACGGAGCGTCTTTATTTTTGTTTGAATTTTGCACTTATCATACCATTTTTATTTGGTTTTGAGGGTTTATTACATCACGGATATTCTTATGAATGAACTCATTAATATTGAAAACCCCCTAATGTCAGTATTCATCGGTAATTTCCGTTTTTTTATTGTCCCTCTGTCGCGGGTCACCGCTCATGAATTATGCATTTTATTTTATATGGATTTAAAAATGGCCCATGTGCACAACTGTATGTCGCTTAAGAAACGGCGGTGACATGTAGGCATGGCGTATTTGTTGATGGTCCATCAAGGCTTTACCACACTGTAGGTCTTGTACATGCTAATGGAAGAGTTTTTCATTGTCCAAATTATGGCAATAGTGGAGGATCTTGAGATGCTTCCGCTGCAATGAATCAAGACGACCTTGTGGCATCTGCAAGAGTTTCTGTTTAAACAAAGACGAAGATTATACCATTAGTGAGGCTGAAGGGAAAATAACTTTTGTTGAAATGATTTATACAGTTACACAGCTGCATATCTATTTACAAAATGTTTAAACAGAAAGAGGTCTTCCGAAATGTGACCAACAGTAACGTTTCAGTTTTTCATGATGCAACCCGGTCACTTGCTTTATAGCGTAAAGGCTTTAAGTTCCTGGTTTTGTCACACGTGTTACTCCCCGGGTATTTCTTCTCAAGATTTTAACCCTTAAAGGGAAACTCCACCCATAGTTTATAATTGCATAATGTTAAAGAGTGTCAATTGCCGTTGTGACTTGAATTTTATTTCATTTTTATTGGTTTCGGTAATCATACAAAACCAATTTTCTCGCACTGCGCTTACCGTCATGCGAGCCGCCATTTTGTTCTGGCTTATCGGTACATCCGAGATATTGTGACGTAGTGTCTGCACCATCAGTACGCGAAGCCCGATCGATAGCGGCCCTGCATGCGCGAGGAATGCAAGTGAACCCCTTTGTGTACGGCATAATGTATACATAATGTGTACTGTACATGTGAAAGTGGGCTCAAAATCATACGGAGAAGGACCCGATGCCATAATTACTAGCTCACAGATTTTCTATTCTTCTCAGAAAATACAAAAATAAACGATAGTTTGTGGCGCGTCAATTCGATATTCTGCACAGAAATGCAATACATGTACTCGCAATAGTTGGGCGCCGTACAACATACGTCTGCATAATGGCTGCGTCAAGGTAGGATACCAGTGCGAACAACACGCAATAAAGCGATGTGCATCGAGGTGCAGACACTACGTCATAATGTCACGGGTGAGGCGAAAAATTTGAACAATATGGATGCGCCCTTGTACTCCTGAATCGTGAATATAATAGGCGCGCGAGTCGTTCTCGATAACAAATCAAAACAAATTCTCTGCGAAGTCAGTATGTTACCATATATTTGTTTAGACTAGGTAAAATATTATTGAGCCTGGAATTTTCCTTTAAACTTCAACTTCAGGACAAGCTTAAATACATACCTACCAATGAAGACAAAAGCCTCTTTGAAGTGTCTCTTAAGGTTGGCAAGGCAGCGGTTGCAGATGCAAATCTGCTTGTAATATACAATGGGGGTTCTCCTGGTGAAAGCAAGGCACAGATGGAGTTGAGTCAAAAGCTTGGTGACCGGGATGTCAATCTCTGCAGACTGCTTAGCTTTCATGTAATCTGTGCTGGAAATGACACATCAGTTTCCATCTCGTCGGCACTAATGCACATTCGAAATGGTTCTGGAAATTTTTCAGTCCTCCTAAAAGAAGAAAAAAAACCAAAAAACACTGTTTCACAAAAACGAGACTAACAACATGGTTCTACTGCAAACCTTTATTTGCAGTGTCAACTATCGCCATGTCTGATTAAACATTTAGCTTTTCAACCGCTCTGACTAAATAATATTCATAAATACCTGGGACAGTTTAGGCATTCCTATTGGTCGAGAGCCCGTCACGTGGCCGGTATTAAACGGACGATAAAGACATGGCTGGAAACAACATTCTGTCCCCAGGGCTCACTTTATTTCCAACCCTGAACCGTACCTCGTCTCCAATAATAAGAGCGGGTAGTGTTGGGCGCGTACAGCTCGACACCTTGGGAACGAGGTTGCCAATGGCAGTAATAGTCTGGTTCACAGTAAATACGCTTTATTGCATGTATTGTGTAGAGAGCGACAGAGGCGGAAACATGTCATTTGACACAGACAGAATAGCGAAACACCGAAATTTACTTGCGACAATTTTCCCTCGCCTTCGGCTCGGGTAATTATCAGCACCCAGACTCCAAGCGGTATTAAACAGAGTGATTAAAACCTCTCGAACACACATTTATTCCCTTAATAATAAACCATTCTTATACAGCGCATACCACCTATGCGCTGTCATGAAATCAACAATTATTCAAATTGGACAGATATGTTTTGACCCTGGTTTTAAATTGTTCTGCTGTCTCGGTCTGTTTGACAACATCTGGTATGTTATTCCATAATTGAACAGCAGCTGATTGGAAGGAGCGGGATCCATAGGACTTAGTACTTATAGTAACTGGAGGAGTTAACAGAGATTTTGGGAAGAGCGCAGATTTCTAACTGGTTGGTACTCTTGAACTAAACTTTAAAGATAAACGGGCAATACCATGAATACATTGATATAAAAACCAAAACTTTAAAATCTATTCTTGCCCGTATCGGCAACCAGTGCAAATCATAAAGAATGGGTGTAATGGGTTCATGTGTGCGAGTCCTGGTGACCAGTCTAGCTGCCAAGTTTCGAATACGTTGCAGTTTACTGATTTGAGTACCAGGCAGTCCATACAGCAAGATATTACATGTATCTATGCGACACATAACCAATAAAATGAATGAATCAGTTTTTCAGTAGATTTCTTGTCCAAATATTGCCTATTGGTACTGTACCAATTTTACTGGTTTCCAGATTCCATATTCTTCGGACTGCGCGCAGGCGGAAATCAGTCTACCTCAAAGACCAACCACGCTTGCGCAGTTTATCAAAACATTTTTGATCCCATGCTGGGTCTTGTTTATAAATGACATTCAGAGAAAAAGGTTGAAATGCGACATGTTAAAGCATGGCGGTTGTTGACGATCCGTGTCGGAAAAAAAGTTGACATACAACATGTCACCTTATTTTTTATGCGAAGTATTAAAACCGTATAAAACGGAAAAAAAAAAATATCGGCTAGACCTGTGAACGTGGCGTAATGCCACGCGTTGATGGATTACAACAAATATATATTTTCTCATAAAAAATGCTATGTGAGTCACATCTTGAACGATCGCATGCCGACCGTACCACTATACGCTGGGGTGCTCTGCGATGTCACATGTCAGTGTATCGCGTCGCGCCACTGATCAGTGCGTTGCGCGCGTGATACACGTAACACTGACCTGTGTCATTGCAGAGCACCCCCGCATATAGTGGTACACAGTCGGCATGCGATCGTTCAAAATCATGGCGAACAACAAGTTAATTGCAGTAATCGCTCGATCGAATACTGTCGTCAAATTTTCTGGATTTGCAGGTCAAGAATTGATCGTGAGTACCCCTATTAGTCCATTACGATGTTCTTGGACACACATGGAAGGCTAGTATTTAGGTGATTTTGAGGTATTTTGTTTAGTATTTTTGTGGATTTTGGAGACATTATAAACCACATATAAGACATTTGGCATGATGCATGTAGTACTTCCTCGGACTCGAGTAAAAAGTAGTAGTAGAGCCAGATTATGTCTAAATGTTAAAAAAGAGATAACTAGAGTAGAGTCCAGTAACTCGGACTACCCATCCCCATACACTGCCTAATCCGAGTAACTTGGACATTATTTATTACTGTTTTAACATCTGGACCTGATCTTGCGATATGTACTAATACAATAGGCTAATACAAAATAATACTACATACGTTTTCCTAGTTCCGGATCGCAAAAAACAAACCAGGCTGTTTTCGGCAAGTCTAATCCTCGAAATTTAAAAGAAATAGGTTTAGTACTGTAGTTTACCTTGAGTAATCTACTAGTTGCGGATCAGTTTAACCAATTCTGGATCGGGTAAAAAACTGTTTCGTACATAATCAAACGTTTTGAGTGACATGTCGCAGAATATTTGTTCGTGGTTTTGCGGCTCCCGTGATTTCTACAAACCGTCCAAACATGTCAAAGTACGAGTCGAAAATCTAGCCAAAATTCCTTTTTTTCTTCAAAATGCACTTCATCAAAAAAAATAGTATTGGAGACCAAGCCATAAGAGGTAGTTTTTATTTTAAGCGATCCGGAACTAGGAAAAAACCCGGAACTAGGAAAACAACTGACCTGTACTGTAGTAGTCTCCCCCCAAAAAACATCCGATTTCACCCTCAACTAATTGCCACATCTGCAACACGTTTGCGTTGGACTCCACTTTCTTTACCTATTTTTTTGGGAACAGAAGGTGTTGTGTTTGTGGCATTAGGTGTATAAGAACATGAGTAAGTAATTAACATTAACAGGAAAATGGTAACGATCATAAATGTGCCCGAAAATGACAATTGACATGGCGGCTTTTCCATACATACTGTACCATGTACATGTATCTCGTGTTCGAAATAACAATACGCGAATGTTGCCAAGTACAAGTACGGAACCTTTTCTTTCATTCTGCATTTCCATTTAATCTAAATTTCCCAAATTTGAAGAAAGAAACAAATCATACTTACGAAGAATACCACTTCACGGATACTATGGGAAAATCGGCGATCAAGCACCACTACTATAGCTAGTACTAGCCTGTACAAACGTATTTTTCTCGATAATAAGGAGACCAGCAAAAGTTATGTTGGTATGTGTACAGCTGGTAGTCGGCAAATCGTGTTCTTTATTGTTGGGAACCAACGATGCCTAGAAGCGCCCGACACAACAACAGGATTCTTCCAAAACCCTCGAAGGGATAGTTATTTTTACCCAAAACCACGGTTTTTAAATGCCTAAATTCAAAGTTTGCTCACTAATTCTCTTATGGTACTATAGCAACCAATTTTATCAAATTATAACTCCTTTAAATTTTTTTTTTTAAGAAAAAACTGAATGTCTCCTTAATGTAAGAATTTTTACCGGGGTGATATGACAGTCCCATTGTTGTCTGCAGTATAATAAAACATCTGCTACCTTTAAAAAATAATGGAACATTCCACACATTAGTGAAGTTCATTTTCTGCAAAATGCTCCTAGAGGGCGCCTTTCAAAGTGAGTGATTGCCTTGTTTACAGCCATCAAAACATTAGGGAGACCCGAAAATGTCTCCTAATGGTGTATTTTCAAACGGTGAGGTGTCGCCCAACTGACCCATTTATACAAATAATAATAATAATAATAATAATAATAATAATAATAATAATATCGAGCGTTGAGGACGCAACACACAACTGACTGCTCTGATATTTCCCGTAAAATTTGCCGGATTGAGGGTGAGATTTTCGTTTTTGAACCAAACTGTTGCCTTATAAGAGACTGTACATCATTTTGGTGACTTTAGATCCAGTTTTTGGCGACGCAGGAGTGAGTTATTGTGGGCCCTTCTAATTCGGCTTTCGGTGCTCTCCGGAGCTACCGACGCCATTTTGGATCATGGGTTCACATGCCCCACACAGCGCAGGGTTAAAGAGGCCCAACACAATAAAGTTCTTTACAAATGCCATTGAAATAACCCCAGAAGAAGTCTACCAAGCCGTAGCCAAAGATCTCAACACAACAAAAGCCACGAAATGCATCGCCCAGCTAGACAGCGGATGGTACAATATAACCTTTGCCGATGAAAATGACTGTGACGTAATAGCAACCCACGGTATCACAATAAGTGGAATGTTGATACAATGCGAAAGAGCGAACATCTGGAATTCAGTTGTAGCCTACGTTAAAGCACCGTACGAGATGTCAGATGCAGTAGTGCAGAACGCCCTAATGGGATATGGAACAGTAGTTAACGTCAGGCGCCAATTCCACGCTTTTGACCCCGAAGTCGAGAATGGCGTGAGGAGTATACTAATCCGAAACATAAAAAAACCAATCCCTAGTTTCATCAGAGTAGGCTCTTTCAACCTTTCAGTGCGCCACAAAGGACAACAAAAGACGTGTCGCCTTTGCCAACAACCAGGCCACGTAGCGTGTGACTGCCAATCAAAAGGGCGTTGTTTCGTATGTGGAGACAGTAATCACCGGGCAGACCACCACAACGCACAGACCACACGCAACACTCGTGCAGTAGAAGATGCGCCGGCACAGGAAACAGATGAAGACGACGATCGCGAGAATCACCTTAGTGCAGATGAAGACTTGGAGACCAACAAGGAAGAAGACGGAGAAGACGAAGACGAAGATGGAGAAGACGAAGATGACGACGAAGCCGAACCCCCTGGTCTATCTTGGGGAGAACGGGTACAAAGACACAAACAGAAACTACACAATCAACGACAAAAGCAACGGCAGAAGAGGGAGCAGCAACTTAGACAAGAGCAGCAGGTACATAAACTGTCGAAACAGCAACAGAAACAGGAACCTCAACACAGTAACAAGCTACAGGAGAGCAAACAGCGTCAGGTGGCGCAACAGCAGGAGGGACACAACCAAGAAGGCGTGAAACCGAATACAAGCCGTTTACAAGCAAGCGAGAAGCAACAAGTGAAGACACCGCAGGAGAAGCCGAGAGACGAAGCTACCAAAGTCGAATCCACGAGAAAGGGGGCATCTACCCAAGGCAAAAAGAAAATCGGGGGAGAAAGGACAACCAGAGAAAAAACACCAGGGAAACCAGTGGAACCAACAAGGGAGAGCCGAAAGGACCGCAGCACAAAGAAGTGGACGAAAAGCAGAGACAAGCAACAACCTCGGCAGACACACACAGCAAGAAGGATCAGCGGCCTCCGAGGAAGGAGGAAAAACCAGTAACAAGCAAGGACGGACAACCAAAACAGAACCAAAAAACACAGGGTTTTTGGGATGAAGATGTAAGCGACAGAAGGAAACGAAAGCTTGACAACCCGCAGGATAGGAAAGAGATAGAGGAAAACATCGAACAAGACGAAGAGCCAGTATCTACTATGGAAACGGACAAGCGTGGGGAGGAAGCCAATGTCGTTCCCTACTACAGGGAAGGAGTTCAAAGATACAGGAAAAAGAGAGGAACAGGAGCAGTTGTTCAGCTGGTCAGAGACTCCAGATCTCCCCAAGTCGCACAATCACCTCGAGGGAGAGGACGAGGAAAGATATCGGGTAATGGAAACTAATCTGACAGCCCTAACGATAGTCACTCTAAATGTCAATGGGCTTCGTAATGACACGAAGAGAGATATGTTTTTTTCTTATCTTACTCGCAAAAAAAGTCGACATTGTTTTTCTACAAGAAACTCACAGCATTAGTTCTGATGAACAAATGTGGACTAAGGAATGGGGTGGCAGCTGTATTTTCAGCCATGGCTCTAGTAACAGTAGGGGAGTCGCCATCTTTACTTCATATAAAAGTGGTATTCAACTGATAAAACCTCAGCATGATGTTGACGGCCGTTGGGTCAAAGGTGATATTGCCATCGACGACAAGGTTATTTAATTGATTTCGATATATGGTCCTAACAGCATGGTCGATAGAAAACTATTTTTCACTAGATTTCAACAATTCCTCTTCCAAAATGATTTCGACGACTGTATAGTAGCAGGGGATTTTAATTGTCAAGTGTCCAATTCTGGAGACACGAGTTCCAAAATTCTTCAGAATATCATTGAAAACAATGGTTTTGTTGACGTAGGTGAGACGCTTGGCAACATTAGCCCCACCTTGTACCACAAGGGAATAAACAAAACTAGTCGCATCGATTATTTTTTTGTTTCCCAAACTGTCATGTCGCAAGTTCAGGAGTTTTCTGTCAATAGTACTGGTCTATCGGATCATAGAATTATCGCGATCAGATTAGGAGAAAGCTCCATGCTTTTAGGACCTGGCAGATGGATTTGTAATAATACCGTTCTAAGTGATAACGATTGTAAAACAAGAATTACAAATTTGTGGAGGTATTGGAAATCTAGGAAAATAGATTATAATGATATTCTCGATTGGTGGGACATTGGTAAGAGCAGGTTAAAGGAAATCATTAAAGATTACAGCAGTCATCAGAATTACCTTGAGAAGAAAGAAAAAAACGATCTTCAAAAGGAATTAGATACTTTACTGAATTCACAGTGTACGGTTGACAAAACCAGGTATATCGAGTTGGAAAGAGTAATTAAGGCTCACGAGTACAGAGAATGGGAAAAAACTAAATTGCAACTCCACATAAAACAGAAAGTGAGTGGTGAAAAACCTAGCAAATATTTTTTCTCTGCGGTCAAGCAGCATAAGAGATTTAATTTGATTGACGGTCTAAAAAGTGACCGAGGCGATTTGTTAACAGGGACTACAGATATGATTAATCATGTGAAGGAATTTTATGGTAAATTGTTTTCCTCCGAAGGCCTTAACAATCATCATCTTAATCAAATTCTGCGTAGAGTAGATACGGTCTTTTTTGATGACGATATGGTCAAAGAAAGTAACAGAGAAATTAATGCTGACGATCTTTTTAACACGATTAAGGCAATGGCTCGTGATAAAGCGCCTGGTTCAGATTCTCTGACGGTTGAGTTTTATTTGATGTTTTGGGATGTACTTAAGGAAGATTTTCTCCAGGTTGTTAATTATTGTAAAACGAGTGGCAGATTACCGAAATCTATGAATTTGGCTTTAGTTCGTCTAATTTATAAAAACAGAGGGGAGAACAATGATTAAAAAAATTGGAGGCCTATTAGCTTGTTGAATGTTGATTACAAGATTATTTCTAAAGTCATTACGCAGAGGTTATCCAAGGTCATGCCTTTTGTTGTTAATGAGGCACAAACATGTGGAGTGAAAGGTAGAAGTATTCTCGAAAACCTAACTGTTATCAGGGACACCGTTGACTACATTAACATAAATAGACAAGGTGCTGCTCTCATCAGTCTTGACCAAGAGAAAGCTTTTGACCGCATTGAGTGGAAATACATGTATGCCATCATGCACAAAATGGGTATCCCTGGTAAAATTATCGAGTGGACTAGGATTTTGTACCAAAACCCTTTGATTTCGGTCAATGTTAATAATTATTTTACAGAACCCTTTCGTGCGGAGCGCGGCATCCGTCAAGGATGCCCGCTTTCGCCTTTGCTGTATGCCTTGTGTGCGGAAGGTCTGAGTAGTCTAATTAGAAAAAAACGATTGTATTAAGGGTGTTGATATTATTTCGGATAGGGTCAAAATCATCCAGCATGCTGACGACACGAGTATTTTTGTCACTGGCAATGATGATTTTGACGTCCTCCAACGCATTTTTTACACTTATAGTGAAGGTTCGGGTTCAAAAATTAATTGTCACAAAACTACAGGTCTTTGGCTGGGAGCTTGGAAAGACAGAAAAGACACCCCCCTCAACTTTCAGTGGAAAAACGATCAATTGAAAATCCTGGGTATTTTTTTCGGTAACAGTGTCGATCCTAGAGACAATTGGAACAGTCAAGTCTGTAAGGTTAAATACGTTCTCAATCGTTGGAAAGGACGGTCACTTACTTTGAAAGGGAAAATGATAGTTATTAATAGTCTTGTCGGCAGCCTTCTGGCTTACTATGGGTCCATCTTACCCTGTCCCGATCAAGTTATCAAAGATTTGAACACCAGTATTTGGGATTTCTTTTGGTCCGGTAAAGGAGATAGATTAAAAAGGGTTACTGTTAGGGGGCCGTCTAGACTCGGAGGACTAGGAGTCGTAGATGTAGAGTCAAATTAATTCCTTAAAACTTAAATGGTTACAGAGATACAATCCTTCCAGTAACAGTAAATGGGCCAAGTTGTTTGAATTTTGGATTAACAAAGCCGGCAGTAGAAATAATCTTGGTTGGTGTGTTTTCAATAGCGACAAGTCTATTCACCCAAGTACGCCTATTTTCTATAGAGATTTGATTCAACTTTTTTTAAAATTAAATGGAAAAATTGTATTGCTGGTTAGCTGTTGTAACGAAGCGAGAAATATTCTTTTGTGGAAAAATTATGTTATCACTGATTGTAACCATAGTATGGACACCAAAGTTTTAAAAGATTTTGGGATGTATAACCTTAATCATGTTATGGATAACAATGAGCTCTGTACATATACACAGTTGGCCCAAAAATGTAACATCAAGTTGATTATTGCAGGCAGAATTCGTGAAGGGTTAAGAAAACATATTGCTCCCCGATTTCTGGTAAGGGCAATCCGATCCCAATTTCCCAAATTACTGCCAAAGATGTCTACAGTAAGATGGTAGAAAATGCTTTTCTCCCCAGCAAAGCAGAAGGTGTTTGGCAAAATAAATTACAACTTGTGAATACTCCTGATTGGGAGGAAATATGGTTAAACGGTACAAGACAAGTTCTAGATCACAGTGACAAAGACTTGTGGTATCGAATTAAACACAGAATTCTTCCGACTTTGGATGTTCTTTTTAAAATGGGCAAAGTCTGTAAACAAACTTGTTGTCTCTGTGATCATGCTGAAGAAACTCTAGAGCATTTGTTTATTTTCTGTATTAAAACTTGGCCTGCATGGATTTTCATTGAAAATATTTTACGTACTTATACCGGAGACAATTTGTTTTACTTGAATGACAACAACAAAGTCCTAGGTTACGGAAAACAACTTTCGGATGTGCCCATATATCTTATTGGTAAGCTATTGAACACTATTTGGCGCACTAGATGTATGATTTTGAGTGATAAGGTAAAAAAGGACGATTCTCGTCTAATTAATGTTTACAAAAACAATTTGAAAAATTCTTTGAGATTAGAGAAGCAAAGGTTGCCTGAGAACGAATTTATCACTACTTTTTGTAAAAATAACGCATTATGTAAAGTTAACGATGGAAATTTAGTTATTTCCTTTTAATGTCATCGTTCTGTTTTAATTTTGTTTGTAGTTTTGTGAACATTTTGATTTTTTCCTTGTAATCTTAACTGTATTTTGTGTGGTACATTGTTTACTCTGTACTTTTTGTAATATATATATTTAAAGTGGAATAAACGGAGTCTTAGAACTCCAACAGGAAAAAAAAATAAAAAAAATTAATAATACTAATAATAATAATAATTTGGGAGGCTAATCATCCTTACTCGCAGGAGTCGCAGATGGTGTGCTGAATTGCGAAGGACGCGGCTACAACGTGGTCGAGTCGCTGGCACGTAAAGGCGCCTACGGCAGCCGGCCACATCGACTCATATATGACTACGGAGCACAGCCTGAGATCAAAAGTGTTTGATTTTTCAGGAGGGAGGAAAACCGGATGACCTGGAAAAAAACCTCGTGGCACAGGAGAGAACCAACGCACAACTCTACTCACATATGGTCCGGGCCGGGAATCGAACCCGGGCCACATTGGTGAGAGGCAAGCGCTTTACACACAAGCCACCCATGATGGCGCATTACCGTCAAACACCTTATTGCCATGCAAATTTATTTTGGCCAATTATAATCTGTGGATGATGTGTTATAAATCATGCATTCCACTTACTCGTACACATTCTGATAGCATCTCCTTGCCTTCTGGATCCTATTTGTTATCTCAAGCCCGCATGAACTTTTCTCAATAAAGTTCCTCCTTCCCTGTTTACAGAATTGAGTTGGGAGAAAAATAATGTATCAAGTTGTTTTAAAACTACAGTAAGTTTATATGGTTCACTCATTTGCAATAAATATTTTATTTCAATGTGTTTGGATAGGCCTATCTTTCTAGCTTGAATTCTAAAGCCAGTTTCACCCCATGGCGAATCTCCACATAATGAGGTTTAGAACTGGAATGTCTAGCTCTAAAGCTTTTGACTTGTTGAGATTTATAGCTGACTATTTCAAAGTACATTCTATCTAAAACTCCAGCAATATTTCCATTGTAGCCCTAGCCTAACTCAGAGTCTACGTGACATTATGTTATTGAACTTGAAACTATTTTCACTTATTTTTTGTAATGACATGCATGTGACAACGCCGAGGTCTAATAATGTGTTCAGTTAAACTAGATATTGTTACGGCTTGCCATGCGATTCTGAGAATCGCATGGGTGCCGGCTGTTCAATGATCTAAAAAAAAATGGAACAGAAATTGCGAATAAATCCATGCCTAACGTTAGGCTACACCTTTATAACTGCTCTTCTCATCATATACCGACTTGTGGAACACGTTGTCAATCAATAGTTTTTGGTCAAAAGAAGCCAGAAGGTCGCCTGCCGTAACAATAGCCACTATACCCCCACTGCGAATACCAGGCATGCTTGACCAGTGCGGGTACAATCTTCTTATTCCTCCAATGGTAAAATTAAAACGGTAGCTTAACACTTGGCAATGTTTCATTTTGACCTTAGCCTTAGGCCCTATAGTATGATGGTTTATACACGAACAATTTGCACTTGAGTTGGTAAATTTCTTTTAAAAAAAATCATTAAACTGACGGTGAATTGTCGGTGAAAACTTCCTCTCAAATTAGCAGACACCGCGCCGCCAGTCAAACAAAACAATGGCGGCCGTCGCCAACTTTTATTTTGTGATCATTTTTTTGCTTGTATCACGTGACATTACGTCACGAAGCCTCCACGAAGTCACCTCCTCGGCAGGCTTCATAAATTAGCCAAAAATTGAGCCGCTTGATGAAGCCAAAGCCAAAGCCTCCATTTGGTATGGGCTTCAAAATGGCGGAATGAAGACGAAGCCGAAGCCGAAGCCAAAGCCGGGGGTTTAGAAAACAGCCCTAGCCTAGCGCGTACACGCGAGCGCGCGCGAGCTTGTTGCTGCGCACTAGGAGTTCGCTGGTTAGTCAGATTAAGGCCATTAAAATGGCTGAAAAAAAGCACCTTGCCCTTCACCGAGACCACGACGAATAAAGGAAGTGAGTATTTTGCTTGTATAGATCTCTATGTAGTAATAAGAACTACTCAGCAAATAATTTAAGCGTGAGCTAGCGAAAGCTAACGTTAATAACACTTGACATATGCTTGAGCTTGGTGAGTTGGTCTGGACGCATGGAGTGCTTGTGTCTTCTTTAACGTTAACCTTTGACATTTGATATTGCTTATCTTTACTATTGTCTCGTAAAACACTCGACAAAATATTGGTACTTGGTTTACACATGCGGTGCTCATACAGCCATCCTGTTTTAGGCAAATATCTAGATAGGCCCCTAATTAGACACATATGACATAACACCCACGTTTGAAGCATGGTTGGCATTTTGTATCCATTCCAATGGCTTTCCCCAAAAATTATATGGTGCATTTCTTTGTCCCCATCCGTAAGCTTATCTTTTGTAGTATAGGCCTAACTTTAACTTATAACTTTAACTTTAGGCATATAATATTAATAAACACATCAAGTCTGTCAATCCCAAGCTTATATGATTGAGGAGATGTAGGGGTAGTGTACACGGTGTGTAAGCCCATGAAAATCGACATGCCAAATGACTGCCCTATTTCTAACATTTACATCCTGTAAATGTGTAATACATGTATAAATAATAAGTACTTAAATACAATACAACATTTAGTGGGGCAGATATGTGAAACAATTGTGGGTTTTTTCATAGAAGCATGACATTTGGCACAGTTGTAGTTTATGACCCATACAACATTTTAAGAAATGGAGCCACCGCGAAATAGTTCTAGGTCGGTCTTGGCGGCCATTTTGGAAAATGGCAGTGATAAACCATTAGCGACACAGGGAATTTAGGGTTATCTTGCAATGAAAGGATCTTGGAGGTTCCGATTTATCACAGTAGCATTCCAGAATGTTAAAACATTGTCTCTAAAATGCAGACAGTGAGATATGCATATTAAGAGAATAAGTGCCGAGTCAGCAAAATGTCAAACGTGCACAATCTTAGAAACGCTACTATTTAAAACACACAAAAACACACAGCAATGATGAACACATGTTTATGCAATTGGAGAGTAAAATATTGTTAACCATTTACCAATGCATGTGAAACTATTAAACCTATCAGTATCGGGGAGCTGCAAACTAGTGGAGGACAAATGCTGAGTCAGCAAAATGATTTGCTAACATTAAACTTGCGTTCGTTTAGTCTATACATTGCAGTCTCGTCCACCACACTGGCACAGAGCAGTGCACTTCAATGCTGCCTTCTTGCACTTGCCCCTTTCCTGCACAGCCTTTCTTGCAACCGCAGTGCAGGAGTTCTCTAGATGAACTGCTGGCCTCAGGCAGTTTGGTCCACAGTGATTTTCAGATGTCGGGGTCAAAACACCCCCAGTCAGCTGGGGATGGAATGTCAACATACACTTCCAGAGCCTTGCCCCAGCAGTGTCCACCCTGGTACACTGCCCTCTTGATATGCTGCACTAGGGCTGCTTTGGTCGGGGGGTGACATCTATGGCACGTCCTTTCTTGGCGAACATCTATTGACATGCTTCGTCTATGTTCTCCAGGCTGCTGTTGCGGTTGTACAGCAGGATGATGAATCGTCACTTCCTCACATACCTTCAAAGTTTCCCAAGCTGCCTTCTCGCCTCGTGTAGCAAACGAAGATACAGTGTCACACCCGGTGAAGGCATAGAATAATGGCAGAGCTTGGGACTTGTCGGGACCAAGGAATGCACCTAAAGTGTGCAGCTGTACCGAATGCCACCCACAGTTCCTGAATTGCAAGTTTGTATACTACTGCCACAGCGAAGACAACAAGGTCTGTGTCCACTGTGCGCAATATAATCTTCTGGAACCCATGGTTGACTGCATCTGCCAGGTGCAGCATCATCATCTGTGTATCAGCCTCCTTATGGTTGCATGGGGCGAGACCAATAATATCCTGTGAAAGGCTGCACAGAACTTCTGAACCGTTTGTGGTGACTATCTGCTTGTCCGTTTCCAGGCGACTGATGTGCTTTGTCAAGAAGGCAAACAACTCAACCTTGTTGGCATCTATCTGCAGAAACTGCTGCCAGTTTCCAGGTAGATTCGTGGATCCATAAACTCTCCTCCTGATGCTCTTCCCCCGCTTGTTTCTAGTCTGAGATTGCAGGCTGTTGTCACAGTACTGGATCCAGACCGCGTCCACTCAGCTGGTATGCTGTAGCTGAGCCTGAATATATGGCAAGAAGACTGACTAGTCATCAAAGGTCTTGGCAGCGCCGGGTCTCAGGAAGTTGACAACCACAGCCCTATCTAAGATGATGACATTAGTATCCGGGACATCGCTTTTGGACTCTGCGCATTTCTCCAAACATCCCACCAGGTCAGATTTGGTACCTAGTCTTAGGTGGCCCAGCTGGTATATTGATGGGGGACCGGCTTGGTTCTCGTGACGAAAGAAGTCATCCAGGTTGCCACCTCGTGTCTGGCAGGCAATGTAGAGTCGTGAGAAAAGTGCGCAGTCACTTTTTAGGGAAGAGACTTGAAGTTTTGCTTTCGACGTCTCTTTAGTAGGAGGCCAACTGAACAGGTGCAGTTTGTTCATCTTGATTGGTTCTACCATGGATGTTGTTCTTTCGATCAGTCGATCATCGAGGAAGGTATCATACTGTTGCTTTCCTATATTCCTCAGGAGTTTGGGCGAGAGCAACAGCTCCACCTTCAGCATTGGCAGCAGCATTGTTCTGTTCATGGGCTTGGTCAATGGTCATGGATGAGAACACCTGGTAGGTCTTGTAAACTGTGAAGTTTCAGCTGTTGAATTCAGAAGCGATCTCTGGATGGGCATATTGCTGAGACTTATCATGTCTCGAATGTGAATGGGCACCCATTTCGCGTAGTTGGTGTGGTCCAGGCTGAAAAACCATGGTGCAAGCTTGGTTAAGCAGTCCACATACAGGGGGAAGTTTGCCGTTCTCAGTGACCTGACGTATGTCAAGACCAGGAGCTCCATCTGTAGTCCTGTGTGCCAGAACTGGAACTGTGGAATTGCCAGTCATCAAGTGTCTCTGGTTCGTCTCAAGGTTCCCGTGTACCATAGTAGGTGTAGGCCTTTTTCAGCAAGATGTGCAGGCGGCTCGCTGTAACTTGATGTGTGTGTCTGGTTCGAGTAACATGGGATGCCTTCAAAAAGGAATAAGCGGGCCCTGCCAATGCTACCTTAGCCTGGACAAGTGCCTCGACCCAATTCAACCACTGTCTTCCAGCCAGTCTCCTAGCACTTTTATTCCAGCCATCTCAATATGCAATCCTCCCAGGATGATGATGAAGTGTTCTTCTCCGTAGGTTGCTGGCCAGTTCTACTGTATCTGCTTGGAGATGGTGTAGTGGCTGGTCCACAGTGATCACTGGTCCGGGTCGAGTTGATGCACAGTCTGCTTAACCACGTCCATCGAGTGTCGTATATCACAACAGACTTGGAGTCTTCAGAAAAAAGAGGCAACAGTGCTGTGATAGCAGGGGGACACTATTAGCATAATCAAATTAAGTGACATAGATTGGGTTGTTTATTATATATGTACACTTTAGTTATATGATGTAACAATGGGGGGAGCCCATTTCTATAACCTCGGGAATTCCCTCTTTTCAGATGAAGCTCATCAATTTCACGTTTTTTAATTTCCGATAATAAGACTAGACACTGATTCTCTGCATGTCTATAAATCAGTGTGTGTACACCAGCAAATGCTTTTAGAAGCGGCAAAATATGGATGTAGCCCTTGCCCCCCAGTTGATCAGCCAGTGCAACTGGTATAATGCCAACCTTGGCTATATGCCCCATGTATCATACAAGTACAGCAATGAATACTAATTTCCAACAATATGTCAAACAATATAAAAAACATACCTAAATGTTAAACATGCTGAAGAGAACAAATGGTGGAATTATGGCATTTATATTATCCTAGCAGTGATCCAAGCATTTCTCGCACATGATTTATGACTAGCTGACTTGTTTGATTGTATGGCTTTTTTTGAGTAATTCATGTTATTTATACTGTTAATTAGCATTAATAATGATAACAAATGTCCTTAAACACAACATTCAATGTTTATTCACATGGGATTATTTTACGGTGGCTCCATTTCTGAAACTCTTCCTTTGGACCTTATCTAGCACTGTGCCAAATTTCATGCTTCTATGACAAAACCCACAATTGTTTGATATATTGCACGTATCCGCCCCACTAATTGCACTCGGTGAGTTAAAATGCGAATTAGGCCCCTATGTGAACATGAATTCAACTTCTTCAAAATAAGATCACAATGCCAAGATACATTTTCCATTCATCAATGATTATTTACAGGCAACCCTCCAAAAGATGTCTTGGTTCAGTGGAATGATGGCACGAAGAATATTGTGAAATCCAACGAGTTAAAATTCCGTGGATCATTACACGAACATCAGCGGGTAAAGATGAGGTGGAAAAGAAGTTGGTGGAGGGGCAAGGTGCTTGCCTATGAATTAGCCAGTCAAGGTATTTGATAACTGTACTCAAAAGAAGTACCCATTATACATGTAGCTGAAATTAGATTGGAACTTAAATAAATAACATTTTCTTTAAAAAGCCCATTTTCATCCATCCAATTTTTTTTTTTCAAATTAAAAAGGTTAATTGCTTTGCTTCTTGAATTGTAGATACATCTTATGAGTCTGATGAGTCCTTGGATGACATGGATGTTCCATTTGAGCAAGGTACGTACATTTGATCCTGCATGTGTGCTATTGATAAGGATGGCAAAAACGTATGACAACATGATGAGTGTCAAAATTGTTATAATTGGATCTTGTACCATTCTGCAGATTCCTCTGATGGTACATACAGTCACACTATTAGGGAGCTCAGTGACAGTGACTTGGACGAGATGGATGACCTTTCTCTTACACAGCTGAAGACACACCTAGAATCAACTCAAAGTGTGTATCCATGAGTAGTTGTAGTAGTAATGTACATTAATTTAACAATGTATTTAAATGTATTTAACAAAAAGTATGATTCCAAATGGTGTTCTTCTTAGAGTCTTCTTGTGCAGATACCAAGCCTTTATGATATAGTTCCTCCCTCCTGATCTTAAATACAGGTCAGGTCTGGCTTGTAGGGAATTGAGGGGGGGGGGGGGAATATCAGGTGTCCCGAAGGCACAGCCTGCTTCCTTGAGCACCACCCCCACCCCCCCCCCCCCCCCCCCCCCCCCACCCCCCCCACCCCAAATAAAGTTTCATATTAGTCAACGGCTGAAAGGGGGGGGGGGATCTACTACTGTTACATGACGCCTGTTGGTCGAATTTCTTGCAATTAATAAGTATGGACAGAAACTGTTATTTGTAATGTTTTCATTGAGTTATGTTACTGTCCTACAGAGCCACTTGAATCTGATGATGAGAAGTTGAATGTTACTGACCTAGAGGAAATGGATGACGTACCATTGATGCAGTTGCAGAAACATTTGGCATCTCCCAAAAGTAAGTTCATCTGAATGTGTTATTCATGTGAATGAGCGATGTGTAGTTGCATCAGTTTACCCTTACATGATGCCATCTGAGATTAATTTTCATTATCTAAAAATATTATTATTATTAATAATAATAATAAATAATAAAAACTTATATAGCGCCTTCCATTTATAAAAACAAACAGTAAAACCAGCGTACACAAATAAAATATATCAAAATGTAATCCTACATAATACAATTAAAATAAAACAGCCTAATCTACATACATATAAAACTTATGAATTAACAATCCCAGTAGACGTTCAAAACTATAAACCATGAAAACGAAAGTCACTGTTAATGTGCTTATTTATTTGCCTTCCAGAAAAGATGACACCATCGGCAGCTGCAGTTTGTCCACCCTCTCAGCCTGGTAAGCACCAGTTGTTCTGTTTGAGTCACTCACTTTGGTTCATTTGAATAGTTCAAGTAAAATGTGTTTCACAGTTAAGTGGTTCTCAGTTCTGTAAGAGGAAAAAAAACTTCAGCCAGATACATTTCAGCTCACTTTTTCGACATTTTTGGCCACTGTACACTGCATATTTCCTACATAACAACCTCAATTAAATGCAAATTATTTCACAAAAGTGTTTTTTTTGCAGCCCAATCCCTCAACGCCCACAAGACAGCTACACCAAATGAACTGGCTGCCACAGCCATCCATGATGCAACAACACCTTCAAAGGAGGCTGGTGAACACCATATGATGTACATACCTCAACAGTGTTCAGTGTTTCATTGTCTTGAGGACATTTTTGCAGCATGCTCTAATTGTCAGTGCTTATTGTGCTTTGAACATTTTATTAGAAGTGATGCCTGTTCAAATCACAATGAGCTTTTCTCTACATACCTAGCTGAAATACCATCCTCTGTAATAGACTTTCCTTGTATTGTTGAGGTTGACCCAACATATAACACTCGTATTCAGGATGAAGTGCTAAACACAGTTAATGAGGGAATGAACATTGAGGTTGACCCACCTGACAACACTCGTAGTCAGGATGAAGTGCTAAACACAGTTAATGGGGGAATGAACATTGAGGTTGACCCACCTGACTCGTAGTTATGTTCTGGAACTTTCGACAATTGTTTTCGCGCCTCCGACGATACGAGGTGGCCGGTGTGACGAAGTGTGTGCTAATGTTCAAGTTGTGCAAGGTAAGACTGCGAAATCTCCCCACGATATCCTTGGAGAATTAAAGCCAAATAATCCAGTATAATTGTAGACAAAATTGGATTTCGAAAGGAACTTTCTGGACCCTCTGTGTGGATAAAAAGTGTGCGGAAATCATTCAAGTGATTAGAGGCGAGTCGAATGTGTCTCGCCTCTCGAGTAACGATGTATCGTGTTTGCACGGCTTTTTGTTTCTTGCTGTCTAAAAACTTACAAAAACGTACTCGTTATGCATAATATCTCCTTTTACCGTTACACGGTAAAAGGTTTTATACACAGCGAAAGCTCATGCGGCCTCCTTACCCTCTCATGGCATTTCTTTGACATTTACACCCTCATCTAATTTGTCAGTCGTACCACGAAAAGATTAACAATTGAATCAATCTTGACATAATCTCGTAGTACAATAACCGTAGATTTATTTAATATTGATAGTTTGTGTTGACAATCAGTTTATTTGAGTGATATTTTACTCGTAATCAAAACGTCGTTTTGTGAAATTATTGTTTGCCTGTTTTGAGGCAACACGAACGTGACGTATCAAGTTACGACGGTTCGTGAAACGACGAAGCGGTGTCTTTGGTCCAACCACGTGCGACGTATCCCTACTGCGCATGCGTTGACTGGTTTTCACTTGCTCCATGAACTGCATTTGAGTCATGAAGGAGGTAGGATGGCTTAATTTCAGTCTTCTTTCAATGTTTTTAAATGATGTTTTCTCATCCACTGCCACAGTACTGAAAGTCATGTCATGGCCAATAAAACCATAACAGTCTGTTCAAATGTTTGTTTCAAATTCATTTCAATATTTAATTAAATCATCTTCAACTCACTGGAACCATGTCTTGGCTCAAATTCATTCATAAATCCATTAAAAAATGTAGGTGCTACAATTATTAATGTCATATTTTACTGTGATGTTAACATCATAGCATTAATATTATAGCCACATTAACTGTGATACTTGATGATTTAACTAACTTAATGTAAACAAGAACAACCAGTCTGATTCAACCAAAGCACGCATGATTCTGATGCGGAGTACATGGTCTAACACTATGAGTTCTTGAATAATAGAAATGCAGTTTCACCCTTAAATCACCGTGGAATCTCCGTGAAATTCACGGTGTTTTAAGGGCGAAACTGCATTTCCATTGTTTAATAACTCATAGTGTAATCAGTGCGGTAATTGCTTATAAAACGAAACATGATCTGCATGACAAATCAGTGGTGTAGTGCCAGTGCACATCTTCATCAGGTCACCATATTTGTCTTGGGACAGCTTGGGCGGTCCCCTTGGGTATGCCTCTCTAGGGCCGAGTTCGAACTGATTACCGACTTTTCTTTGCCCTTCACCAATAGCAATAGTAGAGAAGTCCATGTCAGTGTGTGAACATTTCACTAGGATCTTACAAGGGTTGTTCTTTTCTACCTTCACTGCCATTACTTTAGTCCAATCAACAGGCTCTCCTTCCACAGTTTTTCGAACTTTCAGAATGTGCAACTCTCTTGAGAGTTGTTTCCAATCATAGATGTCTGATGTTTGATTTTCACGAACTATGTATGGAGAAGGGTTTCGCCTGGCCAGTTTGATCAGGGTAGCGAGTTGTGCCGGCAGAAAGATGTCACCAAAGTTTTTCATAGCCCTCTCGATCGTACTATGCATTGCATCGCCCTCAATTTGACCGTGATTTGTTTCAAAATATGATATTGTCACACATTTCACTGATGTTGAGTGTTTAACAAAATGCATGAGCATAGTGTGAGGTTCCCCTGGGCTGTGAATAATGATGACAATTAATTCACAACGGTGGATTCGGATTTGGCTGTATTATGGTGATCGAATTGGCAAGCACCAGCAACGTGAGGCGAGCAGAACGATGTTTTTATTTCATTTCCACAGGCACATACATGTAATAAAGAGAGAGATAGAAAACAGAAAAACAATAAGTAAACTAATTCATAAAAGAGGCGTGACACAATATATATGTGGGAAAGCATACTAAATAATCTACCCGAAAAGACAGTGTTGTCACCCCTTTAAGGTAGTTCAAATAACACAATATGCACATACGGCATCTTCAAAAGGACTGGGTCAAGTCTAGAGTATTTGCCACAGAGATGAACCACTAATTAATTCCTTGCAGGGTTAATATTAAATCTCCTCTACAATTCAATAAACCTCAATCTATCTACCATTACCATACTCGTGTGTGGGACATGAACCTACTTTAGCACACAATCATACAACAATAGCAATCACCACAAGAGGGCGCTAACTTATGGTACCTATAAACTCTGGCCTCATAGCTGGAAAGTCTAAATGTACAAATAAAGAAATACTCTTACAAAATCAATGACTGCTTAAGTGTACCTTCGTCTATACAATAGGGTCTATCATCTTGAGATTCTACAGACTCGAGGGGGAAAGTATCAATGTTTACATTACGACTGACATCTCTCGTATTCGCTACAAAACCACATTACATGTACGTTTCATGGGGGTCGCCATCTTGCATAAAACTTCACAAAAGTAATTTAACTTATTATACCACTTCTTAAAACTCTCTCCCCACTTTAACTATATAGGCGACTCAATAATCTTATGATTTAATATTCACCTTATTTTTATGGCATACTACTTGATAAAAAGGGTGAAAATGGTACCTGTATTATGGTGATCGAATCGGCAAGCACCAGCAACGTGAGGCGAGCAGAACGATGTTCGGGCGCCAACAAGAGCGGGCGCTGTAACCGATCCGATGCACCGACGCTCGTCATCACCAACCCTACAACAGCTGGCAAAATTGAGTTTTTATTTTGACCACGACATCCATCACAGAAAAAGGCTACTTCTGTTTTCTTTGCCCCGTCCACAGCCGTTAAGTACGAGTACAAGTTCGATGCAATTTCATTAGATCCTCGCTTAGCTAAGCCTTCGTGGTGCAAATAGCAATATCCTGTTTTGTTTGCAAGCTCATACACTGTAAAATTATAGCAGGATAATCTACGTTTGTAGAAAAGTTCACCTCTGTTTGACCTGGGCAGAAACAACACTTGCTGCAGGTCAAACACTGATGCCACAAAGGTCTCGGGATTCAATTGTGCTTTTGCCTTCAACTCATCTTTACGTTCTCGAGATTTGCATTTCTCTTGAATATGCTTTTCGTACTCGAAACACATCTTCTTCTTTTCTTCTTCATTCCCTTTTCTGTAGGCATCACATAAACCACACAGGTCCTTCTTGGGTGAATGGGACTTGAGTTTCATGTTTTTGAACATCTTCGAGTAAAAACTCAAAGAAGCTTTTCTCTTATTCTTGTGCTCTTCGATATACAATCTGTACATTTTATTAATTAGGTCTGGTGACAAATACTGATAGCCAGTGTTTGCTCTGCAAAAGTGCGATTCCATTTTTGGAAATTTGTTAATGTGTATGCGCACTTCATCGGCTAATTGTTGGTCTTGGTATTTTCTCACCCTACCACCTCGCTTCTCTGGTTCAATCACACCCAAAGGCCTGTTTTTTTTAACCACGGTACTGACCTGTCTTTCTGACAACCCAAGTGTGGTCAAGAACATAACCTTACACACCTGTACCTTGGAACCTTTTTGCTCCTCACCGAGTGGAAGAAAATACTTTAATTTAATTTTCTTTCTGGGGTTTTGCCTCTGATTCTGTATTTCAAGATGGCGAGAAATCCACTGGCGTTATAAGCTTAAGTTGCCTAATTCATAAAAAGCATGCTGGACTGACTTGCGGTCTGATTCCGTGAATGTTTTGCAAGACAACTTTCTCAAATCACAAAATGCAGATGTGCACCTTTGCTTGTTTTGCTCTTTTCTTGGCAAGACATACCTATTGGTTTTCTCGGTGTAATACGACTCTCCTTGGTTTCGCCTAATGTTGACATTTTTGTTCCTCGCTTTAATGCCATATGACTTAGAACTACTAGGGAATCCTGCCAATTCGCTCTTCGCCATCTACCACATAATCTTCGGGTGTTTTTGCTTGGGATGGATTACTCACACAGTCAATGTTCATTCCCCCATTAACTGTGTTTAACACTTCATCTTGAATACGAGTGTTGTCAGTTGGGTCAACCTCAATGTTCATTCCCCCATTAACTGTGTTTAGCACTTCATCTTGACTACGAGTGTTGTCAGTTGGGTCAACCTCAATGTTCATTCCCCCATTAACTGTGTTTAGCACTACATGGCAAATTGGCGGCAACTCTCTCTTGGTGTAATCACCTGACAGATCCCATGATCCTTCCTCCGGGTCATTGAATCGCTGCGCTCGCTCTTCCTATTAACAATTATATGGACTTCGTTAAGCACAACGTATCGATTGTCGTCAGAAACCAATGTTCTCTACGGTGAATATAAACTCCGATATCTTTGGAGATGTTTTGGATTTAAGATAAATAGAGGTCTCAGGTATTTGCTAGTGGTAGTTTGTAGTTAAATTGTATGTACTTAATATTTTCTTGGAACGATTTTTTGGTTTTTTTCGTCAGGAAAATGAACGTTCACAACGTAACAATTGGAGAAACGAAAAGTTACGATGTGCTATCGAAAATCAACTTAACCCAAATCCTAAACCAGGTCGCTCCGATAAATTACACTTAATTTCATGATTTGGCTTACTGTTGATAACGTAATTGTAAAATAATCGATGTGTGTATTTTCTTTCGTCCGGGAAGGTCTCGTAAAGAAGGTCAGTTTTAATGTCACACGATGTACCTAAAAAATAGGGATACATCACAATTTGTTTGGGTCAAAATGCACATTTTTAATCAAAATTTCATTTTGAAACAAATATGAATATTTTCACTGTTTATTGATTATTGATAACATATACAATTTATGTTGTTAAATATTATCACACATGTTGAAACATGGTCATTTCAAATTCATCACGTTAATTCCTAATTGGCACCCACATATACCGGCAAAGTTTGTTCACCTAAAGGTTTGCTCAGTCTAAATTTGTAACTTGTGTGCACACATATATGAACTTGGATTTGTGTGCTTATGAATGAGGTCATTGTTCTAAGTGTACAATCTGTTCCAGCTGTTGGGGAATTACGCATTATACACTTGGTTAAGTGGGCCCCCAATGTCTGGAATTGGGTGTATACTTATAGTTATAGTATAGAACACTTAGAACAGTTGTTTTCTTTATCAAATATAGCTGTTTATATAAGGACACATGCGAGCACTGTTATTATTAACGAAGTAGAAGTAGAGTAGACACTATTACATGTTTGTAGAGAGCTGCACGTATTAGAAGAAATCATATATTGTAGCTTGAGACTGAAAATGGAATATTGTGTAACCGATACGGAAGGGCTACTGCACAAATTTAGGACAGGAAAGCAAACTTGTTTTCTTGAAGAAAATATAAATCTACAATTTTATTGATTTGTATATAATTTGTCAACAGTTGGCACAATTGCAAACAGTTGCACACATTTGATATGCAAGCTGGATATTACATAGACAATTCAATTTACAATATTTCCACCAAATTTGGTATGACAACTATACAAACTATGACAATCGATATCAACACGACAACCGCTATTTAAAACGATGACGTTATCAAAACGACTACTTCTATCACAAATGACAAGCACTATCCAAAAACAACAACCACTACCCAAAAACGACAGCCATTAGGTCTAGTATAGAAAAATAGAAAAGATCAACTGTTATAGACAATCTCAAGTTGGCAATTGTACCTTTTTATACAAAGAAGGAATGTATCGACTTTGAAAAGATCAATACAATCCAGTTAGTCTGTCGATAATACAATTCATAAACATTTTCAAGACAAGCAATTTACTAATACAAATTATTATATTCACAATACAATATCTAAACATTCATAATTTAAGGGTGTGCAAATATGAAACTTGCAAAGCACCATTGTTTCCGTATGGATTAAAGTTAAGACACAATGCCAGTGGATGAATAAATATATTTGTTTAAATTGAACATACCTATTCAAGGTTGACTTAACCAACCCTGAAAACGCAACACTAAATGTCCTCAACTCCAGAATCCAGGACCCTGTCAAGTTACAAGTATCAATAAATATACACATATGCATCAGTCACTAGGTACTATGTTTCTAAAAGTGTGAAGATCAAACAATGTCCAAGTTATGTTCCTAACGATATACTACAATATAAATGTTGCAATCAAAATGCACTGCAGTGTGTCCAAACATTCCCAAATATTCCAAACAAATGCAGGCTATAACACTTACCGACCAAAGCGGCCCCACACCTCACATGCCTCCAAGAAGACGTCAAACTTGTCCTAAGACATAATATTTGTAATACCAATGTTCGCAAAGTGTGTTGGCAAAGGCATACGGAAAGCAAAGGCATGTGCTGCGTTGCTGGCTCAGCTATAGAGTGACTCTCTATAAGACCACGCGTCCAACAAGAAAACTAAGTGGAATGCAAGTAATTTATCAAAATAAAGCCCGAGCATAGTCCTTCTAAAATCAGCCGACTATATACTACTAGTGCACAGCACTGACCTCTATACATGGACAGCTCATCATTGTTTCATTTTGAAGTCGGCATGCGGAGAAGTGCAACATGGCGGACCCACGACGTCACTCTGTGAGCCAATGAAATGTCCAGGTGTTGGTACGATACGTATTACGTAATGTTTATAAATACAAAATTTACAGAGTAAATCTACTGACCTCTACACCTGGACATTTCATTGGCTCTCAGCAGTGACGTCCCGGGTCCGCCATGTTGCACTTCCAGTTCGCGCCGACTTCAAGTGTTAGCACAGCAGAATATGGACAATGATCCGTCCAGGTGTAGAGGTCAGTGGTGCACAGCATGCCATATGTAAATCGATGACTATAGGGCGCCGCCAGGCGACTCAGTTATACAATAATAATTTCAATTGGTGGCGCTATTTACAGTGCAAACAAAATAATCTACAAGTACCAGGCAGCGTAACAGTCTGGCTGGTTACAATTGCATATATGATCGGCCGAATAAAAGTCACTTTGATTTTGCTGTGTGACTGTAAGAAGTGCCATTTTGGTTTTGTACTTTTTTGTTTTTCACCCATTTATCGCTTATTGCTTTTTGCTTGATGCATTTACCATACGAGTTCATCATCACTGTATGCGAGCATTATCTTGAGGAGTGAGGAATTGAAACTTGATTAATTTGTGTGCCACAATTTGTGTAATACGTGAACAATTATACCCTGACCCTGACTGGTATTGTCTATTACTTACAGTACCAGCTGTGAAACAAAATTGTAGAATAGGATTAGCACCATACAAATCCCTCATAAGGTTTTGTAAAGTCAAAATGTGTACTCTCAGATCAGTGCATATGTTTTTGAGGGGACTAACATCAATGTGTCTTGCAGTGGTACACTAATTTTATAAGGTTGTGTAAATGCACTAAAGTTAATATACTTTAATGATATTGTGTCGCAATATTTATATTTCTGTTCAGTCTTACCACCTGAACCAAAGAAGATTAAACTTCAAACATCTCCAACACCGGACTCGGAACAAGCTGCATCTCCTACACCGGACACCTACACATGCATCTCCTACACCTGTATATCCTACATCTGCATCTCCTACACCTGCATCTGCTACACCTGCATCCCCTACAAGACTCCGAATCTGGATCTTCTACACCGGAATGGCAATCTAAATCTGGATCTCCTTGCTCTTACCAATCAATCAGTGTCAGGGAGTGTGTCAATATCTCAGGACCAGGCTTCTTTAAACCTGACATTTTCCGGCCAGAAGAACACATTCTTTGTGACATTATACACGGTACACCAAACACCAAACATAACAAAAGAAATGACTGCAGTAATACGAAAACAATACTGGACCAATTGAGGAATACCAGTATGTTCGGTTTTTTTACAGAACCCAGTTCTTATTAGCAAGAGTGAACTGTACTTTGCATTTGTTGGATGAATGGTTGGATGAATAAAAAGATGTTATGGAATTAATTGTATGCATTCATTGAACATTTGGCACATTTACTAGGGCCTATATCCTGCAGGCGCGGATCCAGGGGAAACTTCCTCCCCCGGGCCCCACTTCAGTCACACAAAAAGACAGGGTTATTTGTATGTTGTCCGTTTGTCCGCAACAATCATATTTCCAAAAAAACTGGGGTGCGCCCTTGCAAAAAACAAAAACCTTTTAGACGTCAGAAAACGACATATTTTGCTCGTTGGGAAACGACGTCTTTTAGTCTTCAGAAAACGACGTCTTTTAGTTGTAAACAAAACCCGTCTTTTAGTTGTCAGAAAAAGACGTATTTTAGGAGTCAGAAAAAGACGTCTTTTAGTCGTCGGAAAAAGACGTCTTTTGGTCGTCGGACAAAGACGTCTTTTGGTCGTCAGAAAAATACGTCTTTTAGTCGTCAAAAAAAGACGTCTTTCAGTCGTCAGAAAACGACGTCTTTTTGTTTTGCACTGACAACCTAAATAAGACGTGTATAAGACGTCAATATATTACGTCTATTAGACGTCTTAAAGACGGCTTTTGCCCACTGGGTGGTTGCATTCTCCCACTGAGCAGAGGTGGGGAGGGTTGGTTTTGCATTCTTTATTATTTGTGCATATTTCAATTTGCAGAGAGCCATGTTTGTTTATGTTTTAACTTTTGTCTGTTTGTCTTCGGAAATTAATTATACTTTTTTAGGGACTACACTCTGCAATGCTACAGGGCTGAGGGACTTATAATGGACATCCTGCTGTCTCAAACCCATAGGGCTGGTGTAATAGAAAATGCCAATTTGGGGGAATACAGAAACCGAAAGAATGTCGTCATGCCAGATACATTCGAAGACATAATTATGTTTCAGGTGATAATCTGGCATCCGTTAATTATCTTGTAAATTGTTAGTATGTTATTTCTGTGGAAGTC
The DNA here is from genome assembly GCA_037893245.1 of Crossaster papposus. NCBI lineage: Eukaryota > Metazoa > Echinodermata > Asteroidea > Velatida > Solasteridae > Crossaster > Crossaster papposus. The sequence goes on along the minus strand of JBAIAA010000429.1, from coordinate 71,812 downwards.
AATTCATTGAATGCATCGTTATTTTATGTACATGTTGACAGACTCCTGATACAAGTGAACCGTTATGAGCATATACAGTTCTTCAGGTATACAAAACAAAGTGATGGGTACTGTTACTAAATTGTATGTTTATGTATTGATTTATTTGTTATTTTCAAGCACAAAACTGCAAAGTCTGGACCTGCATGTGTTTTTCTTGATGATGTTCCGGCCAGGTACTTGGACTACTACGTCCAGTTTGGACGACCAGCGTCTGGATGCAAAGGTTATCAATGTTATTTTGTATTCCAACAGCTGCATCATATAGTGTGCAAACGTAAACTGCAGCAGTGTGTAAAAAAGAAAAACCTGATTTGTGCTACATGTACTTATAGTAATAATTATACATGAAATAATAAACTGTTCTTATACTTCGACTCAAATAAACCACAAAGGAGACAAGTTATTGAGTGATGCCACAGCCTCGAAAATGGCAGTATGTTTTATTCCGGATACCAGTGAAAGGGCATACCGGTAGCAAAAAGGAAACAATTCAACAAATAAACAATTCCACAATTTGGGCCACCCAGGCACCCGGGCAACACTAGGCCCGACCATTATAATGGGCAACACCAGGCCCGACCGGTCAAGGGCAACACCAGGCCCACCAATACAGGGCAACCAAATGCCCATTGCAAAAGAGGCAACCACATGCAACCACAAAGTTGCTTCCATCTACCGATGTTAAATTCGGTCAGGAAAATCTAGCCACGGGAAATTCGCGAGCGCTATGACAACAAAGCAATTTGCCTAAAATATAATTTACTGCCGGATTTGATTATTAGACCGCTAAATGTGAGGACTTGTGTTACTGGTTGTCTGAATCCGACATAAATTGCCACACGCGCCCACCAGGAGAAGACAGGAACCCTTCAAAATAAAAACAAAAACGGGGATCTATGGGGAAATGTGGGACTTGATAAATTGAAGCAAGTTGTTGGAAAAAAGATGGTTGCCTAAAGGCGACAAATGAACCCCATCATCCCGAAACAGAGAACCATTCGACCAAACAAATTGAGGATGTTGAATAAAAAGGGCTTGAGCCAACTTGGCACATTGTGCTCGCGCCCACCTATTGATTGTGCGGCGTTTGCGCTCTAATGTAGGTTGAGAGTGAGCCCCAGCATAGAAAACACGCGGGAGAATGTCGGACCAGACAATTGTCATCGTTGGACACCATTGTAAGCAATCCCTAAGCATGACTGCGATTTGTTGACGCAGGGCATACTCGTCAACTCTAATGAGGTCGTTAGTGCCTAGATGGATAATCATGTAAGCCGGATAATCATATAGGACCCGACCCAACTCATCCCGAAGGTCATAAGCGTCCCCCACGCCGGCCCCACCTTTGCCTTTCCAGTGGACATTGACCGGTAGCTCTAACTGACATTCGGCCCGGCGGATAATAGAGTCCCCCACTATCCAGACTGTATCTGAAGCAATTAAATGAAAGGAAGTTTTTGTCACTAGACAACCCACACCTCTAGCTAAAGTGTGCTGTATGGGCTAACGTGGGGGGGGGGGGGGGGGGGCAGGGTCATCACCCTGTTTCTGTGGTAAGCTACAAACAGGCAATGGGCGTATATATGACAAAAATGCATCAGAACGCCAGCGCCCCATAATTTGAATATCAGCCCTGGCCACACCCAGCTGTGATGCAGAGGACGCCGCACCAATGCGAAACGAGTGCCCCTTTATGCGGGCCCCCTCAAGTCCCAAACATTTGATAGCTTTTTGTAGCACCGCATTAAACTGATATTGCGTCAGCGGGCTCCCGTCAAAGTGACAGAAAAAGGGGCCCGCGCAATAAATTGGGTCGCATGGCAAAAAACTGCCCTAAGGCCGTAACCGGACATAAGGATTTGTCACTGGACTGCACCAAGCGAACACTCTGGGGGAGGCCACGCTGATTGTTCTTGGATTTACGAAAATGAATTACAACAGAAGCAGACTCGGCAGTGGGTAAAGGTGGAATAAACTGTACATCCTGGCAACTCAAAACACTGTTATGAGGGTGTAACTTTGAACCGACTGCAAATTCACTGACCCGCATAAAACCGAAAAATGCACTCAAAAATACTGCCCGAAAAAAACTAGCCTCAAAATTAGAAAAACAAATGGCAGGTACAGCATTGAGAATGTGTCCCAGCAAAGGCAGGGAAATGGGCAAACGCTTGTCTTGAAACGGACAGAGCCGTCGGGCACCTTCTAGTAATTTAGCGACAACAAAGTCCTTGGTGGGATCTACCCACCCACATAATTTATGCACATAACTTACACCTGCTATGTAGGTAGCAATCGTGGAAGGGGATAAGCCTCTAAGTAAAAGCCATGCTATGAAATGATGCATTTCTTCAACTGATGCCGGCACATTGCTTGAAAAGGAATGCTGCCGAAATTGGCTGAACGCTCTCCAGCCAGAAGCATAGGTTTTTTGTGAATTAGTGGAAATGGCTGCAGCTAGCAAGCGTTCCACTTCGTTATCTACCACACCGAGGGGAAAGGAGGGAGAGGAGTCATAACCTGATCTGCCTCGGGGGCTGCTAGGCGAAAACGGTCCATCTGAAAACGGGACAAAGCATCCGCAATTTCATTAGACTTTCCCGGCACATGAACCGCTTTCACAGAAACATTAAAATGCAGACATTGCAGCACAAAAGGTCTCACCAGCTGCATAATGCGGGCACAATGGGAAGATTTCTTATTAATTATCTGTACTACTGCGGTGTTATCAGTGTGAAACATGACTTTACGACCGACAAGCAAACACTCTAAAAACAAAAGTGCTAAATACTGGGTGCTAAGCTAGTGCGTGCACCTGACGTGCACAAAGCAGCACCAATAGTGTTAAATTTTCTCCCACAAAGTAGAAGTGCTGAAAAGTACGTGCTGAATATGAGTGCTGAATAGTGAGGCTTCCTTGACTGCACCTGAGGTGTCAAATTAACACTTCGTAAACTGAATTAGCAAATACAATTCGGGCGATTCACAATGCAGTGCGCCACCAAGCGTTTGACTCAAAAGAGCCACTTTTAAACTTTACGGTCGACTTCTTCCGTATATCATACTGTAGTGAAATATCTATTCTTCATTGTTCACGCGAGGTACAACACAAACATAAATGTATCCGGAAGCGTCGTTGATTAAAACATTGTTATTTGCAGAAAAAAATTGGAACTTTAATCGTGCGCGTTTAAAAAGACGTAAAAACTGATGAGTTCATGCAAAATGAATACCGTTTTTCAAACTGATGCCGACTTTCTCCCATGATGCACTACGGGTATAGCAGGATTTGCGCCTCCAACGGCAGCTTCTAGGTATTGTGAATCGCTCGAATTAGCACCTTTCTTCGGTGTTATGCAAAACTGTTTTTGATTGGTCAATATGTGAGGCGATCACGCGTCGAAACTTTCGCCCGCCATGTTGACGCATGTATTCCCTGTATAACTTTACACGATCGGCAGCAAATTTGACAAGGTAAGCAACAATAAATTGATTATTATACCCGAGATGGTTTTATTATCATGCATGGATCACACTGAAGTTACACTGCTTTCGTTGATGACAATATTTTAAACGATTTCGTCTAGTGAAAAGGCCTGTTCTGATTCAACATTGTTTAGGCCTATATGAATCATGTGCACGTGCACACCGCGTGCATGACATGCGTGGGCAGCATGCATGGAGGCCATGACTCGCGTGTCGACGCGTTAAACCTACATGTAGGTTAGGTCTATATAACGCGTTAGTCACAGTCACACAGTGTATTTACATAATGATGTATGCCAAACCATGCTAGGCTATAACTTAAGCCTAGCATGTTTTGGCATGTAAGGGCTAGGCCAATGTCATCAGCTTGTCTCATCAGCTTGAAGGCTAGCGTGCAAATGGTGCATATAGGATTAAGGTTAGGCAATGAATTAACTAGTTAATTAATTAATTAGGCCTAGCCTGATGTTACATGGGGCTTCAGTTACGTAGCAATAGCAGGTTAGGCCTAATTCATTTCCAAATTCATTTCTAACGTTAATGTCAATAAATCCCAACTCAACAATTTTATTTACTGCTTCAGTCATAGATTTAGTAACAAAAGTGTTTCTACTCCCCCCCCCCTACAATACCCATACTATAGAATCACATAATCAACCTGAGGTTTAGCTGATGTTATCCTCTTATAAAAAAATGGCGAATGGCACAACAATTTCTTTATCATTTATTGCTCTTTTTCTCATGAAATAGCTACAGGAATACACAGCTAACGTCCAAATTATGATATAAATGAAGCAAAAATGTAGCTTATCTAGTTTGACTTTTAAAATGACCACCAATAAATGACAGGAACAAATCATATGGTTAGTTTTTATGGCCAAAACATATGTTAGGCCATTAAAACCATTTATTTCACCCTGCCCTATTTCGTTCTTCAATAGGAAACGCAAGTTTCAATTGGCCTGTGTCGTGGGAATCCACTTCGATTCCAAGGTGGTGGCCGTTTTAGAGGTAAGTGCACGTTTTGTAGCCCATTTTTGTGTGTACCCTCCTGTGCAAGTTAAACTAATAACTTGATTTAAACTACACCGATGTGTGATAGCACCGTATACTCGGTGCTTTCCCGAGTCCTGTGAAAAATTAAGACAGGCTAACTGACTTGTGTGGGATTCGAATCCACGACCTCCCGCATACTGGAGCAGATGTCTAAACCCCTTGACCACCGAGCGCCCTAAGGGTTGAGAGGTCATTCCGAATCCGGAGCAATTGCAGAATACCCCACAACTCAAGATTTTACCCCAAAACTAGTCTTTGTCAAGTCTATTTTGCAATATCGGTTACAGGACTTTCTTTCCCTATGGGTGTTTATGCAGTCTTGAAATAGACTAGCAAATAGAGTTGCGGGCTATTCTAATATTGTGCCTATGTCTGTTTTAGCGCAAGGTCCAATCGATTAGATTTTGGTGATGATCCGAATTAAGGAAGACATAGTTTTAGAGCAAATAACACCACTAGTCGTCATTTCAAGGCGCCATTATTACCCATGTGGGCGTATTTCAATCATAACAAAACGTACGCTCTCTTGCGAATGAGCATCGAGCAAGACTAAGCCAATAGTCGTCATTTCAAGGCACCAAGCTTAGGCACCGAGGGTCCTATGTAATATTCCTATGATGTCATATATATGTACGTATACATCATAACAAAAACGTATGCACGATTCACACAAGACTAAATCAAATAGAAATACCTGCTGTTATCATGCGCTGTATAGTTTCACGTGCAAAAAAACTGAATACACGTACACGTCCCGCAACGTTATAATGGGGTGAGTGAATGTTTTTGTATTGTACTAGGTCCATATTCACACAAGACTAATAAAATAGAAATACGCTCTGTTCTAATCTTCTCCCTGGCGGTGGTTTGTGCTCTACTGAGCGCAGGTTTTCTAGTTAATATGAGCAGTGGGTACTGCGTACAGTTAAATATATGTTTTTATTTTGTTATTACTATTAGTTTTTTTGGGGCATCAGGAATAATGAATAACAATTTGGTTTAACCTACACCAATGTGTGATAGCACCGTATATATACTGCTTTCCCGAGTCCTGTGAAAAGTAAACACAGGCTAACTAACTCGGGTGGGATTCGAACCAAGGACCTCCCTCATAATAGAATTGCATCTATTTAAATGTGCTTCTGTTAGATCAATTTTTTTCCAGGAGCTACTTCCTTTGCTTACTATTTTTCTGGCAGAAAAAAATTACAGAAAGAGGTCACCTTGATAGAGTGAAGTTCCCCGGAGACCCTCCCCTCCCAAGAGAAAAAGTGGAAAACATGGGGTATACTTGCTTTGAATGCCATATCATCATTCCAGGGCCTGTTTCTAAATTAACAAGCCATTTACACATGGTACATGCTCTTTTTGATATGAAAGATTTACGTTTAACATGTGGTCAAGGGGGGTGTCCATCGTCATTTAGCACATTTAATTCTTTTAGGAAACATGTGGCAAAACAGCATCCACATCTACAAGCTGATGAAGCTGATGATTTGTATAGAAATGTCAATAGGGAGATATATGTTAATGATGATGACAATGAATTTGCAGATAACATGGAAGAAGATGTGGAAATGGGAGACACATTGAGCATTGCACGGCAGACTGCTGTATTTATTGGTTCACTTCTGTCCGACACTAATATGACCCATTCAAGCATGAACAGGGTTATATCTGCAACTTCAATTTTAAATAATGAAATTGTCAAAGATTTAAAGAGTAAAGTTATCAGTACTTTGGAAGAGATTGGTGTTGAACAAGGAAATGAAGACTGTCGGAAACTATTAGCCGAATTTGACAATGAAAAGTCACTGTTTGAGGGGCTCGATACTAGGTACAAGCAGGACAAATTCCTTGAAGCACATTTGGGTGTAATTCAACCTCAAACAGTTTTTCTTGGCTTTCGTACTGATGTTCAGAACGATCGCCAATCCGGCCAGTCAAAGCATGTGCATGTACCAGAGACGTTTCAATATGTTTCAATGTTATCAACTCTGGGGATGATTTTAGGAGATGAGAGTGTAAGTCATGAAATTGAAGTTGGACATGTGAGCAGTGATAATGTCTTGCGTGATTTCTGTGATGGTCACCAATGCAAAACCCATCCTGTCTTTTCTGCCCACCAACAAGCAATGCAGATTTGCCTATACTTCGATGAGTTTGAGGTTGTAAATCCGTTAGGTTCGAAGAGAGGAATTCACAAAGTCGGAGCATTCTACCCCTTACAGAAATATCCCATGGAAATCCCATGGGAAATTTTCCCATGGGATTTCCATGGTGAATTGGACCTGGGAAACCCATGGGGATATCCCATGGGGAATCGGATGTATGGGTATCCCATGGGATCCTGCATGGGATCCCATGGAGGATCCCATAAAGGATCCCATAAAGGATCCCATGGGATCCCATGGAGGATGCCATATGGAGGATCCAATGGGTTAATGAATGTTTTAAGATTCTCGCACGCCCCCGCCCCCTTGATTAATTTTCCCTGATGCGTTAACGTTTTACCACGCGTTGTGACACTATGTGCATTGTGACACTATGTGCATTGTGGGTGTTGTCCCACGAGGTATATCAGAGGGGGTTTAATTGCCCCATGTACCTTTATGGAGTGTATAAGCACTCAATAACCAATACATGTATCTTTGCTCCTACCACCACTGTTCATGTTGTACCATATTATCACTGCATTCCCAATACATTTTCTCATAAATGTTTCCAATCATAATAATAAGTGAATCAAAATTATCCTTAGTTCTTTAATGTGCAAATTCTCCACATAAAAATAACATTTGTTTCTTTATTAGACTTACTTAATCAACATACAAATTAAAAAACTGGAATTACAACAGTCATAACTAACGCAATTCTCACAAAAATATCCCATGTGTTCCTCCATGGTGTTTTCCCCATGGTGTTTCCCCATGGTGTTTTCCCATGGTGTTTTCCCATGGTGTTCCCCCCATGGTGTTCTCCCCATGGTGTTCTCCCCATGGTGTTCTCCCCATGGTGTTCTCCCCATGGTGTTCTCCCCATGGTGTTCTCCCCATGGTGTTCTCCCCATGGTGTTCTCCCCATGGTGTTCTCCCCATGGTGTTCTCCCCATGGTGTTCTCCCCATGGTGTTCTCCCCATGGTGTTCTCCCCATGGTGTTCTCCCCATGGTGTTCTCCCCATGGTGTTCTCCCCATGGTGTTCATCCCATGGTGTTCACCCCATGGTGTTCACCCCATGGTGTTCTCCCCATGGTGTTCTCCCCATGGTGTTCATCCCATGGTGTTCATCCCATGGTGTTCATCCCATGGTGTTCATCCCATGGTGTCCCCCCCACTGTGTTTATCCCATGACGTTTATCCCATGGCATTTATCTCTTGGTGTTTATCCCATGGTGTTTAACCCATGGTGTACAAATCCCATGGTGTTCCCATAGTGTTCCCATGGGATCCCCATAGTAACCCCAATGACTCAATGGGAACAAATCAGAATCCCATGGTGTTCCAATTGTGTTCCCATGGGATCCCATGGTGTTCCCATGGTCTTATCATGGGATCCTCAATGAGACACCATGGGATCAATGGGAACAAATCATTATCCCATGGGGTTCCCATGGGTTCCCATGGGATCCTATGGGAATCCCATGGGAATCTCATGGGACATTTCTGTAAGGGACTACACATTGAAAAATGTGCCTACAAGATTCAATTCGTCATTGGACAACATTCACTTGCTGGCATTTTGCAATTGCCTTGACCTGAAGAAGTACGGATTTGATCCTGTCTTGGCTCCATTTGTAACTGAAGTGAAGAAATTGGAATCCGCAGAAGGTGCAGAAATTAAACTTCCAGATGGATCTGTGAAGATTGTTCGTGGTACACTGTCCCATGTTTGTGGAGATAACCTGGGGGTTAATGGATTGTTTGGCTTTGTTGAAAGCTTTTCAGCAAATAAACCATGCCGTGTCTGTTTGGGTCATAGAGAGGAGTTCCAGACAAAATTTGTTGGAGAAGAATTTGACCTTAGAGATCGAGATAGTCACAGTGTTCATGTTGAAGAATCTCTTCATAATCCCGCTGCAGTATCAATGAGTGGCGTCAAGAAAGATAGCATTTTAAATTCACTTTCTTATTTTCATGTAACAAGGAATGTAGCTCCAGATATTATGCACGACTTGTTAGAAGGAGTAGTTCCCATGGAAGTCAAGTTAGTTCTCTATAGGTTAATCTATGAGGAAAGGTTTTTCACACTTGACACTTTCAATGCCCTCATGTCATGCCACAGCTATGGGTACTGTGACAAAAAGAACAAACCATCTCATATTCTTGAATGCACCCTTAAGGGAAAAGATAATTCCTTAAAACAACATGCCTGTCAAATGTGGTGCCTTCTGCGTGTCTTACCGCTTTTGATTGGTTCCTTGATCCCCAAGGACAATTTGTATTGGATCCTCATGTTGAAACTAAGAACTATCGTAGACATAATTTTTGCAGATTCTGTCACAGATAGCCTGAGCCTGTACCTGAAATACCTCATCCAGGATCACCACTCTCTATTTGTGCAGTTATTTCCTACAGTCAGGCTTCTTCCTAAGCACCACTTTTTAGTACACTACCCAATGGCCATGAGAGATGTTGGACCACTAATTAATGTGTGGTGCATGAGGTTTGAAGCTAAACACAATGTGACTAAAAGATTGGCAAGTGTAGTAGGTTGCTTCAAGGACATCTGTAAGACTGCAGCTACCAGACACCAGATTAGCCATTGCTGCAAATGGTCCCCACATAATCAAGGAAGTCTTGGGTTTGAAGTTGGTGAAGGTGTTAATTTGTCTGTCAAAGAAGTGGAGAATTATCCAGCTCTTTTGAAAGAAGTTCCAGGACTCCTTCCCGAAGATGATGTTTTCTTGACACAAAAGATAACGATCTGGGGCACTGTGTATAGGACTGATACAATAGTTGCACTGGGCATGGCTGATGATGAAATTCCACAATTTGGTCGAATATCTCATGCCATTATTGTGGGACACAATGTCCTCCTGACAGGAAATTTGTTGGAAGCTGAATGTTTTGATGAACATATTCATAGCTATGTTGTACATGATTCAAATCAAACATTCTTTCTTAAGCCAGATAAGTTGAGAAACTTTCGTCCTCTTCATGTCAATAAGCATGGAAACAAAAATGTTGTTACACCCAGAAACTATATTTGTTGAATTACATGTGTAGCAAACAACAGCCTTCATTGCTGCTCCTTCTTTAACATTTTCCATGATCTTGACAATTTAATACCACTTATAATAAATACAGACAAATTTGTGTGACGTGGTATAAATATCTTTCAAGTAATGTACTTTGCTTTGCATTGTTAATTGGTGGGGATTGCTCTTAATTGTTTAATGTATGACTTTCAAGAAATATTTTTTTTAGGAATTAATATGTAAGATCAAAAAGTATTCATCACACTGTAACAGAGACAATGGAATCTCAGTGTCCAGTTACAGTGTGAAACCTGTGACTTGTTCTTGCCTAAATTTCACACTGTAACATTCAGGTGTCTCCATTATAGTATGATGAATAGGGATGGATCTTATATGAAAACCAAAAATCGTGAAATTGAAGTTATACATTAAACGTAAGAGCTATCCCCGCCACTTAAAAATGCAAAGAACACATTACTTATGAGATATAACACCATGTCACACAAATGGCCCACTTATTTAAAGAATGACCCACATACACAGTACACCTAGCATGCCTAGTATTAATAAGTTTCTAAATTTTGAATCTCAAAACTCCTATTTCCAATTTTTCATAGGTCTGATAATGCCAGTGCACAGTGACGTAAATGAAGAACAGTGGTTTGTCGTAGCAGTTGAGGGACCATTACAATTTTTGTTAGTGTTGATTGAGGCGTACAAAGACGAAATAATTTCTAAAGACGAACTTGTGGGCGCTTTGACTGTTTTTCTGAATCAGACTGAACTGTCAACATGAGTAAACGACTATATGTCACATATGCCCCTGAAGATGGACAGGAAAGAAAAAAAATCCTGAAGCTTGAGACTGAGGTCAATTTCAGCAGCATGAGCATGGAAATTAAAACAAAATTTTCACTACCAAGTGATGTACAATATGCCTTCAAAGGTAGAATTGAAGAGCATGGACCCTTTGTGGAAATAGATGATATGGATGATGACATCTTAGATGATGTCCTAGAAGTGAAATTTAGTCAAGTTTCTGAAATGAAAAATCCCTGCCAACCATGTAATCCCCCGCTGCTGTCTTCAAGTTCATCTGAGTCACTATCGTCACTGGCAAGCACCATCAACTATCTCGAAGTATCGCCACAGTCAGCATCCCGAAGCAGTACCCCATCATCAACACAAGATGTGAGTTGTTTCAGATTTTGAAATTAAGTGAACAATTTGGATTTCAATATGGCTCTATCCATCTCTTTTGTCCGAGTCAGAGTAGCATGCAAGATCGAAAGAAGTCTAAAGTTTGTCCTAACTTGCTATACTTTGATTATAAAAACACTTATATTTGGTTAAAAAGAAATACAACATGTATATTTCCCCAAATAGAACTGGCTTTCATTGGGGTCTCAATTGACACTCAAGTTATTATTTGCAGCTTCAGTCTGAGGACTAGGAGATCCCTAAACTGATTTTGTAAACAGGCACTTGGTATACACACCGCTCACTGGACAATTGAAATCTAAAACAAATTCTACAGTAACATATTGTTCCCAGTTATTTGTTATTCAGTGTACAAACTTCTCATGTACAAACTTTGCCAAGTAATTAAAAAAACCAAACAAAATCAAGGTCAACTCCTCCCGGGTGTGCTTGGCTGCTGGTCATCGTCCCTTTTGAATAGCATGGTCTGAAACCTTATTGGGTATATGCAGTCACTTGGGTTGATCTTAGAAAGAATTTTCAGTGAATTTGAAATTTTTTGTCGTTCAGCTTGCACTTGGATCACCTAATCCTCAGACAGAACAAAAGTGTCCATCGGTTTCATCACCTGCTTCATCACAGGCAAGTGGCAGCAACCCTCCTGGATCACAGCAAGCATCTACAACACCAAGATCAACCAAGGTTAGTATAGAGTTGTCCGATTCCAAGCACAAACTAAAATTTGGTAATTGAGGCATTTGAGATGATATAAATGAGGACTTGCTCATTTGACTCAGCTCAAGTGTCTCAATTACAAGTTTCTTATACATGTAGTTACCTCATTGTGTATAGAATCAGGCTGTTTCAAATTCAGGTTTCTGTTGTTTTACGATTGATGCAATTTACATTTGGTTAAATTATCTGAAAGAAATGGATTTTATGCTCCTACAAAGTTTGAAATGTTTGCCACCTTTAATCTTCATTGGCACTATTATAATGGCAAAATATGGGCAAAATACATGTACAAGAGCTTGTGAATTAATTTCATATTAAATTCCCAACACAGTGTATTTACACTCAATCCTGCCAAGATTGGACCACTGGCACGCGGATCTACCTCTTTCAGACTAAGTGCGGAAGAGCCCTTTTCAGAAGGGCGCCCTCTCAGTCTCTACTACAAAGCATGTTATGTGGGCTCCACATACAACAAGCACACCTTTTATAGAAATTTAACTGGCAACATTACTGTTTATCCTCCATTTCTGTTTACCAAATATCATAGCCTTTGGTTTTTGACGCTGGAAGTATTTTGCAGAAGCACCCTAAAGGATGTGCGATTTTGGAAGAGTACAATAAAAATAGATACATCTGGCCGGCATCAAGAATATCTCTTGTGAGCATACTTGTAGCAGAACTGGTAGCAAAATGTGGAAAGTAAGTGTGATGTATTTTCCCATCTTAAAAATCAACAAAACTCCTTGTGAATAGACCGATTGCGCGACCAAGGTTTACATGTCATCATGTGACTTGAGGTGGGGATTACGTCACCATTGCTGTGACTGCGAGTACACCAACAGTCAGCTTTATTTTTAGTAAATAATACTTAAGTTCAGTTACTAAGTCACTTGATTAACATTGGCTGTTGTGATATTGATTCAAATCACCTTCCTGTTTCATAAATTACCAGTATTGTACAACAAAGGAGGTGTTTTTTTAGGTCTGCAGTGGTAGCGTAGTGCGCTGCGTGCCGGTACTAGCAATCAACAGACCAAGGACAGCCAATGTAATGCTTGTAATGTAAATCACGGTAAAAGAAAAGAGCGTTGGAAAAAGCGAGGGTTTATACCTACCCTTGCGGAATGTCACATAGACAAAGAAATCACACAGTTTTGAAAAACCTTTTTTTTATGAATGCAGCTTCAAAATTGTGACATTTTGTGAGTCGCGAACTGCCCACATTCACCGCATCATGTACGGGGGACGTGCAACAACGTGAACAATGCGTTAACGATAGCATTTCCAAGTCCACGGTGACTTTTTTCTCTCATCCTGTGTTTGGTTATTTCACTTCTATGGTGATTAGGCACCATACCAAATATTGTGTTCATGGCCAAATTTGTCCCATCACAAATGTTTCTCCCTTTGTCCCCACCGACTTATATGCTTCCACTTGTTGTCACCTCCCATTTCCAATCTGTCACATTATCTCTTTGTTCCTGCTTATAGACTGGAGTAACTTCATAAGCCACTCGTTCGCTTGCTCTCTCCCTTTGCCACTCTTGTTGTCACCTCCCATTTTCAAACCCCCATTGTCCTCTTCATTCTGTGTTATTCTTTTGGGGATCAAAACATCAGGCATGCTTACATTTTTGTCAATATCATTTTGTTATCAATTTTTATCCAAATGTGCTTCATTTTCTAGTTACCCAGCCATAGAGGATAAACATGCAATGGGACGTGCTGTAATCGACTCATTTCCAAACCTCAAAGATCCAAGCGGAGTCACAGGATATGTAAGTGGTATTCAATGAACCTGCATATACTGTACATCATATATCTTTGCCTTCATTTCATGCCCTTCCGCTGACTGAACCAGTTGGGTTTTTTTAATTTCTGTGAAAATGTGCATTGTTGGGCCGTTTAATTCTCTCTTAAAATAAAGACTGGCTATTTCCTCTTTCTGACAATCAATCAACCATCAGTCTTCAACAATTGGATAAATATGTTTTGTGGGGTTTCTGTCAGTGTTTTAGTCAAAAAAATTACCTGTTTTTGCTGATCTTGCTGTACCTAATGGGTCTCGGTCTCGATAAGTTTCTGTTCTAATAAAATCAAAACCGAAACCAACTATTTTTTTCCAGTATACAGCATTAGCAAATCTTACACCATATTTGTTCATGATTTTTTGCAGTGATAAACATTTGGCAAGTTCCCTTTAAACTTTTAAGTAGCCATCCTCAACCTTTTTCTAGCAGTGTTGTACATGCAGTTGTGACCATCGCAGAAATAGTGTAAATTGCTAATGGGTTCAACAAAAACTGGGAGTTTTATACTTCTGTACTTGTACTCGTTCTGGATTCTCTGAACTAATGTTAACATTCATCAAAAATAATTTTCAGTGTAAAAAGTAAAAATATCCTTTAGTGCTCTGATTTCTGAAAAGATGGACACCCAGTAACTTTTAACTTAGCTAACTTGTAACCACAGTAACCCGCCCTCCCACTGAACCACTTTTACAGCTCGTCGGCTGGACAAAGTGGGTACTTCCAAGATAAACTGAAGAATATGCGCCGAAGTCTCCCTCCTTCAGCAAAGCAGAAGACAGTCATCCGAAAGAGCACTACTCCATCTGGAAGCCCTGACGAATTCAGTCCTGATGACTTACTACCCGATGCCGAGGCAAACGAACTTGAGTCATTTTGTAAAAATGCTACTGGCGATAGAAACAGACAGGCAGTGATGAGAGCTATGAGCAGATGTGCATCGAACAGGCGAACCTGGATAGAGGCAGAGAAACCTTTCCTATCGGTCATTCTGAAGAGGTACCCACGGTATTTGGATATGCCAGAAATTGTGAGTTTTATGTTGATACAACTGTTTTAATTAACTTAAATCCGTAGCAGCAATCTCCAACAACTGATATGGAGACGGTAGCTACAGCCTAAATAATTCGCAAAGCTGTCTTACAACATTATTATTGAACACAATATTTGGTATGGTGCCTAATCACCATAGAAGTGAAATAACCAAACATGGGATGAAAGAAAAATCAAATGGTCCTCATTGGGATTTGAACCCAAGACCCCTGCCACTCCGGGCAGATGCTCTACCAACTGAGTTATGAGGCACAGCGCTATACTCCCTCAGGTTTTCTCAATGTTTGAACATTATTATTGGACAGTTAATGGAATTTCTTGGAGGATGGATATAGCTTTTGCCATTGTTCCCACGCAATTCGCCTTCCCAAAATGGTTAGGACGATAATCATCAGCTGGTTATGCAGTAGCATAGTTCAGCACCAAAGAAACAAACTGTTTCCAACAGAGTGTCATTAAATTATAAATTTGAACTGTTTGTAAATTTTAATCAGATTTCCTTTTAAAAACAGTACTTCATAAGAGAACCATCCCGCTCTTTTTTTATTTGAAATGCATTATACTAATTGCGGTTTTATTGAATTGTCCATATAACAGATCGATCAAGATTTCAAAGCCTTGCACAGGGATTCTTCTGATTGCTTGTTGCGCAGATGGGCTAGTCACGCCGAGGCTCTGCTCAAGTACTGCTCGACTTGTCAGCAAGAAAGACTTCTCAAGGTTGTCAGGGAGTACAAATTGCAAAGCAAAGAGGAAAATGAAGGTAAACATGGCTGCACATTTGAACATTTGTGTACTGGAAAGTCAATCCCTGATGCTGTGCAGTGGCGGCGGCGATCTTTTTTGGGGAAGGGGGTGCGACCTGACCTGACCTGACCCTGACTTATACCCATCCCCATTATTGACCCCACTACCCCCACGCTAAAACAATCAACTGCCCAAAAATATGTATTTACCCTCAAACAAGTTTTTCAATATATTTTACACAGAAACTGTGAAGTTTCATTTACACAATTTGCCGCTTTATGCCCAGGAAGATTTTTACAGGGTAATCCTAAATAGACTCAAATTGAGCACATGTAATTAATATAATTAATTGTTGTATACATTGTTGTACATGCCTCTAACAAAGGTACGGTTTGGATCAAAAGCTAAGGCCCTTATACCAGTTTTGGAGGGCTGGAATTTTTTGGGTGGGACATTGTCATCATGGTCACTACCGTCCCCCCACCCATCTTCTTTGGGATCGCTACGAATAATTATGTTCATGACTAATGCCTATGAATGTGTTCAGCTGGGTTGGTGATGCTAGTTCATAGTGCACATAGACATGCTGGTTGGATGTATTGCAAGTGTGGCAATTAAGTTGTAGCAAGAACGTTAAGTACATGTAGTTATTTGCTGGGTTCGCTGTAGCACACTATATAGACGCTAAGCCCAGATGAACCATTCACAAGTTGCATCACAAACTGGCCCAACAGTCCAGTCGGGCACAGAGCACACAGGAACTACATGTTCATTGACACTGAGTGGTCTCTGGACTGAGGAAGACGTTGGGTTTGAGGCAAAGTGGCTTTAATTGTTTTTGAGGAGCATGCACTGTTAACTGAACAAGCAAACTTAGATGAGGTCAACAGCGGGCCACACACCCCCAATTGATGAACTGTCCCAGCTTATATTAACATATCATAACTTGTGTCAAAGTATCAGCAAAACAGTTATTCGCCACTATTTTGTTATGTACATGTAATGTACATGTAAATAGTTTTCTTTAGAGTTTGCAGTTCCCATAAATTATTGACGATTCTGTTTTTGCAGAGCTCACGGCACTGTATGGATTTGTTGCACTACTCCGTCTTCTCCCGTCATACAATACTCGCGGGAAGGGCCGTGTGTCGGCAGAAGACACCAACGATCTGCTTCTGAAACATTATGAGGTAATTTTGTATACATGTATGTCATGTAATTTGTATGTACACCTAATAATGTTTCACTCCCTTAGTCTGACGTAGCCTGATGTATGTCTACCCAAAGTACATGGCTGAGTATAGTGGTATTTAAAAGCACCACAATTTTTGAACTTGTGCCAGAAAGCTTGACCTTCTTTGCCGGCATTCCTTTAAACTTTTGGATTTTCATCCAAACATAAGGGTTACATGTTGGGAATCCCCACCCCCCTTCCCCCACCCCTTTCCCCCCACCCTCTTCCCCCACCCCTTTTCCCCCACCCCCTTCACCCACCCTCTTCCCCCACCCCCTTCCCTTTCCCCCACCCCCTCCCCCCCGTCCCCCACCCCCTCCCCCCGTCCCCCACCCCTTCCCCCGTCCCTCACCCCTTCCCCCACCCCTTCCACCCACCCCTTCCACCCCTTCCACCCCTTCCACCCCTTCCACCCCTTCCACCCCTTCCACCCCTTCCACCCCTTCCACCCCTTCCACCCCTTCCACCCCTTCCACCCCTTCCACCCCTTCCACCCCTTCCACCCCTTCCACCCCTTCCACCCCTTCCACCCCTTCCACCCCTTCCACCCCTTCCACCCCTTCCACCCCTTCCACCCCTTCCACCCCTTCCACCCCTTCCACCCCTTCCACCCCTTCCACCCCTTCCACCCCTTCCCCTCCACCCCTTCCCCTCCACCCCTTCCCCTCCACCCCTTCCCCTTCACCCCTTCCCCTCCACCCCTTCCCCTCCTTCCACTCCACTCCTTCCACTCCACCCCTTCCCCTTCACCCTTTCCCCTTCACCCCTTCCCCTCCACCCCTTCCCCTCACCCGCACCATCCACAATCCTTCATATGGGCCTGTAGATTGTAAAAAGTAGGATTTGATGAGTCGTAATCTGCATTTTTAGATCAGCATTTTATATCGCGATATAACTTAAGCACAGGAGCCATACTCCAGATATATTTTATTGAACTCCTAGCTGTGGTGATCTTCAAAAGATTGAAAAGTCTAAATTGTTTTTAACAGGTCTCCACATTGCTTGAGGAAGTGCTGAGTAATAATACCACAAAGCAGCCCACTCTCATTGCCTTTGGTGCCAAACCACAGATACATCAGATCATTTTGAAGATAGAGAACCATGGCTTCCCCCTTCCATCATCGAACATCACATCAGCTGTGGATATACTCTTCAAGAGCCATTACACCTTCAACCTTGAATATTCCGCTCAACTATCCAACTTCTTTGTCTACCTGCAAACTCAGATATACGGACTGAAATATTCAGGAAAAGTGCCACCACGAGTCATTGAAATAGCCAGGGCACTCGAGGTACTGTGAGTGCTAAATGGAGAGTTGGAAGCATTGTTAGTATCTTTTTCTTTTAGTTTGGTGTTTACACATTTGAAGCTTTCGCATTTCAAAACATGGAATTTGAGTGTTAACTTCTAATAAGAGTGAAGTTGATTTTAGGTGATTTATTGCTGTATAATGTTGGTAGAAGACATCTGATCATTCTGTATTTAAGATACACATTTTAAATCATTCTCTTAATTCAAAATAGGGAAGTGTTTTTGTACAACTTTTGAAACTATAACCAGGAAACCTTAATTTAACATAAAGGTTCCCAGAAATGACAATATTTAAACAATACTATAAATGCTTCTGGAACAATGATGGCGCATAAGAATGTAGTTTTGTGAAGTTTTTAGATGTGGTGTTTTGTTCTAGAAAAAATCAGGGACAAATCATGGACAGTGCCTCTACAACCTGGGATATTTTGGTTTCTCTGGAGGTTTTAACAAAGCCAAATTCTATGGCATAAATTCCTGTTGTAATCGCTTATTTTGGAACTCGCAAAAGAGGTGATCGAATTAACTGCCAAAAAACTGCAAAGATTCTCATTAAGCCATGTCAACCAGAATTACCCCTCTTTGGCTGTGATGTCATCAGCGATAGAAACATTGCTTTTCATGCCCCTGATGTCCAGAGTCATGGAGAAACTCACCTTGCAGGGGTTAGCAATGTTTTTACCGCCAATGACGTCACAGCAAGAAACAGCATTTTTGTGTGTGTTTGGGGGCATGTGCCATTTTATTTTCTGTCCTAATTCCCAACAAATACTTAAACACAGAACTAAATCAAAAAGCATATTTCTTATGTATTCATAATTTTTGAACCATTCATAGCATTTTTCCTCTTGATTTATTGGAAGATATAAGGAGTATAATAGGTTTTGCCCGTAGAGTATTTGTCCACAGTTAACCTTGTGTGGCATTTCTCTATAACTAGTTTTAATTAGGGAGTTTTTGCATGTCCTGGAGTTATTAGCTTTTGAACACTTGGAATGCAACTTTTTCTCTTCATCATGTATTAGTCATTGTTTCAGAACCATTAACAGCATTATTCCTGTTTTGATGTATGGGAGCTTGTTTTTAAGCCTACAATTCTGATGACAGAAATCTTAATTTAGGACTTTAGACATCAGTTTCAGAGTACTGTGTGGCATATACCTAATACCACTTTTAATTGCAGTGCTTTTGTGAATTAATACCCTGAACTTTTGGGCATTGTATTCATTAAAAAAAGGTTGATGATATATACTGTTTATTGGATGGAAAGAAACAGTCTCTTAATTATGCATACAATTTTTAATTAGGCTATACAAAAAAGTAGTTGTTTGCTATTATTATACCCTTTCATAGAAAATCATGTACATCTTTGTTATGAAAAAAACCATCGAAATAGTACCCACGTTTTTTTCCAATGTAATAGAAAACACAGCTGTTGCTTTGTTTGGCCTTACAACAAATGTGTTATTTCATACTGGATTTCAACACTGTTTGGGCCTATTTGATAGTCATTGATATATTGTTGGAGTGTGTCAAGTTGATTTGATGTGATTAAAATTATTGCTGTATAATTTGGGTAGAGATTTAACCTATTCTGTTTCAACCTTCAGTTAGAAAATCTCAGGGGCAGATTCAGAGGCGAGTTATTGGGGGTCAAACACCTTCCTTAACCCTAACCCCCTAAGCATTGTTTCTAAACAATAAACATCCTCCGAAATCCACCAACTTGCTTTGTTGTCAAGGGGGTTAGGGTTAATCTAGGCCATTTTGTTTTAGTTTATGCTAACAGTCTTAGCAAGCTGATCTCAGGTGTGTGTTTTTGTGATTATTATTCTGGGGGTGGTCTTTTGGCTTTTGCACTGAAAATATCAGACCAGTGTCACTGCGGAAATTTGTTAGTGATAAGGAACAAAATCTGAAACAAATCTGTAAAGCCTGAACACCTCCCCCCCTGTAAAAATTAATGGATCTTATAATATTCAGAGAAGTTTATATATTTTTATGTTATGTGTTGCGGCTGAACTTCTCAAATTTCATATGTTCTAATGTTTCTGATAATAAAAGTTTACATATACATGTACATGTACCTCAGTTGAGTACTTTATTTTGTGTCCTAGAGTTGCTGAAAATAGCACCTAAAGTGCTCTATTGTAGCTCTTATGGGTGCAGCACCTCAATGACAATTGCACCTAAAGTGCTTTAGTTTAGCTCTTATGGGTGCAGCACCTCAATGACCATTGCACCTAAAGTGCTTTAGTTTAGCTCTTATATGGGTGCAGCACCTCAATGACAGTAGCACCTAAAGTGCTCCAGTTTAGCTCTTATGGGTGCAGCACCTCAATGACCATAGCACCTAAGGTGCTTTAGTTTAGCTCTTATATGGGTGCAGCACCTCAATGACAGTAGCACCTAAAGTGCTCTAGTTTAGCTCTTTCAGAGTGCTATTATAGTAGCACGCATGCCTGTGCTAAATCAGCAAGCCGCGTGCAGTCACTATACGAGCACCTGAAAGTGCACAATTTTAAATCTTCAAGTGCTAAATTAGCACTTACATTTTTTAGAGTGAAGGAGCCCAACACAGCATAGCCACGTACAGTGGAAAAAATTTCAAATATGCAATTGAGGGGGGGGTTACGCAAGAACTCCGCCGGCCAACGGCCTTGTACCCATTTGCCATGAAAATAAGCTCCATAGCCAATACTATACCCGCAGAATCTGTGAATAGGGTCAGGCTATCATCGGACTCCCACTCAGCACCTGCAAATACTGATACCCCATTGAAGTTGGTAAGAAAATCAACGCAATTAATAAGCGGCGCAGGAAAGCTCGCCCTGGTGGGATAGCCCGGCATAAAAAATTGAGTAATCCAACTATAGATTGAATGGACTTCAAGGAAATCTTCCGTTTCGTTAATGCTTGTTTAATTAGCTGTGAGGTGGCTAAAACTTTGTCTGCCGGCACATAAACCTTTCTATCAACCGTGTTAATGTCCAAACCCAAATTTGTTAAAACTTGAGACGGGCCAGCTGTTTTTTCAGCTGCCAATGGTACCGCCAAAACTTCGCAAACAGATTGAAAACATGACAACAATTGTGCACAACATTCTGCTGAGGACCCCACGAACAAAAAATCATCGAGATAATGAGTTACACCTGATGAATGACTGAAACATTTAACTTGATGCTCGAGAAAAGTACTAAACTTCTCGAACAGAGAACAGGAAATGCTGCACCCCATCGGCAAACATCTGTCAAAATAAAACATGCCTTGAAATGTGAAACCCAACAGCTCATAGTCAATGGGAGATATAGGCAGTAAGCGAAAAGCCGACTTGATATCAGCCTTGGCTAACCACGCCCCCGCTCCCGCGCAACTGGCTAAGGCCACCGCCTTGTCAAATAAGGCATAAGTTACTGTGCAGAGATCTTTGTCAATAAAATCATTAATGGAATGACCAGATGGAAAGGATAAATGGTGTATTAGCCTAAATGAATTGGGCTCACGTTTCGGCACTAAGCCTATAGGGGAACACTGTAAATTGCAAAACGGGCGGACTGTATATGGGCCAGCTATTCTACCTAGGGCTATTTCAGATGACAATTTGTCGTGGACTATGTCGGGACGCTCTGCCGCTGAAGCCAAACAAAGAGAATCGCGTGGTAACCGGGGGCCGGAATAACCCAACGAAAACCCCTCAGAAAAACCTTTCAACAAAACTTTTGCATCAGCAACTACAGGGTAACTGACAAGCCAATCCTGTAAAACCGAAATCTTAATTGGGGTTGGAAGAACGAAAAGAATGCTGCGGACCCGCAGGTCCTGGGGCCTGTTTAGGTCTGGTGCCGAAGTTGTCAAACACACGCTTAGGTCCGGCTGAGAGATCAGCTTTGCGAGGAGCTTCAATCGCTACGGGGCTGCGGGATTGGTGCATGCGAGCGAAAGGAACTGTGCCTGTAGCATTGGATTGCGCCCCACGCACCTGACCGCTCCAAGCTCGACAGCGAGTAGCCCTATGACCAAATCGCATGCATTTTTGGCACGAGTGTGTGAATTTGCAATGCGCAAACGAGCAACCCGTAGCAGCGTTAAAAGCAAAACATACGCCTGACCTACTTGGTTTGGACCGAGAATTAGCCGGGGAACCATAGAGGGCGCCCCGAACTACTGGGGAAGTGGTGCCGGCCGCTGCAACCGTAAGCCATAGCCCATAATCGATCTCCCCCATGACCGCGTTGGGTTCGCTTCCTGCCGGAGACGAAATTGTTCGTCATACGCTCGCCAACCCGGACCAGGAAATTGAATACAGGCCGTGCGAATAATGTCAGCATATTTTAGCAGTTCCGAAAACCGGGATGCATGCTTCAACGTATAAATGGCCATAAATACGTTAAAAGCAGATTGCCACATATCGAACGTGTCAACCTTCTTGCGCTGCAACCCTGCTTTTTTCAACACCAACTTTCCCCCCTCAACAGACAGGGACAAATTGGCACTGCCCTGCTAGTAAGGGATGAACGCTAATGTCCCGTGACCAAATCTTGGCAACAAAGGTTTGAAAGTGTTTTGGGCATCCCTGAAGGGTACTGAACAAATTTGGCTTGGGCTGCCCTCTTCAAAGTTCCGGGCATTTTTGTTAGGGGTCAATTAAGGTCAAACAAGGGTCAAATTTATCCCAATCTGTTCATGAAGCATATCAAATTAATCGTCATTTTGGCAGCCATTTTGAATTTCAAGGTCAAGGGGACCTCTTGGATTTTTAAAAGTTGTTCAGTTGAATTTGTCATGTCAGGAAACCTATAATTACACACCAAAATCATTGAAATCGGACAATCTTAACCATTTAGTCAACTTGACCGCCATATCAAAGTGCGTTGACCTTTGTCACGTTTTCCCCCATAGCGCTGTAACGAAAGGTCACAGATAGGGCAAACTATATATTTTTGGATTTCTGATGACCAGACGATTAATTTGATATGCTTCATGAACAGATTCAAATTTGACCCTTGTTTGACCTTAATTGACCCCTAACAAAAATGCCCGGAACTTTGAAGAGGGCAGCCCAAGCCAAATTTGTTCAGTACCCTTCAGGGATGCCCAAAACACTTTCAAACCTTTGTTGCCAAGATTTGGTCACGGGACATTAGCGTTCATCCCTTACTATGCTCAAATGATTTCGCCACCACGGCAGTGGCAGCATCATTGTATAGAAGCAAAAAATCTACAAACGCCCCTTGCCAGATTTTTTCCCGCACGGCCTGCGGTACGTGCATGCCTAGGGGGGAGGTCGTGCATGTTGCTAGCGCTGGGCGGCTTGATAAATCCGTGGGCCCTACGCTTGTTGCACTTGCAGGTGGCCAGACAACATTATTAGTACTACTAGCATGATCATTTAAACCTATGCCTACACTACTAACAGGGCCAGTAATGGAACCAGTTACGCTAGGGGTAGTTGTGGGAAATGATAAGTGTGGCTTGATCAACTCACCCCCAGGCACCATGTTGGTGCCGCTATTACTAGTACTACATGTACTCGGAGCCGGACCCGCAAACCCCGGCGCCAGCGTGGAGGGGAGGACCGGGTGAGGAGACAACACCCCGGTCCCGGACGATGCCCCGAAGTAGTGCGCTTGATGTGGCTGTGCCACCTGCAGAAATTGATGCCCCGATGTTCCCGGGTAGAGGTGAGGGTGACCAGTGTTACCAGGGCCAGAAGAGCCAACGTTAAAGTCCTGGCGACTCTCGGCAAATGGCGCCGTAGTAGCGGCAGCATGATGGTGAAAACCACCCGGAACCGGTGCTGTTGGAACGGCAAACGTGGCCGCCGGTGGCGTCGCAGTGCCCTCGACAACAGAGGGCGCCAGTCCTGGTGCTGTGGTGGTTTCACACTGACCTCTATACATGGACAGATCATCATTGTTTCATTTTGAAGTCGGCATGCGGAGAAGTGCAACATGGCGGACCCACGACGTGACTTTGTGAGCCAATGAAATGTCCAGGTGTTGGTACGATACGTATTACGTAATGTTTATAAATACAAAATGTACAGAATAAATCCGCTGACCTCCACACCTAGACATTTCATTGGCTCACAGCAGTGACGTCTCGGGTCCGCCATGTTGCACTTCCAGTTCGCGCCGACTTCAAGTGTTAGCACAGCAGAATATGGACAATGGTCCATCCAGGTGTAGAGGTCAGTGTGGTTTCAGGAAAATGGGTCCCAAACCCAGCTGATGTGTGATGAGCCGGTGGAACGACGACGGACGCCGATGACCCGCAATAACCGCAGGTAGGTTGATGGGCAAAAACCGGAGGCGCCGCACTGGTGGGTGGACCCGCGTTGCCGTTGGACACGCTGAAGACCGTACTCTCGCAAGTGGTGGGAGCGGCAAAGGTGTGAACGTTGACGTTAGGAGTACTACCAGCAAGGAGAGGCGGAGGCGGGGGGAAAAAAGCCGCTCGTCGAAAAACTTTGGCTCGCTGAATGCGGCAGGCGAAGGGGCTGTGACAGCACAGCACCGGAGGCCGAAAATACCGGGTTCGATGGGACGTAGAAGGACGGCCTCGCCCCGTCAGCCGGACCAGCCATCGGCGGCAAAACCAGACCTGCGGCCGGACTTGAAGGCGGAACTCCGTCAGCCAACGGATACGAAGCCCGGGCTCTCCTACCCCGAGGCCTGCCGGGATTTCTCCCGCGACTCGCCGCAGTCTCCGTAGGCGTGGCCTTTTGGCGCCTGGGCTGCTTCGCTGACGCCCGCACGACAGTGTCCGAAAAGCGAGCTGGTCGCCGACGGGTGCGGAGTAAATCCCCGCGATTCATGCTGACGTGCCGACGACTATTAAACTTCAACTTTGTTAATGTTAACGTTGACGTTCACGTAAAACAATAAAGCGGAGAATGACGACAGATAAACTGAAGAGTTGTAGAAATGCCCAGAAGAAAAATGGGTGTGTTCGGAAACGAGGTTAGATGAGAAATAATCGGAGAACGAAGATAAAAATTGCTGAACAAAAATTGAGATGTTGACTCTGGAATCGGCTGTGACAGAGTGGCTATAAAATTGCTGAACAAAAATTGAGATGTTGACTCTGGAATCGGCTGTGACAGAGTGGCTATAAAATTCGAACCCGCCAAAAGCCCCGCTTCCCCACGCGGAACCCATGACTCTCATTGGCCCAAAGTTAACTGTAGAAATTTGCATACTGCTGACCTTTTACCTTTTGCATAATTAACTCTTGTATGGCGATAGCGTGACATGAACAGTTTGTTGACCTTGCACCTAGTGCTAAATTAGGTGTGAATGTCAAAGAAATGCCATGAGAGCGTAGGGAGGCCGCATGAGCTTTCGCTGTGTATAAAACCTTTTACTGTGTAACGGTAAAAGGAGTTATTAAGAGCTTTACATTAAAGTGGCGCTATGGACCAGAATCTCCCAATTGGTTTTCTTTTTTGTAAGTGACATTGTGAAACTAGGAGTAGACATCAAGAGTGATGAGAGTCCACTCTTCCTGATGGGAAGTGGCAGGGCATTCACAAGCCGAGCCTGGCAGCTCAATGGGCTTGCCTGGTCAGTGCACCCCGACGATAATCTGGAAGACTAGCTGCTGCAACAAAAGTCAGTTTTTATGTTTGCTCATTAACACATAATCTAATTGTACTAGCCTAAATTAAAAAGGCAGAATAGGTGATAGACCACATAAAATAAGTCAGAACTAGAAACAGAGTCTTTTAGTCAGTTCGCAGGGTACTCGATAATGAGATGAACAGCTACGTTTCATTTATAGCGAATTGACAGTCTCGCAGCAACGACATTTTCTTAGGATATACTCTTCTTTACAAATTTCTGGCATGATGGGGGGGGGGGGGGGGGATTTTCTCATGTCACGATCCAACTTTGCAACCATTGGCTACTTACGGTGTAGTACCGTGTGATCGTTTTGTGTCCGGTATTTTGATAAAAATGTAACTAATTTGTCGTGTATCATATCGCTGGACATATGACATATATTGGGGTGATGTTTGGTGACTTGCTCATTTGATGAAAGTCTTTTTAACAGGCCGTCAAAACTTTGGAACCTCAACAAGCAGATGCAGTGGCACAGCTCATGAAGCATGACCCAAACACACAGAAGGGGTACTATATGTGGCTCTCCAGACAATGAAAAACAAGCTTGTTGCTTTTGCGGCAAATATCTCGCATCATTGCGCCAGTAAGTTTTTCATTATAGATACAGCTCTTTGTGTAGCAATGTGAGCCCCTGTGACTGGTACACAGTATACTGGTATTACATCATCAATGTTATTCTGAATGAGGCTAGTCATTTGGGTTAATCTGACAATTCTAAGATCTGCTTCCCCCTCAAATAATGATCATTGTTTTTACCAGTAACTTGTCAATTAAGATGGAGACAATCCTGTGAGTTTCGTAACGCTATACACATTTAGCAAAGGTTTCGTTTTAGCACTTAATTTAACACATTACACAAGTTCGTTTGCCTTTCTGTTAACTCTTGCATTGAAAGACCAAGATACAATTTAATCACAATTTCTCTTAACTCAACTTGTATTTTAAGGATGATCCTAAAAGCAGTGAACCCAGAAGTACTAGAACCTGCAATGAAAGCGGGGACTCTCGGCAACAGGTAAGTTGCACTTGTTGTATGTATTTGAGGGGTTCTTGCAAAATGAGACGGAACTGGGCAGAGGTTAAAATAAGGGTTCTCGGGTATTAGAAAAGGAAAATTTCATTTTCCTTTGCTGTTTATTGCACTTTAATCGGGCATTCTATAAACTAGTTGTGGCTGTTTAAAGTGTTCATTTATTAAAACATTTTCTAAAAGTAACATATTAAGGAAAAGTTGTTTACATTATGTGATATGGAAAATCTCAATTGCTTTTCTTAAAAAATACTGTTTACTTAATATGCTTACCAAAGATTAGAGATATAAATAAATATGAGAACAAAATCTTCTATTATTCATCAATTTGCTGTTTCTCAACTATGCCCCAGCTGTGACCAGTTCCGTCTTATTTCTGTTTTGGTTAGGGGGATCATTCTCACTCCCTCCCTAAATGACCCCGCTACTTATGACTTCTATGTTCAATTTCTGTTTGAAACAACTGGTGAAATTGGCCATTGGAATTGAGATAATTACCAGTCTGTGACAATAACTTACTTAAACCTATTTGTTTTTGGTTGACATATGATTTTAAATTTACGCTATACACATTTAGCAAAGGTTTCGTTTATAACAGATCAACATAATTTACACATTTTCTACATTTAAATCATTTTGTTTGCCTTTCCGTTAACCTTGCATAGAAAGACCAAGAAACAATTTATCACAATTTCTCCTAACTCGACTTGTATTTTAAGGATGATCCTAAAAGCAGTGAACCCAGAAATCCTAGAACCTGCAATGAAAGCGGGGACTCTCAGCAACAGGAAAGTTGCACTTGTTTAATATATTCATAAACTAGTCAAGGGTAATTGCAGCAACACCTTGTGGTAACGCCATGTTCTTAGTCTAATGGGAAGGTTTCTGTCTGTACAGTATGTAGTGTAAAATAGTATAGGGTACACTGCTAAGGGAAGGCGCAGTTGGGTCGAAGGTTACACACAGTGAAACATGGACAACAGTCAAACTGTTATTTGGCAAACACTGACTGTTTAATTAGCTCTGATCGCTAGCTCTGATCGCTAGCTCTGATCTATAATTAGCTCTGATCGCTAGCTATATAGCGGTGATTATTTGTAAGACGTAAACATAGCCAATGTTTTCAAACGCTGTACATGTGTGCCATGTCAAATAAGACAATTCAAGTTATATTGAATTTGACAAGTCATAGCACGATGTTTGAAACTTGCCTTAGTATCTTTACTTGCTCCACCTAACACACAGCTTAAGGACCATAGTCTTCTCCAGCTGAAATTATTGGCAAAAACGTGAATGACATCATACATATAAAAATACTGGTATTTTTGTTTTTGGACAGGATATTCCATGGGCGGATACAGGGGGGGGGGGGGTCCAAGGGGTCCGGACCCCCCCTTTTTTCTTGAGTGAAAAAAAAAACGAAAAAAAAAAAAAAAGGTATTTCACCTAACAAGCAACGTACATACATGTACACGCATACATACGTGTATTATTCTCAAACCACACACACAAAATAACAACCATATAGACTATGATTTGACTTTTTTGGCTTAGTTTTTCGAGCCGCTAGTTTGTTTATTCCTTCTTATTGCATTTCAGGCAATTACATATTTTAATTTTTTTAACGCTTTCATAAGCTTGAACGGGGCAGGCTTGCCCCAAATGCCATGCTTGGCTCACCACTGGGCCCATTTACTTGGCAGACTTGCCAATAAAAACACTGGAATTTCACCGTTTGAAGTGACGGTTGAGTAGCCCCAGCAGAACGAGTGCAATAGGCGCTAACCACAGTGTTTATATATTTGTCACGTGACCTAAATTTAAGCTAAATTTATGTAAATTACTAAACACTAAATTGGAACAAACACGCCGCTTTTTCCACCGTTTGTAGAGACGGTCGGAATAAACCCCGCTAGCACAAGCGGGCGTTTGGCGTGTAGTTTTTAAAAGATTAAACACAACTTGTAACATTTTATTTTAACATACAACTTTAAATTAAACTTACTTAATAACTATTAGGGCTTGTAATTTGTTTATTATTTTAAATGGAGTCATTGCCGGTCGCTCCCAGCCAAATCCTGCCTATGTTAAGTATGCCTAAGGTTTATGACCAATTAACCGTTACCTCATTTTACACGTAGTGTGAGTCAGTGTGCGCTGTTTTTAAATCCAAACTTCCAATACCGGTATCCATAATATACTCCTCTGGTCAAAATTTATTTCAAGTTATCATTCCAGCTAAAAATGGTAAATATTAGATTTAAAAAAAAAATGGTATAAAAATCAGGCTTCATATTGCCACAACATTAACAAAAAATAGGTAGAAATTGGCCTCAGATTGCGCCAGAGAGCACCTAATAAACCAAACAATTTCAGGGCCCTTAAGCGGGCCCTGAACCCCGGCCGCAGGGACTTCGCGCTACGCGCTCGTGATGTGCGCTTCGCGTACTCCCTTCCCAGTTACATGTACTCAAATTGTTACACACCCACATTTTTTTTTTACACACCCAATTCAAAAAATCCTGCCTAAGACCTTGGGTGGACCCCCTCTTTAAAAAAATCCTGGATCCGCCCATGTATTCATCCCCAGCAGATATCAGCAACTCAATGAGCCAATGGTAATGAATCTTCCATGCCTAGGGAAGAAAAAGGTTTTTAAAACCTGTAAAAGTTAAGAACGAGTGACATACAATTAGTCCAATAATTATTAAATATGACACTAAAATGTCAGTACACTATAAGTACAATATTTGCTGCTTTGGAGGGCTTACTTCAGCCACTGTATGCGGAAAGAAGCCTTGCTAATTTTTCTTGACATCATGTGAACGAATTACAAACACAATTTACATTGTTATTTCATGCACAAAGCAAGAACTGAAGATCCTGGACAAATCGATGGAAATGACCCGAATGGTTGGACCCAGTACACTTCCGCCTCACGAACCTTTTACCATTTATTTTGGTGAAAAGGTCTACTGTCGACCTTCATTCAATCATGAACCCATGGCACTGCCCTTTGTTTCCGATAACTATTCGTTCATATTTTTGTTCAATAGGAACTGGAGGAGGGTGCAGGAAAAGCCACCACCACCAACACAACTAAGTTTGTGGTAAGGTTTTGATCTGCATTATAGAGCCGTTAAATCTTCACTGTTTTGACACAACCCTCACCATCACAGCTGTGAACCAGTCGCAAGTATGCGGCCACCCGCCCGCGGAGGCAAAAAACCAGTTTCATTTTATCGGGTGGGGTACCCGTAACAAAATTTATAAATTTCGACGCAACGTCCGAGACCAAAAAAAGTGTAAAAAAGGGTCGGGTACCCGTAACCAAATTTATAAATTTCAATGCAATGTCCGAGACAAAACAAGTGTAAAAAAACACAAGTATGCATGCATTCAAATATCACTAACAGGAGATTTACAAAGTTCCGAGTAAATTTACCTACGATTTTGAAACTTCATCCTGCGGTTTATATTTTGGTTTTTATTTTTATTTAGACTACCGGTATATCTTTGATGCGTCTCCAGAAGCTCGCAAGTGGCGAAACACGATAGTATCAACACATTGTTTGTGTTTGTAATAAATCTTCTTGTAGCCACTAGCCAGGAAATCATTTTCTCTGATGCGCCGCAAATGAAAAAGAAATTACCGCACGCCAATAATTTCTGCGGAACTGGCCAATCACAGCGCATGTAAGAAATGCAACTTGACTATCAATTAGCATAGCACAGCACGCATTCGCTGTGTAGCGTAAGGTTACAGTACAGGTATAAATGAAACAAAGAGCTATCCTTTCTATGTACAAAATTGTGTACTCCACTTTTTTGCACATTTTAGTCTTTGAAATGCTCTCTAATGTAAAGTTTAACTGCATTTTTGTTCTACATGTGCAGACCGGCCATTTCTCTAAAGAAGCCAGCTACAAATAGCCAACCAAAGTACATGTAGTGAACAAATACAACGAAGAGACAGCCAAAAACATGCTGCAGCTCTACAAAGAATACAAATGCATGGCCCCCGACTGCTAATATACAGATGCAGTAAGTTCATGTAGTTCATCTCCCAAATTTTCAGTATCTTTGTTTGGCAGGAAATAAAGTTGGAAATGTCCTAGTGCCGGTCCGGTATTCCAGAGGTTGCGGGTTCGAGTCCCGACCTAGCCGATGTCTTTGTTCTATTTGACATTTTTGCAAATTTACCTGGTCAGTTTCCCTTGTGGTTTTGTGTGTATTATAAGGTACAAAGTGGTATCCTCATTGAGTGATTCCCACAATGTCGCCTCCCAGGTTTAACACTTCAGACAGTGTGATTTCAAAAATTAATATCTTCACTTTGGAATATCTAATATCTAAAAAACAGGGCTGCATTTGAAAGAGCAAGGTCTACATATTATTAGTACATGTACTGCAATAACAAAAAATAGTGAAAAGTGCCTTATTTTGCGGACATACCGTGTTGCATGTGATTTGTTTTATGTATTTGTATACAAAGGCTAAATACATCAAGAAACAGTTGGCTTTCGTGGCGGGATTCAGTGTGAAACAAGTGGCAGACAAACTGCGCCACACACAAAACACATTGTCTGGTGAGCTGTTTGCCTTGATCTGATATGGCATTGACTAGAGAAATTGGAATGGGGTTTCAATTCCTTAACAAAAAAATTAGTTTAAAGAAACCCACAATATTTGGTTGGTACTGGTCAAAGGGTTAAAAACAAACAAATAGAAAAAGGGGAGTAAATCGACAATGAAGAAAGAATAATGTTTTTTTTTATTGACTTCTTGTCACCCATGCACCCACCAACATTATAAAAAATAAAATAAAAAAAACTTTAAGTTTTGTGCACAAAGGTAACGATTGAACGTCCAGGCACCACCGAGACGCCGGCTATATGACCTTAATGGCCCTGTCACACCAGACCATTTTAGGCCAACGCGTGAGTAACGTGTTGTAATTTTGGCAACACGCTGGCAAACGCTGACCAACGCTAGGCCAGCGTTAGCAACACGCTGAGCGCGTTACTCACGCGCTGAGACATGCTGTCACACGCTGAGGAAAACATATTTTTTCAACATGCATACAATTTCCAGCGTTTGCCAGCGTGTGACTGTACACGCTGGCGGAGCGTTGAAGGTTTGTTACTCACGCGTCGAACACGCTAGACGATCGTTATCAACCCGCTACTCACACGCTGGCGCACGCTATCGTACGCTGGCGTACTCTTGCGACACGCTGGTTATGGCCCTGTCACCCCAGAACGTTTTAGGCCAATGCATGAGTAGCGCGTTAAAAATAGTTGATACGCTGGCAATCACTGAACTTTCACAGAAAAAGTCAAGTGGAACCGTGATTTCAGCGTGTCTATACAGGTTGATAACGGGTTCATAGCGTATGCCAGCGCGTGAGTATCGTGTGAGGAACGCGCTCAGCGTGTGAGGAACGTATCACTGATTTATAGTAAAAATACGACAGCGGGTCGCCAGCGTGCGAGTAGTGGGTTCGTAACGATCGTCTAGCGCGTTCGACGCATGATTAACGACCACCCTGCGCAGGCACACGCTGGCAAACGCTGAAAATTGTAGGTATGTTGAAAAATGTATTTTTGCCTCAGCGTGTGACAGCGTGTTCCAGCGTGTGGGTAACGCGCTTAGCGTGTTGCGAACGCAGGCCTAGCGTTGGTCAACGTTTACCCGCGTGTTACCGAAATTCCAACACGTTGGTCTAAAACGTTCTGGTGTGACAGGGCCATTAGTGTAGTAGCGCGTCGGCTTTTTATACAACTAACCATGTGGTCGTTGCAGTACGCTGGCGCGCGTTGGAACGCGCTACTCACGCGCTGGACAGTCGTTCATCAGTCGTCGAGCGCGTTACTAACGCGTTTCTCACGCGCTGGCGAACGCATTGAACCCGTTAACAACGCGTTATGGACACGCTGAAATCACGGTTCCACTTGACTTTTTCTGTGGAAGTTCAGCGTTTGCCAGCGTATCAACTATTTTTAACGCGCTACTCACGCGTTGGCCTAAAACGTTCTAGTGTGACAGGGCCATTACGTGTGATTGATTTTGTTTTCTATAATACTACATTTTTACAAAGATCTGAACCACGAAACGGCCATAAATATGAATAAGAAAAATATAAAAACATGCACACAACTATCTAAATCATTTGGAAGAGAAGGCCCAACCCCTAAAATCCCTGTACTGTACGTTGTAGAAATTACATTTTTACATAAATTATATAGCACAAAACGCTTTATGCTGTATGTGTCTACGCTTTATAGAGACCAGTGCATTTTTAATAATTTTCATATATCATTGACGTTTTGTATAAAAATGCAATGACAAATAATATTTATTTAAACATTTTTAATCAACCTTTCAGTAAAAAGAACATCATAACAAAAAGTATTTCAAGAAAACTACTCGCTTTACACGTTGAAGCTCTTATTCAATGTGCCCGGAAGTTTGGTTTAATTCTCGTAAACGTTTGTACGTTCTTGAGGTCAACTTACACGCTCTATTTGTGTAGCCCCTATAGTACGATTAATTTACAATAAGACATAGAACTAATTGCAAAAAAAATCAATCGAGCGTCAAACAACTTCAAAATATAAAATAGACAAACATGTGAAAAATCAAATGTTTTTCAAGCACTTTTTTGAGACTAACATTCGGGACTTTTTGTTTTAAATGTAATTTGTTGTTATAATCATTATTTACAGAATGCAGCATGAACAACAACAATGAAAGGCAAGTTACTAAAATGTTCTCCAATTTGTTGTTGTTTTTGCAATGTATTGTACTATTGTACTGCAGTTGATGTGAAAATGGTCTCTGATATCACTTGATATACCGTACGTTGATGAATGGACCAATATACAGGGTGGTCCCCAAAAAACGATCTATTATCAGTATACCCTCGGACCAAAACAAAATAGTGTAACGGAACAGTTGATGTTGGCGCGTTAGGCTCGCCATAGTTTAGCAAGTTGGTACGCGGACTGCTGTCCGTTGTACAGACCGCGAGTTGCGTGACTGATTGGTACCCGGTGCGGGTATATAAGCGCGTGTCGCGAGGCATTCACGGTCTTCTCTCCCCTCGGAGCGCCCTGATCGTGCAAGCTCTCCTTTGAGCTGTTGACGCGTACGCTCAACCGAAGTTCCCACCTGGAGTCTGGTCAGTCTTGTCTCTACTGAAGGAACCCTGGACGTTGGTCCCGGTGAGTGGGGAAACCCGATTTGAAACCTAGGGAGTAGTTACTTGCACCATTATTTAAAGATTAGGAAAAGCTCGTACCGTACCGGAACTCATAGCTGTAGATAAACTGAGTCGCACCTGTTTAGGACACACCTTGTTAGGGCATTACGTTAACTAATAAAGCGGTGATACCCCAAGTACTGGATTTTGTCCGACCTGTTCATTCCAAGTTCCCCCAAGTGCGTTAGAGAGGTGTGGGAATAATAACTAGATTGTGTTGCCTGTGTGCCTGGTGGTAGACTTCCCCGCAACGAGTCTGCTCTTCCGGCCTTCTTATTCGACCGCTCGTAGGGCTGCCGGGGACACACTCCGGGTACGTCCCCTTCCCTAGTCACAAGAAGGAAGTCGCCTGGTATAGGTGGACGACGGCGACGAGGTTGTTTCAAGGGAAGGAAAACGCTACAATGGTGTCAGAAGTGGGATAGGCGCCAGGATTACACAACTCAGAACCCATCACTAACTGCGAGAAAACAACCATCACCTACCTGGGAACAAGTCACCCAGATAGGCGTCATGAATAAACGGGAAGCGGGTCAACCTGGACAGGTGCTAATAGAAGAATTGCTCATGGGCGGAGACACGGCAGAAACCTCCCAGTACACCGAAGAAAAACAACACCTAGGAGTCGAGACAGATAAACTGTGGACAACATTAGGTCAACTACATGAACAACTATACGAACTAGAGACAAGAAGTGTACAGCTTGAAAGTCGACAGGGGGATGTGCCGCCACCGAGCTTCGGGTACTTTGAGACTGCTAGAAATCCGTTGAACAGCCTGGGAACATCGTCAACACCTACGCCGAGGTACAGACCAACACCAAAACCCAGAACCAGAAATCCGACACTATCTTCTTCGTTAGTGGCTCCTAACAACACACCAGCCACGACCTGGACATCAGTAGAGGCATCCAATCAAGAAATCAAAAGTGGTGCTGATGCAACAAAAGGATGGTCAACGGAGGAAGATTTTTCATTGAATGCAACAGAGAGAGCATCAGAGCCAGAGAAACAGGTTTTGGGAGAGGACAGGAGTAGCCGCCTAGATAGGCGAGATACATTCGAGGGACATTCGACTGCAGGGTTGAAGCGGCCTAATATCGTACCAGATCGGTACAATGGCAAAACGGTATGGAGAGACTTCCTGCAGCATTTCGAGGCATGCAGACTGGCTAACGGATGGACAAATGAGCAGGCAAAAATCTTCTTAGCTGCAAGTTTGCAGGGGACAGCGGTAAAGGTGCTATCTAACAGATTGGAAGGTGGTCAAACGATGACGTACAAAGAATTGAAAGACAGGCTGGAGAGGCGATTCGGACCAGGTCAGTTGTCAGAAAACCATCTGATGGAGCTACGTTGCAGGAGACAGGGCCCTAAGGAGACGCTGAGGGAGCTGGGTCAGTCAATAAGAGAGTTGGCTACACTGGCTTATCCAAATATAGCAGACGAAGGAAAGGATCGCCTTGCGAGGGGGCATTTCTCGGATGCCATAGAGGACCAGGCCATTCGTGAAGGAATCTTCCGGGCACAGCCGAAGACACTTGATGAGGCTGTCAGGGCAGCAGTGGCGACAGAGAGTGTTTTCAAGGTAGAACAACAAAGGTCTGGTCGCAACCCGAAATACGCACGAGTTTTGGAGGGAGAAAAAGACTCGTCAATGGAAAAGCTGGAGAGTTTGGTGAAGGATAACCAGAGGCAAATGGCGGAGGCCATATACAGAACTCAAGAAGAGACGAAAGACTGGGTAACTAGAATGTTGCAAGGGTTTTCGACAGATAAAGGAAACTATGAACCAAGGAGGGCAGAAGGTGTTCCGGGTGCCTCTTATAGGAGACGACCTACAGAGGACCTTGTGTGTTTTAGGTGCGAGAGGAAAGGACATTTTGCTCGTAACTGCAAATGGCCACCAGTCAAGAGATACGGGTCGGGAAACGAGTCGCAGCTGACCCCAAGGCCCGAGGGAAAGCTGGGAGGAGAAAAGGGCCACGAGACTACCGATCACAAGACAAGCCAGTAGACAAGGTTCATACCATAAACGATTCAATTGCGACGGAAGAAAGAGTGAAGAGAGGCATGTTTGTACCAGCGGTGGTTAGGGGACAGCAGGCGAAGCTACTTGTGGACACTGGGGCGACAGACACATTTCTGTCATCAACACTGTACTACAAGATTGCACCGGAAAATAGGCCACATCTTTCCACCGAGGGTACTCACATAAAAAATGCCGATGGTTCACGGATAGTGACGATAGGTAGCGCCTGGATAGAGTTACAAGTAGGGAGAACCACACATCTAGTGTACGCGACCTTCGGGAATTTACAGTCATGGACGGCATTCTGGGTATGGACTTTTTGTACCCGACTCGCGGGTTACTCAACTTTAGAACAATCGAACTGACAGTAAATGGAGAACGGGTGAAATGCAGTGATGATTACGGGGCAGCATTTTGTGCAAGGATTGTCGTTGGACGGACGACCCGAGTGCCAACTGGACACGAGGCAATCTTACCAGGGCATGTTAGTGGAAGAGCAAAAGTAAGCGGGCTTGGAATCTTAGAGCCAGCCGACCGCAGCGAGATTGCAAACAAGGGGATGATCGTTGCCCGAGCAGTGGTAGATGTACAACAAGATGTGCTACCGGTCCGCATTTTCAACCCAGGAAAAAGGGAGTGCGTGGTTTACAAGGGAACTATGGCTGGCTACGTTAAGCCTGTAGACGAGACAGAGATTGAAAGTACACAGGGTGCGGAGAGACAAGCAGCGGACCTGCTGGACGTGCCGGAACACCTTGTTGATTTGTTTAACCGAAGCAAGAGGGAAGTTGAACAGAAATACCACTGTGAAATTGCGCAGTTACTGAGAGACAACCAAGATGTTTTCTCTCGGGGAGATCGGGACATTGGCCGCACGGACTGGGTTAAGCACCACATCAACACGGGTAATGCAGGGTCTGTAAAGCAGAGGCCCAGAAGGTATCCGGCCAGTGAGCAAGAAGAAATAGCCCGGCAGGTGAAAACTCTTCTTGAAGATGGCAGAATTGAGTCAAGTGACAGTCCTTGGGCCGCGAATGTCGTACTTGTAAAGAAAAAGGACGGTACGAAGAGGTTTTGTGTAGATTATCGCCGTCTAAATTCGTTGACGATAAAGGATGCGTACCCATTACCACGCATCGACGACTCTTTGGACACCTTAGCAGGCGCAAAGTGGTTCTCCACTTTAGACCTCGCTGCAGGATATTGGCAGGTGGAGTTGGACGAAGAGGCACGGCAGAAGTCAGCATTTGTCGTACGCGGGGGTCTCTACTGTTGGCGGGTCATGCCATTTGGCCTCTGCAACGCGCCTTCGACTTTTGAGAGACTGATGGAGCGAGTGCTTGCAGGCCTACAGTGGGACATTCTGCTGGTATACCTCGACGACATTATCATATTTGCCAAAACAGTGGAGGACGAGCTGAGTCGCCTGAGGGTGGTGTTCCAACGCCTACGAGATGCTGGCTTGAAGTTGAAACCCAAGAAATGTGAACTTTTTCGGAAGCAGGTCTTGTACCTTGGACACGTTGTTTCCAGTGAGGGCATTGCAACAAATCCGGAAAAGATAGGGGTAGTGCGTGACTGGCCTACACCTACAACAGTCACTGAGGTGCAGAGCTTTCTAGGTCTAGCTTCCTACTACCGGCGTTTCGTCAAAGGTTTTGCCAATATAGCTCGACCACTGCATCGCCTTACGAAAAAGGGAAAAGAGTTTGAATGGGACGACCAGTGCGATAATGCGTTTCAACGGTTGAAGACACGTCTACAGGAAGCACCTATCTTAGCGTATCCCAGTCCAGAGGGAGAGTACGTACTCGACACAGATGCAAGCAACGTCGGGATAGGCGCTGTCCTTTCGCAGGTGGTTGGTGGTCAGGAAAGGGTTATCGCCTATGGTAGCCGAACCCTAAGTAAACCAGAAAGAAACTACTGTGTGACACGTCGGGAGCTGCTAGCCGTAGTCGTTTTCTTGAAACAATTTAGACCCTACGTGTACGGTAGAAAGATCACAATCAGGACGGACCACGGGGCACTTCGATGGCTGATAAACTTTCGAGACCCACAGGGGCAGATCGCCCGCTGGTTGCAGATAGTGAGCGAATATGATTTCACCATAGTCCACCGCGCTGGGAGATCTCACGGGAATGCAGATGGGCTTTCGCGTCGACCGTGCACTCAGTGTGGGAGAGAGGGTGAGGTGTTAGCGGCAGGTGCCCATATGGAACGAGAGAGAATAACCGAGGAGGAGCCAAAGGGAAGAGAATTACCTACCGTGAGAATAGTGACCATGGAACCCACAGTAACGCGAGAGTTGTTGGGTAAGGCACAACAAGAGGACCAGACGCTAGGTTGGATTCTGAAGGTGAAAAGTGGTTCTGGTGAGAGACCGGAATGGACAGAAATAACGCCGGTATCGCCTGCAGTGAAGGCGTATTGGTTGCTATGGAACCAACTAGAAGTTCAAGACGGACTCCTATGTAGGAGGTGGGAATCCGACGACGGCCAGATAATTAAGTATAAGGTCATTGTAGCCAAGCCACATCGTGAAGAGATGGTACACGAGCTTCATGGTGGTGAGACTGGAGGTCATTTGGGTCAGAGGAAAACGCTGGCGAAGGTGCGGCAAAGGTTTTATTGGTTTGGAATGAGCGCCGATGTAAGGTCTTTTGTGAGACAATGCGACCGGTGTGCGACCAAGAAGTCACCTGCGAAAAGAAGAAAAGCACCGTTACAGCAGTATGCCGTGGGCGCCCCGATGCAGCGGGTGGCACTAGACATACTAGGTCCACTCCCTGAAACGGACCGAGGTAATAAATATGTGCTTGTTGTAGGAGACTACTTCAGTAAATGGGTCGAAGCATACCCAACTCCGGACCAGAGAGCAGAGACTGTCGCCCAGAAGCTGGTGTCAGAGTTTGTGAGCAGATTTGGCGTTCCGGTAGAGTTACACTCGGACCAGGGGCGGAATTTCGAATCCCAGGTCTTCACCGAGATGTGTGGCATCTTAGGGATTAGGAAAACAAGAACAACACCCTATAACCCGAAATCAGACGGGATGATCGAACGCTTTAACAGAACTTTGCTAAGCATGGTGTCCCTCATGATCGACCCTCACAAACGTCAACGCGATTGGGACGAGAAATTGAAACTAGCCACCTACGCCTACCGTTCTGCGCCTCATGAGTCAACTGGTGAGACGCCTAACATGCTCATGTTGGAAGGGAGCTATACCTGCCGCTAGATCTTACTACTCGCGTTACTCCAAAGAATGCGGAAGTGACCAGAGAGACCGACTATGCTCTCCAATTGAGAGATGATATGCAGTTAGCCCACGAGAGGGCAAGGGAAGTCCTTAAATGTAGTGCAAGAAGACAGAAGAAATTATACGATCAGAGAACGATGGGAACAACGCTGAATACAGGAGAGTTTGTATGGCTACATAACCCAATCAAGACAAAGGGTCTATCACCAAAATTGCAGCGACGCTGGGAAGGACCTTACCTGATATTACAAAAGCTGTCAGATGTCACCTACAGGATACAGCGAAAACCAAGAGGCAAGAAAAAAGTCGTACACTTTGACCGACTAAAGCCCTACCAAGGTCAGCCGCTAACGCCATGGGCGGCAAGTAACGCAGCAGGGACACCCTGCCAGCCACAGAGACAAGACGAAGAAACCTTCACCGAAGATCAGGGAGATATACGATGTGATGTACCAAGAACCGACTCGGATGGAGAATTACAGGAGATTAATAGGAACGTGCGGGACACTGAAGGGGAAGTAACCGATGTTTCAGCAACAACACACGAAGAACAAGATAGGACACCTACGCCTACAGTGAGAAGAAACCCACCTAGGCACAGGCGAAGGCCACAACGCTATTTGTAAGGTTGTGAGAGGCAGCCGGGCAGAGACCTTTGGGCCAGGCCGTGAGAGTAACGCAGAGTGTTGAGCAGAGTGCGATTGATGAGAGGTGTGCTGCGAATAAGGCCTAAGTCATTTCTGTACCTATAACCAGGAGAAATTAACGAGATACTTTTCTTATCATTTGGTAGGAGATTAAACATGGGTCGAGACTCACCAGCGAAGAGGACCCCACTGGACCTCCACGAGGCGAACACCGTAGACTGTCCGAAGTGCCAGGGTGTGTTTCTCCATCGAAGGAGTCTGGAGCGACATTTGGCAGTGGAACATGGGCCACGTGTGTTCTATTGGTGCCGGCAGTGTTCCCACAAGAACAACCGACGGGATAACCTCCTGGCGCATTATAAAGATTGCCATCCATCTTATCTGGCTGAAGTAAACAGGATCAAGGCGGAATCCTATGAAGAGAGGGAGCGGGAGACGCATCCCAGGAGCGAGGGAGGAAGTAATCCCCAAGAAGACAAGAAGTCACTTAAAGGTAGACGAGATGGGTCAGGTTCCCAAGGAGAGGTTAATCTACGTTCTGCTGGACGGAGCGAGAGTAGACCTACTACTGCTACAAAGAAGCGTAGCCGTGGAAAGAAAGAGGAAGAAGAGGGTACCAGGAAACGCCCCAAAGAGAAGGCGCCATCAACAGTTTCACGTGCGCCTGAAGACGAAGCGACGGCACCCAGCAGCACTAGTGTTGGTGAGAAGTTTGACGGGCCAGGGCCGAGTTCGGTTCATCCGACAATGTCAGCGTTACCTGTAGTGCCAGTGACGGAGGCGAAGGGAGAGGCGAAAGGACCGTTGCTGTGGAGCTGGAAATAGCAGCGATCTTGGGTGGCAACATGACTGAAAACCTAGCGGAGATTACACTGTCGCCTACCCCTCCGCTGATGATGGATATGGAGGAAATTCACGAATGTGAGAAACCCACCATGCCGCCGAGAGGGAAGCCACGAGGCCTGTTAGAGATGTTGAGAGAGGAGGCGAGACATCGAGATGGTGAGGAAACAGCTGCCGAACGGGGAGGGACCATCCCAATCCTGTCAGCACCACTGCACTTAGACGAGCTGTTACCAGGACAGGCAGTCCGTATCAGGGAAGTAAAAGAGACCTACCTGTACAGAGAAGGGGACAAGACACTACAAGGTGAGACAACACGGGAGTACGATGTCGTCTACTTGAGACCTATAAAGGCAAAACAGTCCACGGGTCAACAAGCCCCACCAGGTCCGACATCGCAGAAAGAAGGCCGCCTAGGCAGGTTGATGAAGACCGATGGCGAATCAGTTGGAGCACACTTTTCGGACGAGGATCTCCAGAGTGCCATGATGGGTAAAGTCAACCGCGTGATGGAGACTACTACGCGAAAGGTGTACCAGGCAGGCAGCAAAGTCGCAAAGGACAAAATACAGCGCACCTACGACGTTGATTTCCTAGCCGGAGTTTCGCAGGATCTTTATAGCCTATAAGAATAAGCCCTAACTTGTTGGACTGTTTGTTAAACTGTTGAGGATCTAGTTGTCTACATTGACAAAAAAGAACTGTTCAAGTTTGTAAAACTTTTTGTATCGTTTATACAAGACTTTATCAGAGATGTTGTAAAGATTTTGTTCTTTTGTAAACTTAAGGAGAGTTTGTTTCATTGTATAAGAGCCTAAGTAGGTCAGACCATTATGATGTATAATGATTCCAGATCAAAAGCCTTTGACCGTATAGTAAGCTTTATTTAGTTCAGTTAAAGGTGGCAGAGCACCTTCTTAGGAGTTTTTTCAACTGTTCATTATTGTTGTCAGTTTTTAGGTCAAGAGACTGACCAAACTTGGGGCAAGGCTGTGTAACGGAACAGTTGATGTTGGCGCGTTAGGCTCGCCATAGTTTAGCAAGTTGGTACGCGGACTGCTGTCCGTTGTACAGACCGCGAGTTGCGTGACTGATTGGTACCCGGTGCGGGTATATAAGCGCGTGTCGCGAGGCATTCACGGTCTTCTCTCCTCTCGGAGCGCCCTGATCGTGCAAGCTCTCCTTTGAGCTGTTGACGCGTACGCTCAACCGAAGTTCCCACCTGGAGTCTGGTCAGTCTTGTCTCTACTGAAGGAACCCTGGACGTTGGTCCCGGTGAGTGGGGAAACCCGATTTGAAACCTAGGGAGTAGGTACTTGCACCATTATTTAAAGATTAGGAATAGCTTGTACCGTACCGGAACTCATAGCTGTAGATAAACTGAGTCGCACCTGTTTAGGACACACCTTGTTAGGGCATTACGTTAACTAATAAAGCGGTGATACCCCAAGTACTGGATTTTGTCCGACCTGTTCATTCCAAGTTCCCCCAAGTGCGTTAGAGAGGTGTGGGAATAATAACTAGATTGTGTTGCCTGTGTGCCTGGTGGTAGACTGCCCCGCAACGAGTCTGCTCTTCCGGCCTTCTTATTCGACCGCTCGTAGGGCTGCCGGGGACACACTCCGGGTACGTCCCCTTCCCTAGTCACAAGAAGGAAGTCGCCTGGTATAGGTGGACGACGGCGACGAGGTTGTTTCAAGGGAAGGAAAACGCTACAATAGTTTAGATTGTCGGGATCTTTCTAGAAAAAAAATCAACCGATTTACTCGGGCCAGTAGTTTTAGTGGACTTTTTCTGAAACCAAGTCGGGAAGGGGGGTTTAGCTGAAAATTTAAATTCTGAAATTAATGTACGGTAATTAAACACAAAGGACACACATTTAAACTAGATTACATATGTATCCAATGTATATAAACTTTAAGACATACATGTATATGCCGGGTGGCTAAACATCTGATCAGCATGATGCATGCTATAAGTGGTCTATCATGTAGGGTTCATACATGTATCACAAAAATGTGAACCCTGTGAACCCTGTGAAAAAAATGTGAACCCTGCTAAGGGGCCGTCCAAAGTTGTCAACATTTTTTAATGGTCGTACAAAGCGTACGACGGGGGGAGGGGGGTCGGAGGCCGCGTACGACTTTGAATGGCGAATAAAATGTTGATTTTGTACCGTACAATCAGCAAAGGGAAATTATATAATTGGGTTGTTTTTCCTTCTTTTTTTATCTCGAAAGAATGTTCAAAATTAAAATCAGAAGCGATTAAAAGTCCGCTGTTCCAAAAGGATTGCTTCGGCAGGTCATATACCTTGTTTACAGCTATTGTGCAACTCCGAGAAAAACAAACAATTCGATGCGTCCCTGGCTATCCGTAGCTGTCGAGCACGGGATACTTTTGACGTGTCCACGGCCGGCGGCCAGACCGCCCGCACATAATTGGCTACACTGGTTGGCAATGAATTCGTATAGCGCAACTTTATAAACCACGAGGTGTGTGTATGCGCTATGCGTGCATGGACGAATCCCGCGTGTATGCATACGTGTGTACAGTGCATGCCCAGTCAGTGCGCACCGTTCGAGATAATTAGCATATTTCACCAGTTTCATTTGCAACCGCGCGGCGCTCTCGGACCCTTCGAGATTTCGCGTGAATGCGCGAGCGCTCGGAGACGATGTGAAACATTGGCTAGAGGTCCCAGCAAGAGGGCAGTGTTGGGTCAAGCATGGAGTGGTAAGTTTCTTGAACATTTTCCTCGTAAAATAAACCCATTTTTACCAGATTTTAGAGACCAATTACACGTGAATCTTCGTCTGAAATGTGGTTTAAGTTTTACACTTTTCGTTGATAAGCTTTACACTTAGGGTGCCCCCGACTGTTTCGAGCACGATTGAGACAAACGGAGTCGATATTCTGATAGACGAAGGATCGTTCTTTCGATTGGTACCACATATACTTCTGCAGGTTTAGCCGTCGATGTTTTTTTCAGTGCCAACAATTTTGCCAAAATCATTATTTGTGCCGTATCGTTTTAGCTTACGTGACGTCATCATCAAATGTCGGGGAAAAGGCCTTGTGTTTTTACTTGTTCTTACGACGCCATTTATTTTGTCATGTTTGTTGATGATCTTTGTGACAAATTGTCATAA
The DNA here is from genome assembly GCA_037893245.1 of Crossaster papposus. Taxonomy (NCBI): domain Eukaryota; kingdom Metazoa; phylum Echinodermata; class Asteroidea; order Velatida; family Solasteridae; genus Crossaster; species Crossaster papposus. The sequence continues at coordinate 28,089 of JBAIAA010000429.1, read as the reverse complement.
AAAATTATGAAATGTTGTCATGGAAAATATTAAAAACGGTACTTTTAAGTTTAGAAAAGCAACATGAACTATATTACAAAACATGGTGGTTTTAATTGTGGATGGAACATGGATTCATTATGGGTCTTTCTTTGCACTGTGGGTGCATTGATGACTTCCTTGTCTTCATTCAGGTCATGCTTGGGTGTTTTACTGATAGTACTGTTGATACTTGTTTGTGAATTGTTGCTTTAATAATTAAGACTAGGACTAGTCTTCTGACATCATGACAATGCAAAAACCCAAGAATATTTTTGTTTAGTTAACTTTAAATGTATGAAAAATCTGTTGTCACAATGTTGTGAAAAAAAAGAAAAAAAATGAGTTCCAATTTTAACAATTAGTTTATTTTGTGTTCACATTCATAATACTGGGTTATTTTCATGATTCGATTTTCATCATCGTAATATATGAGACAGTCTTATTTAATTATGTCTTGACATACGTTAGGCTTTTGTTAAACATGTCATGAGATAAATTTCACACAGACGAAACTATTGCACTGGGGCATGGCAATTTATTGTTGCCATTCATGTAGTCCGCATCAGTCCTCTATATAAACCGTTTCTTAAAAGTGTTGGTCTGTTTTGGAAGCTGTACTCTTGCCTTTAATGTCAGCGGCCTTCGTAAATAATTGGTGCCTAATAGTAGTACCAAGTGTTAAAGAAGTGGAAAGACTTTGTAAGACATGGGGTGAGGATTGAGGAAAAAGAACATCATCACAAAAAGACTGATGTTAGCACTAGCAGTCAACAAGGGCAGTCAAGCATACTAAACAAGGGGTGGTGGAAGAGTCTGTGTAAACAGGATGGTCCCTATTCAGCCTTTTATCAATAGAGTGTCAGGATTATCTTTTGTTGTGCTGTTTACCTGTCCATCCTAGTTTTCAATAACCTTCCTCAAGCCACCAACAAGGTGAGAAATAAGGGAGATTTAATATTATAGGGTCAGTCATCCACCTTTTTTCTATCGCAACTTTGTTTTGTAGGCTATGCTTTGTTTATTATTAATAACTTTTTAAAATTCGGCCTAGTTTTTAAGTCTTTGTATTTATAACTTCCATTACAGGCCCAGCTCTCTGGAGGACCTGCCATGGTTTAGAGTTGAAATACTTGGAGACTCCATCACCAGGTATCTGCCATATAACATGAACAGTGATTGGTTTAGACCAAATGTCACAACTATACCCGGCGGCAGAATTTCTTGTATAAGAGACACAATTAAACATTTATCTGCAACAGCACCACATGTGATAGTTCTTCACGTGGGAACGAATGATCTGTGGGATGAGTTTTTGGACCCATTCATGCATAAGTTTGACCGTCTTCTGAAATCTATCCGTGAAAGGTACCCGGTTACGAAGATTGTGGTTAGTGGGCTTTTGCCACGACATGATAGTAATGCTGTGAATAGTAAAGTTAGAATATACAACATTCACCTTGCAAAACTTTGCAAACATTTTAGAGATTGTAAGTTTGTGGATGTCGGCGAGGATGTCAGTAGGCGATAATTTTTCGCTCGAGATGGCCTTCATTTAAATTTTGAAGGAAATGAGCGATTTGCCTCCGTCCTACAGTCAGCTGTTGAATCTTTGATCGTCCGGGTCATTCCAGGGGCTCCTGGCAAGCGATTCATCCCTGCAGAACTTTTACGGTTAACTGTAAAAAAAAAGCTCAGGAAGTCAACTGTCAATCCATCAAGTTCTGTCAAACCGCCAAAACCATCAACGTTATCATCACCGTCCCTCTCGAAACCAGTGAGAACTTCGCCAGTGAGAACTTCGCCTCCAAAACCCCCCGAACCAGCATCATCATCACCATCCATCTCAAGACCAGTGAGAACTTCGCCAGTGAGAACTTCGCCTCCAAAACCCCCCGAACCAGCATCATCATCACCATCCATCTCAAAACCAGTGAGAACTTCGCCTCCCAAACCGCCAGAGCCAGCATCATCATCACACTCCCTCTCGAAACCAGTGAAAACTTCGTCTGCCAAACCCGCTAAACGGTCAAAGCGAAGAACAATCACAGACCTGGATGATGGGTTTTTGCAGGTTGGGTCGAAACTTCAAGCAGCATCCCAACAGCCGCAGGCATTGCCACTTCCCCTTCATGTTTCTTCTGCCCTGCTGACAAATGTCCATTGCAAAGTTTTGTCAAGCATCCGGCCGCCTCAACCAGCTACACAATACGTGACAAGAAAGCAAGAAGGCAAGAAGAAGAGGCGTCAGCAGCAGCGGACCAAGAAGAAGAGGCAGCGAAGAAATGGAAGGTTCAGTTTCTGCAAGTGGTTGTTGCAGCAGGGGTAAATACAGGACCAGGGGGATCCAAACGTAAAAAGTTGGCTCCTCCTTGTGGCAAACAACAATGTGGGCCTTGTGCACGGTGCGGGAGGCAAAGCCTTTCATACTTTCATTTACAAATTCTGCACAATGAAAAAATCAAAATCTGGTTTAAATTAAACACATCACTTTCAGATACTGATTGCATTTGCAAAGCTTGTAAAACCTCGGTCTCTAAAAAGCTGACCAACCCAAAATATACCCCCCAAAAAACAAGGAAAAAACAGAGGTCAATGTGTGAACTGAATATATATGATAAGTGCTCTACACTTTCTTCTCACAGTATGCAGTGCAATACACAAGATTTTGCTTCTTGTTTTACTGTTGAGTGCAATATGGATAGTCCACACACATTTTCATTATGCAAGTATCATTACAACTTACTTTGGAAACAGATTTGAAAATAAATGTGCTGGGCCCATATTCATAAAAGCCTGCTAAGTTAGCTGGCAACTAGGCCCTAGTTGGATGCTAAAATGCTTGGTTACCAACTTACTAACAGGCAACTAAATTGTTATTCATAAAACCTCGCTAAGAACCCTGCTAACTAGTTGCCAGCTAGGAAAATGCAGTTAACTGCTAAATTAGGTGTTTTGGGCGTAATGTTTTTTTCCGTAATGCAATAACAATAGATACAGTAGAATGATAGAATTGTCCTACATACCGACTGTTGTATAAGCCCTATACTGCATGCAATGAAATATCTACGTTGAAACGTATAGGCCAATAATACATTGTTTTTCATTGTTTTTTCAATATGTTTTTCATTTTCTCAAACCGAACGAAATACATTTCGGTTATTACCTTGAGGCAACTACACGAGAAAGAAGTAAATAAAGCACTATAACACAAATTTACACAATTAATAATTGATAGTTGCCTTTTTGTTCATCCGATCACAAATTGCTTTAATTGCAGTCTTAGGAAGCACTTGTGTGCGTCCACAAAGTCCATTTCTTTAGATGAGTATAACAACTCTATACATATATAATTTATTGATCAAACATCTTGTTTGAAACATAGTATAATTAAAACTTGTTTAAATAAATAATGTTCTGTAACTAAAATGTTATGTTTGTGTTAAGATCCTCATTAGAACCTATTGCAATCAACATTGCTCTTGATCTTGGTCCATTGGACTCTCCATTGTAGTCTTCATGTAGCGGTTGCACTTGGACCTCTGCAATGTCTTCACCCAATGGCTCATTTCTCTCTATTGCAATGTTATGCAAAACAGCAGTTGCAGCTATAACTCTGCAGGTGGACTCTGGGTTTATCATTCGACTTTGCAAGTGTAATAGATGGAATCTACGTTTCCACCTTCCAATTGTCTGTTCGACCAACACCCTTGTACCTTTTTGTGCTGCGTTATTAGCGACGTTCTTGAGCAGTTTGCACATTCAAGAGTGGTGTCATTAACCAGTTGCGGCGTGGATACGCACTGTCACCAAGGATACAACCACGGACTATTACATCTTCCATAATGTCCCACACTTTGTTCTCATTTGGGAATTTCACGAAGTCGTCTATTTTCCTACATAGTGCATTGGTCACCCGATGAATCGCTCGGCAGGCTGTGGGCTGGGACACTTGGATTGGATCTCCTACAAGCGTATGGAAGGTTCCTGATGCATAATACTGCAGTGCAATTAGGACTTGCTCATAGGGTTGGAGAGCATGGTTCCTTATTGTGGCATGTTCAATATCGGGTGTAACTATATCAGTGATTCTCATTATCCCTTCTCGTGAAAATCTATATCGCGGTTGTAACTGTATATCACTGAAAAAGTGCAATGGGTTCCTTCTGTCACGAAATATCCGTTCTCTGCGTCTAGCACGACAAAGTTCTACCAATTCCATGATTCGCCGTGCCATTTTGTCAGGTCCGTGATCAGTGAAGGAATGATTAAAACCATGTAGGCCTTACTCTAGTTGGCAACTAGGGAGTTAGAGGTGCTCTTGTTCTCTGCTAAATTTAGCTACCAACTAAGAATGTTGCCAACACTAGTTTGCTTTTATGAATAGCAACTAGTTGCCAACTAGGCTTAGTAAGGAGATAAATGCCATTTTAGTTTCCAACTAGGCTTAGCAGGCTTTTATGAATATGGGCCCTGCTTGTCAAGTGACAATACAACAGTCGAGCAAGAAGTATCTATGTAATTCTTTAGATGTAGGACTGCTCGTATTGAAGACAATAGAAAAGCAGGTACTTATGCAGGTCATCTTGAGATTTGTGCAGCATCTTATGTCACAAAAACTGCAATTAAACTACATCAAAAAATTGGCGATGAGTTTAAAGAAATTGCAAATTATCCAGTCGATAAATCCAAGCTACCGAATGACTATCATATATGTATCTTGTATACGCCAGGTTTAGTTGCTCTTTGTGGGCATTTCAATCTTCTGTTTAATGACTGTTGTAGGCCAAATGATATTGTGACTCTTATCACTGATGAGGCAATATCATCTGGCAATATTTTTGCTGACTGGCGATTTCCCGATTCTACAAATGTGAGTACGCAGTTAAGTCTTCTGCATTATTTCACCAGTGGTAGTGTAATTCTCTCAGACTTTTTGCCTGATGTACATGAACTGGGTGAAAGTAGTGCAGATGCTCGAGCACATGAAACAACTGATGCAAACACACATGTCAAAAAAGTTACAAATTTGCCAGACCCAGTACCCAAACCACACAAGCCAAGTGTTCGGAGAAAAGTCAATGAAGAGTTTTCAGAAATGGAAATTCCTCAACCTTCTGATCTTGAGGCTCCTTTCTATAAGACTTTCATTTTCCAACAGTTATCCTTTGATTTATTTAGCCCTTCAAACGCTGAAAAAGAGGCAACTATAGGCTTGGAAAAGCAACTTTTCAAGTACATAATGGAACGTTACCCAAGCATCACTGAGATGTCACAGCAAAGTATACCAGGCCTCAAATGTCATTTGTCATTGTACGGCAATCCAAACTGTGAGCAGTCCAAGTTCAGCTATTTGTATGTTTTAAATGAGAAGGCAGACTCTGCCGATACACTGAAAAAAATGCTTGGCTTGCTGTACAAGACATTTGAAGTAGGCAGGAAGGTAAATCATTTAGTAATTGCTGGTGACGGTGCCACTGTTAAGATATTAACTGATATCAAATATGAATATGGCAGTTCTCTTGGTTGGGTAATACCGTACCTTGGAGACTGGCATCTTTTAAAATTTTTTCAAGAGGTACTTATGAAAATTTACTGGGATGCTGGCCTTAAGGATGTTGCCAAGATCACACATAAACAGGGCACACTGTTGCGGCTCCAAACTTGTGGCAGCTTTAAAATGACCCATAGATTTTTCATGCAAGTGTATGAGGCATTATACGCTTGTCAGTTTCATTCCTTCCTTCAGTACAGAATGGAATATCCAAACCCAGATTTGTTTCCAGAATCTAATGACACTATTTTGTCTTCTTTGCATCACCTTCTGTCCTTATCACTTGGTAGCAATGGATTTCAAAGTTTTGTTGAAAGCGAAAAACAAGCTGAAATTCCTTTGTTTTCACCTTTATGGGAGGAGTTTGAATAATTTTGTTCAGAAATGAGCAAGAAATTTGAAACTTTTCGTTTTTGGCACAAGTTCCTGAGAGAGGATTGCTTTGGTTATGTTCAATTGTTTCTTGCCATCCGTAATGGAGACTGGAAGAACAGGCTAGCTGCTTTGAAAAATATTGGTCAGCTTTTCCATGCATTTGATAGACAGAACTACTCGCGTCTTATTCCTATCCATTTAAGTCAGATGTATGCTTTGCCTAAACCTGTACTCGATCATTTTGAAAGTGGTGCATTTGTTTCTAGCATTAGGGGTTGTTCATTTTCCAATGTCGCGGTTGATGAAGCCCATGAAATGCTCATTAATAAAGATTGTAAAAATGCATTATCACACAGTCTCCCAACTGATATGCACAAAGTTTCGGAGACTCTAGAATTTCAATCAGAATTAATTAAAAATTTCCAGAGTCAGCTTGGCGAAGTTAAGGGCAAAGTTCAGCGTGATCTCTCACAATCTGTAATTGCCAATGAGTTGGCGAACTCAAAAACTTATTTTGTCAAGCTGCTTGAGAGTGAGATTTTTGATTTTGATCAATCACCCAGTCTGTTTCAAGCTTTCACTAAGTCAGTTGCTTCAAAGGTGCAGCAGAATAATCTTCTCACATATAGAGACATTGGACGCGAGTCTCTTAATCTGTATATCAAATCAAACATATTAAAGGATGCAAGTGTTGAGAAACCAAAAATTAGAAAACACAATTTGCAAACCTTCACTAAGAAGCTAACAAAGCGAACCATCAATTATATAGAAAAGGAGAAGCGGCTGATAACCATGTGTTACAAAAGAACAATAGCCTACTCTGAAGAAACGCAGTTACCTGTTGGGAAGTTGTGTCAATTTCTGGAGACTCCAAGAGCTATTTGCACACCAAATGGAATGCCGTATAAAGGTTCAAAATCGGTTATATATGATTTGTTCAATAAGCGTTACAATGAAGAGCTTGTTACAAATCCTTTGTCCCATTCACCTGGTGATACTCTAGCATTAATAGCAGAAGGCATGAATATTATATACACTTCACCATTAAGCTACCAGAAAACTTTTTCTGAGTATGCGGACATGCTGGCTTCACGTTGGATTACAAAATATTTCAATAAAGGGTACCGTGAAGTCAGAATTTTATTTGACCAAGTAAGAACACAAGGGTTGTCCCCAAAGCTTCTTGAAAGAAGTAGACGAGATGGAGATCCACAAAGGGAAAGTGAACATTATGATGAAATTCATAATAATACTACGCTTCCAAAGACTAAGTGGATAGCATTTCTTAAGAACAGGACAAACAAACAACTCTTGTGTAATTACTTGTCTGAAAGGTTTGTTCATATTGTGCCTTCTTTGCTGTGCAATCCAGTGCAGAAATTTTTCACATCTGGTGGCTTTAAACCTGATTCAGGTTTCTCAGGAATTGAAGTCACCAAAGACAGACAGTCACATCATATAGTTCACAATCATGAAGAATCTGATACCCAGATTTGGCTTCATGTTAAGGATTCTTCATGTTCAATCACTCATGTTTATTCAATTGATCGTGACATTGCTATGATTGGTCTACCATTGCAAATAACCGACAAAAATGTGATCATTCAATACAGGGCCAAGCCAGGAGGTGTAAAATTCCTTCATCTTAAAAAATTAAAGGATTGTCTAGAGAGAGATCCTGATCTGGCTGCTCTTGTTGATAGAGGCTTAAATGTGTCAAAAATAATTCAAGTCGTGTTTATTTGCAGTGGTTGTGATTTTGTATCATACTTTGTTCGTTTAGGAAAGCGATCATTTTTCAATACCTTTTTCCAATATGCTGCATTTATATGTGGGTTGTTTATTGAAAATGCAGAGGGTACACTTTCCAATACTAATCTCGATGAAGACAGTGATTTTGGCTTGTTGGCATTTTATCGTTTTATTGGATGTGTTTACTTCACAGCTCATCGTAGTTGTCTCAATAAATACATATCTCCCATTGAACTATTTCAGACTTTACATTTTCCAACTAAATCTGAGTGTCATAAACAATTTTTGGAGATAATCAGAAAGGCTACTTGGAAGGGGACTTATGAAGATGAGTTGCTTCCTTCTGATAGTGCTCTGCAATTCCATTGGCTCAGATCATGCTGGGTGAGCACAGTGTGGGGTCTCGCTCTTGAACCTGTGTTTATGTACCCAAATGTCTCTGAATATGGATGGAATCAGTTGCATGCAGATGATGACACTTTGTCTCTTGAGGTTTTGTGGGACACTGAAACAAATATACAGAGAATCAGAACAAATGTCAAATTCCTCACCAGGGGTTGCTCATGTTCTAAAAGCAAATGTAAGTCTAGGGTGTGTAAATGCAGAAAAGCAGATCGCCAATGTGGTCCAGGATGTACATGTAAAGATTGTGAAAATGTTGTAGTTGCTACTGTACATGACAGTGAAAACACAACTTTAGAGCAAAGTGCCGACGACCGTGAAGATGAGAGTACAGATTCAGAAAGTGACTTGAGTTCTATTTCAAGTGTTATTGAAGACCATAATATTAATGATTTAAATGTTGATTTTTTTAATGAGTGCGATATAATGCAGAATGTTGTATGCAGCAACATTGACGAAGAAAGTGACTCTGAAGGTTGACCAAGTAAATTTAGCATATTGTATTTTGTATCATAGAGTGATGCTGTTTAAAATAGTTAAGCAATTTTAACATCCACTCTTCATACTGTATCCATTCCATTTAAATCATACTTCCGTCCTAATTTCTTTATATTACATTGTGCATGTACCTGTATGTACAAAATATTATTCAGGTCATGTGTTTTTATAGGAGATGGGTGACCAATGATTAACATTCCACTTGATAATATATCTGGTAAAACTGACGTTATTTTGATTTAGGTATGTTGTATGAATCTAGTGATTCTTTCAGCATGTCTAAACTAAGCAGATGTAATACTTATGTATTTTTTTTAACTCAGGAGCAAAACTTGTATTTCTGTGATAGTTTATTTATTAACATTATTCCTTTCCAAGGCACTTGCCCCATTGCGTATTCATTTATTTTTTATTATGCTGTGATAACTCAGCTATTTTTGTTAACTGATGAACAAAACTTATATTTATGTTTATTTTATTTATACCAAGGCACTTGCCACAGTTTTTATTTATTTGTATGTATTTGTGATCACTCAGGTATTTTTGTTCACTGTGCAACACTTATTTTGTTTTCATTTTACTTGAAACGTTTTATGATTTTTTCATTTAAAGCAATAGCCTATGTCCGCCAAGTGTTGTATGTAGCACATTACTCGATCATCTCATGTGCACAGAAATGCAATATCATTATTTTGTTATACTTTTAAATGTCATGTATGTATGCAGCTGAGAAAAAACTTTAAAATAAATGTTTTGTACTATTTACAAAAGAAAAAGAAAAGAACAATGTCATTTGGTTTATTCTTGTGTTTTTATTCGTGTATATTTAATATATTTTATTTGGAGCTCACTGCAATTCCCAGCTTTTAAGTGATATTTCACAGTAAATAGATTCGGGGTGGGCAGGGTCACGAATTTAACTTTCATTCGTTGGAAAAGTAAAACTCACTAAAAAATGCTTAAAAGATTAAGTATTATAAAACAAAAACAAAAAATATATACGAGTTCAGGAACAAAACAAACAAAGACAGATTTCATTTTAAAACTGTCAAATATTGTATTCATAGCATTGGATTAGAAGGCCATCATTATTTATCCCTTAACTAGCAATTAACTGTTTTTTGCCAGTTTTGGTTTCTGAGACGTTAAGATGCAGATACAGATACATAACTGAAGCTAAACCCTGCCAAAAATCATACTAACGAATAATAGTCAGGCACCGCTTTGTTGTCAACACAAGCCCCGCGAATGCATCACACGAGCAAGGAATCGTGCCAAAAATGGGTGCCTTGCGTTTTGTTACGTAGAAGCTGATTAGTCAGTTGGCACGCTTGATGCACGTTCTGACCAATCACGTTCGGGCTCACATTAGAACAACGAGTAATGGCGGATTTTTTTACCGAGAATGTTCGCGCTGACGGCGACGGATACTTAGGGTGCCCCCGACTGTTTCGAGTGGATTCAGAAACAACAACAGTAGGCACTTTCGTGACGTCATAAAATCTGTAATCCGCCACGCACACACGGCGTTCACGCACACACGGCGTTCACGCACACACGGCGTTCACGCACACACGGCGTTCACGCACACACGGCGTTCACGCACACACGGCGTTCACGCACACACGGCGTTCACGCACACACGGCGTTCACGCACACACGGCGTTCACGCACACACGGCGTTCACGCACACACGGCGTTCACGCACACACGGCGTTCACGCACACACGGCGTTCACGCACACACGGCGTTCACGCACACACGGCGTTCACGCACACACGGCGTTCACGCACACACGGCGTTCACGCACACACGGCGTTCACGCACACACGGCGTTCACGCACACACGGCGTTCACGCACACACGGCGTTCACGCACACACGGCGTTCACGCACACACGGCGTTCACGCACACACGGCGTTCACGCACACACGGCGTTCACGCACACACGGCGTTCACGCACACACGGCGTTCACGCACACACGGCGTTCACGCACACACGGCGTTCACGCACACACGGCGTTCACGCACACACGGCGTTCACGCACACACGGCGTTCACGCACACACGGCGTTCACGCACACACGGCGTTCACGCACACACGGCGTTCACGCACACACGGCGTTCACGCACACACGGCGTTCACGCACACACGGCGTTCACGCACACACGGCGTTCACGCACACACGGCGTTCACGCACACACGGCGTTCACGCACACACGGCGTTCACGCACACACGGCGTTCACGCACACACGGCGTTCACGCACACACGGCGTTCACGCACACACGGCGTTCACGCACACACGGCGTTCACGCACACACGGCGTTCACGCACACACGGCGTTCACGCACACACGGCGTTCACGCACACACGGCGTTCACGCACACACGGCGTTCACGCACACACGGCGTTCACGCACACACGGCGTTCACGCACACACGGCGTTCACGCACACACGGCGTTCACGCACACACGGCGTTCACGCACACACGGCGTTCACGCACACACGGCGTTCACGCACACACGGCGTTCACGCACACACGGCGTTCACGCACACACGGCGTTCACGCACACACGGCGTTCACGCACACACGGCGTTCACGCACACACGGCGTTCACGCACACACGGCGTTCACGCACACACGGCGTTCACGCACACACGGCGTTCACGCACACACGGCGTTCACGCACACACGGCGTTCACGCACACACGGCGTTCACGCACACACGGCGTTCACGCACACACGGCGTTCACGCACACACGGCGTTCACGCACACACGGCGTTCACGCACACACGGCGTTCACGCACACACGGCGTTCACGCACACACGGCGTTCACGCACACACGGCGTTCACGCACACACGGCGTTCACGCACACACGGCGTTCACGCACACACGGCGTTCACGCACACACGGCGTTCACGCACACACGGCGTTCACGCACACACGGCGTTCACGCACACACGGCGTTCACGCACACACGGCGTTCACGCACACACGGCGTTCACGCACACACGGCGTTCACGCACACACGGCGTTCACGCACACACGGCGTTCACGCACACACGGCGTTCACGCACACAGCCCACCAAAAAAAAAATGAGGGAGGGAATTTATTAACCCATAACTTCAGTTCCAAGCCCCTTATGAAGCTTAAAATTAGTAATCGACATTGCCAATATCATGTTTCTATATCCCCGAAATATAAATGCAAACAGACAAAATACTTTTTGAGTTACGCTTTTAAATGTGAGGCAGTAGCCCAGCGCTTCTCGCCGCCGAGTGGGAAAAATCTGTCACACGGCCCGCGGAACCGTGCTGTTATCGCCGACTCGGAAGTGCTCGGAACACTCTTCGGCTTTTTCTGACCAATCCTGGGCCGTGTTATATAGTCATCGGATCCCTATCGGGGTTTTCCGGAAAAGAATGAATCGCTCTACAACAAGCTGTTTCTTGCATGCAAATCCGCCGTGTGGTTCCAAAATGACGAGTCCGTGAACATTTTAGCTTCAAGTTTTCCCTACAAATTGTCCTTTTAGGACAAAACAAGACAGTAAGTAGTAAATTTCATACATTTTTCTTTTTAAAAACCTACATTTGAATGATTTATTCCGTCATACGGAGCCAGGAAATGCGATTTTGTACGACGATTTTTTTCACCAGGAACGACAGCGAACGCGTGCGTTCGTGGCTAGTCTGGTGCTCGTGCGACCTTCGTGTATGGATTACACTGTATGCGTTTGGTAACCTGACCAAATCTTTGAACTCGCACGAAGTGCGGTGAATTTGCAATGTTTTTAAGCCATTTTCTCACATTAATAATGAGAATTGATTGTTGTTTTATTGTCTGAGGATAATTATATAGTATACAGATTTATAATTATTTAACATTTTGTAAAAAAATTGAGACTAGACGTGAGGTTATCGAAAATAAAAAGCTCCCCCCTGAGAATCTATTTCGTGAAAAAAAGGGTCTTCCGCAAGAATTTAATAACTGCTGATTAGGACTCGGAGCGTGTTTTTTTATATTTTTGGTATGTAAAATCATCTTGACAACATGTTTACATGGTGTTTTTTTGTGTTTAAACAGAATAATTATATACTTATGGTTCAATTGATAATTTCTACATAATGTTGATTTTTTTAATTTAAATCCTTTTCTTTTTTCAACAAAGAAAAGTATGACATGATGAATAGGCCTACTACTACTTAGTTATCGTGTGATTTTGGCTACCGTACCAAGAAATTTTCTCTGATGAATGGGCTTAAGCCCGTAGCGGAAGCTATGTGCAATTTTTTTCCACAATATTATTTATTCCACAATATTATTCTTTCCACAATATTATTCTTTATTATTTTTTCCACAATATTATTCTTTCCACAATATTATTTTTTCCACATTATTATTATTTCCACAATATTATTCTTTATTCAATTTGTATTTCGTTTTGATTTACCATCGCAGTATTCTTGTCAGGTTACCCAGACACGCCTTGCTCTGCATCATCATCATTAATATGATTGATTGTTTGTGTGTTTTTAGCTGTACTATGGATTAGACAAACACTTCTGAGATCTCCATGGTCATAGATAGATGATGCTGCAACAAGTGCAATGGACAAACAGGCCATCCACATCGTCATCGTGCCTAACTCACCGGAAACAAGCCGGTATGCACTACTTTACTTAAAAGATAGTACTGACAGACGGACACCAACTCGGTTTACTAAGTAATTTGTATTATGTAATCCAATTGCTTTTATTGGTTTATGTGCAAGGTTAAAAACGCCCCTCCCCATCAAAAATCCTGCGTACGGGCCTGTACACAATACATAAGATCTGGGATCCATTTCGATCAGTTTTTTGTATTTGTCACATTCTTTATTTTAGATATCGGTCCATATGCTGCTAAAGCCGGGATAACTGCACGTCACTTCAGCAAGGATGAACATCTGGAGCTTCCTCTTCTTCAAGTCATCAAATGTGGCTTAGTGCTTGAATTAGTGTATTTCCTCACAGGTAGTACATGTAGTTTAAAACCAGTTGCTGACATTTTAAAGAAACTTGGTGGAAATGTAGAAGCAAGCACAAAATCAGTCGCTGCATTCATAAAATCTGTCAAACAAAAAGATAAGAAAATTAGGCAAAATGAAAAAAAGGGCAAAACTCAAGAACAAAGCTTGTTCAATTTGCATGAGAGTGAGTTTCGACTAGTTAGGGAAAGGGCAAGAAAAGAAGTCTTAAAGAGGCTTTAGATAAAGAACGAGCACAGAAAAAACAGTTGTCAAAAAGTTGTGTGTATCCGAATTGACAGTTGCTTCTTTGAAAGAGGAATTGTCAGCAAAGGAGGAAGGAACAGCACAAATGTCAAAGGAGGTAGAAGCTAAAAGCAAACAAATTGAGGAGATGCAACAGGCTATCGATGATGCAAACAACGAACTGACCACCCTAAAAGAACAGCATGAAACAATACTCACCAGTTTTGAAGAAGTACAGGCCAAGTTCAATCCAATGAATGACGAACTGACTTTATACAAAACTGTATGTGAAGCTAAATCAAAGCAGCTGGAAAGTCTCGAAAACAAAATGGCAACAGCCAATAGGAAACTATCGAATTTAAGTGCAAGAAATGTCACCAAACGAGTTCAAAGAAGAGATAAAGAGATCGAACATCTGAAGTCGGAGAAAGCGAAATCTGCATCTGCTCTCACAGAACTTGAAGAGGAGCTTCAACAGACACAAGCTAAACTAAACGAATCAAAATTAGCTTATGACGAATTAGTACAGTTGAAACAAACTAAAAGAAGCCTAAATCAAAAAGTCAGGTACAGAACCATAAGACTGCAAGAAAAGCAAGCTGCTACTTCACTGGACTCCGATGTTCTTGCTTATGAGAAGCGGATTGACACACTTAACCAGCGGGTGAGGGAATTGGAAGAATGTCTTCTCCTCTGTCAAGATGAGAAAATAGTTACTTTCGCTGATGGGAAGTATACCAATCAGATACGAGAGCTTATAATGGAGCTACTGACCATGAACATTGCCATGAGTAAAGTTGGCAAAGTTATACAAGCCACAATATCAAAACTCACAACAATAGACATTGGGCGACTTCCTTCCATCTCCACAATCTCCAAACTCATAACGGAAGCGAAAGTACTGGCTGACATTGAAGTAGGACTTGCCATGGAAAAGAGCAGCCCAGAATCGGCCCTTGGCAATGTTATTCATGGTGATGGGACAACAAAGTTTCATAAAAAATATCAAAATTTTCAGGTAACTCTAGCCGATGGTACGAGTAGGTCATACTGCAGCAGTGATGGACTCGTTCAAAGAGAGGGTGGCGGATATTGCTGAAGAACTTGCAAGCAGCACTAAAGCAGACAAGAATGACTTGTATAACCGCCTCCTCGTTTCCATTACATCCACTATGACTGACCAGGGACCGACCATGCCTCAATTCAGTGAACAAATTCAAGTTCTCAGGGACGAGCTGCTACCAGTAGTCGTTGATCGATGGGACACACTACCCCCGGATGTCAAACAATCAGTGATGGAGTTTGGAACCTTCTTCTGCAAAATGCATCCTCTGATAAATTTTGCAGAAGAAGTAAACAAAACCTTGAAATCATTTGAGGACATCGCCACAACCGGGAAAAATGCTCACACATTAACAACGAGCGAAGCTGGAGCAACTCGACTAGTCCGAACTGCAAGCAAGGCCTTTCACCATAGGGGGTCGGACAAGTCGGGCGTAGAAGATGTGTTTTCAGTATTCATTAGCAAGGAGTACGGAGAGCAAAATCATCTTGTCCAGTATGTGGGGAACCGGGCCAACATCCTTTTCGAAGGGGCAGCTTCAACATACTTTCACCTCAAGCATATGGTGAACTTTGTCAATCTCTTGCCCGATGCCAATATGTTGCTTCTAGCTGTCTGTGAAGACTCTGAAGAAAAAATTAATATAGCAGAGCTGAAAGCACTTGGGTTAGTTCATAAAGTCATAACAGAGCCCCTCTGGCAGGCAGTCAAGTGTGCCCCAAATATTCTTTCACTCAACGACGTTCTCCATCAGTTACAAGTTAAACTAAACATGTGGAAAGATAACCCATCTGGGATAATGGCTGGAGAAGAGGCATTCGAGGGTGCACAGATAAATCAAGACAAAATATATGAATGCCTAATCAAGCCAACGGATGATGTTGAAGTTGAAGGTCTGTGTGTCCAAGCACTGGAGTTAATATGCTGTGCGATTTTATTAATTCTGGAACGACAGTGCAAAGACAATCTTCCGGGTGGCAAGTACTGGAAGCCTAGTGAAATGGTCAGTGACAAATTTTCAAATGTCCCAGCAACCAACCTCATCGGAGAGCGGGACTTTGCTCTCTTGGACATGCTTGTGAGGCAAAAACCGTCTGCCCGCACCATCACACTGGAAGCCATTGTGATGTGGACCAACAATAAGACGGTTGAATGGCTAGATAATTTGGACATAACATCCAAAAATAAATACTTGGATCATGCAAGAAGACATGCACCAGAGGTACTGCAGAAATACCATGAGAGGATGAAAGAAATAAAAAAACAAAGATGGGAAAGCCTTCAAGAAAAACAGCGGTCTCGTCAAGCAAAAGAAAAAAAGGCTGTGTCGGACAGAGTGAAGCAAACTGATGACATCACGCAGCAAGGTGGGGTTTGGGTAACAGAAAATAGAATAAACGAGGAGTTTAAAAAAATGAACGAGACACTGACTAATGAGGAAGTCAAAAGGGAACTTCACAAGCAACTTACGTTCCATCAGAAAATCCTCAAATCGGAAGCACCCACTAGAGAGCTTTTTCAGTTGAGTGCAACAGTGGCTGGAAAGAGAAAAGCTTTCTCTAAAGACGAAATGAAAGACCATTTAGTAACTATCATAATACATAATTCATTAACATCATCGGATCCCGCGCAACTCGCAGCACAGAATAAAGAAAACCCAACTCCTGCAGTCTCGTATACTACTACATCAACACTTAAAGATCGGTTTGAGTAAAATAAAAAAGGAAATATCGAAGAAACTTGAAGAAGAACGAAAAAAGAGAGCCATCAAGAATTCCAAGTTGCATCTGACTGCTTTATTAGATGCTCCACATCGGCTACTGAACAAACATGTTGAGCATAAATGTATCAACCCTGCAGGAACACAACAGTGGTATAAGGGCACAATAACAGAAATAGGCGAGGTGGCTGGTATTAATACCATATACACTATCCGTTATGAGGAAGATGCACTTGAACCAGAAGAGGAAGTATGCTTAGAGTTTCCTCTGTTGAAGGATTTGAAAAAGAACGACTTGATAATTACTGATAAATTGGCTTGAGTTGAAGAAACGGAGGAAACCGTAAGCATTTGGTCAATGTTATAACAAGGTCACTGGGGCCAGTCAAAAAGTTAATTTGTTGTATTTTAACTTTGTGCCAAAACTCCAAAAACAAAGATAACAGTAAAACAACATGTGGATTTGCAAGTTTAAATGATATCTTTGATTAATTAATTATGCAAATTAGTCATTATTATCTGTTCTCCATTGTTGTAAACAAGTCGCTCATTGTTGTCAACTGATAATATATTGCTAATGTAGCACAAAATGTAGCCACCAAATTAGCCAACCCAATTCTACAAATAGACCATTTATTGACAATTTCACTAATTAAATATGCCAATTAGGCACAAATGTATAATTGTATAATTAAATACAATGAAATGATATCAAATGATATCTTTGATTAATTAATTATGCAAATTAGTCATTATTATCTGTTCTCCATTGTTGTAAACAAGTCGCTCATTGTTGTCAACTGATAATATATTGCTAATGTAGCACAAAATGTAGCCACCAAATTAGCCAACCCAATTCTACAAATAGACCATTTATTGACAATTTCACTAATTAAATATGCCAATTAGGCACAAATGTATAATTGTATAATTGTATAATTAAATACAATGAAATAATTGTATATTATTGTTGTAAAACAAGTTGCTAATTGTGGCAAATTGATACATGTTTATTGCTTTTGTAGCATAATATTCACCAAAATAGTCCCACCAATGCTACAAATATGGTATTTATTGGTGATTTTACTAATTAGATATGCAAATTAGGCACAAATATTAATTTTAAACATTCCAAATATTTTTTTTTTAACAAAGGAGTGTATGCATTACAATTGTGCCAAGTATGAAAGCCAACAAATAAACTTATATGGAGTTATGATTTTAAAATGGTATTATTTGGTGATTTACTCGGTGCCTTCGGCTTTATAAAGAAAAACAAAGAATGACCTTTGACCTTTTGACAAATTTAGAGCAATTTTTCCGATGTTCAAACCGTCATAATTTGAAAACCCCTTGGTCCTTTGAAAAAATTCAAGCAGTTTCTGAATGCTCGAGACATGCTCTTTCAGCCCTGCTTTAAATTTCAGCCTTACAAGACCTTGAAAAATATCACCAAAAGTGCCTAACAACAGTAGCGGTTGAGTGGATGAATAATGTACCTAAACACACATGATTAAGGTTTGTCTGCACGATTTCGTTAAATGCTACAAAAGGGACTTTTTCGGAGACCATTATTTTTGTACAACGATGTTCATTTTTATAGTCCGAAATTTCTTATTTCTGAACAATTAAAAATTCATCCATGACGTTTGTTATTACAATTAAGCATTCCTCGTTCATACTATTACGTTTTTATATTTTTACATGGCTGGGTTTTCACGATATGATTTTTTGAAAATGTGCCCTCCAAGCTCATTATATATGCAAAACTGCGACTGTCGTGCATACGCTGCAAATGAAAGAAACGACTTTTCCGAACGGTGCGCACTGACTGTGCCGTAGCGAATGTGCCAAGCATGAATGAATGACCTTTATTTGACACGGTACTGCGAATCGTTCTCACAGCTGTGCATGGACATCGTGCTAGCCATGCCCCACCGCGCTTTGCCGGAGTTTGTCCACATGGTACGAGGTTGTCACTGTCAATAATCATGGTGTCGCACTTGCAGTCCGACCGGTTTTCTTCCGACCTCAAATACATCACTACTTTGTCACTTGTCGTACATAAATCGCCGTCAAACCTCTACAAAAATTACATCAATGCTCACGTCTACGTAAACAGTCACAATGGGGCTCGTGACAAACTTGTGCAAGCAGCTCAATCAGATTGGAAGGCAGCTACAAATACCCCCCGTCTTCGTCTCGAACAAACGTGTGCTCAGTTGTTCGAGCGAGTCGTCGAAAAGGTGAAGAAAAGAAAGACCGGGGCCGGCACACTATTTTCCTTTTTTAAACCAAAGGTTGGTGTTTTTCATGTTCATATTTCTAAGAATTTGTTTAAATATGATTATTAATTATATTGTATTTCTTTTATATACAATTTTATATACAAATTATTTTTGTGTATTAATTCAGGGTGATGTTTCTACCACGACTGAGCCTGAGGATATTCAGAGAGAAGCTGCTGATTCCCATGTAATAATCACGCCTTCCAAACCCATACAAGTGCAGACCATTACAGCAACAGCAGCACATCATGATGAGACAGCATGTAAGCAGCTCATAAACGACAAACAGCTTTCTGTTGTGACTTTCTTTACTGACATGCTTGGAGTTGGAGAAGACCTTTTATCAGATGATATCAAATCACATAATGACTTCATCAAGGCATTGGCAACCACTGCCACTGCCTTCAAGGTGTATGTGGATTTGAAGGAAAGATACCTAGCTCATCAAGTCTTTCAGCGAAAGGGCACAACCATCAATGCACTCTTGAACACTGCAGATGACAAACTCAAACTTGTAAAAAATAATTTGCTCCTAATTGCTAGTTCAAAGATAAAGACGATAAGTTTGGAGCATCAGTTGAAATCTTGCCAGGACAAACTGCACCAAGTGACCAATGCTATCCCCAATCTACTGTATGCCAAGCAAGAGATGGATCATGTTATTCCTCATCTACAGGGATGCATTCGAGCACACAAACAAAGAAGCTTCAACAAGCTCACCAAGTCAGATGAGTATCGATTGGTTGCCTCTAATTCACTTGGATTGTCATGGGACCAAGCCATCAGAAATGTTGTAGAAGCTGATGAATATGGGAACACAATATTCTATCCACTGACAGCAGCTCAACTCCAGATGTTTGTAAAGTACAAGGATGCTTCAATCAAACTTGGAAACATTGGAATTTGTGTTGACAACATCATCGCACACTACAAGCTTGATGTTTTAATATTGGATGCTCTCATTCAACAACTTGTGGAGACATTTCCAATCCTTTGTGTCACAAAGGGCAATCGTCATGTTCTGATTGATTTTGCCGAACTTGTTCTGAAGCCAAACACAATTTCCGAAATTTTGTTACTTGACATGGCTGAAGATAAGGAGTTGGAGACTCGGAGTGATGAAGATACGCAAGAAGCTGATGAAGGAATCTTCATGTATAACAAAACAGGCCCGACACGTACCTATGCAAGAGAAATGTCCAGAACTGTTAACTACTGTCATGGACTTTGTCAAGATGCATGGTTTTGCAGCTCATGCAAGACGACGTGATGGGACCAGCACAAGTTGCGGTGTAAGACTTGATGACATCCGAAAGTACGTACAATAGAAATTGCCACAACTCAATAACATCTCACGCAGCAAGATCTACAATTTGCTGAAGCCAGCTAGACAGAACACCCGTGAAGCATCCAACCACAAAGACTGTCTCGATATCAGATTGGGTGTGAAAAATTATGTTAGCAAGGACAATTGTAATGCACATTGCCACTTTGCAGCAGTATCAAATGTTCGACAGATGTGTGCAACCTTTCCAGATGAGTGCATGGTATTCTCTACTGACAGCAAGGCCAAAGTTCACATTGGAGGGCAAGCTGTTTCCCGCTACCACCAAATTCGTACATTCTTTCCTTCTGATGACATGCCTCATTATAACGACCATGATTTTCCAGTTCCAAGCTATCTAATCGAGCCAGATGGGTTTCTGTTGCTGAAAGGAAATGCTGCAGATGGAAATAAAACATCTGTTGATAAGATAGGCAGAAAAGAGGTGGTCGTGCCACATGACGGTCCTCTTTGGCTCTTTAATCGCACAGTGAAAAATACATCAACATCCATCGAGCAGCACATCAATGATCAGCGAAACATTCTTGATTGGAACAAAGCTGAAAAGCGCCCAGTACTAGTTAACGTCACTGATGGGGGTCCAGACTGGACACCAAAGTCCTGTTTGAATTCATTCTATATTGGCAGAATGTGGCGAGATGAAGGAATGGACATGGTAATTTCAGTGTGTATGCCAGCAGGCCTTTCACGCTACAAACCGATTGAGCACAAGTGGTCTCCATGCTCAAAGTGGCTTGCAGGTGTATCTCTGCTTGCCTGTTTGCCTGGAGAGGAACGCCCACCTGCTCACCAGAGTCTACCTGCGGATGAAATGCTTGAAAAAAAACACATACTGGGATGGCAAAACTCATGGAGATCACAAAGTCACCTCTATAGCTATGAAGGTTCAGGATTTACCTGATGGCTATACAACATACTACGATGACTATGCTACTGTCAAACGCATGTTCCAGGCAAGTCTTCTTCAGATCAGTAAGGATCCAGAACTGTTAGAGAAACTGGAGGAATAGAGGTTCTTGATGAAGCACATTGACAAGAGACCTGGTCATGTGTCATTCAAAAGAGGAAGTTGCAACGATCACACATGTGTCTGTTCATCAAAACCTGTGACAGCTCTGAAGGTGTGGAACATTCCGCCTTCAGAATCATGGCACAATCCACCAATCACGATCGATCCAGCTCACCCGACATCGTTCATGACATTCAGACAATTGTGTGCTTCCCCTAGTTTTAGCAAGCCAGGAGAGTACTTCAAGAAGACTTCATTTGGATCCTGCCCCCTATGCCGCTATTTGTTCTCATCAAATGCAGATAGTCTTCGTCATACTCTCCACATTCATGGAGGGAAGCGTGATACTACAAAGGCGAAGAAGATTCACAAGTGTCCAGTATGCAATCTTCAGTTTCCCACCCAGTACCAGCTGCAAAAACACCAGACCAATGAAAAACACAAACTGAAAAAAGGACGCCCATCTACGAACAGAAACTAACTCACTTCCTGATGTAAAACGAACCTTTTCATTTTATTAATTCAACCTTGTCTACGAAGACAAATAAACCCTTGTGGCCTGGCAATTTTTTTTCTTGTTCTGCATTTTATTAATATTAAAGTTGCTTTTAATAGTGAGTGACGTATTAACAGGCCAACTCGTACAAAGCCGATAAATAAACTGAAATTACCCAGTGGGCAAGTTGTTACCGGTTACCGATATTACCGGTAATATCACCCCAAAATTTGACTAAGTCCAAATTTTACCGATATTACCGTGTTATTACCCAAATGATATTACCGGTGTGATAATGAAATTGTTATAAATTCCTTAATATTTGTTTTTTTAATATAAGGATTGGATCTAATTGATCCTTGAGACCGACAGGATCTGTTTCTGATGAGAAAAACTCTTGAAAAATGGTGCACCGGTCTACCAAATTTCAAAGTCCAAATATAACCGTTATTACCCTGTTGAAACCAACATGTTACCGAGTAACAACAGGATAATACAGGTAATATGGGTAATGTGGTGAAAGGGTTGAATTGGTTATAACATCGGGAACTTGAGTAATAACAGTAACATTTCCAAGTTCTAATATTACTGTTATTACCCTGTTGAAACCGACATTTTACCGAGTAACAACAGGATAATACAGATAATGTGGGTAATGATGAAAGGCTTGAATTGGTTATAACATTGGTAACTTGAGTAATAACAGTAAAATTAGAGCAATCCTAGCAAAATTTCCAAGTTCAAATATTACTGTTGTTACCCTGTTGAAACCAACGTGTTACCGAGTAACAACAGGATAATACAGGTAATATGGGTAATGTGGTGAAAGGGTTGAATTGGTTATAACATCGGGAACTTGAGTAATAACAGTAACATTTTCAAGTTCTAATATTACTGTTATTACCCTGTTGAAACCGACATTTTACCGAGTAACAACAGGATAATACAGGTAATGTGGGTAATGATGAAAGGCTTGAATTGGTTATAACATTGGTAACTTGAGTAATAACAGTAAAATTATAGCAATCCTAGCAAAATTTCCAAGTTCAAATATTACTGTTGTTACCCTGTTGAAACCAACATGTTACCGAGTAACAACAGGATAATACAGGTAATATGGGTAATGTGGTGAAAGGGTTGAATTGGTTATAACATCGGGAACTTGAGTAATAACAGTAACATTTCCAAGTTCTAATATTACTGTTATTACCCTGTTGAAACCGACATTTTACCGAGTAACAACAGGATAATACAGGTAATGTGGGTAATGATGAAAGGCTTGAATTGGTTATAACATTGGGAACTTAAGTACCGGGGGGGTAATAACAGTAAAATTATAGCAATCCAAGCTAATAATTTCCAAGTTCAAAGATTACTGTTATTACCCTGTTAAAACCGACATTTTAGCGAGTTATAACAGGGTAATAAGAGGTAATGGGTAACAATTTACCGAGTTAATAACATAAAAATGCCAGAAATATCGGTTACATTCTCCCTGGTAATATTTGGTAAATGGGGTAATATCAGGTGGTAATAACACGGCAATGCCAGAAATATCAGTTACATTCTCTGATATTGGGTAAATAGGGTAATATCGGGTGACCTCAATTTACATGTTGACCCCAAGTGGGCGTGATAAACCTTGGTGAAACAATTTTGTCACTTTTTTTCTACATGAACGTTATGTTTTGCGAAATAGCGATACGTTTAGGGTGTTTTCGTAGAGATAATTGTGTAATATTTATTTACTCCAAGTCTCAAAGAAACAAATTTGCCAAAAAACCAACACACAAATAAATTAACAACAAATTAATTGCAAACTAGCTGTGATTACAGACAGCGGTGATATTGGGCACATATATAGCATTTAAGTACACGCTAAGATTGTAGGCTCAGAAGAGTCATTGATGTTTATATGTGTATACATTGTAGTATTGTTCCGGTAGTATCGTAATATTAGTATTAACCAATATAATTTACCAATTAACCAACAAATTAACCAATATTGGGTAAATGGGGTAATATCGGGTAGTAATAACGATGCAATGCCAGAAATATCGGTAACATTATCCCTGGTAATATTGGGTAAAGGGGGTAATATCGGGTGGTAATAACGGTAATAACGGTAATATATCGGTAATATTCTCCCTGGTAATTTCGGGTAAATGGGGTAATATCGGGTAGTAATAAAAATGCAATGCCAGAAATATCGGGTAAAATAGGTAATATCGGCTAGTAATAACAATGCAATGCCAGAAATATCGGGTAAAAGAGGTAATATCGGGTGGTAATAACAATGCAATGTCAGAAATATCGGGTAATATCGGCTAGTAATAACAATGCAATGCCAAAAATATCGGGTAAATGGGGTAATATCGGGTGGTAATAACAATGCAATGCCAGAAATATCGGGTAAATGGGGTAATATCGGGTGGTAATAACAATGCAATGCCAGAAATATCGGTAATCTCCCTGGCAATATCGGGTAAATGGGGTAATATCGGGTGGTAATAACGTGCAATGCCAGAAATATCGGTAACATTCTCCCGGGTAACAGTGGGTAAATGTGGTAATATCGGCTGGTAATAACGGGGAAATGTTCGTCTACTATTTCCCCGTTATTACTCGGTGATATTACCCGTAATAACGCGTTATTACTCGTTACAACCCGGGTAATATCGGTATGTTACCCAGTAATAACTAGCGTTATTACTCGTTACAACCCGGGTAATATCGGGTAAAATGCCCACTGGGTACAACTCAAAACTTTTTTTAAAGAATGAAATAGCATTTTATGCCTTTTGTAGTATTCATAATGAGTGTACCATTGTTTTTACAAAAAAACACAAGCCATGCTTTTTTTGTTTAAAGATGGACTACAACGGAATAATGATAGAGGCTGTGTTGCTGTTTTTTGTTCGAGAAATGTATAATGATTACTAATATATCATTAGTATTAAATAAAACTTGTTCCTTCATGCAAAAAAACAACAAAATTGATCGGCGTTCTACGACCCCAAAAAACTCAGTTTCAGCAAAAGCCCTTAACTCATGAATAATTCATACTTTGTGTGTGACGTACTACCCATGACGATTTACTCGGGTCGATCGTGTGCGTGCATTTTTACCGTACAATGCAATGCGGAATAACAGCGGACAACTATTTTCGACCGAAAAACAACGAAAAATGTCCGATAGCAGCGAGTATTGGGAAGACCACAGTATAGATGAGGAAGAGGCATTTCGTGGAGGTACTTCTGAGGACAGTGATGGCAGCTCTAGCGATGAGGGGAGCTCACCAGACGAGAGAGAAGGCGAAGACGGTGACGAAGAAGACGAAGAACGTGGCGCTGAGCCATACCGGTTCGAGCCACTTGCGGTGCCTGCTGTTAACCAGCCCGGTGACGGTGATCGTCAGGCCGAAGACGACGAGCCAAACCCTGACGATCGACGGCTAAACACAGACTGGTAAGCCCACGAAATGATTCATGAATAAAATACTGATTGATGCTTCGTTTGATCAGTTCATTTTTGCTGTCAAAAATAGTTATAGGCCATACTTGACAAAACAACGTGAACGAACATATGATGGAGACCCAAGGTTTGTTTTCTACCTCCATTCATGTAGTGCTAGTGTACGTGTACAATGAATACCCTTTAAATGACATGTGAACAACACATGCAGTCAATAGAAATGTGGGGGGGGGTGTTAATTATTGTCTTGCGTTTTATGACTTATTGGCAAAATTAGCCAGTATTTTATGAAGACATGATGGGAATCACTGCTCAAAATTCAAATAAAATCATGATCTTTTACCATCATGCTTTGAGCATTTTGACAATTTTTTTTGTTGTCTTTCCCTTCAAATCTAACTAAAGGTTGTTGTACCCCCTGCATGTTTGATCTGTACATGGAAAAATGTATTCCTTCAAGATGTACCGGGTACCTGTCAGTTCATCATGGGGGGATGTATTTCAAGATCAATTTTCAAGAAGTGCAACCCCAGTGACAAAGTTACTAAAACTATATTTTCCAAACTTGTTTTTTTTTGTAATACTAGGTGTTTGTGCGGGCATTGTGTCCTTCAGCCTTTGCTACCAAACTGTATATGTTGCAAAGAAGTTGAGAAAACAGAGAGCATGATGCGGAAGCTGGACATCAACATAGATGATCCGAACCAGTGCCTTACAATCCATGATTGGTTTGATGCAATATGCCTCCACCCAGGAGTGCTTGCAACAGCATACCTTCAATACAGAGCATACTATGGCAGAGATGCAGTTGAAGGAACGCTTGACCAGTAAGTGATTTGAGTGTTGACTGTATGTACTAGGCCAATGTACCATCAATTTCAATTCATAAATACCTGGGACAGTTTAGGCATTCCAATTGGTCGAGAGCCCGTCACGTGGCCGGTATTAAACGGACGATAAAGACATGGCTGGAAGTGTTTAAACCCAGCTGGAAACAACATTCCGTCCCCAGGGCTCACTTTATTTCCAACCCTGAACCATACCTCGTCTCCAATAATAAGAGCAGGTAGTATTGGGCGCGTACAGCTCGACACCTTGGGAACGAGGTTGCCAATGGCAGTAATAATAGTCTATTTCACAGTAAATACGCTTTATTGCATGTATTGTGTAGAGAGCGACAGAGGCGGAAACATGTCATTTGACACAGACAGAATGGCGAAACACCGAAATTTACTTGCGACAATTTTCCGGGATTTTCGGGGCTTTTTGGGCTGAATTTTACAAAAAGTTATTTATGAATGGGAATAAAGGTGTGTTCAGTCGGTATTAATCACTCTGTTTAATACCGCTTGGAGTCTGGGTGCTGATAATTACCCTCGCCTTCGGCTCGGGTAATTATCAGCACCCAGACTCCAAGCGGTATTAAACAGAGTGATTAAAACCTCTTGAACACACATTTATTCCCTTATTAATATTGTAGAGCTATGTCAGTTTTGAATGTTCTGCATACGAAGCAGATTACATGTACTTTTGATTGACCAGAATGAGCATCGCTGTTTACTTCAGAGTATCTGCACATCTGAATATGAACTTCGTTGACCCATGTGCATCTACATAAATGTATATCTTATTGTACGTGCATTACATGCATGTAACTGTTTACTTTGGATCATAATTGCGTTTTGGCATGGTTATAATTTTAAAGCAATTTAGGTTCACGTGGTGTTTACAAACAATATCGACACTCCATTCCATGCAAATCACAAATCTTATGTTAATAATTTTGTTTGTTTTTTCGTTTTGTTTTATAGAAAATATCGCCATGTTGCATATCGGCAAGTGGTCAGGTGGTGTTGGGGCTATCTTGGCCGCTTCAACCGGGTGCCACTGCCATCATGTGTAATGGCAGCAATACGAAGGACGTTCCCAAACCCTGATGGACAGTACAAAGGATTTTCGTATCCACCATTGGATTAGGCGGCTTTGCTTTGGTTTATTGTTTTAATTAGTAACATTTTCCTTAATTATAATGATCCGGAGGGAGTCACAAATTATTTTGTGCTTTTATTTTGTGGGTTGAAGTTGATTAATTTAGCACTAATGTGAAATAAACTTGTTCTATGTTGCCAACAATACACAATGGTAACATGGTAACAACATTACAAACTTGGTGTGGCAGAAAGATGCCAAGAACTGAAATTTTAAAAAACCTTAGTACATGTACTTTTGTAATAAATGACAACACAAAATATGTATGTATTTGCAACCAACAATAGAGTTTATTTTTGAGGTTAAAATATCAATATTAAAAAAGTTGCCCCTTGATGACGAAAACAACTGAATCAAAATCCTGTAGATACTTGGTTAAACCAAACTAAAATACAAGAATAGAGTAACAATAAAATGTACGGGCCATGTCATAGTCCGTCTTCAAACAAAGTTGATTGTACTCCCCTGGTAACGCCCCCCCAAAAAAAATAAAAAATAAAACCCAACACCACCTAAGCATGCACATGTACCAAATCATTTGTTTTAGCCGTTTTTCTCTTAGTACGTTTTGGGGGCAATAAATTGTAAAATACAAGAATAGAATAACATTAATGTGTACAGGCCACGTCATTCTGTCTTCAAACAAAGTTGATTGTACTTCCCTGGTAACGCCCCCCAATAACCCACCAAAAACACCTAAGCATGCACAGTGTACCAAATCATTTTCTAGCTGTTTTTCTCTTAGTACGTTTTTGGGGGCACATGTTGCTCGACTTCCTTCCTTCTCTTTCCTTTCACCCCTGTGGTCGTTTTCCCAGGACCAACACCAGGCCTAGTGATCCA